>OX421415.1:8750000-10000000 GCA_949126915.1 Musotima nitidalis | reverse complement strand
AGGCAAAAGCAATCGATAACATCTCATGAACTTTCAGCTCTTAATTGTTCGTCTTGGTTTTAAAGATTCTTTATCCGTACAAAATAAATATTAAAGTCTTGAAATTTGATAGATTTTTTATGCCTCGTTATTATCTTAAAGAGAGATTAAGTAAATAAAAAATTTGACCTTATTTCTTAAGAACTAAGGTCAAATTTTTATAAAGTTAATCTCTCTGTTTGCGATCAAAATATATACTTATTTAAATATACAAATGTTTTACAGCTTGTTTATTGAGATTCCCCACATGTAATAAAGGAAACACATGTGATGCAACAACACGTGTAACGGTGAATGCTGGTGGATTTTGTATGTGGATTCTTTTATTACGTTGTTGTTGACTCATCATCGCGGTATAATTCAGGATTTAATATTTTCGTGTTTCTTTTAAACGAATGAACAAATATTACTCTGTCCGAATCAGTAGAGAGCCATTCGTTGAAAGCTTTAAACTAGGTACTGCGCTCATTGCTGCAAAACATCTATTGTTGATATCTCAAATCCTATGTAAAGCTAGCTAAAGTACCCTTCAAGAACACAATACCTATTGTATGAGACACTACGTAAATATACAAAATTTGTTCAATACACAAAATCACCGCTTTAAATCGTATTTTTATTATATTACTAAGCTTAATTGTAACTGTTATCATTAATTGTATCTCCTTCTTTTCTAAAATTATATAATAATAAAAAACCCTTTTCATAAACAGCATACGAGATTACCGCCCGCTCCCTGAGGCTCTGCAATACCTTTAGTACTGACTAAAGGTACTCCAGAGGCGACCTTGAACCGGCAAACATAGTAGAGAAAGGCCTCCCACGCGATAGACCGATGATCTGGTCAAGGCGGCGGGAAGCCGATGGATGCAGGCGACTCAATATCGCTCAATGTAGAAATCTATTAGGGAGGCCTATGTTCAGCAGTGGACGTCATATGGCTGAGATGATGATGATTTGCTAATAATCTGATACTTTCAAATGTTCAATGTGTAATTTTAACCGACTGCAATGAAGGAGGAGGCTTTTATTTTAAACTCTTTATAGCTGATATAAAAAAAATTGTTAAGCCTTTTTGTAAAGTTGAATTAAGGTGGAAATTATCTTGTGTAGTATATATAATTATGTACATTACCGGGATGTTTCGCATAAAGTAATATTATATCTTTTTATCCCAAGAAAGTTCTTGCCACCTGTACCACACAGGGTAGACGCCTAATTTGTATGTACGTACCTAAGAGTAAAGCGGTGGGCGGAAGCTTATCATATTATATTATTTGTAAACATGAACATATAATATATCACATTTGACAAAGAGCCAAGGGCGTGCCCAGGTAAGGGCAGGTGCCCCCCCCCCCCCCTAGAACATAAAATAATCGTCAATATTCCTGGCAAGTGGGAATTAAAAACGTGTTATCTACTCTGCGCAAAACGAAGTGTTTAAACATCTTTTCAGTCAGATATTTTAATTTTAATTTTTTTATCTAAAATTCTACAACATTCGTTATTGTATAATATTAGCGACGCAATATAATTTTAATCTTCCGTGAAACCGTCGCATCTCGTAGTTTTCGCTCCCGACTTGATAATCAGCCATATAGGATTAAAGCCGAATATAATTTGGAGAAAACATCGCTATCTAGTTACGGACGACACTCGACAGTACTTTTTCCAGTAAAGAGAAATAGCATCAATTTATTTTAAACGGTCTATTGACATCTTGCATTGAATAGCAATGCCACGAAGAACGTTCTAGAATGGACTATTCTGGAAAGCAGAGACAGTGATAGCAAGTATGAACCAAGGATGTAAACAGAGTCGAGTATTTACTAATAACTAACTAAAATAATGTACTAATACGTTGATATTTCGGGAAATATATAAGCGGAATCGTGAGGCAGAGCAAGGCAATTCAGTTAGAAATTTCGAATACAATTCAATTCAGTTAGGAGTTTACAGCGAGCGAATATTTCATGCGCCATAATAATGTCTAATTTATAGTTTTTTTTCCTGCCCAAGAAAATTTTAAAAATATAATTTGGACAATAATTATAGTTTAGTTGCGGCCACAAGAAATTTACGTTTACTGCGCAACAACTGGAAAAATTACTTATTTGATTTGTTTAAGGGGAGCTCTCTTGTTAGTGTATAGGAAGTAATTGACATTTGAATGTGATGTTTTTAATAGGTATTTCTTGATCTTGCTTGTTTGGTAATATTTTACACATTTTTTATGACTAAAAAGCATGATGATGATGATATTAAATGATGAAAATGGTATTAAACGAGGTATTTATTTATACTTTTTAATCCGTTTTAAAAACGTGGTACCTATATTATTTTCTTCTCTATGCCTTTTTTATTATTTATTTTGTTTTTGACCAATTATTTAGTTCCAAGATAAGAATAATTAAGAACTTCTGTTATGGATACTAAATAACATAGGAAAACACCCAGACCAGAAAAAATATTCATATTTATACACACAAATATTAGTCCTGTGTGGGAATCGTACCCACGACCTCAGGAGTGGAGTGCGTTTATACTCGCCACCACGCCATATCGGTCGTCGAATGATGATGTCTAAACACCGTAAGAGTAATTATGTTTGTGTATAATTTTTTTTCGCGCTCGTAGCTCTGCGGTGCTCGGTGGTCGGAAACGATCGCCGAAGTACAGCAGAGTTTACAGAGGTCAGTCTTTGGATGGGTGACCGTTTGTGTGGCATTTGATATCGAGCGCTTCCGTGCTTCGGAAGGCACGTTAAGCCGTTGGTCCCAGTTATCCCAGTTATGGGTTTTTTTTTTGCTCTGGCAACTCTGAAGTGGTCGTACGTCAAAAGTACGGCTCCGTATTAAATTTAAAGAATTTATTTAATTTTAATGTTAATTGTAAAATAATACTTTGAAAAATAATAATAATCTTTTAAATAATCGCTTAGTTGTATTAATCTGATAAAAGTGAAACTAAATTAAGTGTAGGCGCCGGCTCAGTGAAGTGCTCGTGACCAGAAGCAGCTGTTATAATTATATTTAAATTTGTTTTGTGCATATTTTCGTGGACTGCATTGTCATAAACCTGGGAAGTATTTTATTTTTCAATTATCTAAGCTTTATCCACTAAAGGATATATTAATAATACTAGATAGGTAGATACTTTAAATCTATAAACACAGACTTCGCAAGCCTATTAATTCCTTAATCAGGGTTAAAACAGCTTGGTTGGTTATTTCTTTTCAATATATCAAAGAGTTCTAAGCTAATAAATGGTTTAAATCTAAATTTCAGTTAAAAAAATATAGTTTTATATCTATTTGTTACCTACCCTCTTATTTCAAATATAATTCTCACCATTGTAGACAATATTATTGACCGACTCTGTTAAACTAATTTTTTTATACTTATTAGTTCATTATAAGTATATGTCAAAGTCATAAATAGAATCGTGATTCACATTCAGTCATTATATCTCAATTATTAAGTCTCAAGCATTGTGTGATTTTAATAATTAATCCTGAATTTTGCTTAATTGTTTCTCTTTTAGCTCGGTTAAGCCCAATAAAGTTAAGACCTGACCATTGAAAACACTAAACAAAATATTTAATTCTAGACAGCAATATTCTTGAATATTCTTTTTACTTTTTTACTTTTACTCTAATAATTTAATTTTTAAAAAAATAATAGTAACTAGTTTGTTTAAACATTGCCTTTAGTTATAAAGTCCTTTTAGTCCCAAATTATTAATACCACATTAACAGTGTCACATTGGACATTATTAAGTAGTTTCTGTTGTGTTCATTACAGTCTCCATCATGCTGACTAGGCGTGCAACAACCCAAACTATGGAACTAAAACTTAAACAAACTGCGAAGGAATTAGAAAAATCAAAACTGCTGTGTGAACAGTTGTTGTCTGACCGGGATGAGTCTGAGCAGGAGATACTAAAGGTTGTAGACAAAAACTCAGAATTAAAAACTGAGTTGTCTGCATTATTCATAAAACACCAGGAAGTACTGGGGCAGCGTGACCAACTTCAGCTCACCTTAAATGATCTTGACCAATGCAGCGCTACATATGAAAAAGCTTTGAGTCGCATAAATGACCTAGAAGTTGAAATATGTGAGGCTAATAACACAATTAGAAAGATGTCCAAGGAGCGAGCGCATGAAGAGGTTAGGCATTCCAATAGTTTATTTGAGGAACTTGCTTCATCACCTGACAATAAAAATGTAATAAATTTAAGGCACCTTAGTCATAATAAAATTAAAAAGTATATTAATGTTAATAAATTTATAAGAAAAACTGAGAGAATGGTTAAAAACAGTAACTGTTTTAAGAAAAATGTCGCTTGGAAGAAAGAAAGATTAGACCTGTTAGACACTATTGAAATATATGCGAAGAAGTTAAACATTAGTAGAACTAGTCATGAAAGGGATATTAAACAATTACAGTCTGACATTTTGCATTTGCAAGCCTCTCTTGATAGTATTACAGAAAATTATAACTTTGCTCAAAAAACAATTCAAGAACATGTTTGCACCTTCAGTGATTTAGCGGTAACTAATATTAAGCCAACTAATATAGATTTTAAAAAAATTGATAGCACGGAAATAAAATTAAATAATGTCAATTCAAGCTATGCCTATACACAAAAGTATGTAATGTTTTCTGATGAAGCTGGAAAGGACATTGGTCAGTTATTTTATAACAAGTCCGGATCACATATAACAAACAATTGTATGCCAGGGGCTTCATTTAAAGTAATTATGGAAAAGATAATCAATAGTCAATTTTCAAAGGATACCAATGTCATAATTTGTATAGCTAATAGGGGTACAGTCACAAAACAAACTGTTGCCTACTATATAGAAAAATTGTCTATGGTCACTTGTAATAAAATAGTTATCTTTTCTTTTCCTTTTAGTAAGAGCTTATCTCAAAAAGAAAATTATGTTAGATATAATTTAAATCTATCAATTGATAGTTTGACATTTTATTACAATAACAAATTTCATGTTATTGATATAAATAACTTAGGTATTAATTTCTATTTGACAAATGGTAATTATTACATACCTAAATATATTAAAAAACGATTAGCTTCTACGCTATATTATTACTTTTTTAACTTAGCCAAAAACTTGGCTGTGAAACCTGCTTTTATTGAGCAGAACATTATTAATAATTCAAACTTGGAATCAATTCCAAATAATTTAAATTTACTCATAAGACAATAGAGGAGTTCTCTTGCAATAGATTGACCAATGAAAAGCCACTCTTAAATTTATTTCATCAGAATGTTCAAGGCATTTCAGGCAAAGATCTAGAATTAAGTTTGTTATTAGAGTCATTAAATATCCATGTATTGTGTATAACTGAGCATTGGTTAAATGTTAATGAGTCTCTACTGGGACTACAAAATTATAAAGTAGCTAGTGCATTTCACAGGAAACAATCTATAAGAGGTGGATCACTTATTTTAGTACATAATAGTTTAAACAATAGGGCTCGTAGGGATGTTGAAACATCTTCAGTTGAACGTGTTTTAGAATTGTCTTGTACAGAGCTTAACCATTTTATTGTTCTATGTGTTTATAGACCGCCTAGTGGCAATTATCAACAGTTTGAAACTGCAATGGAGGATGTTTTAGCAACCTTATGCAAAAGTAATAAAAAAGTTATAGTATGTGGTGACTTTAATGTTAATATTTTGGAATCTTCCTCAATATCAGTTAGGTTTTTGAATTTGTTCAAGTCTTTTAATTTACTTAATTCTTTTCTTGAACCCACTAGAATTACGCCTACGTCTTCAACATGCTTAGACAATATTTTTTGTAATTTTACTATTATACATAAATCAATTGAGTATGGCGTAACTTCCGACCACAGTGGACAGATTATTAGTTTTGAATATAATTTTCAAAATGTAACTAAAAAAATATTAATTAGACCAATAACAAGGAATCTGGTTTTGAAATTTCAAAGCAATGTCAACGAAAAGCTTACCACGTTAGAAAACAATTCCGCTATAAATTATGATAAATTGTTCGAAATTGTACAACAAGAATTTAAGAATAACTTTAAGCTGAAAAGTGTGGAAATTTCAAACAAAAGGAAGTTTTGTGATTGGGCTACTCCCGGAATTTATAAAAGTAGGAAGAAACTTTTTGATTTATATAGAGAAAAAAGTACTTCAACAGATTCAAATTTTATTCAATATGTTAGAAATTATTCAAAATTGTTCAAACTTGTTTGCACCACTGCTAAGTCAATGCATCTTAAATATAAAATTATGAATTCCAAAAATAAAATTAAAGCTACATGGAATGTCATAAACCAAGAATCTGGAAAATACAAGAATAATCATAGCATGATAACTCTTAAAGTCGATGATAAAGATATTGTAGAAGAAGAAGAGGTGGCCAACGCATTTCGGAATTTCTTTGTGAATATACCATTAGAGACAACTCAAGCACTTGACTCCTCTACTCAGCGTGCAGTCTTTCTTCTTGAAGACAATGTACCTCTTTGTAGTGAATTATTTAGTTTTAGACATATTGATGGCTCTACAATAGTTAATACTTTTAATACAATAAATTTAAAATTAACTGAGGATTTATGGGGAATCTCAACCAACATTATTAAATCTATCATTAATATTATTGCTCCTCAGTTGGCAGTCATTTTTAATCAATGTATTGATGATGGTTCATTTCCAAGTTTAATGAAATACAGTAAAGTAATACCTCTTTTTAAAGCTGGTGAGAAGTCTGATCCTACTAACTATAGACCAATATCAGTACTCCCAGCTCTTAGTAAAATATTTGAAAAAGTTATTTTTAATCAATTACTTTGTCATTTCTCTCTGAATTCCTTATTTCATTCTCAGCAGTATGGTTTCACTAAGAGTAAATCCACTACAGATGCTGGTGTAGCCCTAATGAAGCATATATTTGACGCCTGGGAGGACAGGCAGGATGCGATTGGAGTATTTTGTGATCTTTCGAAGGCATTCGATTGCGTTGACCATCCTACTTTGTTAGCTAAATTGACATATTATGGTGTTAATAGTAATTCTTTAAAATTAATTAAATCTTACTTGAGTGACAGAACTCAAAAAGTAGTTATTAATAGAGTCGAGTCTTCTGGCGCGCCATTGCTTATGGGAGTTCCACAAGGTTCGATTTTAGGCCCTTTATTGTTTCTAATTTATATTAACGATCTACCTTTCTATACTAGAGATCTGTGCGAAACAGTTTTGTTTGCTGACGATACATCTCTGATATTTAAAGTGAACAGAGGCAAGGATCATTCTGACGTGATAAATAATGCTCTTGCGAAGGTTTTACATTGGTTTACGGTTAACAATCTATCTCTTAACGCAAGTAAAACTAAATGTATAAAGTTCTCATTGCCTAATGTTACAAAAGTCTCAACTAACTTGAAAATGAATGGCAAGAATATCGAGTTATTAAATGACACAAAGTTCTTGGGCATCAATATTGATTTTAAATTGCAGTGGAACCCCCATGTAATGGATTTGTCCGGAAGGCTTAGCTCAGCATGCTATGCCATCAAAAAGATAAGACTTATAACAGACGAAGAAACAGCTAGATTAGTTTATTTTAGCTATTTTCATAGCATTATGTCATATGGTATGTTATTGTGGGGATCTGCTGCGGACATACATAATATATTTGTACTACAAAAGCGCGCCATAAGAGCTATCTATAATCTTAAGTCCAGAGATTCTCTTAGAGAGATGTTTAAAAGAATTAACATATTAACGGTTGCATCTCAGTATATATTTGATAATATAATGTATGTTCGCAAAAACATTAATACATTTGATAAAAATTCAAAAGTACATAATTTTAATACTAGGAATAGAAATAAGCTCTCTCTGCCAAATTGTCGACTTCACAAAACAAAAAATTCATTTTTGGGTAATAGTATCAGATTTTTTAATAAAATTCCGCAGGAAATAATTGATCTACCATTGGCAACTTTTAAAACTGTAGTTAAAAAGCAGTTTCTTCAAAAGGGGTATTATGCTGTTAATGATTATTTATCGGATAAACAAGCTTGGGCTTAACATTTTCAACTTGTATGTGTATATAAGATTAAAAAGTCAACCAGATCATTGTCGTGACCATCCCTTATTGTACAGGCTCAGCTCAGTTTCACAATACATACTTACTTGACTGTGATGGAAGGTTCCCTTAGTGCTACTTTATTGGTTACAGCTTCGGGGGACCCTTTCAGTATCATCAAATATACACTGTGTGTGTCATGTAATAAAAATAATTTAAAAGAGCATAGCCTGTGAGTTTCTTGTCAGTTCTTCTCACAGAGCGGAGGCTCGGAACTGGCACTTGGATTCACTTACACCTAATTTTTATTTATTTGCATGTAAGTGAATCTAAGCTTCGTGATTTCAGGGTTGATATAAATTTTTTTTGTCTCATATATATTTTGTTTTGACGTTTTCAAGTGCTATGTAATAGTTTATGAAATAAAGAACTTTTTACTTTACTTTTACTTTTATCACTAAATGTGGTAGTCGTTAAGCCATGTTAGAGGCCTAATGGGCGGCTTGAAAAATTCTAACAGCAGGACGCCATACACCTGCCTTCGCCAATCCGCACTGGGTCAGCGTGGTGGAGTATGACCCAATACCCTCACACCTTGATATGTGAGAGGAGGCTCGTGCTCAGTAGTGGGACGTTAATGGGCTGTGATGATGATGATGATAATTTTTTCAGGGACAACACGCGAAAAAAGAAAAAGAGGTCGGGAAGGAAAATTACAACCATGATAAAACTCATGTAATGCCAAGATCATTGCATGCTACGATTGGAAAAGCGTCACATTCTAAAGCAAACCCGTAAATATATCTGTTGCCGACTATTCTTCTCCATCGACATCCCAACAAACTTATGACGTCAACGTCGATTCTGAAATTATAGTAGACGATGGCTATCCTGAATATGATCTGGGTCGTTATGTTGGGTTGGCTACTTAGCTATCGACGAAAAAGAAGAGGGAGTTGTTACAAAATCCTTGGATCCCGCCCAGAAATTATAATTTTGTAAGTGTGCATCATTGTAAGTGTGCAGCCATTTGAAAAGAAAATTTCATCATGCTTGTTTGGATCAATAGCACCATGGCTAGAATATTCCAAGCGACTAAAAGGCGCTCTTTCACTGTGAGAGGAATTTTAGGATCATTTATAGTTAGGCCATTTATAAAGTTTAAAAATATGCATGAAGACTGCCGAGAGCATGCAACGACCAACCATCAACTAACAATGACAGAGGCTGCAAAAAGTTATCTTGAAAATGTTCCTGTAGGCATCCAACTGCAAAGTGGACACCAAAAGCAATCCATGAAAACAGACAAATGATGTTATCAATTATTTTTTTGTATAGTATTTTGCGGTGCACATTATATGCCTCTTAGGGAAAAACAAGCAGATGAGGGTGTTTTATTAGATTATTAAAGTTGAGAATCAATTCAGGTGACGACAAATTAAAGAGTCACCTGGACAAGTGCCGTCGCAATGCAGTTGACACATCGCCAAAAATACAAAACGAATTGATTAATTTATGTGGCAAAGTTATTAAGGAGAATATAATAAGTGAGGTTCAGAAGACCATGGCTTACGCAGTCTCAGCTGTTGAAACAGCAGACGTAGCAACAACAAAGAACAACTATCAATAGGAAACATCAGAAAAGAATTTGTAAGGTTCGTTGAACTAAAAACACAAAATGCTTCAGCAATTGCCAAAGCAATAGACAGGGTTTGGATTCGATGGCTGTTCTACAATGGCAGAGAAAGAGGGTGGCGTACAAGCCATTTTGAGAATAAAATATCCTCGTGCTTTATATTTTCATTGCTCAAGTCACAAACTCAACCTTGTTGTGAATGATGCGAACGCAGTGCCAGAAATTAGAAATACTGTCGCCACTGTAAAGGATGTTATAGCGTTTTTCAGAGAATAGACTACTCGTCGAAACTACGCTCCAAGCCATTGTGTGAGACGAAATGGCCCAAAAAATATAAATCAATCAGAAAGTTTTCTCAACAATTCTCAGAGCTTGTGGAATCTCTAGAAACGTTATCCGTAGAGGGAAATTATGCCACCAGAAAATCTTCAAATCAGTTGCATACAGCCGTAACAAAACCAGTGTTTATTGTTGCTCTACAAACAATTGCCAAATATTCAGCAGGTTTAGAACCAGTAGTTAACGCACTGCAAGCTAAATCGATCGACATGATCTCGATGGGGAAACACATCAAAAATATCAAGGACTTTCTCAGAAATGACCGCGAGTTTCCTATCAGGAATAAGTATTGAAATGCTTCAAAAAGCGCGAGCTTTTGCAATGAAAATTTGGCATAATTTATGGCTGAAGAATGTTTAATCAGATGATCAATTACGGGTCATAGAAGTAGTTGATCTGTTCATCAAAGCCAATATTTTTTACCCTGCTGTCAGAAAGGCATTGATTATTTTAAGCACTATCCCATGCACCACGGCGACCGTAGAACGGTCCTTCAGTACGCTTCGAAGAGTTAAAACGTGGCTTAGAAGCACCAAGGGTGAAGAAAGGCTTACGGTGAATTTATTCAAAAGACTGTCATAGACAAATTATCGGCAAACCCAAAAAGATTACTGTTAAATCAAATATATATATATGTAATTTATTAAAGTAAATTTTCATGAATTTTTGTTTCAATATACCCGACCGACCATCTTCTCGAAACAGATATGAGCTGCCCCCTCCTACCTCAAATCCTGGGTACGCCCTTGTAAAAAGCCTCGACTGCGATTCCAAAAGGAACTTCCAATTTCATTATATTTCCGTCTCATAAATGGGAGATACCGGAAATCGAAACAACGCTTGTTGCGTTTGGGGTCTCGATCTATAAAACTCGTATTGTTTAATTTATTTATATTGAAGTAGTACAGCTATTAAGACATACTTACGATAAATAAAGGTTAAAGAAGACAATATAACTAGGTATTTCATTTAATAAAACTAAAGTAATAAAAATTACATAAATCATCGATTAGTCGATTACAATTTTTAAAAAGTTGTACAATAAGTAAAGTATTACTTTTAATGTTATTTACTTAGTTTTGAGATAATTACCATCATATCTGTATTAAGTGGTTATCATTGAATTTTCTACTTAGATGTTGCAAGAGCGCTAAGACTATTTCTCTCTCTCTATAGTCGGTCCCTCATATCTGAGGACCGTGGTTAGCATCGGAGTAACATCTGGAGCGGATGATCTGCTTCCACCGGTTCCGGTCCAGCGCGTCTTTCACGACCGCGTAGAATTTGGCCAAAGTACGAAAGAATACGTTGTTGGCATATGGTCGACAAGCGGGTTTTTATTTTGAGTTGACTCAAGATGGAAACATTAGTGCGTTTTGCGGTCCAAGGTATTCTAAGTAAGCGCTTCCAGCACCAAATCTCGAATGCATCGATCCTTTGTCGTTCTCGGGCTAAGATCGTCCACGTTTCCACTCCATATAGAAGAATAGGGAATACCAGGGTTCGTATTAACCTGATTTTGGTTTTAATACCAATTCCTCTCCTTCTCCAAATATTGTTCAAACGGGTCATAGCGTCTTTAGCCATTCCGATGCGCCTTTTTATCTCGGGGACACAGCTGCCATTATTGCAGATCTAGAGTATTTACTCTCTTACATTTAAGCTGTACAGACTATATTCGAGACTCACGCTTAATCGTTATTCCTCAGAAGCCAACTATGGCTATTGCAGCCAGGTGATGTTGCCTGTATCAAAATATTGTTTTCCCATTTGCTAAAAACAGCTTAGCTTCCTCTTTGGGTAAACTCAGCTAACCCGAAGAATTTTGTGTTTTACACGTTTACCTTCACCACATTGAAATTGGTAAAATTGGTCAAGTTTTACCTACTAAATGAATAGTGGGGCTAAGCTTTGGATTAGCACTTAAAAAAATCAACAAAGTGACTAATAATCAAGACCATCAAATTAAGAAGTACACCCGTCTACTTCCGTGCTTCGGAAGGCATATTAAGATTCCCGGTTATCATCGTATTCCATGGTAGTGGTCGTTTAGTCATGGTAAAAGGCTTGAAAACAATCTAACACCAGGACGCCTCACGCACCTCCGCACTGGGTCCGCGTGTAGAAGTATATCCTGAAGCCCATGCTCAGTAGTGGGAAGGTATTAGGCAGAGATGGAAATGATGATACATACCCGGCCAAACCGCTGCTCTCCATCTTATTGGCGAGCTCGACGTCGCGTGAGTACACGTCAAACTGCCACTGGCGCTGGCCCAGCACGCCGGCCAGCACGGCCCCGGTGTGGATGCCCACTCGCATGTCCACGGGGGAGTTCGTCGTCTGCTGCACGTACCTTAAATGTCACAAAAAATATGAATACTCGAGGTGTTAAACAGTTTGCTCCGTCGCGTAGCGCAGGGCGGCAGAATTTAAGGTGTAGAAAAGTGGCGCTAGGTTTGTATGTTGTTTCAAACGGGTTTTACATATACATACTATCACGCCTGTTTCCTTGAAGGGATAGACAGAGGCATAATATACGCCCACATTTCGCCAGTTATATTACTGGTCCCACGTAATAAATAGGTGGCGAGCCTATTACCGCTTACCGGGAACTTTTATGTTCGCCAGAGCCTCGTCCGTTGGTCGGCAGGTGCCCCACTTGCAGGTGAGGTTGGCTTGGCTCCCTAGATCTTGGTAGAAACCAAAGCAACCTATGGGTTTTAAACCAACTAAGATGTTTGCTTACAACGTTAAAACCCGCGCTTCGCGGCGTATGAAGTCGCAGTGGGCAAATCACCGTATGATCATTTACAGCGACAAAACTTTAAAAAGCACCTACTGTTAATTAAATTAAATTAAAGTGAGGAGTTAAATTGCATAAACAATTATTGCATTATGTGTAAGCATATGTATCTATTTATAATTAATCTATAATATATGTATATAAACTAGTTACTGCCCTTAGTATTAGTGTAGGTCTCAGAATGAAGTGAAAGACATTTTTTTAAAACATCGTAAGCTTGATTAATATATGATTGTGACATGTTAAATATGATTTCATAACAGCTAGTCACATTATATCATAGTAACGTTTAGTATAGTAGGTCGATCTTGTGTTCTTTGTTCACTTTGAATAACATGACAAAGTTTTCGCGAAATCAATAAAGAGTAGGAGATATAACATTCTTGTAAACATGTTCTGAAAAATGAATTAAGCTTAAATAATTAGACTTCATTTTTAACGAAAGCTAGATAGTTCTAAATTATAATTAGTCCTTAAGTATTTGACGACCCATATGGCGTGGAGGTCAATATACTAGCACTCCGCTCCTGAGGTCGTGGTTTCGATTCCCATGTAGGACAAATCTTTGTTGTTAGCATGAACATGAATATTTGTTCTGGTCTGGGTGTTTTCTGTGTAAATTAAGTGTGTATTTACAAAAAAAAAAAGTACGTTATTTAGTATCCATAATACAAGTTCTTAATGATACTTATTATCTTGGGGCTAACCTACTACAGTTTTGATCTAAACTTTGGGTAGACAACTGTGACGACGGACTTGCCTCCGTGGTCACCGTTGTCTACTTCACTTACTTGATAGCTTTGACCATAGATAAGCCCATATGCACACATAGAACTGCATGATCTGGTCGTTCCACTGGTGCTCCGCTTATGCAGTAGTAACAATCTCCAAGAATTTTTATGCGCAACTGTTGATATTTCTGGTAAATTTAAAACAGTATGAATACAGAACTATACAGATTACAGTATCATCATATAAAAAGTATAATAGCTTTAATTCTACCAACTATGTTTAATTACCTCTGCAAGTCTGTCGAAACGTGCAAACAACTCATTCAAAATTGCTACAAGATCTTGTGCTGAATATGTCGAGGATATGGCAGTAAAACCCACGATGTCTGCATACAGGATGCTATAAAACGTACATATATTTGTAGGAACTTTTTTATATTTTGCAAGTTAATAATTTATCTTGGTACTTTTTACTTGAGTTTACACGTACCTGACATTTTCATGACGCGACATATAAATTTTTTTGAATTGCGTATCAATCTGACCCAAATCTTTGCGCATCTGAACAGCAACGTGCTCAGGCAGGACTGACAGTAGTAATCGCTCCTTAAACAAATAATTTGACGTGACTACCAATGTTGTACGCAAAATCATGAACTTGTTTATAATTACTAACACGTACCTGTTCTTTACTTTGCTGTTCTATAGTTAATTTATCTTTTAGACTTCGCCTGGTTTCTATAAATGATATACGCTGTAATCTTTCCTGGACCAGATATTGCGTTCCACCTAACATAGCAGCTCCGAGCAAAAAAGACAAATTTGCCATCTCCTTTAAGAAAAAAATATTAAAATTGGTAACAATATGGGTAATAACACATATTTATCTGAAAAGGAAACAAAGTATTACCTGATATGAAAAATCTTCGTCCAGACGGCTGTTTGCAGAAGATGCAATATAGTATTGCGCCCAAAGGTAACCGGTAGAAGCAATTGCGCCGTACAACGATATCATCAGATAATTGAAGGGCATAGTCGATAGCGAGAAGTATAGCAGCATGAAAGCCCATCCTAGCAGCTCATTCCTAGAGTGCCCAAGTCGACGAGTCACGCTGACTATCAGTTGACCCCAGACCACCACAAATGCAACATGATTTAGAGCGGGTCTAGCAGGCTTTATACAATAATATATTCCGGCCAAAGTTAAGATCATTATAAGTGAAAGGGATATCACTGTATAAGCACCGGACAAATTCTTCTCCCCCGGGACTAAAAGAGCGAAAAGTTGCAGCAGGAGCCCCGTAGTCAGCAAGCGCGGTATGGCGCGCTGCCGCTGCCGGTGCATGTACGCCGAGTACAGCTTTTCTTCTTCCAAGTCTTTGAAGCCCCATGGTGGTGACACGAAGCAAGCCCATAATTTATTAAATGTGTTCTGTTGTGTTGACTTTTCCATGTTTTCTAAAATCTTCTATTTTTTTACATTTTTCACTGTACTACACTTGAATCTGGTATATGGAACCTGGAGATTCTTTGGTATAGTAATGTTTTAATGCCTACATATAACACGTAACACCCACGATTAGTAAGTACTATTATTTCTATTTATTTCGCGAACACACCTGCCTTCTGTAAGCGAATTCAAAAAATATGATTATGTGAAAAAAATATTAATTATAATTTATTCTTATTATTATTTCTCATATACTAATCCTGTCGGCTATTAGTTATGAATTAGTACTACTATCGCACAGTTCATATGCGGTGGGAATGTGAGGGCAATCCAATTTCAGTGACCGAGCCGAGACGATGCACGTCAGAGTTCATCAAGCGGAGACTTTCCGTTAATACCTAATCGAGGACGCCTGTGTAAGTAATGAATAAATTACACGCTGAAACATTGTTCCGAACCCATTCATTAACTGCCTGTCGCTACACATGGATGGCTTGTTTTGTCTCCAGATACTCTCGCATGTGCCTACAATACTAATTTCAATACTGACAATTGTTACTTGTAACACAACCGGTGTGACCATGAAACTAAACTTACATAAACGGGTTGTTTAACCAATTTCAACACGTTGCCACTGTAGCTCTGAATTTTTCTTTAAGCTCAATACCTAAATTCAAAAAAATTACCTGATAACTATTTTGTCAAAAGATTTATAATTTTATTTAAAATATGAGGTTTTAAAATGCCAAGTTATGATTAGCCAAAAATATCAAATTTACGTAAGTAAATGGAATCTGGCATGCGTTCCCTAAAACTTAGTTAAAATAAGGGATTCTGTGAAACACTAGAAATGACCCTCGTAACTTTTTCTGCAGCAGATGAATATGTAAACTTCATTATGTTATTTTGTTTTACATTTTACAAAATTCATTATGCAGTATTGCGGTTGATGCAACCTAATTTAAAATTTAATTTATTTTACACAAACGTTTCAGAATAAGTAAAGAAATACCGTAAACAGGGTCCCAACAGTCGATTGCTTTATTAGGTCACATCTAAGAAACCTTTGAGACAGACGTTTAACAATCATGTCAAAATATGATTGCTTAACGTCTGTCTCAAAAGTTTCTTAAAGCAACTGCCTTTTGTTAACATGGTAGGGACGTCATTGCACTGAGCTTATCAGGTAACACGGCCAATGAAACTAGGAAAAAAATTATTTTTCAAAATACAAAACAATAACGTGCATTTTGTACTAAACTATATGTTTACTTATCTTTTTCCTGCCACGAAAACCACGTGATTTAAGTAGTAGCAGAGGCACTGGCCTCCTTCTTTGCAAGCATCATCACTCTAAACAAATCTGATTAAAGTCTTGGGACTGACTGCAGATATGGAAAACCCAAAAAAAAACTCTATTTGTTTATTTATATTGTAATTGTCATAGTCACAAAAGGAGTAGTATTTTAAAACAAGCATCTAAGGTTAACTGGCAGAGAATGCCTTATGGCATTAGGTTCGCCTTTTGCAATACTTTTAAGTGTGCAATAAAGATTAAAATAAATAAATTTAATACCAAATTTTAGGTTATTTGAGTTTCCTAGCTGTTATCGAAATTTTGAATTTTTAGTAATTACGTAAACAAGAAGATATTTTAATATATTAACATATTAAAATATCTTCTTGTTTTTATATTTTAATTTACTTACCTACTTACTAGACACTGCCAGGGATTTAAGCCACATGAATCACTTATTTATTGTAACAATAACATTTGCTGCTTTAAACGTACATGACACGCTATAATCTAATCTAATTAAAAAAAAATCTATGTTAAAATGGACGTTTAGTTAACCCAAACCGTAAAATGTTCCTATATATCTAATGCGGACTATTAAAATCAATGGTAAGAAACAATCAAATGGGTTTCAAGGTACATTGTTATGCGCTAACTACCGAACAGCATTTATTCTTGTAAATAGAAGCGACCACATATAGATTTACACGTATGTACGGTTAATGAAAATATGAGATTTCCTAAGCTCGTATAACTATAGAATGTATTGACATACAATGTTTATTATCAGTATAAATATGTAATAAAAAATAATAAAGGAAGGAACTTGAAACATATGAAAACGAAAGAATATGGTCAAAACTTGCCGGATTTACGATAAAACAACGTAGAAATGTACCCAATGTTTTTCTTTATTTACTTATTACCTTTAAATCTTTGAATATAATTTATTCTATAGTGGTAAATTTTGGCCTATAGCTATGCATGCAAAATAAATAAATATATATTCCTGAATATCTTACAGAAGTCTCCTACTACCAAAATATGTAGATTTTGACTGTTCTACAGGTTCTAGACAATGGATACACTTAAGTAATTTTATACAAATACTAGTCATAATGCACATAAATATTTGAGCTATATTTGTATCAAAACCAACACTACGTCGGTTTTTAAAAATATAAAATAGCTTCTTAAATAACCTACTTTTTTTTTTTAAAGTAACCATTTCTTTTAGACGTGAACCATTGAAAACTTTTACATAGACTTTATTTTTATCTTCGATCTATCTATAATCATACTTTACTATTACTATAACTTTCATTCGAAAAAGAAAAACAGAGAAACGAGAAGCACCTTCGGTTATTATTTTAAGAAAAGATTACATACATGATGAAAGAGCAAAATTAATTTTAATCATTTGAAGCGTACACAACAAATCATAATAAATATCTAAAACTAACACATGCTTAGTTATGACTTTAATAATAATTATTATGAAGCGATACTTGTTAGGCATATTTGAAGACACTTTCAGGCTCGGCTTGAAAAAATCTGACGGCTCGTCCCACACATCATTGATTTTAAATTTTGGAGGGGGGTACTTTTGAACACCACATAATAAAATACTTTAAATAAAATAATTCTATATCGTTACACTTTTTCCTTTGTCTCTATTACTCTGCTGTTAAAAAGTCGCTCAGTGGTACCCGGCATTGTGATTTATAATTATTGAATTATATTGATTGATTTGCTTTTTTACTAAAGACCAGCTTTAAGCAACTACACGGTTTGTCCCGAAATTTGACATAGACACAGTTATATTATGGTAGATCCGCAGGATTAAAGAAAAATCCCACCCATATGGTAATGAAATTTAACACTTCATTCTAAATTGAAATGAATAAATTACACGTTTGCTCCTTTATAAATTCTACTATAAATGAAAAATAAATAATGAAATTGTAAACGCTTTAGGATACTAAAAAACTTGTCCAAAAACCAAATTGCACAATTCACGGTAACAAATTAAGACAGTTAATTTACCGAGTACCTAAACTTCCTGAAAATTATACCCATTCAATATGTCAGATGTAAAATATGATAATATTATTGTTTTATCTTACAGTAAAACTGAAATTATTATTTTTATTAAGTTAATTCTTATTGCCTACTGGCATTTGTATTTTGAGGGGTTATGAATGTGTGAATCCCAGTACAACTTTATTGGGTATTTATGTATATAAGCAGGTAAAGGGAGCTCATGAATTCGTCAATATTGTCAGTAGTTACATATGACCTTCATTCGCTTCTATCTATCGACCGATGCACCGAAATCAATCATATCCGAAAATTTACGAAAAACTTTGACAATCACAGAAGCTTCAGTTAAAACACCAATCAAATGACATTTATTTTATCATGACATATTTTTTAGCATAATAACATTTCCCGCCGAAATTATGTTATCTATGATGTAAGGCTCTCTCCGAGCTAGACTCACTGATGACGCATAAACATAGAAACTATTCCGAGGATGAGTAATGTAAAGCAATATGATGCGTACTGGATAATAAAGGAATGGATATTAAACTGTGGTGTTCCCGAATATTGAGCGAGGGTTAGTAGGGCGCGGGTGGCGGGCGGCGGCGATGGCGCAAAGGCGGTTCGCGCACGTGCTGACGCGCGACTGCCGCGGCGACCGTGGGCAGCGCCGAGCCGCCGCTGCGCCGCCGCCGCGAACCTCTGGCCCTCCGACCCCAACTTTACATTGATTCTTCTTCACTACATACATTCCACACGCCCTCTTCATGACGGTCAACCAATTAATTCCGACATAACTTTAAATAATAAATCAGATATTATCAAACTAGACAATGGCATTTACGAAGCGATATGTCACTAAGAAAGTATCAACGTGACCCGGTGCTGAATTTTAGATTAAGGGCTGCAATTCATTAAAAAATATAGAACTTTCATCAAAAAACAATTTTTTTTTTCTTTTAAACTCTGTTTTCTTCATAACATTTTAGTGTAGAACGATAATTGTAAATAATGTGTAATAGGTTTACATAATATGTATTTACATTCGACTTTATCAAATCCCGAGTCGAACTCATCATTCTTGCAGATTCATACAAATAATCGTCCACGGCGCCATAGGGCGGCACAGCGAACAGCGAAAGCTAGCAATAGTGCTAAGCTTTCGCTTTACGCCGATTCGTCTATCTGTTAGCGGACAGTGATAGAATTTATGACAATCTACATGAACTACACAATTTAAGTCATAGAACAATAAATAATAAGACACATTATTATGATTTCCATGCTTTATATAATAGCCAAAAATTCACCCAAATCGTTTATTGCATAGGTAAATTAATATGTAGATAGGTGGGAACGGTGGGAGGAGTTTATATCGGCGTCGAGTCGACAATGAAGTACCTGGGACTTGTCCTCGACAGCCGGTGGAACTTCGTCGAGCACTTCCGTCGATTGGCTCCTAAGTTGGAACGGACCGGGGCCGCCCTCAAGCGGCTCCTGCCCAACCCAAGGGGTCCTAACACCTTCTGCCGGAAGCTATACGCGGGGGTCGTGAGGTCTATGGCCCTTTACGGGGCCCCGGTGTGGGCGCGTTCCTTGCAGCGACAAGCTGCTCACTACCTGAACGCGCCCCAAAGTGTGGTGGCCACTAGGCAAATCCGGGGCTACCGCACGATCTCTTTTGATTGACGATTGATCTGGAGGCAGTAGTTCTTGCGCGCCTTTATGAGCTGCACAGAATCAGGCGGGAGGAAATGTCCGGGTGTCACCACTGTGAGGATCGGTCGGAGGATACGGTGGAGCACACCACCGCGGTCTGTCCCGCTTGGTCGGAGCACCGGCGTGTTCTCGTAGCGGCAATCGGTGGGGGCGCCCTGGATGGACATGGATGGTTTTTAGTCAGTAAAAGTCTGACACACCCTCACGCTCCACCCACAGCGGGAGAAGGTCATTAGATGATTTTCAATCCGAAAAAAAAAGGTAGCTCCTGAATCTGTAAATTTCAATTTTGTAGGTTTCCAGTACCATCCAGTAAAGTACCTTACATGAGCCCTATCTGGTTATAAATGTTATCAAATCTGGGTAACACTCCTGTAATCTTCGTTTTTCTGATAACCTATACCTCGATGTCCCCGCGCATGTGTCCAAAAAATATCACGAGTCCTTTACCTTTCAGGCTATCCGTCTCTGGAATTCCTTACCTGTTTCCATTAGACAGGCTCAGACATTAAACTCCGTTAAGGAGATGGTGAAGTCTTACTTTTTGAATATATCTGGTTAGTTGTTTGTATATATTTATTTTTTAAATATTATAAATATTTTTTTGTATTTCATATATTTGTGTATTTTTTTTATATGTAACCTATGTGTTTTTAGTATTTATTCTTTTTAAAGATTATGTGCTCTGCCTACTGCTTTCCTGTTCTCTCCTTTGCGTCGGGTTGTCTGGAAGAGATCGCGATAAGACTGCCTAAATTGGCTTTTTCATATATATTTTTTTTGTATGGTAATCTGTAGTTTTTAGGTTTTTGGTCAATAAAGAGTATATCTATTTATCTACGCGTAGCTCCGCGGCAGAAGGTGATCGGTAACGATTACCCAAGTAAAGCGAAATCACGGAGATCAGTCTTTGGGTAGGTGATCGTTTATGTGGCATTTAATATCGGGTTCTTCCGTGTTTCAGAATGCACGCTAAGATGTTGGTTCATGTTATCACTATTAATATGTAGTTTTTTAGTCATGATACTATTCAGCAGCGTGAGAAATAGTTTAACAGAAGGCCGCCACACATCCGCCACCGCCACTGGGTCTAAAATGACCTAAAACCCTCTCACCTTAATTCGTAACTTTTCACGAGATCCGTGCCTTTAATTCTTGGGCTGTGAAGATAACAAAACTTGAGTTTGATAGTTGACAGCGACTTTGTTTCGTACCATGTAATACCACGTACCACGGAAGCTCTTTTACCATGTAATACCACGTACCACGAAAGCTCTTTTCGTGATTTTCTTGTCGTATAAGCAAAATTTGTTGCACTAAATTTATTATATTTACAGATTACGTTTAAATGGATTTAGAATTAACCGTTAATGTGGATTTGACATCTACTGCGGCCATGCTTCGAAAGACTGTGTGGTTTCGCGTTTATCAATTATTATATGAAGCGTGAATTCAATTCAAAATCTTTTTATTCCATGAACTATTACATAGTACTTGAAAACGTCAAAATTAAATATAAAAAACAATCGACATATGATAACACTGAAATTACGAAGCTTAGATTCACTTACATGCAACAAAACAATAAAAAATATTTAAGTATAAGTGAATCTAAGTGCCAGTTCCGAGCCACCGCTCTGTAAGAAGAACTAGCAAGAAACTCACATGCTATGCTCTATCTTCATTTGTCTGTTAAGCTATATAATGCTATTTAATATAACATTAACAATATTCATGTTCTAAGTCATTAGAATAGCCTGTATGAAACGGCAGTTTAATCCCAAGCATTTTTATCCGCCAGATATATATAACCGTCATTAATAGAATAGTTTAAAAAAATTGTTTTTTGTAATTTTTTTTGTTTACAGTTTATAAATGTTAACACAATAATGTTAAAAATAATGCATTTAGACATACAATACTTTTTTTTGTGTAATGTAATGAAGGTTGGTATACTGTGTACAAAATTTATGCAATAAAGTTATTCTTATTCTTATTATTATTCTAATAGTATCCCTTTGAAGACAGCTTGTTGTATTGTTAATTTAAATTTATTTATGCTTAATTGTTGCATATGCGTTGGATTTTATTGTAGAATCGTACACATTGGCCGTTATAAGATTTGTAATTTTTTTGGAGCCTAGTGGCAGGTACAATTAGTTTATGCTTATTCCTTGTGTTTAGGTTATGTATATAGCTTTCCTTACTAAATTGATCAATATTCTTATGCGCATATACCAGGTTTCTATGAACAAATTGACCCGCCATAGTCAAAATACCAATTTCTTTAAATGTTTCCCTTGGCGAATGTCTACATGGTAGATTACAAATTGCTCGAATAGCCCTCTTCTGCAGTACAAAAATAGTTTGAATATCTGTGGCACAACCTCATAGAAGAATACCATACGACATAACACTATGGAAATTGCTATGATAAACAAGCCTAGCTGTTGCGACGTCTGTTAATTTGCGAATTTCCTTTACCGCGAATGCTGCAGAGCTGAGTCTATTCCACAATTCACCAATATGTGGGCCCCACTGCAGCTTATCACGGTTATATGCTACTTTTCAACACTTATGTACGCTGTCGAAGTAGTTATGTCTTGAAATCTACCATATTCACAAATAATAACTTGAATTGGACAAACATGACCAATAAAAGCCTCTAATAAATTACAGAATAGACAAAAGAAATTTATTGCCCCTGGCCGCTATGCATTTTATGGTTTGTCGACATCTAGCGGTAAAACTGACTTCAAAAAAATGGTTGCCTGTAAAGTCGTTTTTACGGGCGAAGATTTTACGTGACAACGTCTTTTTCTCGGTAGAATATTTATTGATATGAATATAATTAAATTGCACAATAGGAACAAGGAATTCTAGTGCTGCGCGCGCGGCAGACCGATCATAGTTGAGTGGGAGAGAGACGCAAGGCATTCGCCGGGCCTCTCTCTCGTTCGGTGACTCATCGTAACGTTACCGAGCGTTACACTTTTTCATAAGTGACTCCCAGCCGCAACCTAATTTAAGACGTTGTCACGTCAAAAAGGAAGTCTTAATTTGACTATTTATCATTAGTGACCCCCTCTTAAAGGCCAGGTTGCGACCATGCTAGGCTGTGTGGTATCTAGGGGTGCCCTTTGGTTCGCCTAAAATTGTTTGTCCTAATATGGTTTGGCCAAACCGTTTTGGCCTAAACTTAAAACGTACAATTATTGTTTCGCCTAAAAATTGTTTTGCCACTATTATAGTTTGGCCTAAGAATTGAAAGGCCTAATTTTAGAATGTCTAATGTAAAATAGCCTAAACTATATTGGCATAACTTTATTTTGGCATAACGATTATTTCGCAAATTTATAAAAGCTCTAATTTTAGCATATCAAAAATGAAATGTGCCAATAATGTATTGGAATAAAAGCATAGAATTTAATTGAGAAAATAAATTGACAGAAGCGAATCGCTGCAAACCCGACTCCACGTAGTCTTGTCTGCCCTACCCTAGAGTGCAATATAAGCCCGCGTAGGCGCGGAGAGGCGAGGCGGCCCGCGAGCTAAGGAACAGGTGAGTCGAGCTCGCCGCCCGGGGCTGAGACTGGCCGCAAGCAAGCCAAAGCCTCGGTGGTGAGAGAAAACCATCTGCGACGAAAAGCTCGCGTGGGACCGCCGGAGCCCCACAGCGCCGAAGCCGTGACGGAAACTATACATGCTGCATGCCTACATGAATGCTGCATGCCTGCTTGCACGCTTACATGCTGCATGACTGCACGCATGCTGCATGTTTGCATGCATGATGCATGCCTGCATGCATGATGCATGCCTGCTTGCATGCTGCATGTTTGCATGCACGCTGCATGCCTGTACGCATGCTGTGTTTCTGCTTGCATGTTGCATGTCTGCATGCTGCACAGTATTTATGTTTTACATGCTCTGCCGGCGCTTTTATAGGTATGCTATACCTCGGGTCTATCAAGGGGGCCGTAAAGCGGCGTCATGGGTGCGCGCTTGTGCTTATTCTTCGGTATGTAGCGTTATTTTTTAATAGTATCGCCTGCTGACCTTATCTTATAAGACACGTTGTAAATATGACGAATATTATTTTTTTTTTAGAAAAGCTGAAAATTTGGAATAAATTATGACAATATAGATACTAGTTTCTGGCTGTTCTCTATACTTAAAAGCCGGAAATTAAAAAAGAATTAACCGTTGTTAATGCATTTATATATATCTACGTAATAGCTACATGTATATAAATAAAGGGAGAAAAACGTTAGCAGTTTAATAAATGCCTTCTTTGGGTTATCCCCAACATCAGTCTATATCGTGAAATAGGGAAAAAAACAAACTTTGGTGATCAAATTTGAGATTAATTTTTTGTTTATTAAAACATAATTTATGCGAACAACTCATTTATATCATTGTTATATGCACAACAAACTATGTTTGTCACAACAAATTGCTTCCCTAGACAAATGTTTTCATAACTTCTTTAGTTAGATTTAATCAAGAGAGAGTCATATCATTATTATATGAGACAAACTTAAAAGTTAAAAAAAAATAACTTTGATAAGTATCATTAAGAATTTGTGTTTTATATACTTAAGAACGTATATAAATACACTTATACTATTTTTGTAGATACACACTTAAATGCCAACATATTAGGTAATATATTTATATTATTCTAAAGTTAGACCAGGTTTGAAACTAGTGCTTAAAGAAACAATAAAGAATCCAATACTCTAGCAAGTATTAAAGCATACCATCAAAAATCAGAAAATAAACCATTTTCGCTGCTTGTGAAGCTGAAGGGTGTCTGACTTTTATGGACTGAAAACCATCCATGTTCCTTTTCGAGCCCGTTATGTTCCGGGGCCGCGGTAATCCTTTCGAACAGTCCCGGGGAGAGTTAGGTGACATCACTTTGAGGCGCGTATGGAACAAAGAAGGCGTCGACGTCATCGAGTGGCCGTACGTCTTGATACAGAGCATCACATAAGCTTACTATAATTTAAAAAAGTTCTACATGAAAAGGAATTTTTGGCATTATTTCTACTTTCAAAGAATCGGAGCACATGTACGTAATTATCTCCTCAATTAGCAATTAGATTACCATATAAACCGGTAAACCCTTAAAGACCTTAGTAGGTCATATAATAGTTAGTATTTTTCACTTCGCGAACGAGGAACACAATATCAACAATTTAGCTAACAAAGTAGGATGGTCAAAGCAAGTTGATATCCTGGTGCAAATGCATGATCTGGTTGCCAAAGTGAACCGAACTCTCGATCGTGTCTCTCAGTGGGGATCTGAAAACCTAGTCGAGTTTAGCGCCACAAAAACCCAGGTTTGTCCATTCTCGTCGAAGTTTACTCCATTCCTTGCTCCTCCCTCTCTTCAGAATGCTCCATTGCCCATTTCAGCGGATCTCAGCATTCTTGGCTTGGATATCGGCCAGGACCTTAATCCGAATTGCTATATCGAGGGTGTTATTTTAACCTCCCGTAAGTTGGGTATACATACTCAATAAAGTGAAGTGGTTTTCCACTCCCGAGCAGCGCTGTTTGTTGTACAAGACAAGACTCACGTGCGATCGAGTGTAGAGTATTGTTCCCATCTTTGGGACGGTTCTGCTAAGTACCTCCTCGACGCACTTGACAGACTGCAACTGCGAGCGTTTCGCATTATAGGGGATTAGGGATTGCAATCCAGCGGCGTTTTCAATCCAGCTGGATTCTTGCTGGATTGACCTGAATCCAGCTGTATCCAGCGCGGATCCAGCAAAATATGGAACGAAATTAAAAAGAAGACTTTTTTAAGACTTTTTTTATTAATTTGTACTTCTTACGATAATCTATGGAATCTTTCACTCATTTGGTGATATCTTATATCAATTTACTTCAGTTTCTTTATCATTTGAGATCAAAAGAATCAACTTAAAATGAAATAACAAACATATTATATGCTCATATAACATTTTAGATAATGTTTCTAAGTAAGCAATATCTTATTACATTTATGTTTAATGATAGGACGGCTAATCAGTAACAATCAGTCTTTCAAATTCTTTTAAAATTAACAACAAAAAAGGACCATAATAATAATACTATTTTAATCTTGAATAAATTTTTGGTATCAAAAGAAATTCCGTAACAATCTTCTCCCCACTTTTTAATAATTAGGCAGTTTAAAATCTGACGATAAGAGACTGACTATTTCTCTTTTTGAATTCTCTGAAAGTAAGACCTTAGAAAGCAAATTTTATCTATAGTCTTATCTCCCTACCTGCTTCGCACAGAACTGCATATGTAGCCGGCTGCTAAAAATGCCCTTTCGCCTTTTACACTGGTCGTTTTTAGGGTCATTAAATACTCATAAACCATAGATAAATGTTCCCCTCGCACCGCACTCCTTCGGTCTCATAAACGCTCATTTATTTTTTTAGGACATTCATAATCTAATTGACCACTTGGCTTTTGCTTATTAAAGTTCTCTTTCTCTCTTTTAAGTTCCATCTCAAGCTCTTGCTCTAAGGTCATTTTCACGGGTTCTGCGTCATCATCTAGACCATCCTCTTCTAACTCCATGATATCTTCTTGCAACGGCTCTACAATATGTTGTTTATTTACTCGTTTCAGCAATGTTTTCATCTCCTGCCGCATTGCATTATTTTTTGACAATTCGTATTCTTTTCAGGTTTTTACTGCTTCTTCATACTTTTTTGGATTTACCAGTAACTTTGGAGAGGCGCCGTTCTGCGATTCTGTTGTGTAGTGCTTCAGCTAGCTCGGCGCTTAGGGAAGTGCCCTGGCTATATAGCTTGTCTAAAACAAATTTCAAGGTTGTGTCGGCAGTTAAGTATCATTGTGAACTCTTTCCTGCTAAGAGCTTCTACGTTGCATTCGACATGCGGCACGTGCTATACGAGTATGATATCTATCGTGACATAACGGCAACGCAGCACGCAGCGCGGTTTTGAAAAAGGCGGCAACTCAAAACTAAACAATAGAAATTGATACGTTTGCGGAATCCAGCAATTGCAATCCCTATAGGGGATGCTAACGTAACAGCCTCACTGCAGGATCTACAGCTGACTAGACATTGCATCTCTTAGTGTCTTCTACTGGAACTACTATGGCGAGTGTTCTAAGGAGTTTTCGATCTCATCCCACACTCTTTGTTCCTCTCCCGAACAACATGTACCTACTGGTCTTAGAAACCATCCACATACTGTGCAGACTATCAGCACTCGAACCAAGAAATTTGGGAAGTCATTTTCTAAGCAAGACTACAAAGCTCTGGAGTTCGTGAAGCGTGAAAAGTCGTTTTAGCTGGCAGTCATGGGTGCGCTTTGTACCGTGCTTATTTCACGGACTCATCGACTGCTTACCGTCAGTCAGGATGAAGTCATTATGACGTGTCACATTTAAAAAAAAACATTTTAATTTCCATTCTACTCCAATTGTTTACTGAAATGTATTGTATAAATAGTCACAATTATAAACAAATGTCATAACATAGTGAAATCTAAGGCTTTATAAACTTTTACGTTCTTTACATAAATAGAAACAAGCATGAACCAACTGTCAAAGTCAATGTTCCTCTGCTGAGTTGACAACAGCGATACCATCAGTCCATCATACCAGCGTTGTGTGCTAAGACTTGCATCTCAAAAAATCTACTGATGCGGTGAATTAAAACTGTAATTAGGAAATACATAGTTTGCAAATAATAATCTGAATTTTTGACTCAAATAAGAACTACAACACATTAACAAATAGTAATATTTAATTTCAAGAAAACAATATATTGTATGTGCTTCTTTTTAATACTCTGTACTACAAACTTTTCTCGTGCCTAATTGAAATAATGCGAGTGTGTAATTTTTAGGAAACATGGTAACGGAATAGAAATATTAAATAAACAAAATCACCTTTTTCAATCATGGATTTAGATTTTATGAAACCTGTGAAGCCCCATATATTTAAAGCTATAAAAGATGTGGACATATCCAGCATCATGAAATGCTCAACTGAAGAAATCAGACCTATAATACCATGTCTTGTTAGAATGGCTTTGATAGCACCTTTAGATACAACTGAACTATGTGCTGAAACTAAAAAAGAAATTCTAACACTGCTGTCAGGCATTGACTTGGTTAACTTTATTGTATCACTTTTATCAATAGAGTTTCATGCATTGGAAGTAGATTTGAAGAAAGAGCAACAAATGAGGTAAGAATACAATGAAATACATTTCAGAAAGTAGTACACATCAGAGCCTAAGAATTCATTAATAATAATAAAGCCTTTTTAGAATGTCCCTTAATTCGGTATGCCTTATGGCAATTGCCTCCTCCAACTCTCTCCATTGTTTCCTATCAGCCGCTACTCTCATCCAGAGGGGTCCCAGGATTACTTTGAGGTTGTCTTCCCATCTTTTGGTTTTCCGACCTTGCTTTCTTGCACTGTCCCTGGGATACCAAACTGTTACTTCTTTACTCCATTTTTCCTTTTTGCAGCGTAGCATGTGTCCAGTCCACTTCCATTTAAGTTGGCCAATGTGTGAAAGTATGTCAGTTAGTTTTGTTTTCTGTCTGATGTTTATACTTCTGACTTTGTCCTTTAGCTTGTAGCCTAGTTTGCTTCTTTGACATCTGGCTAGTTTGTCTCTATGATCTTTCGTCAAAGCCCAGGTTTCACAGCCATATGTTATGCAGGGTAAGATGCAGGTATCAAAAGTCTTCTTTTTGGTCTTCATGCCCAATTCTTTTCTTTTCATGACCTCCTTCAGGACCCAGTAACTTTTCCACCCAGTGGATATTCTTTTAACTATTTCTTTGGACATTTGATCCTTCGGCGCTATTATTTGACTCAGATATACATACTCCTCTGCATATTCTATTTTTTTATTTTTATAAGGCATGTTATGGTGCTAGTTATTTATTTATTATTTCATATAAACATAAACTTTGATACAAAAGCAACACCTACCTCTAATATAGTATGACTAAACTCTCTCTCACCCTGGTTTTTGAGAAAAAGTCTAAGCCCAGATACCTCTGGGTCGAAAACTCCTTAGAACACTCGCCATAGTAGTTCCAGTAGAAGACACTAAGAGATGCAATGTCTAGTCAGCTGTAGATCCTGCAGTGAGGCTGTTACGTTAGCATCCCCTATAGGGATTGCAATTGCTGGATTCCGCAAACGTATCAATTTCTATTGTTTAGTTTTGAGTTGCCGCCTTTTTCAAAACCGCGCTGCGTGCTGCGTTGCCGTTATCCTACCGGATTCATATAGGCTGAGATACATGACAATGGTTAATATATCAGTGCATTAACAATGGCTTTGAGAATAGAAAACCTAATGGTTTATACTGATATTCTTGTGACAAAAATAATTCCATTTTCAGACAAAAAAATGGTTCCCAGTGCACGGAATCTTTTCTTATCCCAAACATAGTGAATGGGATCGCCAGTGACTTTGAACAATCAGATTCTCCACGCAGAGTAAGACTTGTTTTATCAGAAATACTGCAGATGCAGGCTCAATTAATAGAGTATAACCAAAATAGAAGCTCTTTAGAAAATGGTCTCAAGCCTTCAGAGCTCTTTGATAATGATGTGTATTTGGAAGAGATTACTGATGTTATTTGTATAAGTCTTGCAGAATTACCTAATTTGCTAAATGTTTGTGATGTTGTTGAAGTTTTACTCCATGTCAATAAAGGACCTAATATTATATCATGGATTGTAGCAAATATGCCTGATACTTTACAAGAAGGTTAGCAAAATAATTTACATTGCTTTAAAAATACTCACTGCTCTATTTGGAGTATTGATAAGTTTTATGTCAAATGTGATGTTACAGTTGCAGATACTTTAGTAATGAATGCTGAAAGAGGAGAGGAAGGAGGCCTTCGAACGAAAGCTCTGACTACATTATGTGAAGCTTGTCCCTATATTGCAGCTTCTGTAAGGTCCAAAGCTGCATTTGCATCTCGATTGCCATCCCTGGTTATCAATCTTACCCTAACTCATCACCAAGATGAATTGGTATGACTTAATGTAAATATATAGTATTTTGTTTACATTTTTCAGAAATAAAAATAAGTATAGTTAATAAGAAAGTTTCATTACAGGTTTCATTTATGTCTGGATTACTATTAGGTTCTGATCAAACAACTAGGGCATGGTTTGCAACCTTCTTAAGAAATTCCCACAAACGGGGAAAAGGTGATGGTCATGCTGCTTTAACAAAGCTACGTCAAGAACTGCTAAATAGGCTTAAAAATGCCACAGCTGGTGTGGAGGCTTCTGCACTCTTGAGACTATATTGTGCTCTAAGAGGAATCGCAGGAATCAAATTTCAAGATGATGAAGTAGCTGGATTGCTGAAACTAGTCACACAAAGACCACCACCAACCCCGGCAGGAGTTAGATTTGTATCCCTGAGTCTATGTATGCTTCTTGCCTGTCCATCTCTCATGGGTAAGTACTGGTTACCTTTAGACATTTTATCATTCTGCATTTTTTTAAATTATAATTCTCTTTTTTCTTACAGCTGTAGCAGATCATGAAAAAAGAGCCATTGAATGGGTGCAATGGCTAGTCAAAGAAGAGGCTTATTTTGAAAGGTATTCAATTATTTACAATATAATCCGTATCCACAACATTGAAAAGACTAAAATTTTGTGTTGTGTATTTATTATATACTTTCAGCAACTCTGAAACAACAGCATCTTTTGGCGAAATGCTGCTCTTGATAGCAATACATTTCCACTCAGGACAGCTCTCCGCAGTGGGGGAGCTCGTGTGTGCGACTCTCGGCATGCGAGTGCCCGTGCGACCTAACGGTCTCGCTCGCATCAAGCAGGCTTTCACTCAAGAAATATTTACGGAACAGGTAAAAAGTTAATTGGAGTAAACAAATTATGTATTATCATTTAAAAAAAAAGTGAAACGCCATTATGATTAAATCCCAGCTGATGGTAAGTAGACGATGCAGTTCAAATATTAGAGTTCTCCATACCCTGGAACAATGGGACCTTACCCGGGACTGTAGGAGTTGGGAAACAAATGTGCTAGCAGAGAACTTCAAAGCCTCTTAATGGTCTTAAAGAGGAAGAACGAGGATCTTTTATTGTCTGTAAATTATTTATACCATCATTAATATCAGCATAATGAAGCCTGCTGTCTTGAAAAAACGATTACTGACATTTCACAATTTCTTTTGCAGGTTGTGACTGCTCATGCAGTGAAAGTACCAGTGACAGCTAATCTCAACAGCAATATAACAGGATATTTACCTGTACATTGTATACACCAATTATTAAAATCTCGAGCATTTTCTAAACATAAAGTCCCAATTAAGAATTGGATTTACAAACAAATTTGTAATTGCGTTGCGCCTTTGCATCCCGTAATGCCAGCTTTGGTGGAGGTGTATGTTAATTCTATTCTAGTAATTAATAACAAAGGTGCCAACGAATATGTAAATAAGCCAATCACTGAAGAGGAAATAAGAAAAGTCTTCAGGAATTCTATTTTTGGTGCCAATTTTGATATACAAAAAAAGTCATTTTTACCAATGGAAGTAGATAATGGAGAAACATCCAAAATGGACGTTGAGAAACCCACTCTCTCTTCCCAACTACTTTTGATATACTATTTATTGCTGTATGAAGATGTAAGATTAGCTAATGCAGCTACACTAATTGGCAACGGAAGAAAGGTCAAAAGTTATTCAGCAGCATTCTTATCAGAGTTACCAATAAAATATCTTCTACATCAGGCACAAAAAGATCAAATGAGTTATGGTGGACTGTTTAGCCCTCTTCTACGTTTGCTAGCAACACACTTCCCACAATTGTCTCTTGTTGATGATTGGATGGACGATCAATTATTTGGAGATTCCTGTAAGCATCATATTGATGTTAACTTGTCCGAAACATCTCTAGCAGATGCTTTTCAACTTATTGATCAAAATCCATACAAAACTGGAAAGATATTGAAAGCTATGTTAAGCAAAAACCCCACAGATATATGGCCTTTCGCCGAAACGTTTGTGAAATATTTTAAAAGCGTTTTGGGAGACAACGTTCCACGTCATATTCAAGAGCTTTACCGCGAAGTCTGGCTAAAACTGAACACAGTCTTACCACGTTGTTTGTGGATTATGACGATAAATGCATTGCTGGATATTCACGGCGCCACTCGAAATGTAACCATAACTCAAGAGAATGTTTTAGTTGATCCATTGCAGGTTTTAAGATGCGACATTAGAGTTTACAGGTGTGGGCCGATACTGAAAATAATATTGAGAATTCTAGAAGCAAGTTTAGCTGCGTCTCGAAGCCAACTGAGTCGACACTTGTTAGATAAGCCTTTGTTAGAAAAAAGTGGGCAGTTGACATCGGATTCTGAGAGAGAAGAGTTGAAAAATGCTTTAGTTGCCGCGCAAGAAAGTGCAGCACTACAAATTTTACTTGAAGCATGTCTTGAAACTTCAGAAGACAAAAATAAGCCCGAATTAATGTGGTCTTTACGTGAAGTTAGAAGTATAATTTGCTCCTTTTTGCATCAAATATTCATATCTGAGCCATCTTTAGCGAAACTGGTGCATTTCCAGGGGTACCCACGAGAACTTCTTCCTGTCACAGTTCAAGGAATTCCTTCTATGCATATATGCTTAGATTTTATTCCAGAACTATTAAGCCAGGCATCACTTGAAAAACAAATTTTTGCTGTTGATCTCGTGTCACATTTATCGATTCAATACGCACTCCCCAAAGCCATGTCGATAGCAAGATTATGTGTGAACACTTTGTCCACTCTCCTGGCGGTTCTCCCAAGTGACTTAAGACTCGAACTCTTTCAACCAGTGCTTAAATCACTCGTTAGAATTTGCATCGCTTTTCCATCTCTGTTAGAAGATATAACTTCATTGTTATTGCAACTAGGACGAATATGTGAATCACAGGCATCTCTTGGGCATTGCTGGAACGACACTAGTATACTAGGGGAAGGAGCATACGTATATTCCGAAAGACAAAGGGAATCGAAAGTTTTACTTGCTGAAGTTTTATGTCAAGATATTCAAACAACTATATCTGAAATAATAGAAAAGGCTCTTTTAAATGATAAAACATGTTAGTTATAATAAATAAAAGTCCCGCTTTGACAAGAGAGCGCTTTTTATTTTAAAATTCATTACATTTATTAACACCCTTAAGTTATCAGTACATAATAAGTAATGTGTTTGATAGTTCAAATGGATTTTGTGTTTCTAGTTGTCTATACATCCAGGCACATTGATTTCTAGCAGCATGATTCCCAATGTCGTTATATATCTGGGCCTGAAAGTAAATTAAATATATATATATATAAATGAAACATTCTCTCGGAAAATATGGTTTAAAGTTGACGAGTTAATGTTCACAATGGCTATTTCGTTATTTTTTTACAAGTCTGACATTTGTTGAAGCCATGACACTAATCAATGGACGAACGGATGTTTTCTTCCAACATTTTCATTTTGAACAGTAATTGTTATAATTCAACCCATTTATTCGAAACCTTATACCAGAACCTTCCTAAAGAATCTCTTTATCTTTCGGTTAAAACCTTTAAAAATCCGATCAGTAGTTTGTAAGTTTATCGGAACTTTGTTTTATAATATGTAGAGACCTGAGAGGAGAGAGAGCAAATTCCGCTCCCTCTTCCGCCCCGCGGCCTCTACGGTGCGAGATCACCACTTCGCAGAAGAAGGCCAACGCCTCCCACGCCGTCTCGCTATCGACCATCTTTTGCATAATGATCGACAACGAGAGAGCAAGCCCTAAGCTTAAGTCTAGGGCAACCGGGATAATGCAAGGATTATGGTGAAACCATTGAGAATCATATAACTTTAGACATATATACCCTACCTGTAAATACCAAGTCTGGAGCAATCTTGAATGAGCTCCAACTTTAGAAAAGTTCTTTTTGACAGTCTCGAGTGCGTCACAACATGATTGCAAAACTTGTGCTCGGACTTCACCGCACATCGGCGCGGAGGCAATGCGACACTTGGTGTATAGCAAAAGTGCTGAAAGCGTAATTAGATTTGTATCAATAATATTGAAGCATTGAAAAATATTATATAGGCGTATTTAACGTAACAAGGCACATCAGGCTTATAGTATATAAACAGCTTATTCTTAACTACTGTGATCATCACCAAACCACCAAAACCTTAGGTTTTTAAATTATTCATTTTACAAGAGCCTTGTTTCTTAACTTAACAAAAATATTTTTGTTTTACCTCGTGCCATATCGTAAGTACTCCCGTGTGCCATAATTGACGGCAACACTTTTCTTACAAGCAGAAGTGCATTCTTCGCACAACCCATATGAAGCTGGACATTAGCGATGTGCATTTCGGCTGTTGCAGCCAAATAATGTAGATAGTATTTCTTTGCTAGCGACAATGCTTCGTTCAAAAGCATAATATTCGTTGACTGTATACTGCTAAATGAATGTTGAACTTGTGACATTAGTATCATGGCCTTCAGCCGCAAAGCGACAAAATGCAAACTGTCGTCTTCAGTTTTGCAGTAATCTAAAATGTCGTTGAGCGATTCTAACGCCTCAGTGGAGTCTCCTTTTAGGAAGTACATTTCAGCTTTTATCAACTGACTTTCCCATCTATCGAACGAGGCCAGCTGTCGTATGCTCTGCTCTGCTTCCTCCCATTTTCCTATAGAAAGTATCATAATAAATTCAACAAACAACTGAACAGTAAAAAGCGTACAACTGAAAAGTAAGTCCCGCCAAGGCCTAGATAACATATGCCTAGATAAAGATTATGTAACAACATAAAAAAAAAAATTTTAAAAAAAAAATATTTTTTTATGTTGTTACTTAAGCTTGCGCTGGTACAACTCCTAGATTCCTTGCTACTGATGACTCCTTTTTTGGCGTACTTAGATATATCGGTAATACATTACAACTAAATTACGTCGTTGAACGGCGAAATAGAATTTCGTCTTTATTTGTCAAATGTTCTCAAGAAGTAATTAAGTTACAGTAGTACAAGCGTATTAAGCTCGGCACTTCATATATTGTTAATTACCACCAAAGAATTACATTAATTTGACCTTCAATAAGTATAGGGCTATTAATTTCTCACGTAAGATTTCCGTTTCTCGGAAAACACGTTAAGCCGTTGGCCCGGCTGTCATGAATATCTATGGAAGTCGTTATAAGGAAATCAGTGCCTTCTAACATATTGACAGCTAGTTTAACCATAGAATTCCCTCTGGGTTTCGGAGGTCAGACGGCATTCGCTCCATGTAATAAGTTAAATTTAGCCAAATCTGGTTAGACCAGTGAGCTTAGGGCCTTCCCCTCGACTGGTCTCCACCTTGTCGTGGGTACCGGTAGGGCGCAGAGGGCCCCCCCCCGACTGGTCTCCACCTTGTCGTGGTGGGGGGGCTGAGTACCTCCCGGTAGGGCGCAGGAGGCGCCAGGGAAAAGGTAACACCCAGAGACCGACGACTCTGGGTGCCCTTAGTACTGACTACCGGGGGAGAAACTAAGAGGGACCTGCGGAGGGCGCGGCGGGCGGGCCGGGAGGGCCCGTCGAGCAGCGCCGGGAGGGTCTTAGGCAGTGGGGGCAGGGGGCCCTTGCTGTCTAACTACAGACCCTCCGAGAAGTCGGCCACACACGCTATGGTCGTACAAGAAGGTAGGAGGGGCGCGTCCACTGCGCCTCTCTGAGGAGGTCCTCCCGTTTTCAGTCCGGGGGACGTTGGCCGCAGGCGGGGTGTCAGAAGCTGCAACCCAGGTACTGGCCCCCGCCTCTTTCTCCACAAGCGGCGGGCGTCGTCGGAAGATTTTTAGTGGGTATTACTGCTGGCAGTCGCGTCTGCCGGTGGTGAGTCCCACACCCCCTTTCGGTCCCCCTTTGGCCGGAAGGTAGTGCGTAAACGCATTTTGTTACCGACGTAAAAAAAAAAAAAAAAAAAAGGGCGCAGAGGGCGCTAAGGAAAAGGTAACACCCAGAGGTTGGCGACTTTGGGTGCCCTTAGTACTGATTATCGGGGGGGGGGGGGGGGCGGGGGAACTAAGAGGGACCTGTGGAGGGCGCAGCGGGCTGGCCATGAGGGCCCGTCAAGTAGTGTCAGGAGGGTCTTAGGCAGCAGGAGCCCCTGCTGTCTAACCATAGCCCCTGCTGTCTAACCATAGACCCTCCGTCTACTGCGCCTCTCTGAGGAGGTCCTCTTAGTTTTGGTCCGGGGGACGTTGGCCGCAGGCGGGGTGTCAGACGCTGCAACCCAGGTACTGGCCTTTTTCTCAACAAGCAGCGGGTGTCGTCGGAAGATTTTTAGTGAGTATTACTGCTGGCAGTCGCGTCTGCTGGTAGTAAGTCCCACACCCCCTTTCAATCCCCCTTTGGCCGGAAGACAGTGCGTAAATGCATTTTGTTACCGTCGTAAAACAAAAAAAAAAGTGAGCTTAGGGCCTGCTGGTGGTCGCGTCTGCCGCAGTGAGCCCGACACTCCCCTCTCGGTCTCTCTTTGGCCGGGACCGAGAGGGGAGTGTGTGGCTCACTGCGGCATACCCACTAAAAAACTTTCAACGACGCCCACCGCTGTTAAAAAAAGGGCGAGGGGCTAGTGCCTAGGTTTGCAGCATCTGGCACCCCACCCGCAGTCAACGTCCCCCGGATCAGAACATCCAGAAGCACCCTAGTAGGAGTCCTACCTCCTTGTGCGGCCATGGCGTAACTGGTTGACGTCTATAGCTAGACGGAAGGGGCCCCCGCCGCGCTGCCTGACGGGCCCGGCCCTGCTGCGCCAACGGCGTAGCCGGAGAGAGAGCAAATTACGCCCCCTCTTCCGCGCCCTCTACGGGGCGACATCACCACTTTGCAGAAGAAGGCCAACGCCTCCCACGCCGTCTCGCTATCGACCATCTTTTGCATAATGTTCGGCAACGAGAGAGCGAGCCCTAAGCTTAAGTCTAGGGCAACCGTAATAATGCAAGGATTATGGTGAAACCATTGAGAATGATATAACTTTAGACATTTGACACTGGCAAATGCCCTAACACGTACCGGCGTGCAGCGCGGCGGCGGCGTGATGCGCGGCGTGGTGCGGGCGGGGCGCGGGCGCGGGCGGCGGCAGGCGCGCGGCGGCGGCGGCAGCGCCCAGCTCCCCGCGCCACGCCGCCGCCGCCGCCGCGCCCGCCGCCGCTGCACCGCACGCCTCCGTCCAGTAACATGTGCCTCCGCCTGTGCTGCACTCTGGAAACAATCATGAGCATCTCATACCAGTAAAAAATAAAATAAAATATACTTTACTGTCTTTAAGATCAACATGGACTTCTTAGCGGGAAAGTGAAGCGTCATGTCTGCAGTTTTGTTTTATTTTCTAAAATTTGTGATGTTTCTAACATTAATGTGTAATAACGTTGTATTATTAACCGTTAAGTGTTTGTGAACATACATGAATGTTGGTAAATCAAACAAAACAGTGCAACATATCTTTTCAAATTTTCTCTCAAGGAGTCCATGTGAGATCTCAGTATAGTCCCACATCTTTACTGAGGACTCAAGGGGTTTCGGGGAGGGTATTTCATCTTCGATTTATCATCTTTATCACCACTCATTCTCATTTACTATAAATTATATACAATTAATATATCACTTACTTGACACTGGCTAAATGTGCTAGACGCACGAAAGAAAGAAGAAGAAGATCAACATGATCATTTAGGTTCGTCAAACATTCACACACAAAATAGAAATTCGATATTTTTTTTAACAACAATGCTTTCATTCTCTAAATTCATAAAGAAATAAAAGCAAATGGGTTCTTTGTCAGAATTTTTCAAGGTTTTCTCAGTTCAATTTATCTGTCTGTAGTCGTTTTTCTCAAGTCATCAAATAAATATATTACATACATTCACAAATTTTCACGACCGATATGGCGTGGTGGCGAGTATAACCGCACTTCACTCTTGAGGTCGTTGGTTCGATTCCCACACGGGACAAATATTCGTGTGTATAAATATGAATATTTGTTCTGGTCTGGGTGTTTTCCTATGTATATTAAGTATGTATTCACAAAAAAACAGTATTTATGTATGTTTATCCGTTATTTAGTATCAATGACACAAATTCTTAAAGATACTTATCTTGGAACTACATAATTGGTGTAAGTGTCAGAAATATTTATATTTATTTATTTATTGACGCCTGTTTCCCCGTAGAAGTAGGCAGAGGCATATTTATATACGCCCACACTTCGCCAATTACATTGTTGATCCCACGTAATAGGTGGGAAGTCTGTTGCCGCTTATCGGAAACTTTTATGTTTGCCATTTTCTCATCTGTTCTTCGGCAGGTGCACAAGGTCTTGGTAGGATCCCCCTACCCAAACACAACTGTTACAACAAAACTGTATGTAATAAAATGGTTATTGCGACACAGGCCTGCGAGCCTAGTGTAATAACCACTGTAATTCATTTTCTTTGTATATGCTATATTGGTAAAACCGATTATTAAGAATAGAGAATTAAGACAACACCACTCATTCACATCCTGTCTACAGAAACAAGAGTGATATTATGTATGTATGTAGCAAGATTTTCTATGTAAATCTTGCTAGAGCTTGCGAGAGCTTGCGAGAGCCCACCCCAAAATTGACATATATCCCATAGTCGTGAGATTATGTATGTTTTAAAATAATTATTAGTATTAATATTTTGCTTACTTGTATTGAGATTTAACAGTAACTGGCAGCATACGGACGCCATTTCTGTTTTCCCGTACAAAGCCCATAGTGCAGCCTGGTTTGCCAAGCCGGCCATGGTGAGATCAGTCATAGAGTGCAGGTAATTTATCGAGTCGCCTTTATTGATTATCTGTAAATGGTTTTAAACATGTCATATTTATTAACAGTCAGTTTATAATACACCTGTATCCGCCATTTTGCACTAAGTCCGCGTGAATCCCGCTTGTATCATGGTTCGTGAAGGATCATGCATCGGAACATGGCCTCCACCAAGGCATAACGCGAGATGTCGCCGCTACGAGGACACGTCGGTGTCGCCCAAGAGGGCAGACTGCGGTGGTGTGCTCCATTGTGTCCTCCGGCCGATCCTCACATAGTGACACCCGGACCTTTCTTTTCGCCTGATTATGTTCAGAAACCTAGCGAAGCAGCCATGCCCGGTGAGATAGGTAGGTTACGTCGCCGTGACGCCTCCCGAGTCACTCCTCAAAGAGAGCCCTGCACGGCGATGCGATAGTCATTCGTTCCATAACGCCATAAGATCCCCCTGAACCTGAAATACTTGCGCCGGCTTCGCCTCTTTACTCTCTTTACCGGCTGCGTATTGCGCGGCGAGTAGCAATTATCCAAAGGGTTCAAAAGATAACGGCCTCAACAAGAAATATGAATGGTTTTAAGTCAGTAAAAGTCTAACGCAACTTTCCGCTCCACCCTCGGCGGGAGGCTGTCATTTGGTGATTTTCCATCCTAGAAAAGCTTTAACTTACGAAAAAACAGTGCATATAAACCTGAAAGACTTGCGCCGGCTTAGCTCCGTTGACGGCTGCGTGTTGCGCGGCGAGGAGGGCGGCGGGCGCGGGAGGAGTGGACGCTGCGGCGGGCGCGGCGCGTGCACGCGGCAGGAGCGCGGCCCGACGCGCGCGTCCTCCAGCTAACGCGCCCCACGCCGCCGCGCGCGCTAGGCAAGCGCCGTCCGCAGCTTCTTGCGCCGCCGCCAATGCCTCTCTGACGCCCTCCATTGCCAATGACCTTAATAGGTCAATAATATATATATAATAATAACGAATTGAATCAATACAACGTGCGTTTACAAGGCATTTGGCTTTTATCACACCCGGAATAAACCACCGGCAACCTTATAACATAAGACTCGCTTTTTTTAAGTTATTTACTTTGCGTGAGCGCCGCTCTGTGTCAGACTTGCTATTTCTTCACAAAGTTATCAGCGGTCAAACTAAATGCTGTCATCTTGTTCAACAAATTTGCATCAGGGTTCCTCACAAATATCCGCGAGTCGCGTGCACTGCGATATTTCATGTTCCTGGCAGTAGAACTAACTTGGGGCTGCACTATCCGCTTTCTAGAATCTGTTCCGCATATAATACCATAAATAAGTTAGCTGAAATCGATATCTTTAAGGATAGTCTAAAGGAATTCAAACACAAAGTGCTGGAACAAATTAAATATAAGTAATTAACAATTATATATATTTTTTGTTTTTATATTATTATAATTTGTATAATTTGTAATCAATTCCGTTGAATTTAATTGCACATCATTTTTGTCACATCTCATTTATTTTAATTGATTTTGTTATTTTTATTTTTTGTAAATTAATGTGTGCTCTGTATCGACAATGTTGTGTACGCCTGTTATCGGTTCTCATGTGAGTCCGGAACCTATACCTTTGCTAAATGTTTAAAGTATGCATGTGAACTTGTTGGTGTACCTATTTAAAATAAATAAAATAAATAAATAAATATAGGTAAATAAATATTAAAAGACAGTCGTCAACTGTCGGCTAAGCTGGGTTAGTCACAAAATGTCCATTGCTATAAAAATATAGGATTTAGATTTTTTATAACTAGCAATTCGTATGATGATGATGAAATTAATGACGTAGTGTTTTCGTACAGAGGACATTTAGCGCATTGGAAATTCTGAAACTAATTAGGTTTAGTCGCAAATTCATATATTATGTATTTTATTCATCAATTTATACCAAGGTCCAGAAGCTTTATTAAATTGTATTATAAAGCCATTAGCCCATAAAGTTATATAACAAAGGCGATAAATTTATAATTAGCAATTGTAGACCACTTACTCTTACACCAAATTTTTTCTTCAAAATACTGGAGAAAATTATTTATGTAAAGTTAAATCACTACTTGGAAAAACCTTACAGATATGCAGAATGGATTTAGAAAAATAGAAGTACGTCTTTCTCTACATTTCAATTAATGAAGCAAGCAATGTATTGTCAAGATCAAAAATTGCAATGTTACCGTGTTACTAATGGACATGAGTAAGTCATTTGATCTCATATAATGAAGCAAATGAACTTGAATTGATTAAATCCTACTGCAGCAATAGAGTTCACTGTGTAGAAACTAAGAGATATTGTACGAATTTGAAATCTGTAATATCATATCGATCGTCCTTTGTTGAAAACCATTTTGGTGTGCCGCAAGAAAGCATATTAAGGCCTTTTTTAATTCTCTTGTACATTTATGACATGCCCAAACACATATACCATGAAGGTACTTATTTGCTGATGAGGCAACATATAGAGATACGTGATAATTGACAATAAAGTTTAAACACATCATTGCAAGGTACCTAAATCGGGTTTTGACGCAAGCAATATCGTGGTTAGATTTAAATATTGAGTAAACTGAATATATTCAATGTTCAACAATGAGAGCTGAATTTTGAATAATTAATTATATTACGAAATTGGTTGAAGAAGTTTCCCAAATAAACTTCTTGGGTGCAAATGTTGACTGTCACTGTAGTCAATAAACTCATAAATGCTATTCAAAAAGTGAGTTAAGTAGTTTTCAAGCCGCATAAGGAGCATACAACGGTTACATAGATTCTGTTTTACGTCACGGTACCACATTGTAGGAAATTTCTGTAGATGTTCATAATATATTTTTAATACAAAACGCAGTATAAGTATAGAGCTATAGTTGGTCCGAAAAATATATTTTTATGCCGTTCCTACTTTAAGCGATAAAAAATTATACTTATACCATGTTTAAAAATATATAAATGGATATGGCGTGGAGGTCAGTATACCTACACTTCACTCCAGAGGTCGTGGGGTCAATTTCCACATAGGACAAATCTTTGTGTGCATGAACATGAATATTTGTTCTGGTCTGGGTGTTTTCCTATGTATATTAAGTATGTTTTTACAAAAAAAAGTATTTAAGTATGTCTATCCGTTGTTTAGTATCCGTAACACAAGTTCTTAATAATACTTATCTTGAAACTAAATAATTGGTGTAATTATCAGAAAATATTAATTTATTTATTTATATGTGTGCGAAATATTATATATTTTTAAGAATAAATATATTTCTCAAACTATACAGGACGTAACTGCCAGAAATGTTGTCTATGGCCTTAAGAATTATTGTAATATTTGTATTCAAGAATTAAATACATTACCGAATGGCTTAAAGGCAGACGATCTTAAATTAAAAAAAAACTAAAAACTATTGCTCTGTCTTTGAGGTAACTGCAAAACCATAGTTTGAAAGAATACTTAAAGAATAAAACTTTTTAAGATATTTACTGTAACTTTCAATTAAGAATTTAATGTAAAACCACATAAAAAGGTAAAATTTGGTGGATATAATTAAAAGCAATGTGTTCTGCTCAAAATGTACCCACATTTAAGTTCACGATAAATTATTTCCTTTAATTTCACTAAAGTGTTAAGCTTACACTAAAGAAGTAAACTTAGTTATTTTATGCTTACGTTTATGAGTTAGTTAACAAGACTATTTATATTGACCTTAAGAACTCGTGATGCTAAAATATAGATATATTATAGCATTACGAGTTCTTCAGAACTTGAATTTAAAAGATTTACTTACTTATGCCCAAATTGTGTGTGCATCGCCGCACGATTAAGAGCGGCATAACGGAAGTTTTTGTTTCTCTCGTTGCATGTACTAATGCTATTGGAGACGTTACGGTCGAAGCAGTTGTAAAGCGAATCTTGGGCACCGCAAAACTCTTTCATTCGGATGCAGTTGAGGAAACTGAGAAAATGCTAAAATATTTTTTTTATTGAGTAAAATTTAAGCGCAATTAACTTGATCACATGATTATATGACTTTCAGTACAAAATTTGTGTTAAAGAACGAAATATTTTACAAGTTATTTCCTTACTTATTATAAATGACATTGTAAGTATAAATGATCACCTCAGCCCATTGACGTCCAACTTCCGAGCCTCCTCTCAACCATGGTAAGAGGGATCAGTGCGGATAGGCCTCCACTGCAGCTGCAGGCCTGCTGTTAAAATTTCCAAGACCAACATCTTAACGTACCTTCCGATGCACAGAAGCGCTCGATATTAAATCTTGTGTATCTTAATTAATCGTAATAACCCGACTTTCGCTATTTTAAAGAAGAAACCAAGTACAAAAACAATAATATTATACATACATACATTCACGCCTGTTTACCCGAAGGGATAGGCAGAGGCATATTATACGCCCACACTTCGCCAATTACAGTAAAGAATAATCAAAATACTTTACATACTATATCAGGATATTCAGGTACATCATTGATAATCTGAATAATTGTTTTCTGTAACTGCTTAGGAGGAAGTGCTTTCCTTTCATTAATTTGCAATAAATTCGCCTGTTGTGCAGTGAATAATTCGGCTTGTTTTCTAGACCACTGGCATTCTTCAAAACTGCTAAAATAGTAAAATACAACAATAAAAATTACCTCAAGACTTTTTAGAACCAGATATTATAAAAATGACATCGCTCGGAAACACCCAAGTAGCAAAAAATTTCATTTCCGTTTTCCTACTATATTTATCTAAAACATGAATAGCTGTTGGACTTTAAAAACCACTTTTTCAAATGTCTAGTGTTTCTTTCAAATCTTCAAAACAAAGGTTTTCAACTATGAAATATCCTTTATTGCACATAAATATACAAATATATATATACATATAAAAACATGTACATAACAATTGTCCTGTCTTGACACATGGTATGAGAACCACCACTGCTACCGACGTGTCCTTGACGCACTAAGTGCCAAGAAAGGGGCTGGCCCAGTAGTACCCTCATGAATGAAAAAAGGTTATGGATTTAGCAAAAAACAAAAGTGTGGTGGAAATGGAATGTGGAGGGCATAAAATTAGGGATAGGCATTTTGAGCAGTAGTTTGGCCCAATTTAATGCAATAGTTTGAAACTTACTTATCCTTATCAATAATATTCATTCTCATGGACAATTCGTGATGTTTTGATTCTTCTGTGAGTGCAGGCGTGGCAGATGTGTTTGCTGACTGTTCCATGTTGTCTAATTTCTAAAACAAAATTAAATTAAGGCTGTGTCCCCAGTAGGCAAACTGTTAGCGGCCGACTGAGTTTGCGGCGTACCGATTTAGTACGCCCTTCCATATATTTGAAATAGAGTGTCCACAGTCTGCTAGTTTTGCGCTCACTATACGCAGTTTGCAGCGTCGGTCTCTCAGTCTTGCAACTCAGTCAGCCGCTAACAGTTTGCCTACTAGGGACACGGCCTAAAGTTTGACCGTCGTCTATGCTTTGCAACCTTTTAAGCCACTGAAGCCACCACCGCTACGCACTAAGCCACTTTTCTAATCAGTGGGCAGTAGCCAACTAGCTCACAGAATAAATTGTAATTTTATTCTGATTATATATTATAGAAACTACACTAATATTATAAAGAGGAAAGATTTTTATTTTTGTATGTAACGAATAAACTCAAAAAGTATTGGATTTTAATAATTCTTTTTTCATTAGAAAGCTACATTATTACTGAGTAACATAGGCTAAATTTAAAATTGGAATAAATAGGATTCCGTAAGATATTTGGGTTTTTCGGACACGAAGTGTAAAAAATCAACCAGAATAGTTACTTATTTTGCGTACGCTGTCTAAACTATGAAAGATAGAGCCACAACATGTCCAAATTAATTGTAGATCTTATAAATATCTACTAAAAAGTCCGCGACACACTATACCTATCTATGTCGAGTGAGTATTGTTTTATTTAAAAATCTTGAATTTTTTTGGACTACGTTTAAACGCATATATTTTACTTATGCAATTAATCCTTATCAAAATAATTTCATCACTAAGTGCAGTTTATGTAGATAATATTTAGTCTCGGAATGATCAAAATTAGACGTTTGGTTTTGAAGTTATGGCGAAATTAAATTATTACGATTTCTCCTGCACGGCGCCCTATCACGGGTCGGGGCTTCCGACCATCAGTTTATTTTGTTACCTAAAAATAATTTAACGTCAAATGTTGATTATAGAGAAGCTTTAGAATGATCGCTTTAGTTATCTATCCCAAAACAACGGGTTGCACTCCGGGACTGCCGGTAGGAGTGAAAATGTAGTATTAATTACATTTAAATATTTTCATCATTTACAACTTTAACATCCACATAAAGACAATCTATGCAGCCTGCGGATAATGACTGCGTCGTCGATGTTAGTGTTGGTGCCTGTGAATTGACCTGGGAATCATTTTGCTGACCGTGTCTTTCCTGGGTAGGCATTTTGCAGCGGTAACCGACATCCACGCGGGCGAAGCCGCGGGCGACCGCTAATAATAAATAAGTAAATTTATCTCTTCATTCAGAGTTGATGATTTTTTTTATGAAACATGAGAACATACAAAATTATATAATCGCCAAACTGTATTGACTGACATGTAAAAGTAAAATCAATTTAAAGAAAAAAGCTAATAGCATAGTTACCGCTTAGCTGTCTTACTGCTAAGCTGTCTGCCTAATTAATATATCATATAAATGTAAAATTATTGTTCCTTTAGGTTGCACCACAATTATAAATTCAACAATGTGAAAATCAGGCTGCAGTGCATGACAATTTATTAATAAGTGCAGGTAGGTTATACAATACACTACTAGTGTCATTTATTATATATGTCACCGTCAAATTGTAAAGAACGTTAAATTATAATCTATCCCGCGATATTGTAATCTGTCGAAAAATTGTGATCCGTAACAAACCGCTCACAATTTAACGCATTATTTTTCGATAGATTATAATCTATCGAAGACAAACTGTTAAATCACAATCTGTCGCGCGTTAAATTGTCAACTGTTTAAAGCCTGTCCATGATTGGCTGGTCTTGCCATCAAGACCAGCCAACCAGGGACGGGCTGGATAGAGTTAGGAATCAAACAACCTATGTCAGTCAAAAAAATAAAATGCAAACATAATAAGTATTTTTTTTAATTAAAATAATTAAAACAAATCTCTTCGAACACAAATTAAAAAGTAAAACATTTTACACAAAAACACAAATCAGGTTATGTTTGGCGACTAACTCTTATTTATTATTTAACTGCACTTCTTTAGGTTATCACAGGTCTGTTAACACTCCCTACAACTTATTATAGTACAATGCGTTATTATTATTAACACGAAATCTGTTTTAAATCACCAAAACACTGTTTGTTTACATTTCACAACAAATGAATTTGACTAATAACAAACGAAGATGGCGACGACGGGCGGCTGAGCGGGGAACATGAAGTTCAACCAATCAGAGCGCGAGGTGCGTTCTGTCGCATGCCATTTTACAATCTGACGGTTTGTCTTCGATAGATTATAATCTATCGAAAAATAATGCGTTAAATTGTGAGCAGTTTGTTACGGATCACAATTTTTCGACAGATTACAATATCGCGGGATAGATTATAATTTAACGTTATTTACAATTTTACGGTGACATATACATACTTGTAAAAGATTACATAAACAATTAGGGTATATATTTTCATACTTACTTCCTTGCTTAATGATCTCATCATTAATCCCGGTCTGCCTTTTTGGTAGTACAAACAAAAAGACTTATACAGTGAAACCACTTGCATGAATGTTAGTTTATCTAAGTGTAGCAATATTCTTCTTAAATAAAATCCTAAAACAATAAATAGAGATTTAATACGCCATAGTTATCCTTTGCATATTTTTATTTATTTATACAAACAAAAAAAAATTGTGTGTATTAATTTGATTACTTGTTGGGCTTGATGTTTTCAACCTATTAAAAGTAAGTATTTACGAAACCTTCACACTGTCTCATCTCACGGGAAGTCAACAAAGATAAATCCTACTGGAATCATCCAGTACAGCTAGTGCTCAGGATGACACCGCTGCACGTCAGCTTCAGCTGGCTTAAACTGTCATCACAAATCGGCCTGCCCAGGGTGGTGATTATGGGCAAATACCCCCAATAGAATATGATTACATGCTATTGGGGGTATTGCCAGAAGTGGAGAATCAGATGTCCATAAATATTTGTTTATTATTTTTTAAATGTTAATTTCTAAACCTCAATTGTATTTTGTATAAGGATCATACTAAGATCTGAGAAGCCAGAGCTAAATGAATGTAGCTCTGGCAAACAAAATGTGGCAATAGGCTCACCACCTATGAGGGATCAACAATATAATTAACAATATATATTGAGCGGGGATAGCCCAGTGATGAGATTCATTGCTCCCAAATTCAGAGTGTCTCGGGTTCAAACCCTGGTGGCGCACCTATTATTTTTCGAAGTTATGTGCGTACTAATCGCTAGGTCCATGCCTCGGAAAGCACATTAAGCCTTTGGACTTTGCTGTCATGAACATCAATGGCAGTCGTTATTAGGAAGTCAGTGTCTTCTAACAATCTGACAGTTGGTTTAACCATAGAATGAGGTTTCCCTCTGGGTTGCAGGGGTCAGACGGCAGTCGCTCCATCTAATAACTGAAACTCAGCTAAATCTAGTTAATCCAGTGAGCAGACCCTGGGCCCCAAGCTTAAGTATAGGGCAACAGAGAAAATGCTAAGAGATATGTCAATCCAGTATAGAACAAAGTACTTACCTAAAACACTGTACCTTGTAATTACACAAGGATTAATCTCATTTTGTTCTATCATAAGTTTATCCACTGTGGATGTAATACAATCCATTAGTGCACTTATACCATTCACATATATATTCTGAAGACGGACACAAAAATTTTGAAGATGAACACTTAATAAGTTGTATTTTCCATCAGTTAACAATGTTTCCAACTCCTTAAATTCCATGTCAGGGCACTGTAAAAAACAAGTATAGTTGTTTCTATGTACAAAATAATAAAATATATTTATTAACATTTGAAAATACTATACCTGAATTAATTTTAGAGCCAGGATACAAAAGTCTTTTCTATATTTCGGTGAGACTACACAATCTAATTTTTGTTTTTCTGCAATATAATAAGATAATTATTTATTTATGTATACTAGTAGCTGGCCAAATTTTATTTTAGGTGCAGAGAATATGAGTCCCCAGAAAGTTTTTGCGCAAATTATAAGTCAAGGATATAGTTGGTAACTAGCAAAGAGAACCTTGTTATAAGAGGAAAAAAACTGAACGCGACTTCGAAAAGTATGGTAGTCGGTGAGGAACTATCATTCTTACCTTCCATTTTTAACAGTCCATACTCTCGAATGAAAGCAACTACAGCAATCTTGTGAGGAGTAACATTTTCGACGTTACCTTTAGTGATAATTTTTAGAATATCTATGTTATCATTTCCCAAATCCATCATTAACGCCACTAGACTCTAGATTATTTAAATATAATATCTATATCTGATTGCTTTAACACAAGCAAGAACAAAATAATCTGGTTCTATTTTGTAGTTTTTGTTTACATTCAAAACTGTCTGTTTAAGACTTTAGTTTTTCCTCTGTCAAAAGCCAAATTATTTAGCCAATACAACCTGCATATGTTTTTTCTAAACAAGTATTTTTCAATGTTTATTAATGAACCTAATATAATATAGGTAAACGATTTACAAACACTTAAAAATTTACTAACAAAAAAGGGGTTAGATACAGAGCGCGGGATGTGATCCAGTAATGCCTTTTTTATAAAACGGTTATATCTAAAATTATTAGTGATAGATAATGAAAAGTCTGACCAGTACTACAGATAAAATTTATATAATATTCATATATCAATTTATGTCCTACAAGTAATGTAATATAAAATGTAGTACCATTTTGTAATCTCTGTGGAAAGCAAGATCCTTCTCTTAGCCAAGTGTAAGCGGCAGAAAGTTTCCGAATTTGCGATATATAGAGCAAAAGTCGAATAACACATCACAAAATATTGTACATAATAAAATGTGGTCTACTCCTATGGATTCCATTATAATAATTCCCGGGCAACAACATCAATCTGCTATGTAATTTTCTAAACTTATACAACTATCTCAACATAGGCAGTATGGTATTAGTGATATGTGCAAAAAACAAAAATGAAACATAAAGTCAAGTACCGAGTAGTACCTGCTCTGCTTGTGTTCAGTTTTATTTTATTTGTTCTATCCTCAGGTTCTATCAACAATTATTTTGTATTTATTGAAGAAATTAGCAAATTAGTAATGTGAATTATGTACACACAACACAATGGATTAAAATAACACATCGAGTATAAAAAAATCTCTTTTTGATATGGTAAAATGTTTCGAGCGTGGTTTTTGTTTGTCTTCAAAGTGCTTTATTTGTTTGTGATCACTGAAACTTCACGAGTTACAGTTTATCATGGTGATACTTTACCACACCATGGGCGATGTGAACCAATTACAATCCCATTCTGCCAGCAAATAAGATACAATCAAACTATTTTTCCTAATATACTCAACCACGCTAAGCAAGAAGATGCTGGGCCTGAAGTACATCAGTTTACACCTTTAATCAAAAGAAATTGCTCTCCGGATCTAAAGTTTTTCTTGTGTTCGGTATATGCTCCAGTTTGTACCATTTTGGATAGACCTATACCACCGTGCCGACATTTATGTGAATCTGCAAAGCTTAGCTGTGATCCTTTGATGACCCTTTTTAGATCGCCCTGGCCTGAACATTTGGAGTGCTCCAGATTTCCTGTAGTGACTGATGAAAATGTCATTTGTGTTGGAGATAATATTGTCACCCATGAACCTAAAAAAGGCAATGAACCTAAATTACCTAAAGTAGATTATAAATCTAATATTGAGAGAGATCCTACTAAACTACATAGAGCAAAAGACTTTGGATTTGTTTGTCCAGATCATTTTAAGGTACCTAAGAATCTTGATTTAGAATACTCTCTGAAAGTTGGGGAAAAAGTGGAACATGATTGTGGTGCACCTTGCAATGGAATGTTTTTTACTCAAGAAGAGAAAATGTTTTCAAGACTTTGGATTGGTCTCTGGGCAGCATTATGTGCTTTGAGCTGCCTCTTTACTGTTCTTACTTTCCTTATAGATACTGATCGGTTTAGATATCCAGAAAGACCAATTATTTTCTTATCAGTGTGCTATTTGATGGTAGCTGCAGCATATGTGATGGGTTGGAGTGCGGGTGACAGTATAAGCTGCCAGGGCCCCTTTCCATCAGTTGTGAGCGGAACAAGATTACCTAACATATCAATAATCACACAAGGCACCAAACATGAACCATGCACTATTCTCTTTATGATAGTTTATTTCTTTAGCATGGCCTCGAGTATTTGGTGGGTAATACTTACCCTTACCTGGTTCCTAGCGGCAGGTCTAAAATGGGGTCATGAAGCCATTGAAGCAAACTCGCAGTATTTCCACTTAGCTGCATGGGCTGTGCCTGCTGTTAAGACAATTTCAATACTAGCTATGGGAAAGGTCGATGGTAAGTCAATTTTACATTTCAATTTAAAGGTTACAATATTATACAGTTCATACTACTACATTATACTCGAAATCATAAAGTTAACTTGTACCTATCTCAAAATATGAAAAAGTAATGAATGTGTTGTAATAATAGATAAAGAGTAAGCTATGGTAACAAAACAAATGCGACTAAAATTTAGTAAAAGTAGGCTTTGAATTCTTGAAAAAAACATCTTGTTCTTAATGTAATTGTCTTCTTTTTTCTTCTTCCAGGTGATGTCTTATCAGGAGTATGTTATGTTGGACTCTGGAATGCTGAAGCTTTACGTGTTTTTGTTCTGGCTCCACTATGTGTTTACCTTGTACTAGGGACTATTTTCCTTTTTGCAGGGTTTGTATCACTGTTTCGTATTCGTACAGTAATGAAACATGATGGCACTAAAACTGATAAATTGGAGAAACTTATGATACGTATTGGAGTGTTTGGAGTTCTATATACTGTCCCAGCATTAATTGTCATTGCATGTTTATTTTATGAGCAAACTCATTTTGACAAATGGTTAGTGACCTGGCGTATAGATATATGCAATACTCCACGGTATTCTATTCCATGCCCCATTACACGTCAGGAAATGGAAAGACCAAAGTTTGAAGTATTCATGATAAAGTATTTGATGACAATGATTGTAGGAATAACATCAAGCTTTTGGATTTGGTCTGGTAAAACATTAGTCTCATGGCGTCAATTTTTTGATAGAATTAAAGGTAGAAGAGTGGCAGCTTATGTGTAAGATCATTAATATTAATGAAGTATTTTTAATTTTTATGTTATAAGGCTGATTTTGTAAATATTTTTAGGGTTTTTTAAACCTGTTTTGTATTATTCTTTCTTTTAAAATGAAAAAAAAGTATTGTTAAAGTTTTTATTTTACTGCATTGTTAAGACCTGTACTTTATGTGTACTTAGTTATCTAGGTAGCCTCTGTTCTCACAAGTGGGATCTCAACATAAAAAAAGTAAGTAAAGTCAGCTGTTTAAATATGAATGTTTAATAAAGTAATTTTCCTATCTGGCTTTGAACAAAAGGTGGACAATTGGCAGCTTATTACAATTTTGTAAGATTATTAATATTAGTATTTGAAATTTTTATGTTTTAATGATATAAGGCTGATTTTGTAAATATTTTTAAGGTTTTTTTACTGAATATAATTATTTTGTATTCCTTCTTAACATACAATAAAAAGTATTTTTTTACCTTTTGTTTTACTTTATTGTTCAGAACCTCTCTATGATCTTTTTAGAAGTAGGGTAATTACAAAAATTTGTTTAACCAGTTCAGCTGTTTGTATATAAATGAATAATTAAAGTAAATTTTTTCTAATTATATTATGATTAAAGCATTGTATAATATATGCAATGCTCACAATAAATCATATTTCACTTATATTATCTTACCTTCATCATGTCAGCTCTTGAGCTAGTGTAATCTCACAAACCCAGGTGAAAGTAATTTGGGTCATATGCCATCATAAAAACCCTGTGTGTTTTGGCAGAAATAAGAGTGTAGCTGAGGCATATCATCGTTTTTTCAATTGTAAAGCTAACTTTATCTAAATTAACTACTAACACAAATACAACAACAGTACCCAAATTATATCTATAGATATATTTTAATGAAAATTATTTATTTGTTATAATAACATTTGTGTTACTTATGACATGACAAAACTGTGTATAGCAAGGGCAGATCCATGGTTTTGGGCAAAATGGGCATGCCCACAACCATACCGACCTGTGATGTCACATTTTCACAATCTAAAATCAAATGTACATATCATATTTATATCCAAAATAAAATTAGAAAACGTTTAAAGTAACTGTGACAATATTTTTTAAATGCTGGGGCTAAGCTTTTTCTATAAAATCAATCAATATAATTTGATAGAATTGTTCTGGTACATTCACTAACATTTCAAAGCTTAATTAGAATATAAATATAGAAGCAATTATCAATCAATCAATTCTCTATAGGAAAATGAAATAATAAAAAATATAAATGTTTCTTAATTTAATTCAAAATAAAGTTATAACAATATTTTAATCATAAAAATGTTATCCTATCCAATTACAATAAAAATTTACCATACTTTCACTCACTCTTATACACAAATTATCGTAAATAATAACTTATCCTTATCAGAAAATTATTATGCTCTGGTATATTTTCCCCAAATATGCAGCATAAACACAGAGGCAATGAACAGCAGGGACATTACTAGCACTGGAACGGGACCACTGAAAGAAGAGAAAATTTTATGACAATATGTTGGTCACTAACATGATCAGAAGTGTTTAGGGAGAACTTACACTTTCACTCCTGGAGAATCGTCGGTGTAAAAGCGCCACATTCCCCCAGAACCAGCCCCTGTGGTACGATTTCTGGCTGCTGTCGTAGTGGTAGTCGTTTTGCGCTGTCTCACTGTGCTTCCACTTGCTGAACGTGGGACTGCTGTAGCTTTGCTGGGAGATCGGCTGCCAGACCCCACGGATGTCGAACTTGGAGACGGTGGCTAGAAAAAAAATTATTCCATTATCGAAAAAATACTTAATAATAAATTAGATAACTTACAACTTCAAAAGTTATTCCTTACCATTATTAGATATTCAAATTTCTAAATTTAAAAGTAAGTCGTGAAAATTATCGCGATTCTGGAATAAACTTCGTATATCACAACACCGTTTAATCGGTCTGTACCACTAAAAAAGTTCATTAAATTTTAATCGTGTTGGCTGGCAACGCGTACAACTATTGACACGTCGTCAGGATATGTTGCCAGTAAAAAAATGCTTTTAAAATCACCGGGCTCGTATTCTTTTTTCTTGGCCTAATTAGATAATAGTGAGTTATTCTGGTTATTATTAATTAAGGGTTGTACAGACAGCATAATAATTAAGCCGATGTGATAAAAATTATCATGCATTAAGAAATTTAATTTTATTAAAGTTAGTAACCTTGATATTAAGTTAAATTGTTCTAGCCTTATAAAATCTCAAAAAGATCTGAGCACACTTTCCTTCAATGTTATCTAAGCTGTAGATGTGTTTATAACTATCGCGGCAGTATTTTATTTCCCAAAACTAATGTGAATTCGAGTTCTTGTGTGTACATATCTATAAAGACATTATCTTCCTCGGCAACGCACATAAATGTGTTTATGTTACCGAAGAAGATAATGTAACAATGAATTGTAATTTTCCGTATTGATTCACAAAATTCTCCAGATTGATTGACTGTTAATTCACAAAATTCAAAAGTTTTCTATTACAATTATTGTGACCATCATCGGCCGTGAAATTCTCTGCTGGCGCAAATATTTGCCAATTCCTATAGTACCGGGTTCATAAACGGCATTTTTGCAGGCCGTTATAACTAGAGTGCTCTCTTTTTTGCTAAATTGCATTGAATGCTTAGCCATGATGTGGACAATGTAGAAGAGTAATAATAAAAAAAAGAAATAGAGTATTCTGTGTTATAACCAGAGGTCGGAATTAGGTAGAGTTATTCATGTACTTACACTGATTTCACACAGCGAAAGAATATAGTCGATATGCCTCAAATCCCGGGATTAATTTTAAAGAATAGAAAAAATCCCGTTACTTTGTAATAAAAAGTTATTTACTTTTACTTTTTTAATTTAGACTACTGCACGCGCGACGTTGCCGAACTTACATCAATGATATTGGATGACCGAAGTTGCAAAATTCCAATACGCACACGCGCGATGTTGCCACGTTTATTGTTCGCACTACATAGCTTGTGAGTACAAAAGAATACAATAGCGAAAATGCGGAGCACTCCCATTTGAAATCCATTTGAAATCCCGGAAAGGTCCACATTATATCAACATTTCGATGCAAGTACATAAATAACTCTACCTAATTCCGACCTCTGGTTATAACACGTATAAATACGTGACTGAGTCAGTGAATGACATAATGACATGTATAGTAATCTGTGGTAAATGCGTGTAATATCATAATATGTTGTGTCACTGTCAGTCAAATTGTATTGTAATGTGTTGAGGTTATTTCTACTTTATTTATTTAAAAACGCTTTGGTTAAGTATTTAAACCACTCCGCTTTAAATATATTGGAATTAAATTATAATTAAAGCTTATGAAGTTCATACATATATTAATTTTACCACTTGCAACTGCAATATTATCATTTCTATAATATGATATTGCGCGTTTTCAGGAGTTTTCGTAGATGTTACTCAGTTCATTTTAATTTAATCAAACCAAAAAATATGGATCCTCAAAAATGTTACTTTCGATATATTCAAGAAGAACAAAAAATTGATATTGCATTTTTATTGAACATCAAAGAGACTGTCAGACAATTTAACTTTAGTCGAAATCCTGAAGAAACTTTGGAAACATTGTTTGCACGAATGAGTACTAATGTTCAGAAAGTTCTGAAGAAAGTATACAAAAAGAATTATTGTGAAAACTCAGATGTTATGGTTAAGTTGCTCAATCCACAATTGAGTGAAATAAGTGAAAAAACCACTTGTATTGATTTGCTTTCTGCAAAAGAACCTGTTCAGCTGGAAATTTACAATAATGTGTTTCAAGCAGTTTTTAATGTGCCATGGGTAGTCAGCATTAACCTACCTGCTTGTATATTAGTAAGTTTTCCAGTGTACCCTGAATATCTTGTGATCCAATATGCTGATAAAACATTATGCAGCTTTAAATGGTACAGTGGCTTATCTGTCAATGAGAAAGGAAAAGAAATTATGCACCAACATATCCAGTGGGAGTTAGTAGGGGAAGGTTTCAAATTTATCCCAAGTTTTCAAGATGTTGGGAAAAAGTTAAGATTAGAATGTATACCAGGTTATTACCAATTTACTATGATACTTATGAATAATTTTGGTTTTTAGGTTAATTATGACAATCCTAATCATAGTGGCACACCATCGTTTTACTTTAATAGCTATTTTACATATTGGGTTACATAATTGAATTTTTGTCTAGTAAAAAATTGTTAATGACGACTGGTCAGTATACCTGCACTTCACTCCAGAGGTTGTGGGTTCGATTCCCACACAGGACAAATCTTTGTGTGCATGAACATGAATATTTGTTATGGTCTAGGTGTTTTCCTATGTTTATCCATTGTTTAGTATCCATAACACAAGATCTTAATAATACTTATCTTGGAACTAAATAATTGGTGTAGTTGTCTGAAAATATTTATTATTAATATTACTCAAGGATAATGTCTACTCAGTAGCTTTTGAGTTTATTAATAACAAACATACATACAAAAATCAAATTCTTTACTCAGCTAACTATTGTTTTTATTTATTGCAAGATAAAATAATGAAAATAGTATATTTAGTATTGAACTTAGAAGAAAATTATTGTTCCAGCTAATGCTGAAACACTTGGTCCTGCTGTGGAAGTGATATCAAAAAATACCATTGAAGCTGGTCCTGGGACATGTCCTTTTGAAACTAGGCACTTGTTTACTTCGTCAAAATTAAATAATAGTAGGTTTGTAGTACACTTATATCTGTAGTAAATGCTTTCCTCATATTTTTCAACCTGGCTGAAGTCAAATTAACATGCATCCATGTTATTTATTTGTATATGGGTTTATTTAAAATAAGAATTGAAATTTGAGGTAGTAGGTGAATGCAGGGAGACAAAATAATATAATTTTAATACAGAATGTTGTAATCTTTGTTCTGCTTTATTAAGTAAATATAAATAAAAGTATGGTTTCTGTTACAGAAAAATTATAATATCCTAATTAACTTTTATTTTTTAGCTTCCGTTGTGTCACATACAACATATTGGCAGACTTGTATTGTGACTCTGATTTTACTAGAACATCACTGCACCCCTACTGTCCCCCTTATGCTTTACATATAGACTATAGGAAGCTTCTTATTTTAAAGGAATTGATAGGTAAGCAAAAAGAAACTATATTGTATAAACTTAATAGGATGTAAAGGGATCCTATCAATATCTAAGGAGCCCAAGCCAACCTCAACTGCCAGTGGTGCACCTGCCGGTCAACAGACAAGGCTGTGGCAGCAAAAAAGTTCCCAAGAAGCAGCAAAAGGCTCGATACCATCATATGCCATCTATAAAATTGAACCAACTATATATTTGGCGAAATGTGGGCGATTGAATCTCATTTTCTTTGAAATGGTTACCAAAATTGAATGATGACCCATGCAACAGTTCATCCACATCAATACTTTTTTTAAATGTACCTGGTTTATTTGCTACTTTGCGAACGGAAATGGTTCTAGGGATCAAAATTGTAGAGTGGTCATGTAGAATTGAGCTCCGCGAGAAACCAGACCTTGCAGTCTTTTTTATATAATTTATACACATCACACAATTCTTTTTGAAAAGTTATATAGATATGAATCTATCCAAAATATATATTATGTGTGGTCTATAGTAATTAAAGGTTCTTTGTTCCTTTTTCTAGGCTACAATGCTGACATTATATGTCTACAAGAAGTTGACACAAAAATGTTCAAAAATTACCTTGAGCCACTTTTGGAAAATGAGTCATTAAAGGGGCAGTTTTATAAAAAAGGGAAAGAGGTAGCAGAAGGCTTGGCATTATTTTACCGATCAGAAAAGTTTGAGTAAGTATCTTCCAAATACATATTTGTTTTAATTAGATGCATAGCAGGTATATATACCCCCCCGACTGGTCTCCACCTTGTCGTGGTGGGGGGGCTGAGTACCTCCCGGTAGGGCGCAGGAGGCGCCAGGGAAAAGGTAACACCCAGAGACCGACGACTCTGGGTGCCCTTAGTACTGACTACCGGGGGAGAAACTAAGAGGGACCTGTGGAGGGCGCAGCGGGCGGGCCAGGAGGGCCCGTCAAGCAGCGCCAGGAGGGTAGTGGGGGCAGGGGGCCCCTGCTGTCTAACCATAGACCCTCCGAGAAGTCGGCTACACACGCTATGGTCGCACAAGGAGGTAGGAGGAGCGCGTCCACTGCGCCTCTCTGAGGAGGTCCTCCCGGTTTTGGTCCGGGGGACGTTGGCCGCAGACGGGGTGTCAGACGCTGCAACCCAGGTACTGGCCCCCGCCTTTTTCTCAACAAGCGACGGGCGTCGTCGAAAGATTTTAAGTGGGTATTACTGCTGGCAGTCGCGTCTGCTGGTGGTGAGTCCAACACCCCCTTTCGGTCTCCCTTTGGCCGGAAGGTAGTGCGTAAACGCATTTTGTTACCGACGTAAAACAAAAAAAAAAGAAAGGTATATATACCCAATATTGTTTTATATTTTCAATATTGGTTCAATACTGTTTCAACATTGCTGCTCTGACATAAAAAAGATTAAAGTAAAGTAAATAGAGATTTTATGATCAATAATTCTTAATTATACATACATACATATATTTACGCCTTTTCCCCGAAGGGGTAGGCAGAGGCATATTATACGCCCACATTTCGATTATATAGTTGGTCCCACGTAATAGGTGGCGAGCCTATTGCCGCTGGCCGGGCACTATTATTTTCGCCAGAGCCTCGTCCGTTGATCGGCAGGTGCACCATTTGCAGGTGAGGTTGACTTCGGCTCCTGAGGTCTTGGTAGGATCCCTATACATCCTTCTCCTATAATTCTCAATTATAAGGTTAAAGACCTGGTATACGTATATAAAAGATCTTGGAGATCGACATACTCTTCGATAAAATGATTGCTTTGTAAAAAAAATGTATTTTTTTAGATTACTGGATAGCGAAAAAGTTGTTCTTTCGGAGGTAATACAAACAATGGAATGCTTACGTGAAATATGGAATGGATTAAAAGATAATAAGCCCCTTGTAAAGCGGATTTTAGATAGATCAACAGCAGCAAGTGCTACTATTCTAAAATCATTGACCAATGATAATGAATTACTAATCGTAGGAAATACGCACTTATATTTTCATCCTGATGCCGATCATATAAGGATAGTCCAAGGAGGAATTTTCATCTATTGGATTAATAGCTTAAAGAAAACGCTATCAGACAAGGTACGTTTTTACAAATGTATGTTATTGACTAAATCTTATTGTGGCTAAAAAGCTAGCCTGCCTCCGATTTAATTTTATTTTTTTTGTTTGTTGTGTCATTAAGTATTACTATTGTAGTAAATATGTGGTTATTTAGGTATAAGTTATATTAGATACAAGTCGTTTTCCCGCGACTTCACTCCCGTGAATTTTGATTATATTGCGCATCTTCTTAACTTTAAGTATCATATTTATATCACGTTATAATATACCGAATATACCCAACAAAATAATTTCTCGCTTCTAGCCACAAAAAGAAGACTTTCCATGTAAGCTTTGATCCCCTATTTCTCCCCTTACAACCTTTTTGTCCATTTAAAAGTAGCATAAATTGTCCTTTCTTAAGTTCTAGACTATCTGTGTATCAAATTTAATTTAAGTTTGTTCAGTAGTTTTGGCGTGAAGACAGACAGAGTTATTTTGCATTTATAATATTAGTATGGACAACAACTTGTTTAACTTCTTGATTTAACGTAAAAAGATACCTATTCGAAGTAGAATAAGATATGAGAATTTGTCACAAATTATCATTATGGCGTACTAACCGACAGCACCGAAATGGCGTGGAGATCGATACGATATCTGCACTTCCGTCCTAAGGTCTTGGATTTGATTCCTACACTAAAAAAATATATATGTTCATGTAAACAACGCAACAACATTTGTTCTGGTTTAAGTGTTTTCCTTTATATAAGTGTGTAATTAAAAAAAAAAAAGCATTTTGAAATCAATAGTTTATTTGCTATAAATAGGTGGGACATTTGATTGGTTGGTCATCTCAGTTAATATGTGTGCTCAAGCTTATTTAACCATTTGAAATAGCAAGCAAATATTTAAACAAATTAAATGACAATTCAAATTATAAAAAAATAATTAATATCTATTACAAATCAATTTGTTAATGTCATTCGCCCCACTCGCTCGCCATCGACAGGCGCGCACGCACAGCTTTGAACTTGTAACCATTACCAAATAGAAATATAGTCATATCTACTCATCGAACAAAAGTTTTATTTAAAGTCAAGATTTCCAGCCCCAAATCTGGAGCTTGACACTTTTCAGTGGTCTTCTTGCTGGATTCAATTCAATAACATTATGTATTAATTCATTCATCGACTTGGAGCTACGATTCTTTGTACTTCATGAACTCATCAATGGAGTAAAATATGTGTTCCAGCAACTATCTACGAAGTTATATTTTAAACCGGCTTAAGGGCGTGTCCTTGAAGCTAAACGGTATTTTGTTGAATATGTTTTGACCCATTGCTTGACATTTTTTATCCATTCTCTAGTAATTTATAATAATATATAAGATTCACTTTGTTTAGGGCTAGGTGGCGCTATGTGTGATGTCCAGGGGTATAGGTCACCAGAGTTTGAACCGGCGACCCTCTGAATTTGAAGGCAATGAAGACTCATGGCTCCCAAATTTATACTTTCGACTGCAATATATTTATTTTTTAAACATTTTCATACTTTCAATACATTGCATATTTTCAGTTTCCAGAAAAACGAATATCAGTTATATTATGTGGAGATTTTAACAGCGTTCCTTCATGTGGCATTTATCAACTGTATACTACAGGACAGGCGCTTAGTACTCTGCCTGATTGGAGTTCTAGTAAGTATTTGTTTAGTAAACATTTGAGAAAATAATTTGCTTCTTAAATATATTTTTAAAATATTTTTGGTTTACTTTTAAATTTAATTAAAGATTATTTATTTAATCTTTATCGCACAATTTAAAAAAATACAAAAGACGAACTTAATGCTACAAGGCGTTTTCTACCAGATACCTATAATGGTTAATAGTTGTAGCTAGGTTTGTATTATATGGTCGTGAGAGTATGTATGTGAAAAAAAGTATTGTGTTTATACATATACAAATATCGATTTAAGGATGTACAACATTTGTTATTGCAGATGAAGAAGAAGCAGTTCGAAATGTATCTTTGCGAAATAACCTGTTGCTAGGCAGTGCTTGCGGCACACCAACGTACACGAACTTCACAGCAGGTTTTGCAGACTGTCTGGATTATATTTATTATGAGAAGTCTTCACTGCAAGTGGAGCAGGTTCGAAAACGGCATATTATTATCTATATAGCTGTTTTTTTATTTTATCCAAAAATAGTTCACCAGCTCTTGTTTCACGAACTGTACATGCACAAATTACAATAACAAAGCCTTTCTTTCCCGAATCATTTACAAATTGTGAATGACAAATTATAAATATAAGTTCACAGAGTTAGTTTCTTGATTGGTGACTCTTGTGTGGCAGTTAATACCGAGAGCTTCCGTGCTTCGGAAGGGACATTATTGGATGGTAGGCGTTATTTATATTAGAGGCCCTACTAAGTGGCTTTATTAAATCTTACTTAGGGTGTATAGGGACCGTAACCAACATCTAAGGGTCATTTTATATTTATTTAAGTCGTAAAATGCATTTACGCACTGTCTCCCGGCCAAAGGGGGACCGAGAGAAATGTGTGGGTCTCACCACCGGCAGACACGACCGCCAGCAGTAATACCTACTAAAAATCTTCCGACGACGCCCGTCGCTTGTTGAGAAAGAGGCGGGGGCCAGTACCTGGGTTGCAGCTCTGACACCCCGCCCGCAGCCAACGTGCCCCGGACCAAAACCGGCAGGACCTCCTCAGAGAGACGCAGTGGACGCGCCCCTCCTGGCCCGCCCACTGCGCCCTCCACAGGTCCCTCTTAGTTTCCCCCCCCGTAGTCAGTACTAAGGGCACCCAGAGTCGTCAGTCTCTGGGTGCTACCTTTTCCCTACCGCCCTCTGCGCCCTACCGGAAGGTACTCAGCCCCCCCCCACCACGACAAGGTGGAGACCAGTCGGGGGGAACATCTAAGGGCCTAAGCCCGTAACAGATCCCGGTAAGCGGCAATAGGCTCGCCACCTATTACGTAGGACCAATAATGTAACTGGGGAAGTATGGGCTTATAAAATGCCTCTGCCTACCCCTTTGGGGAAACAGCCGTCAGACTTAATACACATACAAATGTATGTATGTGTATTAAGTCTAACGGCAGGACGCCACACTCCAGCTTCCACCCATTTGCACTGAGTCCTGTTGAATGGGGGGGGGGGGGGGAATGTCTGTCACACCTGTACTTACCGCAGTAACCTTTCTTTGTCACAAATAAACTATGTTACCACCAATTGTCTTAACATAATATCATTAAGGTAAATCATGTGTCTTGTTTAACAGGTAGTGCCCCTGCCAAGTACTGAAGAACTCCAAGCCAACACAGCCTTACCAAGTGTCGTCTTCCCATCCGATCATATTGCTCTTGTAGCAGATTTAAACTTTAAATGTTAATAAGGTATACAATATTGTACGTATGTAAATAAAGATATACGTTAAGTTATATAATTTATGTTTTCTTTATATCATGCCTTGACATAAGTGTTAGGTTTAGTCTGAGTTTATTTTTATTTTAAAAGAAGTAATCATAATATTGCCGTGTGGCGCCGGCCTAGAATAGCGTCACCCCCTCTCATCTCATGGGGAGTCGTAAGAGTCGACGAAGAGAAATAGGACCGGATGATGGGCAGCAGCGCCATCCTGCGTACTGGCTGGAACTGCGATCACCAACCCGCCTGCCCAGCGTGGTGATTACGGGCAAATACCCCTAATAGAATGGCACATACACACAAACGGCCCCCAGTCCCCGGCGGCCCCGCTATTCCAGATTACGGTAGCGGTCTTGGTAACGGCGGGGCAGGGGGTGCAAAGAATCACCGGCAGAGATCCGGCTACCATCCTAAACGACTTCTGCACCTGGCAACCTACAACACACGCACACTGAGGACTGATGAGAAGATTGACGAGCTGGAAGAGGAAATAGAGCAGTTGCACTGGGACATTATCGGGTTATCTGAAGTCCGAAGACAGGGGGAGGATACGGTAATCCTCAAGTCCGGCAATCTGCTCTACCACCGGGAAGGCGACCACCTGTCCCAAGGTGGTGTCGGTTTTATAGTCCGGAAGTCCATCCGTAACAACATCGTGTCTATAAAGAGTGTGTCGACTAGGGTAGCGTACCTAATACTCAGAATCACCAAACGGTATTCGCTGAAGGTAATTCAGGTCTACGCACCGACCTCGACACACCCTGATGAGGACGTAGAGTTATTGTATGACGACATTTCTGCCGCCATACATACCTCACCAACTCACTACACGGTTGTTATGGGGGATTTCAACGCAAGGCTAGGCCAGCGAAGTGGTGACGAGCAGAAAGTGGGGCAATTTGGAGTAGGGCGAAGGAACCAAAGGGGCCAGCGGCTAGCGGATTTCATGGAGAAGGAGGGACTTTTTATGATGAACTCCTTCTTCAAGAAACCTCCGCAGAGAAAATGGACCTGGATGAGCCCTGATGGTTTCACGAGGAATGAGATAGACTTTATCATGACCACTAAGCGGCAAGTATTCAATGATGTCTCTGTAATCGCTAGGGTGAAAACCGGCAGCGATCATCGAATTGTAAGAGGCACATTGAATATAAATGTTAAGCTTGAAAGGTCCCGCCTGATGAAGTCTACGCTCCGACCCTCAGTTGCCCATATTCAAAACCCCGAGTACTTTCAGATCGAGCTTCAAAATCGCTTCGCAGGTCTAGAGGACTGCGTGTCCGTCGACGACTTAAGTAGCGGGCTAGTTGAGACTGTCCACGCGGTGGGGTCCAAATTTTACAAGACCAGACCCCGAAATAAAACCCAAAAATTATCGACTGAGACTCTTGATCTCATGGAAGCACGACGACATATGCGATTGCAGTCTTCAGCAGATGCATTCTCTTACCGGCGTATCAATAGACAGATCACGAAATCCTTGCGACTTGATATTCGCAGATTCAGTACTACGTGTATTGAAAATGCAATAGAGAGGAACAGGGGTTCGAAAGTGTTCGCACGAGATCTGTCTATTGGCCAGAGTCAGTTAACGCAGCTGAAGACCAACAAGGGCAATCTAGTCACGTCGAAACCTGAGATCATGAGGGAAATCGAAGGGTTTTATGGGCAGTTATATACTAGTACGCAGGATCCCGCTACTTGTTTGGCTAAAGATCCTAGAGCCAAACTAACCAGGCACTACACCGAAGACATCCCGGACGTCAGCCTATACGAGATTAGGATGGCCCTGAAACAGCTGAAGAACAACAAGGCACCGGGTGAAGACGGGATGACAGCAGAGCTTCTGAGAGCGGGTGGTACACCGGTACTAAAGGTACTTCAGAGGCTCTTTAACACCGTCATCCTCGAGGGACGTACGCCACAGGCGTGGGCCAGTGGCGTGGTTGTACTTTTCTTCAAAAAAGGTGACAAATCTCTTTTGAAGAATTATAGGCCAATCACGCTACTGAGCCACGTCTATAAGTTGTTTTCACGGGTCATCACGAACCGTCTCGGTCATAGGTTTGACGACTTCCAACCTCCCGAACAAGCCGGTTTCCGAAAAGGCTTTTCAACCATGGACCACATACATACGCTGCGGCAGGTTATACAGAAGACCGAGGAGTATAACCAGCCACTTTGCTTAGCGTTTGTGGACTATGAAAAGGCCTTCGATTCGATCGAGACTTGGGCAGTGTTTCAGTCCCTGCAGCGATGCCGCATTGACCATCGGTATATTGAAGTGTTGAGAAGTTTATACAAAAACGCCACCATGTCCGTACGCGTACTAGACCAGCACACGAATCCTATCCTCCTGCGGAAGGGCGTGAGACAGGGAGATGTCATATCTCCGAAACTGTTCACTGCTGCCCTGGAGGATGTTTTCAAAATGCTGGACTGGGGAAACTACGGCATCAACATAAATGGCGAGTATATGTCTCACCTTCGATTTGCCGACGATATAGTGGTCATAGCGGAGTCGCTTGTGGATCTGGGCACAATGCTCGAAGACCTCGACAGAGCTTCCCAAAGGGTAGGTCTCAAAATGAACATGGACAAGACGAAAATTATGTCGAATGTCCATGTTAAGCCTACCCCAATAATTATTGGAGGCTCGGCTCTCGAAGTTGTCGACGAATATGTATACCTGGGACAAAAAGTCCAAATGGGTAGGTCCAACTTCGAGAAAGAGGTCAATCGTCGAATCCAGCTCGGTTGGGCTGCGTTCGGGAAACTGCGCTATATCTTCTCGTCAAAAATACCTCAGTGTCTTAAGACAAAAGTCTTTAACCAGTGTGTGTTGCCAGTGATGACGTACGGTACTGAGACTTGGTGCCTGACTATGGGCCTCATTAGAAAGCTCAAAGTCGCTCAGCGTGCAATGGAGAGAGCTATGCTCGGAGTGTCCCTACGTGATCGAATCAGAAATGAGGAAATCCGTAGGAGGACTGGAGTGACCGACATAGCGAGGCGAGTTTGCAGGCTGAAGTGGCAATGGGCGGGGCACATAGCTCGAAGAACCGACGACCGATGGGGCGTCAAGGTTCTGCAATGGCGACCGCGAACCGGTAAACGTAGTAGAGGACGGCCTCCCACGCGATGGACCGATGATCTGGTCAAGGCGGCGGGAAGCCGATGGATGCAGGCGACTCAGGATCGCTCAATGTGGAAATCTATTGGGGAGGCCTATGTTCAGCAGTGGACGTCAGATGGCTGAGATGATGAATCATAATATGATAGTCAAAATATCAAATACCAGCATAAGAAGTTTGACGGAGGCAGTTGCTTGGCTTTTTTTCGGATCGAAAATTATTATTTAATAAGTAAGCTGTGAGTGGAGCGGGAGGGTGTGTCAGACTTTTACTGACTAAAAACCATCTATGTTCCTTCTTGAGCCTGCTACATTCCAAAGCCGCGGTAAAACTTTCGAAGAAGCCCGCATCAGTTTTGTGGCGTCCTGCTGTTAGAATGTTTTAAGCCGCCCAATTGTGACTTTATCATGGCTTAACAACAACCAGATGTGATAACCGAGACAAACGGTGGGATTATATGCTACACAAATGGTCACTCATCAGAGACTAACCTCTGTGAACTCTACATTATTTCTGTGATCACTACGATTCAGCAACGAGCGCTTTATAAAAAGATATATTCAATAGATTCAAATTATTCTTTTTAATATGGTTAGCATATGGCATTGTAAACATTGAGCTAAAGAGCCACTGGTTGTATGCAGATTAAAGAGGCTAACTTTATGTTAGGCTTTTTGCACGGCACGTGTTTTGATATGTTATTTTAAGCGGATCGTATCACGCCTATTATATAGATGCTTAAACGGCTAATTGAGTCTCGAACCGAGGTAAAGTTCAGAAAATTCTACACCTTTGTCGAAATATGTGGCCTAACCATTTCGTTACTATAAGAATTACATATAAATTTTTGACGTGACAACGTCTTATAAATTGGTTTGTCGGGTGACACTTCAAGAAACTGCGTTACGCTCCGCTTACGTTATGCGCTCACAATGAGAGCGAGTGAGAGGCACGCGTCCCTTCCACTCGGGCATGGTTATAATTCTCAAATATAATTCTTTGTATAAATAAATGTTTTAAATTGTTACTATTATTTCATCCTTCTTCCTACTATACGAATGAATATTCACATTAAAATTATTTTACCACTCAAAGTCGTTGTCACGTAAAACTTTCGCCCGTATACCGACTTTACAGGCAACCAATTTTTTTTTCATTTCATTATATATATCAGAAATATTATGATTTTCGATTTACGTCGTTTCGTTTCAATATGAAGTAAAAATAAGAAATCAAGGCAGTAAGTTAACGACTTCGTCTATTTAAAAAAAAAAAAGTCAAAATAAATACGTCATGGAAACGTAAAGTTGTAGTAGGAGTAGAAGACGACATTTTTTTGTCGTATTTCTTTATTATTACGCCGTCTACTTCTACGGTTTTAAATTCACATAGCTTTTCAAAACAGGCACCACGACACGAATGCACTATTATATTATTATTTCAAGAAGTTCATTTCATTGGCACGAAGTAAATAACAGTAAAGGTATCTGAAATTATCGCGAAAATGTTCAAGTTATATTCAAATTCCAGCATCAATCTGTACAAAAGCAGTAATGTTTGTAACAAATTCTTTGGTGAGTACCGTCATGTATATTTGCACAGTGTTCTATTGGATAGGTCAATAACCTGAGGTTTCTTATAAATCATTTTATGAGCTTCCACCGTCTTTCCGTATGTCAACGTGCGTTTTTATGCTTCTGTTCTTTTACAAAAACATGTAAATAAATAGATCATAATGTAAAATCTTGAATATTTTATGGCTTACACTTGATGGTATTGCACTTTGGATTTTCAATAATTTGTTTAAACTAGGTTTAAAAAAATGCATTTTGTTTTGTTATAGGTGGCGACACTCTGTTTGCAGATAAAGGGTTTCATCTTACATCTAGTGTTAGATACCCACAAGTTGCCCTAAAACTGCCTACCAATGTTATTGATATCAATTCATCTGAAATGTCAAGATTTTCGCCTCTAAGGGCAAGAGATATCTCAGGACCAGTTATAAGCTCATATTTCGAAAAACAGACAGGAGTTTCTGTAATAGATATCACAACACAAGTAGATCCTCACATCAATAAGTATGACTGCAGAGGAGCTGTGAGTCTATCTTCATCCATGCAGAGCAACGTTCCAAGCCCCTTCAGTAGCAACCACACACATCTGAACATGCCAGGCTCACAATGGGGACAAGGTTACAAATATTTGTCTGACCATTTGCATAGTGCTCATTATTTGACACTGAGGAATGAATATCGAGACAAGAGCAAAAAAATGGGTATGTATATTACAGAATCAACATTATAATTTAGGCAGGCAAACACTACACATTCATTTATTGCATTGAACTGATTAAACTTTTGAAGTTTGTTTATTTAATTATAATAATATATGTTATGAGAATGCTAATTTGCCATTTGACATTCTCCTGAATTTTGTTTCAAGTTATACATAAAAGTAACTGAAGTTCATCCAAATCTGATTTGACCAGTGAGCAGGGCCAGGGGGCCTACCGCCGAATTCGATGGATTACCGGTAATCCATCTAGATCATACTTTGTTTATGTTCATTAATCCGTACCGGGAAATCTGCGGACAGCCACCTCTCATTCATGACCATCAGTCCATGACAGATCAATAGGTAAATGGAGAACGCCATTTTGTTTCGATTTCCATGAGTTTGGCGGTACGACAGAATCAATTCGAAATCCATTTTGCCTTATAATCAATTGCCATCGAACTCGGCGGTAGGCCCCCTGGGCTATAGTCTAGGGCTATTTTTAATTATCTTATGTGGGTAATACTCTGTAACTTCAGGTGATATACATATTAAATTAGTCATAATTTATAAGTATATTGTGGCATAGCAAAAAAAATTATTCTTTATTTTTTGTGCTGATTTTAGAATCAAGCTACTATAATTTCACTGTTTGATATTTTGTTTCCATAATACCTTTATTTGGACTAAGAACATTAAAAAAAGAAAACCAAATTGATCCAGTTGCTTTTATTTAAATATTTCAAATGATTTAATACAGTTGCTTTAGTGCAGCACAAATTATTATTTTGCTGATGAGGTTCTACTGTGCGACTATAGTTTGAACTATTGACTACAACATATTAGGTAAACATGTTATTTTCTTCATATTTTTATCCAATGCAGCTGATTATTAAAATATATGTCCTAAAACATATCATCTTGTACTCCTCAATCAGTTCCAAAGCACAGTTTATGTTTTAGGTATTAGACAAAGAATACATATAAACAAACAGATAAATTATGATATATGGAGTACACCCAGCTCAAGGCGATTTTCCACATTAATACAAAATAATACTGATTACCATAGAAATATATCCAATATGGACATGCAATGTTGTATTCCAGCTGATTTAAAAAACATCAGATATATTTTACTAAAATTTATGTTTAACCTGTGAATTTTCATGGTGTAAAAATAATGCAACATTTGTGAAAAGGTTATTTTTTTATGTCATGGCATATTATTAAAACATATTGTCATGCATGTCATTACATGTTTCAAGTGTAACTGTGTGTCTTTTGTATCTGTGTAAATGCGTGTTTGTATTTCTGGGTATGTCATTTTAGATCCTAAACGAATGGACCGATTACGACGTGGTTTTATTTGTTTTAAAGCTGACGCGACAATATGGTTCAATAACATTGACAAAGACTTTACAGCTATAGAATGATTTTAGAGAAAAGCGCGATATTCGGTATTTGGCATTAGGCTTTTTTTAAATATATCCTTCCTGCAAAATGTGTGTAACTAATTATTATTTTATTAGAAAAAGACACCATACTGAAGGACCTCATTCTTAAAAATCCTGAATTTATTGAACTTACTGAGATGAGTGACAAAAATGTATAAATATATTATTTTTTGAGATAAAGTAATGAGAAGTAGGCTATCAGTAGTTTATTAATTAAACTGTAGGATCCCGTTTTGTGATAGTAAAAAATATTTTTTATCGCTAGTCCTTTATGATAAAATGTAAGCTTACACTTACAGCTATACACTATCTGTCAAGTGTCAGTCAGTTTTCTTTATTTACCCGCATACCCTGCATATCCCTAGTTCAACAAAGTCGAATATTTTTACCAACCAGCTGTCTTTTGTCAAATTGATTTGAATAGTGGTTTCGGATAGTCACATTTGCGAGTTTCTTCTATAAAAGTGGCGCGAACGCAGGTTTATCGAACAAACCTGGTTTGCAACTCAGGCATGTGCATTTTTCCATAATCAACTTATGTTTAGGTTATTTATTTAACATTATGTCAGAAATATTTTCGTTGTTTTCCTTTAAAACCTATTATTTTCAAAGTGAGTATGTTTTTGTAGAAACACAGTCTTAATATTATTATTTTTTGCGACTAGTTGGAAACATTTAACAATATTACAATCACTATATCAATTATCGATTATTTCTGTCACTATTAATTGATGAGTACTTTAAGTTGCAAATGTAATTTAACTACTTTAAAAAACCAGTTTAATGACATATTTTAGGTACTTCGTATTACCAGATGACCTTGTATATAATGCGAGCTATCCCTGTTTATTCATAGACATTACTGTCTCGCTCCTACAAAAAGATAAAAAGTTATTCCGTCTCTTTTACTCTTGTAAGACGCTTACTTGTGCTACTTTATGTAGAACTTGTTGATATCACTAGAATTCAGAAAGTCCGCATTTGACTTTATTTGACATTAGACTGCAGTTTACTTGATAGTTTGCCATGTACATGATATTTATCTTGTATTCATAAATATTTTTGATCTACTCTTCATTACAAAAATAAATATGTATCTTAAAATATATGAGTGATACTACAAACAGCCAGGTTGTTATACAGTTAATAAAAGTAAGTATGGATAATAAACAAATACACGATTAAAAGTTCGACTTAAAAGTACTCAGTTTTTAGACTTTTTAGTAGCCTACATTAGATAGTAAGATAGGTTTAAATGTATTAGCTTGATATCAAATATAAGCATGTGCCGCATATGAAAGCTAGATTCGGAGAAACAAAACCGGTTTAGAAGAAAATCAGCATTTTAATTGCCCCTCAGATGAATCCTGAGTTATCTTGCTGAACTTAACGTTAAAGAGTTTTTAGATTAACGTTTTCTTCAAAGAAAAGGTAAAATTGGTATAATAATAATAACCACTATTGGCGGTTTTTGTTTCACCTAAAGTTTTCTTAGGTATATAACAGATTTGATTCAATTTTTAGAATATACATATGGAACGAGATCATAGCTAGCGTAATTTATCTTACAATCGCATGTTGTTAGATTTGAGGTTATGAAATATCAGAACTATACTTTCTAGAATAAATATTATCGCTTGCCCCGGGGAAGATAGTCGTTATAGTAAAATCAACTTTTGTCAGAAAAAACAAAATAAGGTATTTCTAATATATCTAGACTCCTATTTGTACTACATAAACAATTTATATATCAAATAAACGGTATTTTTTTTTCCTAATTTATGATGGGATTTTTATAAACTTAGAGTAAATAGGTAAAAACTAACAAAATGTAATATACATTAATTTGTTTAATTACACTGTGGAGCAACAGTATTTTACGACCATTTCCCTGTATGAACTTATTTATGAAAAACAAAGAAACCGCTCATTGTGACGATAATATTGATGCATGCTTAGAACTTAATAAGTTGTTACCACTCTTTTAGCGGAAATATTATGTCCTTCGTGAAACCGTGAGATATTATTACCTACTACTCTTTATTTGAAATGATACATGGTAGGTTATTTAGGATTATAGAAAAATAAAGTCTTGAACCCCCTACATCCACTAAGATCCATTACAAAAATCCATTGATGGATCTTTTTACACTTTTATGTCCACTTTAATCGTCGATCCTATAATATTTCCAATATGGATTTTTTAGAACCAATGCATGTATTAAAATCCATTATAAAAATAAAGCGGTGACATATGCAATATTCTTTATCAACTTCAAGTTCACCGGCTGAATCATTCAAACAACTATGTATTGTCGACTGTCAATGACATAGGCCAATGGCTCAAATAAAATACAATGCTTTTATTCAAGATTGTGGAATGGAACTTATAAATGGAGAGATATCGGTGGCGCACTATCTGGAAAATATTAAATAAACTTCAGCATTACAGCTTTTTATGTCTCAGCACTGGTTTCCCATAACTGAGACAAGGATTATTTTTTTGTTTTGTTATAAAGAGGTTATAGATAGTTCAAATTTGTTTAAAATAAACTGTATTTATATTATTTGTTCATTTATTGAAAATGGCTACTGTAGATGTGGCTTTATAATAGATTTTAATACACGCATTGGTTCTAAAAAATCCATATTGGAAATATTCTAGGATCGAGGATTAAAGTGGACATAAAAGTGTAAAAAGATCCTTCAATGGATTTTTGTAATGGATCTTAGTGGCTGTAGGGCTTGAACCTTACTCACCCGAGTTCTTGTGCGTTAGGTGCACTATTACTACTTAGGTACTAACTTGGGAACTTTTCATAAATTTATTATGTTTTCCTTGTAATAAATTAAAACACTATAGTTAAATTGGAACGAAAATTTAATACAACTAAACACGATGAATTAAAGAGATTATTATATTAGCATAATTCTGATCTTAGCGACTCGTACAACAGTTTAAAAATTATAAAAATAAAAGAAAACAGTATCTGTTATAAATCTGCACCAAACTTGTCTATTATTCTTCTTCTAAATTAACATAGTAAACTTTAACTTTCATTATAATCACAATCAGTCTATTGTCTCATAATCATTTTGATAAGGCATACTTAAGATTATTCAGGAACTAGACGTTCAACTGGGACTAACTTAGTTTTGTCTTAGAGACTCGTGCATCAGTATATAAATTATGAAAATCAAAGATAACAATAATTTCTGTTAAAATCTGGCACCAAAAACAAACTTTTCTAATAATCTTCTTCTAAATTAACATAATAAACTTTAACTTTCGTTGATAGGAACATTATATCACATTTATAATCATATTCAGTCTATTGTCTCATAATCATTTTGATAAGGCATATGCTTAAAGATTATTTAAAAACTAGACGTTTAACTGCGACTAATTTAAGGGCTTAACATATTGATAAAATTATTCAGAATCTGAAATGCCACCATCACTCTCCACATTGTTGAGACCTCCATCACACTCCATATCTCTGTAAAAAGGTTGGTAATGGGTCGGAATAGCTTCAGTCCTGCAAATACTGTATAAATCATCGTACAGTGGCTTAGGAAGTTTTATTTTAGAAGAATAGGCAGTTTTTAGTGTATCATCTAATGTAGTTGGAGCACTACTTTTACCCCTGTTGGGCCTGCCTACCGCCTGTTGGTTTGGGCTGTGTTTTCCTCTGTTGTCTTCTATTTTATCAAATTTACCTTTTTCTATAGCTGTATATACATTTTTTTCAGATATGCTAAGCGTATTTATGAAGAATTTTTTGCATACTATTGTCATGGTGCTGGTGTTATCAACATGCTTAAAGAAATATGTGAAAGTCTGAGTCTATTATTTTTTCTTTCTAGGCTCATCTTTTTAATACTTTCAGCTTTAACATGTCTGTTTATGAAGTCCCATTGTTTTTCATGACTTGAGCTGCTCCAAAATGTATTAAAAATAAATTTGCGTCTCTCTTCATTAAAAATATCACCACACTTTCTTTTACAGCTGCAAATATCTCCCACAGTTTTCGCTGCAAATTTTTTCTTAGATTTAGAACCTACATATTCTTGACCTGAATTTTTCTGAATTTTATTTTTTTTTGATATCCATTCTGTATCATTGCAACTTCTTTTTCTAGTAAGTACTTTTTCATTTTTGTCCATTCCAGTCTCTTCATTTCTTTCATCTGTGGATACCATTTCATCTAAATTCGTTATCAGAATGTCATTATTGTCTAGATCCAAAAGACTAGAACTATGTGGACTTACATTAGTAATGCTTGGGGCCGAAACTAGTATTGAATCTGTTCGTAAATGGTCTTCTTGTATATAGGCACTTTGTGCAGTAGAGGATTCTATAAAATCTTGGACTAAAGTTGTACTTGATGTGTCGATGTTTTGTTTTTCGTGTGACTTCTCTTCAATGATTGAATCAAGTTCTTGATCTTCATCAGTTTTGTCGTTGATTTTGGTTGTTGGTGTTGTGTTAACACTGTATATATATTTTTGGCGTGGTGTCTAATATACGACTGATGGAGAAGCCACAAAATCTATAGTATCAAATACAGTAGAATCGTAAGAAATCGAAGACGGTGATTGCAATTACTTCGATGTAAACGGTGTAAGAGAATTCAACGTTGGACTTATAGCTCCATGAAGTCCAATTTCCTGTTTCTGAACTATTGTGGAATTGTCAGGCGGTACATCTGAAAACAATAAGAAAAACATAAAAGTGCATAAAATGTTAGAGCTTTATATGGATACATATTAAACACCCAGACCAACAGTCAACAAACTTTGCTCATCACAAATTTGTTAACCGTGCCGGGAATCGAACCCTGGGCGGCAGTTAGAGATGAAACGAATATACTCGTAATAGGTACAGGTATTATATAGATAAGCGAATACAATTATAAATACGCCATAATTAGGCAAATATTAGCCAGCCCTAAGATTCGCGACTGGCCGGCAGTCAGCGCTCACGTACACGTCACGTGAACAATATTTGGTACTCGAATATATTATTGGTATCAAATTGATACCAATATTAGATTCAAGTAGCAAATATTGAATCGGTTGACTAATATTTTGTACAATTTTGTGCATGAAGTTTAAATAAATAAATATTTGACTAATACCTGTAATAGGTTTGGTATGCTAATACAAGTTAACGAATATATTCAATACAGCAGCGCTTTGCGATTTTACCCGCGTAGTTCCCGTTCCCGTAGGAGTATTGGGATATAATACAGCCTATGTTAATCTTTTCTTTTTTTTTTTGGTGAAAGAATTTTTCAGATCGGTCAAGTATTGTGGAAAAATAATGATAACAGTACGGCTATGCTTATCCACTTTGACTTTTTAGCGACTATGATAATTATTCATGTATATTTATAATATTATTACGTAAAACAAATTTAATGTTTATACTCACCGTCTATCATCAACAGCATTCTCCTGGCACGACAAGACTTCTTTGGTATCAGCTGTTTTGCCATTGTTTACTGGATATGTATGACTATTGCACTTTTTTTAAACTTTTTATGGACACAGTATTCGCATTAAATAATATTATACAACACTTTGTTTCTCGAGCCTTGAGCCGATTAGGAGTATTATTATAATGTGCGTAAAACAAATCTAAACAAAGATGCACTATACGATAGAACAAAGAAAGTAAGAGATAGCACTATGAGCGACGACCTATTGCGTCAAGTGGGGCGTGAATTATTTCCGGCAAGAAAGTCGTACTGTTTCTTTACGCTTATTTTATGAACTTCTCTAATTGGTAACAGCAACTTACGTTTTGCTAAGTTCTGAGGTTTTATTACAAACCTGTCGTATTGACTTTTATGAGTATTTTGCGGAACTGCAAGCTAGATTAAAACTGTCTTTATGATTGTTGCGTTTTATTTCCAGATATTAAAATATTTTAAATAAGTAATACTGAGATTGTGTACAAATTAATTTCCGTGGAATAAAGACATCTACGTGTTTTTTTAAATAAATAGTCCACCAAAAAATCTAAAAAAAAATTACAGGCATAGTACATGACATAAGGATGTCAAAAATGCAAAAACACAAAGACAGTCGTAACACTGCTTTACAACTATATTCCCCGGGGCAAGCGTTATCATCTTAATAAAACTTGCATACGTTGTACCTATGTAGGTATTTTAAAATATTTGATTCTGGCAAATATTTACTTGAATAAATACGGATCAGCAGTATTTTTCTATTTCTGTGAGATTGACATGCGCACAAAGATTTGTTCTATATAGGAATCGAACGCACGACCTCAGGAGTCGTTAAACTACTACTGGTGTTCTTACTAGATGTTGTTAATTTTTGTAGATTGGGTTCCAAGCGCCAGATTCATTCCACCCAACTGCTAATAAAATTATCATTGACTTTCTTTAGATAATTAGTGTAAAGATACCGATTACACATCTCATGTTTGTACTTTATTGTATGAAATTGCATTAATAAGTTGTGAAACGATTTCATTATTAGGATGTCAAATTATCGTTTTCGGTTAAGGAAGTATTCCGTTTTTACTAGCATAGATTTAATTGTTGACGTCACATCCGATTAGATAAAAGTTTACTTTATTTAATACTGGAGTGGGGTTTTTAATATTGAGGGGATCTGCTATTACATTTTGGGAGTCATTCGCGTCTGGGCTCTGATTTGAAGCAGTCCATCCTTAAGTTTGAGAAGTGTATTATAAAATTGTGAAAGTATTAAAGAGTTGGTGCATAATTAATAAATTATTGGTTAAAAGTGTGTGTGCTGTGCTAGTTCAAGGGGGTGCTGGCTAAAAACAGGTTGTAATCTATTGTATTTTATTCTACTTATTAATAATATCCGTATTAACTAGTATCTGGGTGATATGGTGACACGTGTTCAAAGATCAGTTAACGAACAAATGATTTAATACGTAATATTTGAAAATGGTTTCCTTTTATATCATCACTTGATCGAGCCCTTTTAACTTCAGAAGTGGGATGAGCAGTCATTACAATCTTGAAAATGGCCGCTTATCCCGCCCACTGATACCATACCATTTTTTTTTGGTCCTGTCTTGCTGTGATTGGCAATTATTATATAATTATTTTTGGAAAAGGGATTTGTCACCGTATTATCTAAGGTAAAGTGAAGCCACTTGGTTCTGACTTTTCTTCTTGTTGTTTTTCTAACTTTCTATGCAATAAACTTCAGATTATTTTACAATTAGAAGGCTTTTACAAGCAATGTCAGGAATAATTACTTAAAATATAATTTCGGTAATATTTTACATAGAATCACAGATTTAATGATTGGATAATATGTACTAAGAATTTAGTGAATACAATTAACTTCCTATGAAATATTTTAATGAGGTTACACGTGGTCGAGCATTATGGTGAATATAGCGGCCAACTCGTGGACGACCACGTGGCCTAGTTCACCAAAACTAAGTATTATCAATAATCTTTTCTTGGCGGATAATTAGTAAAGTAGTGGGTTCGAGTCCCAGACATAATACTTTTTTTTATGTATACGCATATGTATGGGTATATGTAAAATAAAATATACTTTATTGTCTTTAAGATCAACATGATCATTTAGATTCTTCAAACATTCAGAGACAACATTGAAATTCGATATATTTTTTTGACAACAATGGAGGAGATGTGAGCTGTACAATGGTGGAGAGGAAAAAGCGGATGGGTTCTTTGTCGGAGTTTGTCGGGGTTTGTCGGTTTATTCGTCTGTCGTGATTCTGAAGAAAGGAGGGAGTTGTCCATCAGTCGGTCAGGCAGTCAGTCTGTCAGTGGCTCTAGGAGGAGGCTTCCAAAAGGGCAGATTGAGGGGAATGCCTCAGGAAACTCATCTCGGTTTTTTTTCGAATTATGTATTTAGATCTAATACAATTGTCAAAATAAAATATTAAGATTACCGCTGTTCTTAAAACTAACAAAATCTAATATCTAAAGAGATCATACATAATATTATCTTAAAAAAGAAAGGAGCCAATTCATGTCACTTCCTATGTATATGTATATCAATCGTAAGCTTTGCAGAGTGAAGTGGAAATAAATTGGGGTTCCTACTGATTTACTTATTTTCTACATAAGTTCTGCCACTAACCTACAGGCTCGATGGCTAATGTATTTATTTTTCTTTGAAAGTAAAACAGTATTTTGAGTCTGCTGGATAAAGATACTGTTAAATAAGTTGTTTTATATGGCATAATTTTGCTCAATTGTATGTTGTGTGTGTATGTATGTATATGCATATATATATGTGTGTATACATATGTGTATGTATATGTATATATATGAGTATATATGTGTGTAACATTTATAGGTGATCGTTACTTGTATGGTGATTTCTTCTTATATTATGTAAAATAAAGTAGGACTATGGAGCCTTTTTTTTGCAAAGTCCCTGAGAGATAGAAATTCCCGAAGCAGCTGGACTCGACGCAGTCACTGCCCGCTTAACAAGTTCAGGGAGTCGACCCGTCGGGATGTTCTAAGGTATGCCGAGGACACAATGACGACAGCGCGAGTGCTAACAAGGTTCGCGCTGGCATGTATTAAAAAAAAATCTTAGACCGGATGTGGTGAGCGAGAGAGCGGGAGAGAGTATCGCAGAAAGACAAGCTCGTAAGCGTAACACGTCGGACGTGGAGAGCGAGGGAGCGAGAGAGAGTCTTGGTAGGAGGCAAGCTCGCAAGCGCAACACGTCTGATGTGGAGAGCGAGAGAGCGAGAGGGAGCCTTTCTGAGGTGCAAGCTCGCAAGCGCTACGCATCTACGGTATCAAATAGATCTCGGAGCAGAGAGTTGACTGAACAATGTCAAAATGGCAGGGAGTTCCGTCAGCAATGCTCGAAGAGTAGATCTTTAATATTAACGAACAATCACAATCATCGTTTGACATCTCCGCAAAATTTCGTTGATCATCTGGGACGGTCACGGTCAGGAATGAGAGTTAGGCGTCGTTCACGTTACTCAATACAGCACTACGTGTCGGTCGAGCGTCCGCCGGATAGCCCAAGTAGGATAAAAGGATACTCGAGGGGAAGGGGCGACCATGATTTGGATACAGCTGGGCAACGAATTAAAGATCAACAGGAAAAGAAGATTGAAATTGTTTTAGGGGGTATTGATTATTTTATATTGTATTAAATTAACTAGTTACTTGTATGTTTTTAAGCGTTAATTAATTTATAAGTAAAATTGTTATGGAACTTCACAAATAATTTAGTTTTTCTTCTCTTATTATTTATTGTATTTAATGGATATATCAGCATAATACTATTGTTGTTGATTTGTATAAATTCAACATTAAAATGACGGAGGGACTCGTCAAAGCAGGAAGGCCGAGTTGTAAGGATACCGATTACACATCTCATGTTTGTACTTTATTGTATGAAATTGCATTAATAAGTTGTGAAACGATTTCATTATTAGGATGTCAAATTATCGTTTTCGGTTAAGGAAGTATTCCGTTTTTACTAGCATAGATTTAATTGTTGACGTCACATCCGATTAGATAAAAGTTTACTTTATTTAATACTGGAGTGGGGTTTTTAATATTGAGGGGATCTGCTATTACATTTTGGGAGTCATTCGCGTCTGGGCTCTGATTTGAAGCAGTCCATCCTTAAGTTTGAGAAGTGTATTATAAAATTGTGAAAGTATTAAAGAGTTGGTGCATAATTAATAAATTATTGGTTAAAAGTGTGTGTGCTGTGCTAGTTCAAGGGGGTGCTGGCTAAAAACAGGTTGTAATCTATTGTATTTTATTCTACTTATTAATATCCGTATTAACTAGTATCTGGGTGATATGGTGACACGTGTTCAAAGATCAGTTAACGAACAAATGATTTAATACGTAATATTTGAAAATGGTTTCCTTTTATATCATCACTTGATCGAGCCCTTTTATTAGTTACATATTATTTTGCGTCAAACTTGTTTTTTGTGTGCGTTGTCCTCAGAATGTCTTTCCATCTTTATTTTACCTATTCTGTTCGGATTAATCACTTATCACATCAACGTGTAACGCTGATACCGAACTTTATCTCGTTGTGTGTATACTTACATATTCATAAAGCAGTACTATTTTATCACTAAATATGTTATATTCGTTTTATTTGCTATGAGAAACTGTTGATTACTATATTTTGATATTTAACTAGTGTTATTAGATTTTAAATGTTTATAAAACTAACAAAGAAGCAAATATAAAACAAGTAGGTGGTTATAATAACTTCTTCATTACCACCTACTCAGTGCATGGTGAAATTAGTCGTTGATCATTAAAATAAAATAAAAGTGGTCTTCAATGTCTTTGAGTGAGAATTTCTAGCTTGAATCGGAATCGCAACCCTTTACCACTGACTACTTTAATTCTAATCGATTAGTACTATTTAACTAGAAAAAGGGTAGGAATTAAATTAAAATTATTATAAAAAGTAATTGTGGTAAGACGCGCCAAATTTATAGATCACTTAAAAAAATATAATAAAATAAACTAGCCCATTTATAATGTAGAATGAGGCAAGAAACTAACTTGAAATTGTTTAGTGCGTAGTATTTACTTAGAATACACAAGAGCTACACATAATAATATAATATTTTTATACATATCTATGTTAATACAATCATATTTATTTCTTTCTTTAAATATTATGGTAATTGAATAGCAGAGTCAGGCAATTTGTAGAAATATCCAAATTTAATTATGGCTTACTGGTTTTGAAAACGGCGCCGTTTTTTAATCAGACTATTTCTTGTCCAGATGGATTAATGCGACTTAAAAATATATTTGCATTCCATCAAGCACATAATTAATGCGTTTCAAAAAACAGTTCAGCAACATGTCGCTAAAATATAAATATTGACTATTACGTCGCGTTAGGATTCTAATAAGGGTGTCGTCTCACGTAACGGTTACTAATCCTGTCTGAGCTAAATCTATTTAAAAACATGACTGCCCCTCGACTTCAAACAAATGTAATGACATTTTAAATCAAATTTAGCTTATATCATATTAAGATCTGTGGTGCAAGCCGGCCTTAGTTATTTCTAATAAAAAAATACTGTTAAACGTTAGCGATTTTTGTAGAAGGAGGTAGCCGAATATTTGAAAACAACGGCACTTTGCAAAATGACAGAGCAAGAACCTGTCACGGCAAAAACCGTTGAGGACCTTAACTGTTTCTAAACAATTAATCTTAGCAGACAATTTGAACCGAATTCCAATTGTATAAAACAGAACTTATTATATGTGTGGTATAATTTGTAACTTAAATTTTGTCATTTACCATTTGTCAGTAGGTATCTATGATTTCATATGACGATAAAGCCAGGGAAATAGGTGCTAGGTGAAACTTTCCAATGTCTGGACAACAAGGAAACGCTTTATGTTTGGGCTTATCTGTTGGTTATGGCAATTTTTATGTAGTCTGTTTTTAGTTTTTAGATAAGTATTCAACCATAGAAAGCGACACGATTTTTTTTAAAATTCTTACAAAGTCATCGAGTACTGTTCAATATTATCAACAGGTTTATCTACTGAGTTTTCTTGTTGTATATCAATAGTATAAAATAGCTTCATCATATAAGGTATATTTCGTACAAAGTACAAATGTCGTTTGCCATAAATAAAGAGGACTTACCTCAACAAAATTCATGCCTTACTCATATCTTATCTCCGAAATCAAAACTGATTTTACTTTTGCTGTCGTCCACTTCTCCGTTAAAGTCTGCGCCGTGAAAACATTTTATGGAATAAAAAATGGTCAGGTCCTATCATCAGGCTCCTCAAAGGTATCTTAACACAAATTTACAGCCTTACTTATAGAGATAAACGCAAGTGTATATACAAGCTACCATTAAAAACTTTTTTTACATAACTGGTGTATACGTCTGTTTTAGTGAAGTAGAGAATTAGACAGGGCTTATTCACTCATGCACCCTAGTTTAACTGTTTAGTGTATAACAGATATGCATTTTTAGTTTAGTTTCTCGTCAATGATAAAGAAATTAAATTCCAATTTTATCTTATCAAAGGATAACATGTACGAAAAATAGTTGACATATCAAAAAATATATCATTGGTAAAATTTTTCTTTCTTTTTGGTTTGTAACTTTGTTTAAATATTAATTTTATACAAAGTATCTAAAATAGCGAAAAGCATATCAAAAATTAGCTCGTACACACTGGAAGTTGCAAAATATTCCAGTACACTACTACTACAAACAAAACAAGGAAAGATGACATTCGTTCCGAAGTCTCCAATACTATGTACAAGTAAAAATTCAACAATACATATTATATAAATTACTATGTAATATATCCAAATTCATAATAATATAACAAATTTTTTGCATTAATTTTATAGTTTAAATAGCATAGTATAGTCCCACATCTTTGCGGAGAACTCAACGGGCTTAGGGGAGGGCATCTTATTTACCATTTATCATCTTTATTATCACGCATTCTCATTTACTATGATTTATGTATTATTAATATATCTCTTACTTGACACTGGCTAAATGTGCCAAAACGCACAAAGCCATTATTTAATAAAATAAAAAAATATATATCATCTTTATACCCATTCTCATTTATTATTGTTGTTTAAGATTTTTTTATTAGTAAGGCTGTAAAGTGTTTAACTTAGAATTATACTACAAGAATTTATATAAATTTAAAAGTTTAAAACGTCTCATAATTTTAATCCATAAGGTTTGTGTTACGAAAGAGGTTACGTTTACTACATCGCCAGTCTAAACTCGTGCTAGCTGGGTCTAACTAAACCAAGGTCTGAAGTAGCCTGAGCTTATACGGTCAACCGGTTAGGATCTTCTCAAATTATCATTTATCGGAATCATCAAAACGTAGTCAAGACGTAGCTTAACAGAGAGCAGGAGTTACTTAACATATCCCCTTATATGTTTTATTGAATTGTACGTTATTTGTTCAAATATGTATTTTCTAAATTATAATAAAATAATATCGCATTTAACTTGGCTTGAAGAAGATATGACATTGCTAACCGTTGTATATGTCACCGTAAAATTGTAAATAACGTTAGATTATAATCTATCCCGCGATATTGTAATCTGTCGAAAAATTGTGATCCGTAACAACTGCTTACAATTTAACGCATTATTTTTCGATAGATTATAATCTATCGAAGACAAACCGTCAGATTGTAAAATGGCATGCGACAGAACGCACCTCGCGCTCTGATTGGTTGAACTTGATGTTCCCCGCTCAGCCGCCCGTCGTCGCCATCTTCGGTTGTTATTAGTCAAATTCATTTGTTGTGAAATGTAAACAAACAGTGTTTTGGTGATTTAAAACAGATTTCGTGTTAATAATAATAACGCATTGTATTATAATAAGTTGTAGGGAGTGTTAACGGACCTGTGATAACCTAAAGAAGTGCAGTTAAATAATGAAGAAGAGTTAGTCACCGAACATAACCTAATTTGTATTTTCAGTGTTTTAATATTTTTTATGCGTGTGAACTCATTTGATATCTTATTTGATAATATTTACAATGTCGGAAATTGAGTCTGTCTGTCAACAAAACTCTGAATACGCAGAATTCAGAGTTTTGTTGAGTCGGCTGAGCGGGAAACATGAAGTTCAACCAATCAGAGCGCGAGGTGCGTTCTGTCGCATGCCATTTTACAATCTGACGGTTTGTCTTCGATAGATTATAATCTATCGAAAAATAATGCGTTAAATTGTGAGCACTTTGTTACGGATCACAATTTCTCGACAGATTACAATATCGCGGGATAGATTATAATTTAACGTTATTTACAATTTTACGGTGACATATACATTTAAAATACATTTTTATTATTTATAAAATCCTATCAATTTCGTTTGACTGACTGTCACATAACATAATATAATATTTCATAATTAACAAATTTGTTATTTATTTGATAAATAACAAATTTGTTCTTAACAACTCTTAAAGTTTTGATTTGACCTAACTTACCTGACTAAACTATTACAAGTATCTTACATCCTTGGTTAAACTTGCAAGAATTTGTGTCAAAATATTTTGATTGAATCGGACGATGTCATGCAAAATCAGTTGGATACTGATAGAAACTCATCTTTAACCGTACGAAGCTTATATATCCATCTAACATAAATGCTTATCATTCATAACTTAATACTAATATTTAATCATTTTAATAATTACATTTATGTTATTATTTTTTTCAAAGCATAGCTGTTGCCATTGGAAGAAGGAACATGAGTACAGAGACTACTGAGAGTAATCCTCCATTGTCTTCCAAAGAGAAATTCAAGAAGGCTATCAAAGATTATGGCTCCACAGTGATTGTGTTCCATGTCGCTATTTCTGTAATGTCTTTGGGAGGATGTTACTTACTTGTATCTAGGTATGTCTTATTTAAATTCAGATTCATTTGCATGTCCCCATATTCACTTTTTAACAAAGCATTGACTCGTTAATTATTTATTCATTGCACACCATATTAACTATAAAGCATGAAGCAAATTATATATGTAATTATTCAAGATGATTCAAAACGTAACACATAAAGCTATGAATACTGGGAAAGGGCTCCTAGGGTTGCACAAGGTACTTGGGGTATCAAATACTAAGGTAGCTAGGGGTTTTGATAAAATTAATCTTCTTGATTATAAAATAACTTCCACAGTTATTAGATGCCGGACCCTAAAACCGGGGCGTGCTATTATGTGAATATATTATATCGTTTGCTAAAATTTGTTAGTTACTATTTCTATTGTAGGTTGATTATTTGTATCAGCGTAAAGAAATGACAAACGTACAAAACATTAGGAAACTTTTGCGATGTTTTCAATTTTTTTGACAGAACTAATAATCATCTTGACAAGACAAACATTATTAATTCTGTCATGTACCTACAATACCTTGTATCTACAATTAATTTTAATTTATTTAATGACTTGTAACATTAACATGACCCTAGCAATATCCTTCAAGAAAAGGTAGATATTTTAGTATGCCTGTAATTAGGTGGTATAACATATTTACCTAACCTAAAATGTATTTTATTATATTTTTGAGTTGTTCTGAAATCACGTTTTTATCGTTTTTTTTCTAGTATGACATGATAAAACCATTTTTTTTAAAGATCACCTTATTAATATCCTATTAGTAATACGTGGTAGGTACTGGATTTATACTGACTTCAGTTCCCGTGTGTTCAATTTTCTCTTAAAAAGTTCTTTAGATATATTATATTTCATGTGCCGCCGAGGAGATTCTTTTTGGAGGGATATTCACTTACTTTTTATTTTATTGTATACGTGTTGATAATAGATTTTATATAGATAAAAATCGGAACTATTTTTTAGCGGTTACTTGAAGTCGTCGTACAATTTTGTTTTTCGTTAGTACTTTGTAATTTTTACGTGTACCTAATCAAATTATAAAATAATAAACTATATAGTTAAAATAATATCGACGAGATTAGAGCACTATTCCAGACAGTTCTAAACTGAACGAATAGACTAGATAGTCATATAAACAAAGCAGAATTTAAATTATATGGCGCTCTGCGACTATCATAATAATTAATTACTATCAGGTGTTTTTTGATTATATTTTAATGAATTTATCTCAACAAATTTGCAATGTTCTGAAAAATATTTTTAAAACCTATAAAAAAGGTACCTACTTGTTATATTTTAACAGCCTTACTAATAAAGATAAGCTCAGGTGTATATCCGTTGTACTACAGGTGATGCAAGCCATCGGGCTAACAATAAAAACATTTCTGACAATTTGTATACGTCTGCTTTAGCGTACACCTGAGCTTATCTTTATTAGTAAGGCTGTCAAAGTTTATTCACTGGGTAACTATTCAATCGTTTAAGCATTTTTTAATAGTAAGGCTGTAACAGTTTTGTAAACGAAAAAGTTGCAATAAATAATACGAATAACATCAAAATATCTAATGTACCTATAGCAACTATATTTATAATAATTTACACGATTGCCAACTAGTTTACCAACTAGATAAATACAACAATGAGAAAGAGTACATATTAAAGAAACGATCCAACCTGCCAACTAAAAAATAAAAATAATCACGAGAACATCACGAGACAGTCATTTCTTTGATTGACATGACGTGTTGCCATTGCCAGCATATTATAATGACTATTAATAAGTTAGGGTCATGCGATAGTTAAGTTAAAAGTGTCCCTGCCGATGGGTGAAACTTGCTGGTAATCGATTATTAGGCAAAATCGATTTTCAATTGAATCTGTCGTACTGCCGAACACAGAACCTCATACAAGATGGCGTTCCCCATTTGGACACTAATTTTGAAGGATTGGCGTAATATTTGACAGTCTCTATCTGTGTTTTTTTTTTAAAATTATATTACAAATTATTAATATTTAGGTAAAAATGTGTCATCGAAATGCAAATGATAGTCATTTAATTAATTAGTCGCGTCAGTAGTCTGCTAAGGTAAATAATCTATGGCTTTTGGCAGATTCCCCGGTACGGATTGATGAACCTTAGAAAATTTAGATCTAGATGAAATAGCTGATATTCATTGAATTCGGCGGTAGGGCCTGGGGGCCTACCGCCGAGTTCGATGGCAATCGATTATAAGGCAAAATGGATTTCGAATTGATTCTGTCGTACCGCCGAAATTATGGGAATCGAAACAAAATGGCGTTCTCCATTTACCTATTGGTCTGTCACGGCCTGAAGGTCGATCTAGATCAACAAAGTTTGATCTAGATCGATTACCGGTAATCCATCGAATTCGGCGGTAGGCCCCCTGTTCTGTATATGAATAACGAGCCTGAACAAGCAAGGGATCTTTAATACCACATGCATAGACAATGTGCTTCTTTTAAACGTTCAGCACACGATCTGGCAGCAGTCTTAGCGAACCTCGTCTTTTCCAGTTCCATGTCTGGACCTAAGCAGAGCTTTCTCTCTTAGTAGGATTATAAGTTTTGTCTATAAAATTATGATGTCTTTGGTTATGTAAATTACTGAGCAGATGACAAGTCCATGAGCTATTATGGTGTTATAACAGCTTAATGTGTTTAGTCATGTTTCCGTATTTGGAATGAAATATCCTGTAAATATCTTAATGTATATGATGAAAAGGTGAGCTGTTCTATATGAAACTCAAACTAAGCTCTTCTTATAATGTAAGATAGTGATTTTACTTTACTGCTTCTTTGAGAAACAGGAAAGGTTGTCTACGCAACTTAGAAGAAACAGAATTATATCCTTTTTCGAGCTAATACTTTTGGTATTATAAACCTTTTCCTCTTCGGCCTTATCAGAACTAAAATCATCCTTAATTTTGCTTAATAGTTGCATTAGGACTTTAAGTAAACGACACTTCGACGTTCTAGCACTCCTGTCGCTAATTAAAATAATAGATTGCTAGTTTGTAATACATTGCTAGTTTGTAATACATTGCTTATATAAATGTATACCAGAAATGTATTACTGAAACACAATCAAATTTTATTTGTATACTTATTTAGTAGTAACAAAGTTGCGGAAACAAAAATCATGTTTCAGCTGCCAAATCTAGGGCACACCTGTGCTATCATTCCATTGTATCTTTCATAAGTTCAATAGTTATAATTCGGATTTTTTTTGTTTCAGTGGCGTCGATTTAGTGGCAGTATTAAAGTATTTTAATGTTGGCGAAGGCACTCTTTCAAAAATAGTATCGTCAAATGCAGGAACTTTTGTCATAGCGTATGCTGTACACAAAATTTTTGCCCCCGTTAGAATTGGCTTAACATTAGCGGCTACTCCGTTTATTGTAAGATATTTAAGGAATATTGGGTTTATAAAACGCAGAAATAGCGTATATGGTGATGGTAAATAAAGGCAATATATTTTTATACTTTCTGTTTTTACTAATACCACCTAAATAGAAAGCTACATAACCCTTTTTTTTTTTTTTTTGATTTACTTCTGTAACAAAATGCATTTACGCACTGTCTCCCGGCCAAAAGGGGGAGATCGTGTGGCACTGTGGCAGACGCGACCGCCGCAGTCCTACCCACTAAAAATCTTCCGACGACGCCCACCGCTGATGAAGAAGGGGCGGGGGGCCAGCACCAGGGGATTTGTAGTTTCTGGCACCCCGCCCGCGGCCTACGTCCCCCGGATCAGAACCGGGAGGACCTCCTCAGAGAGGCGCAGTGTGTCGCGCCCCTCCTACCTCTTTTTGCGGCCATGACGTGACTGGCCGACTTCTGGGGGGTCTATAGCTAGACGGAAGGGGCCCCCTGCCCCCGCCGCCTAAGACCCTCCTGGCGCTGCTGAGCGGGCCCTCATGGCCCGCCCACTGCGCCCTCCACAGGTCCCTCTTAGTTTCCCCCCCGGTAGTCAGTACTAAGGGCACCCAGAGTCGTCGGTCTCTGGGTGTTGCCTTTTCCCTAGCGCCTCCTGCGCCCTACCGGGAGGTACTCAGCCACCCCACCACGACAAGGTGGAGACCAGTCGGGGTTAAGCTACATAACCCTACATCAACCTGGAGTACCTCCCGGTAGGGCGGAGGAGGCCGAGGGAAAAGGTAACACCCAGAGGCCAACGACAACTTAGTACTGGCTGCCGTGTTGGGAAACCAAGAGAGACCTGTGAAGGGAGCGTCGGGCGGGCCTGGCCCTCTGCTCGTTTTCATCAAGATTCATGTCAGATTTTTAGTGGGTATTACTGCTGGTCGTTTTGGCCGGTGGTGAGTCCCACACACTCCTCTCGGTCCTCCTTTGGCCTGGAGGCAGTTCGTAAAAGTACTATAAATTGTAAAACTGGAGAACTAAATAGTTATAGATATCTCTAAACTCCCCAAAAAGGAAGTCGATGAAAAATTTTCTTGATTTTTAGCAAGCGAAAGAGGAGGAAGACTACAGCGCAGTTTGCTAGAGGAGATTTAGGAGAGGTAATCGGTATAAAAATCTAATTTCAATTCATTTATTGCCATCTAAGTGTACGTAAGATCTTAAGAATTAAATGTGTCACAACTTAGTTACCTTTATAGGTGCTGCAATATCTTATAGTTTAATTAATAGGTTAGTAATTACAAAAAAGTATACTTACATTTTTACAAAATTTTGTGTTCGAGTATTTAAAATTATAATCTATGACATGCATTGATGCAAGAATTATTTTACATACTATGTCATAGAATTAATACCTAACATCTTATTTTATGTGAAAAACTCGTGAAGCGTGAAAAAGAATCAATTTTGTTTAATTTTTTATATATGCTGGCAGTTTATTATGTATTTTCATTGCCATGTGCTTTGATTGGGCTGTTATTTAAAATTTCAATTTCTCCCCCTATTCTTATTCGAATTTCAGGTTACTTACTAAATATATATGTCACCGTAAAATTGTAAATAACTTTAAATTATAATCTATCCCGCGATATTGTAATCAGTCGAAAAATTGTAATCCGTAACAAACTGCTTGCAATTTAACGCATTATTTTTCGATAGATTATAATCTATCGAAGACAAACCGTCAGATTGTAAAATGGCATGCGACAGAACGCAACTCGCGCTCTGATTGGTTGAACTTCATGTTCCCCGCTCAGCCGCCCGTTGTCGCCATCTTCGGTTGTTATTAGCCAAATTCATTTGTTGTGAAATGTAAACAAACAGTGTTTTGGTGATTTAAAACAGATTTCGTTTTGGTTAACAATAACTGGTATTTCAGAGTTTTGTTGACAGACAGACTCAATATCCGATATTGTAAATAATAGGTTGGGGAAAAAGTCTTTTCGTATTTTTGTATGAAAAGTCAAGACATTTTTTTCAAAGTTTATTTACATTTATTTACAATATATATGTACCGTTTTGTTGAATAACTTTCTGCCATTTTGTGGGCAGAGACATTATCCCGTTACTGTAGAAACTTTGGGACTTCTGATCAAAAAAACGGGACAAATAGTTTTGGCAGTCCTCTCTTGAGGTCAACCTTACAGAACCTAAAGAATTCTGCAGAGACCGAAACAGGTGAAAATCTGAAGGCGCAAGGTCAGGGCTATATGGTGGATGCACTAGGACCTCCCAGTCGAACTCTCTTAATTTTTGCTGAGTGGCTAAAGATGTGTGTGGTCTAGCGTTATCGTGATGAAAGACCACACCCTTCCTGTTGATCAATTCCGGCCGTTTTCTCTCGACTGCTTCCTTTAATCTCATCAGTTGCTGGCAGTAAAGATCAGAATCGATGGTTTTGCCGGGCGGTAAAAGCTCATAATAAACAATGCCCTTCCAATCCCACCATACACACAGCATCACCTTATTTCTTGTTAGGCCAGGTTTGGCCACAGTCTGTGAAGCTTGGCCAACTTTCGACCACGACCTTTTTCGCACGTTCTTGTCGTACGTGATCCACTTTTCATCGCCAGTTATCAATCTCTTCAAAAACGGCTCGGTTTCATTAAGTCTCAATAATGAATCGCAAATGAGTACACGGTTCATTAAGTTTCTTTGAGTGAGCTCGTGTGGCACCCAAATATCGAGCTTTTTTGTATAACCAGCTTTGTTCAAATGGGTCAAAACTGTTTTGTGGTCAATTCCCAGTTCTTCAGCTACGTCGTAACTACTAATATGCCGATCTGGCTCCACTCTTTCAAAAATGGCGTCCATTTTATTCGTAACAGGGCGACCAGAGCGAGGTGCATCTTTAACATCAAAATTTCCGGACTGAAAACGTTTGAACCAAATTTGTGCTACTCTTACTGACACTTCATCAGGTCCATAAACATCACAATTTTTTTTCACTGCTTGAGTTGCATTTTTGCCTTTTTTATAATAAAATTTTAAAATGTATCGAATTTCTTCATTAGATTCACTCATTTTTACGGAGAGAAAAACAAATGAAAAATAGCGGGAAACAACTTTTTTTTATTTTTTTCTTTTCTTTATAATGGAACCTTTTTAATGTTACCAAAACCAGCCAGACACAAATAGTACAGTCAAAAAAATTTTATAATAAGTTTATACCTACGTTATGCGAAAAGACTTTTTCCCCGACCTAATATTATCAAAAAAGATATCAAATGAGTTCCCATAGGTTCACACGCATTAAAAATATTAAATCACTGAAAATACAAATTAGGTTATGTTCGGTGACTAACTCTTATTTATTACTTAACTGCACTTCTTTAGGATATCACAGGTCCGTTAACACTCCCTACAACTTATTATAATACAATGCATTATTATTATTAACACGAAATCTATTTAAAACACTGTTTGTTTACATTTCACAACAAATGAATTTGACTAATAACCAGTGATAGGAATAGGTAGTGCCTATTTGCCTAAACTTCGAAGAACAGAGACAAGAATCGGAGACTTCCTTAGGACTGAATATTTTAAAATTATTTATTAAAATTTATTATTTATTAAAAAAATTTTTTTTTTAAATATTTTTAAAGTCACCTAATATAGTGCGCTTGTTAAAAAACACCTTTCCCCACATGCCGCTTCCTCCAGAACCCGTTATTACAAGATGGGGTACTTGGTTGGAGGCGGTGTCATAATAGGTTGGGGAAAAAGTCTTTTCGTATTTTTGTATGAAAAGTCAAGACATTTTTTTCAAAGTTTATTTACATTTATTTACAATATATATGTACCGTTTTGTTGAATAACTTTCTGCCATTTTGTGGGCAGAGACATTATCCCGTTACTGTAGAAACTTTGGGACTTCTGATCAAAAAAACGGGACAAATAGTTTTGGCAGTCCTCTCTTGAGGTTAACCTTACAGAACCTAAATAATTCTGCAGAGACCGAAACAGGTGAAAATCTGAAGGCGCAAGGTCAGGGCTATATGGTGGATGCACTAGGACCTCCCAGTCGAACTCTCTTAATTTTTGCTGAGTGGCTAAAGATGTGTGTGGTCTAGCGTTATCGTGATGAAAGACCACACCCTTCCTGTTGATCAATTCCGGCCGTTTTCTCTCGACTGCTTCCTTTAATCTCATCAGTTGCTGGCAGTAAAGATCAGAATCGATGGTTTTGCCGGGCGGTAAAAGCTCATAATAAACAATGCCCTTCCAGTCCCACCATACACACAGCATCACCTTATTTCGTGTTAGGCCAGGTTTGGCCACAGTCTGTGAAGCCTGGCCAACTTTCGACCACGACCTTTTTCGCACGTTCTTGTCGTACGTGATCCACTTTTCATCGCCAGTTATCAATCTCTTCAAAAACGGCTCGGTTTCATTACGTCTCAATAATGAATCGCAAATGAGTACACGGTTCATTAAGTTTCTTTGAGTGAGCTCGTGTGGCACCCAAATATCGAGCTTTTTTGTATAACCAGCTTTCTTCAAATGGGTCAAAACTGTTTTGTGGTCAATTCCCAGTTCTTCAGCTACATCGTAACTACTAATATGCCGATCTTGCTCCACTCTTTCAAAAATGGCGTCCATTTTATTCGTAACAGGGCGACCAGAGCGAGGTGCATCTTTAACATCAAAATTTCCGGACTGAAAACGTTTGAACCAAATTTGTGCTACTCTTACTGACACTGCATCAGGTCCATAAACATCACAAATTTTTTTCACTGCTTGAGTTGCATTTTTGCCTTTTTTATAATAAAATTTTAAAATGTATCGAATTTCTTCATTAGATTCACTCATTTTTACGGAGAGAAAAACAAATGAAAAATAGCGGGAAACAACTTTTTTTTATTTTTTTCTTTTCTTTATAATGGAACCTTTTTAATGTTACCAAAACCAGCCAGACACAAATAGTACAGTCAAAAAAATTTTTAAATAAGTTTATATCTACGTTATGCGAAAAGACTTTTTCCCCGACCTAATATTATGCAAAATATTACGAACAAATTAATTTTTATTTTTTATAGGATCAGACGAACACCAGCTAAGCACAGTTCTCACGTGATCAAGTATTTCAAAGGATTCCGTTAGAGATAAATTAGATTTTTGTAATTTCTTTAACCCAATTTGTATATCTTTAAAATATTCCTCAATGTAGCCCAAGTCTGATTTCAAGTTTTCCTTTTGAAGAACATTTTTGGCACACCGCGTCAGAACTTCTTAAAAGATTTACAATTGTTTTAATTTGTTCGTAATATTTTGCATAATATGACACCGCCTCCAACCAAGTACCCCATCTTGTAATAACGGGTTCTGGAGGAAGCGGCATGTGGGGAAAGGTGTTTTTTAACAAGCGCACTCTATTAGGTGACTTTAAAAATATTTAAAAAAAAAAAATTTTTTAATAAATAAATTTTTTTAATAAATAATTTAAAAAATTTAGTCCTAAGGAAGTCTCCGATTCTTGTCTCTGTTCTTCGAAGTTTAGGCAAATAGGCACTACCTATTCCTATCACTGCTAATAACAACCGAAAATGGCGACAACGGGCGGCTGAGCGGGGAACATGAAGTTCAACCAATCAGAGCGCGAGGTGCGTTCTGTCGCATGCCATTTTACAATCTGACGGTTTGTCTTCGATAGATTATAATCTATCTATCGAATATATATAATCTATCGAAAAATAATGCGTTAAATTGTAAGCAGTTTGTTACGGATTACAATTTTTCGACAGATTACAATATCGCGGGATAGATTATAATTTAACGTTATTTACGATTTTACGGTGACATATATATGGATTGAAATTAAAAACTCGGATATCCAAATATTCATTACGAAAAATATTGTGTTCCTGGGGTTAGTTCTCGTTATAGTAATGTAGTAAAATTATTTCCACTGTTGTCGATTAAATGTGAAATTACAATATATACCTAAAGTTGTTCACATTTTGCGAAATACTCCTTTTGATAACCTGAAACCTTTCCTATTGGTACATGTTTGTACTCTTGCGAAATGTATATATTCTGCCTCCATCGATCATATCATTTTTGTGTCTTCCTCTCTAATACGTTATTGTTATTTCCAACAAACATAACAGTAACAAATAACAGTAAAGCTGTAAACGGAACACAATCATCGGGACAACAACGTATCGTAATTGAACATTTTTTTTAGATGACTTCTGTGTAAACATACACTCTTAAGACCAAGATACGCAGGCGTCATTAACATCATTATTTCCGATAAGAATGTCAAACGTTCATCACAATCGTCATAATTGAATCCAGTGTTACTTGTGTTACGCATAATAGCACACTTATTTGTATAACTTTTGTTTAGCCTTAGAAATGTTTCATAAATTATTTATATTTACTGTTTTTATTGGTTTCTTCAGCGCAAACAGGCAAGTATAGATTTATGTGTCTACGTAATTAGTTCAGTAATTATTTTTTATTAGCTGTTAAGGGGTGAGGTAGGGCTACAAAAGATAGACGTACCTACATAATATTGCCTTAGCTAAAACCAGTGCAGTCTATATACCGAAACTTGATCAGATATTTGTATCGGCGTAGCGTCGTGGGAGCAGTGGGGGCCATGGCCCCGGGAGACCTATGGATAGGAGCAGAGTCGGCGCCTTGCACCACGGTTTTTAAAAACAAAATTTATTTAAAAGTAGCTCCGATCGACTACATCTACAGTGAAGCTAACAAACTTAGCTAACGTATTGATATTATCAATTAACTATAATATAAAAGACTTGGCTATTGACAGAAAAAACAAAAAAAGAAATAAACCCATTTTTTGTGCATAGCTTTGTGCGTTTAGCACGTTTTGCCAGTATCAAGTAAGAGATATTATTAATAAGATATAAATCATAGTAAATGAGAATGAGTGGTGACAAAGATGGTAAATGGGATGCCCTCCCCCTAAACCCCTTGAGTAATGAAAAACTGCAGACATGACGCTCTACTTTTTTTTCTTTTAAATAATGGCTTCGTGCAAGCTATAAACTTCGTCATAACATATGAATCATAGTAAATGAGAATGAGTGGTGATATAGATGATAAATGGTAAATGAGATGCCCTCCCCTAAACCCCTTGGGTCCTCAGTAAAGATGTGGGACTATACTTAGATCTCACATGGACTTCTTGAGAGAATTTGAAAAGTTATGTCGCACTGTTTTGTTTAATTTACCAAAACTTATATACGGTCACAGACACTTAACGGTTATACATTAATAATACAAATTTTAGAAAATAAACCAAAACTGCAGACATGACGCTTCACTTTCCCGCCAAGAAGTCGTTCAGAAATATACTTGATAAAAGTTTAGCTCTTTATCTTGACTAATAATTAAAATGCAAGGGTGGTAAATTTACAATCAGCCCCAGGCGATGAAAGACCTCGCTACTTCACCCTTTTTTTTTCAAATTTAAAAATAAATAAAGGCTTTGTGCGGTTAGCACATTTAGCCTGTGTCAATGAAAATATATGTTAATAATATGTAATTCATAATAAATGGGATGAGGGGTGGTAAAAATGGTAAATGAGATGCCATTCTCCTAAACCCCTCCTTAGTAAAGATGTGGGACTATACTGAGATCTCACATGGACTTCTTGAGATAATTTGAAAAATAATGTTGCAGTTATTTGTTTTATTCACCAACCACGTGTACGTTCACTAACACTTAACGGTTAATAATCCACTGTTAATGTTCGAAATATCACAAATTTAAGAAAACAAAATAAAACTGCAGAAGTGATTTTTCACTTTCCCGCCAAGAAGTCCAACACCCACACCACTGGTTATTATTTTGTTTGTTACGATAGACCTTGAAAGCCGTAACAGTTCTGTGTAAACGTGATTCGCAATTGTAGATAATACTTATTTATTAGAGTTTTAAGGTACTTCGAAATGTAAAATTATATGAATAATACATTTCTTGCTATGAATTATATTGGGATTCTGGAGATTGAAATGAAAGACAGGTATTTCTATTTTCTTCTTTTTAATATTTAAAAGCCGAGTAATCCTAACCTAAATTGAAGAATGCTTGTCTTAATTGTACAATCAGCTTAATTTTTAAAAATAAACCTCATGAACTGTTGCCAGAGTGTAGATAAAATTGTTGGAATATTGCTGCCATAAAAAATAAATGACATTGAAAAGACTTGCCAATATTTTTAAAAATATAAGCTAGGTAGGTACCTAATGTTTGTATGGTTAGATGTTTCTCACTAAATCACGCCGAATGGAATGTTCCGACATTTGGCACACATATATTGTCTTAATCGCTAATATTTTTACATAAAGAAGTGAAAAAAAATTAATGCACATTGATGTGACAACGTAAAGCAAATTGAATGTTTACCCTGTTTTTAAAATAAGTCTTCGTGAAAGCTTTCTTATCGAGGTAAAAATAATTAAAGTAGCAATTTGGAGGTTTACTTAACAAAATTGTATTGCCCGAAAATGTCTCATTCCTCTGGCTTAATTCTGAAGTCATATGAAAAGTCGCGCATCGCCTTGTACCTTCATCATTTCAGCATGCATACATGTAGTCCACTGCCGAACATTAACCTTCCCAATAGTTCACTTTTTATACATGAGGATATTTGCCCATAATCACCACGCTGCACGCTGGTCAGGCGGGTTGGTGATCGCAGTTCAAGCTAGTACGCAGGATGACGCTGTTATCCTTCATCCGATAGGATTTTTCTTCGTTGACTATTAGGACTCCATAAGATAAGAGGGGGTGTCACTATTCTAGGCCGGTACCACACGGCACCCCTTTGTATCTTAGACACCGTAAATTTTTATTTTTCCTTGTTGAGTATCTTTACTGCATTTTGCTTGTTACTTTGATTGAATTAAACATATTGTAAGAAATATATGTAGGTATATTACGTATGAAGTATGTATCTACTATAGACAGATATGTTTTGTGCCCATTGCCTGGACGTTATCGGGTTGATAAACCCAGCATTGACATAATCAAGCAAATATTCTTCTTTTTTATCTTGGTGTGAAGAATAGTGAAGTTCGATACAGCCAGAGACTTTTAAGTAATGAGCGAACCACAGCCAACAGTGTCGTATGTAACGAGACTTTAAACTTACGTAGTAATACCAATTTAATAAGTAAACAGCAATATTTTTCGTCAGTCATAAAAATGACCAGTCAACTTTTTATACAACGCTTTAAAATATATCTGTCCCCAGAGGTCAACACGACATTTCGGAATAGGTTTTAGGTTTAAAAAAACAAGATAGATACAGCCTCCTTTAAATTATTTACTTACTGATTGGGGGTCAGAATGTCCAATCATTCTTTAGTGTCTCGCTAGTAATATCTACTTACAATTATTGCGTTTATGTAGGCACATTAAGAGATACCTAATTGTACCTATCACTTGCTATCTACTACGTACTGTGCTGCCAATCTCGGGTCTGTATTTTAGTTTTTTTTTAATTACGTCTGATTTTTTACAGCTTAACTAAAACTAAGAGATAATTTTTTGGAAAGATTAGTACCTAGGTTTAAAGTTCGTGTTAATATGATCTGTTTTATATGTGATATAGATAGATAGGTATACTTTTCATTGACCAAAAATCTTAAAAACTACAGATTACAATATCTATAAAATATCGAAAAAGAATATATTAAAAAGCCAATCTCGCTAAAAGCGATCTTTTCCAGACAACCCGACGCAAAGGAGAGAACAGAAAAGCAGTAGGCAGAGCACATAAACTACAAAAAGAATTAACACTAAAACTATTTGTTAAATATGAATAAAATATAAATATGTATAATATATAGTTATATAATATTTAAATAAGGAACTTCGTTCCAAAACTGATAGTACAATCAAATATGATTTGGTACCTAACTAGTTTCTTAATTATTATAGTCAGCTTTAAGTTTAGTTCTGGTTCTTTTTTATGTAAAATTAAAATACTTTATAATTAATTTCAGCCTGAATAGGCAATATTCCGTGTTGACATTAGGGGCTTATTACAAAATGAGATCTAAAGTTAGACCAGGTTTAAAACTAGAGTTGTCACTATCTTTATCTTATCAAATGAAAACGACAGCACTAGTTTTAAACTTTTTTCTTTGTTTTGCATCGGTAAAATTTACGCACTGCCTTTCGGCCAAAGGGGGACCGAAAGGGGGTGTGGGACTGGCCACCGGCAGACGCGACTGCCAGCAGTAATACCCACTAATAATCTTCCGATGACACGCGCCGCTTGTTGGAAAAAAGGCGGGGGCCAGTACCTGTGTTGCAGCGTCTGACACCCCGCCTGCGGCCAACGTCCCCCGGACCAAAACCGGGAGGACCTCCTCAGAGAGGCGCAGTGGACGCGCCCCTCCTACCTCCCTGTGCGACCATAGCGTGTGTGGCCGACTTCTCGGAGGGTCTATGGTTAGACAGCAGGGGCCCCTGCCCCCACTGCCTAAGACCCTCCTGGCGCTGCTTGACGGGCCCTTTTGGCCCGCCCGCTGTGCCCTCCACAGGTCCCTCCTAGTTTCTCCCCCGGTAGTTTGTACTAGGGGCACTCAGAGACGTCGGTCTCTGGGTGTTACCTTTTCCCGGCCTCCGGGAGGTACTCAGCCCCCCCCCCCCACGACAAGGTAGAGACCAGTCGGGGGGAGACTAGTTTTAAACCTGGTCTAACTTTGGATCACGTTTTGTAATAAGACCATTTAATTTTTAAACTTTAAAAACCAACAACAAAGTATAGAATTAATTGATGCTGCGAGATGTTTTACACACGGAACTGTGGTTTTTGCACTACAGTAGGTACCTACATCGAAACATTGAAGTTTCTTATTGTTATTTTTAAATTCAGAATTGGAGCTTTTACTGAGTCTCATCCAATAATTGATGGACAAGGAATGTAGCATTTGTTTATTCGAAAATGGTTGCGCAAGTGTAATTCTTATCACCGGGTACTGTACAACATTTATTAGGTATATGTTATTTATTTGTTGCAGCAAGGAATCGGCCTCTTCGGAACAATACTTATTCAACTTTAGCGACGGCGATGGGGTCGATACTTGGAGCGAGCAGTCCGACACGGTCCGTGACGTGGGCATGTCGAAAGCTGTGTTAGTCCTCCACCAAAATACTAGTTACAGACGTGCTATATTTTTCGCTCTACTCAATCCCCAACCAAATGGAGCTGGTTTCGCGGGCATTCGGGCTCTCAGAAGATATGACCTCACAGGTCATACAACGTTGCAGATAAAATGTCGAGGCCAAGGACAGTATAATGGTTTCAAAATTGTTCTTAGACACAAAAATTTGAACGACGAGCCCAACTACTCGTTTGAACAAATCTTTCAGGTGGGTAAACCAATCTATACAAATATTATAAGTATAAATCTAATCCTAGGTAAGTACTTACTTGGTTGTGATATATGAGACAAGCAAGTAATAGCTTATTTTAGGTATATTGGAGTAGGTCTGGATCTTGAAACAACTTTAATATCTTGTAACTTTTCGATCTAATCCATTCCTTTCCCGGTTAAGGAATCACACTCATATTGTACAGACTTTTGAGCACACGAGTTAAAAATAATTTATGAAGCATTCTTTTAAAATAACATCCGGCTTTGGTATTATTTTTCGCCATACGCCATCTCTTAATAAGCGGTTCAAAGAGGCCGTAAGAGTGGGTAAGCTTGATACCGTATTAATCCTACACTTAATTTTAAGTTTGACGTTTATAAGAGCTCTTTTGAGCCGAACTTGAATAAATGATTCTGACTTTGACTTTCTTAGGTTGGCGCTGATGACATATTTGTAGAATAATTAGCTCGAACTCACTCCACTGCTAGTTATCCATTAAATATTTGTTTTTACAGGCACCAAAAGACGAATTCGCTGTAAGAAATCTCTTATTCAGCGATTTTAAAGCTTACTATCGTGGAAAGAAAGTGAGTAACAATGAAACACTTGATCTATCTCAAGTATCAAGTATAGGCATCCAAGTGTACGGAGGAGTTTACCAACCAGTCAAACAAAAAGGACCAGCAACTTTAGAAATAGACTGGATAAAGGCAGTCTAAATTAGTTTTTAATTCTTTAACTTAAAAGTTTAGGTTTAAGGGTAATGTGCTGTAAGTGAATAATAAGTAAAAATAAATCAATACATAAGTATCAAATCTCATTATTTACCTTGATAATCGTTTAAATTAAATAGCGCGTATTTTGCATTTAAAATAAAAAGTTCTGTAGTGTGTCATATCTTACATGTCTTATAAGTACAATGTGGCACTCAAGCATGGGACCCACACCCGATGAAGTGATCGCGGCGGCCTATGAATACTTGCAATATTAGGGGCAACACTAGCGCGTTATCGGCCCTTTGATAACCGTTGCAAGCCCTTTAAAAGAGCCGTATGCTGTCATTTCTTTGGAAATTCTTGCCAAAAAGCTCAACCAACAACCTCTAAGGGTCCGCGGCAGAAAGATTTTTTAAACATCTCTCGCTCCTATAATTTTTAAGTGACAACTCTTGGGTGAGAACCTATTCACTGGCGATGTCGAATGGTGCGATGAAAAAAACTGTTGTCATCAGCTCAATCGGTTCCTTAGAACACACTCCACTAGGTAGGAACAAGCGGTAGAATATGCACAAGGCGACAAAATCTTACCTTAGACTTAAGGGTTGAAGATCATAGCTCGTCTTTAAACCGCGTCAAAAGGTCCAAGCTGCTATCCAAGCGCGCTATTTAGATTATACGTACTTAAAATGAACAAACAAATGGTTTTCAATAAGAAATTATATTTTCATCTAATACTAAGATTGAGAGCCCACAAAATTGAAAAAACAATATTATATAAGATAAAAAACAAATATTATAGCAATATGATTGTAGTATATATGATTTTCACAACTCTCTGTCCTGAGCATTTATTGATGAAAACGTTGTAAACTAATTATACATCATCTATAAACACCTTTTTAATGAATGGTTAAAAAGTTACTTGTCAGTACCTAAAGATATAAAATCTTGAATTATAAATACATGATGGTCTGTAAGATTACTAAGGACTGTATTATAAACATTTTTTAAACAAACGTGTTACACTACACCCTTGACTACGAGGCCAAGTCATAAAATCAACAACGATGCACTGCTTTTGGTAGGTATTTATTTAGGTGTTTTATATTTGACATATTATGTGTTAAATTTCTTTATTGTAAAGTTCCTTGACAACTAAAGTTGTTACGTAATACACAATATACCTACCTTATATTACAATTGTCTGATATTACGTTCATGGTTCATATTAGGTTAAATTTAATTCATACAAAGTGAATAAACCAAGTATCGCTTCAACGTCTTACAGCGCCATCAACACCGAAACTTTGTTATCATCAGAGGTCGGAATTAGGTAGAGTTATTCATGTACTTACACTGATTTCAAACAGCGAAAGAATATAGTGGATATGCCTCAAATCCCGGGATTAATTTTAAAGAATAGAAAAAATCCCGTTACTTTTTAATAAAAAGTTATTTACTTTTACTTTTTTAATTTACTACTGCACGCGCGACGTTGCCAAACTTACATAAACATATACATTATAACATAAACATATATATACATTTAATGTAAACCAATAAAAATTGTATGGTATGTGTATCTTTGTTTTATTTGTCTATCTATGATGTTTTTATTATTATTTATTTGTAATATTGTTGGCCACACGGGATTGTCTATTTGAAATCCCGGGAAGGTCCACATTAATATCAACATTTCGATGCAAGTACATAAATAACTCTACCTAATTTCGACCTCTGGTTATCATACATTACTCTTAATTAATTCCGTTCACTTTTTTTGATCCACCAAAATCTTTGCCAAGATTTTGGTGCCACTTTTGGTATCGTGAACGTTATTTTTAAACCGATTTTAAAACTGCTACTAAATAACAATTTTCTTAGCAGTTTTTATATCAATGTCACAAATGGAAAAAACTGATTACTTAAGTATGTATATTCAAATCATACAATAACGATCACCACCATAAAATAGAATTCAAATAAACTTTTGAAATACAGTTGTGTGTATTTTTGAACATTTTGTGTGCATTTTGATGCGTAGAAATTGGCTTTCTCTTTTTAACCAAAGCTTAAAAACAGTTTCAAAATGGCGCAAGAGTAAATAAATTACTTAGCAGTTAAAGACGGAGTTTACCACCTTTTGAAGGATAAAAAGAATTACAGGGACGATCCTTCCATTGAATTAGACAAGTTCACGAACAGATTACCGAATTTGGTGCGACATACAGGTTCAGTCAATATTATTAGGTAGTTAAAAAACGAAACAAATTTTTGCATTACTACTTTATTTCTTAAAAACAACTTATTGCAATATAAGATTATATTAAAGTAAAAACTAGTATACACACAAGTTCCTTGAAAACATTTCCAGTTATTCCATTACATAAATGCTACAATTTAGTGCGTCACAAATTGTTCATAATTAAAAAAGTAAATTATCGTTGCCTCGTCGGTAAAAGTAGTGAAAGGGCAGTCATAGCGTCAGGGAATAAGGAATGATAATTGACGAGGGGTACGTAGGCCGCAGTGATGACGCGCCCAGCGAACCACCGTCCGTGAAGTGTATTCACAGAGGCCACAGCAGTCGCTATGGTGGGACACTTGCAATAAACATTTCCTTGAGGTGAAGCCTTATCCACATACACATGCAGAACTCCACCGTGTTTATTACACTCACTGATAACATCATCTCTGATTTCAATGTCCCAACTCGGGTTTGTTTCCCTGTAACAAAAATAAATGTATTCAATGTTAGTTAGATTACCAATTCATAACTCTAATAGCCATTCTGTTAGGCGTTTGTTTTGAACTAGCTCTAACAGATATAAATTATAAACCTACACTCTAAACCTTAACTCAAAAACACTAATTTTTAAAAAGGTGACTTTGTGTACTTTTAAAAGCATATATTAACTCTTTAAAGAGCAGATTAAAATGTTTCATTAAGTTAATTTTAAGGTAGGTAATATATTAACCACTGCCATATAAAGGTTTAAAAAGTGATTTAATTAACTTACGTTGCGGGATCGAACATATTGTTGAGCATGAAACATTGAGTGGCAATGGGTGGAGCCACTTGTGGTTGAGGATTCAGTAGTGCAGAACCTGCTCCCATTAAAACTGAAGCAGCTGCTGGTGGTATCTGAAAAAAATGTTGTATCACAGAAATAATTTTACAAATTATTTATTTATACAAATAATTCTTACGACACATTTAAAAATTAGAGGGTAGTAGTATGGGATCTTAAAACGATTATTTTCAGATTTAATTATATTTAACTGTGCTGAAAAATTGAAAAGGCGCTTTTTTAATTTAAATAAAGTAAATGAGAACTCTAACAAAATATGTAGGGCCATTTATTTTATACCACAAGATAAATCAATTATAAAGCACCTGATATAAAATAATTACTGCAGCCTATAGATGCTTAATGCCTTAGGTAGTTGAAGAATATCCTAAAGTAGTACAAAATTCTACTTTAAATATTATGAGAATAAAATTAAAGGATATATAGAAAAAACTTTGAGTAAAAAAGATACTTTACAAAAATGTATATACCTGTAGCCCTGTTCCTTCCGCTAATTTAAACATTAGTTGCAATCTTCCTGTTGCGCCCAAATCTACTCCAGCTCTGTCAAGCTCATCAGCATCAAAACGTGTGCTAGAGGCTCCATCAGTCCGTTCTGTTACATTACCTACTTTCATTGGTCTACCAGCTAGTTCAAAACCATTTAATTGCTCCATAGCCTTCTTAGCATCAATAGCATGGTGAAACTGAAATAAAATAAACAATTAAAGCTATTAATCAGAAGGATGTTGAAATTAATTTTTATAGTATCTTGATGCATCATAATCTCCTAAGCTGGACTTACCGTAAGAAAACCATAGCCTTTGCTTTTACCAGTCTCTGGATCTGTCATAAGTTGAATGTGGTCTATTTTGCCGAATGGTTCAAAAATTCCTCTCAGCATATCCTCACTAATATTGAAATGCAATGAACCAACATACAATCTTGTAGGACCATTACTTGTCTTCGGCGCAAGATTAGGAAGAGTATTTCCAACCCGATTTTTCTCAGCTTGAGTATGTTGCACTATTATAGGGACCCCTAACAACTTCTGACCAGTTAATCCTAAGGCCTAAAAACAGAAAAACATTGAGAGTTAATAAGTAATACAACAAAATGCTAAATTAAAGCTTCATTGAAAATACTTACTAATGGAACAGATTCAGCATCTTTGAATTCAATATATGCTATTCCCTTGAATCTTCTGGTCTTATTGCAGGTTATTAATCTCACATCTCTCACTTTTCCAACTGATGAAAAAAATTCCTCTAAGTCTTTAGCTCTGATTCGCTGTGACAACTGCATACAAAACACTGTACGGAGATCTCTCTCTTCTGGAGGTAGTTCTTCTAATTTACCTTCCACCCCTCTAGATTTAGAGCGATACTCATTATCCTTTTCTTTTTCCTTACTTTTTTCTCTTTTATGAGCATGCTCTTCACGGCTTTGATCCTTTTCACGACTGCGCTCTTTTTCCCTGCTACGCCTCTTCTCTCGTCCACGTTCTTTGGGCCTATCTCGATCCTTGTGGCTCTTATCTTTTTCTCTATCTCTCCTATCCCTGTCTCTATCACGATCTCTATCTTTCTTATCATCCCTATCTTTGGAACGACGCGAATCTCTGTCGCGAGATCTTCTTTTTTCCCTTGAACGGCTCCGCCTATAAAATATAAAATGTCATAAATAAAAAATAAATTAACCATCATAATCATTTTAGCCATATATAGTCCACTGGTGAACATTAGCCTCCCAAATAGATTACATTCAATTGGAGATATTTGCCCATGATCACCACATTAGGCAGGTGGGTGATCACAGTTCAAGCCTGTACACAGAATGACGCTGCTGCCTTTTATCTGGTTCGATTCGTCTTCGTCGACTCGAGATTAAAGGGTGTGGCACTATTCGAAGCGATGCCACACGGCATATAATACATTATTAGCAAAAAGTGCATAAACATTATAGTAGTTGATGCAGATAACCTTACCTTCGACTGCTATCCTTTTCTTTATCTTTGTGCTTATCAGAATACTTGTCCGATCGATGTTTTGAAGAGGACGTGTTATCCTGTCACACAAAGCACAAGGTAGAAGCAGCGCCAACAGCAACACACGCCGAGTGAATAAAAAATTGCATTAGTTTCTTGAAATAATATATATGAACACTTGTGATATCTCATCATCAACAGATGTGATAGTTTTTAATGAAATAACACAAATGTGTTGTGATTACTTTGCTTATTCTACAGAAGAAGACAGCTATCCTTTTGACATCAAGTGTCGAGTGATGGTTGTCAGTCTCGGTTTCCTGGACTGCACTTACCCGTCAAAAAATCACTGACAAAGGATGCACACAGCACTAACATCACACAGGGATACTTCTGCAAAAGATTTACGACCCATCAGCGCATGGTCTTTTGACTAGTAAAATTTCGACTAAATAAAATATTCAAATAATTCCAAGTTACTTTTTAAAAAACTGTAGAATATAATTAAAAACAAAAAGAAATTATGTAAGTATAGTAGGTGGATACCTCTCTTGTTTGTTCAGGTCGTTGTAGTATGCTGGACTATTACCACAAAGTTCTATAAATACAAGAAATGATTCTCAAATGTAAATTTATTTTATAATAATTGTAACTAAAATCTGCTCAGAGATGAAATAAACAAATGAATATAAATAAAATTATTATAGCTAAATCACATCTCTGGGCAGTAAAGCCTAAATAATAAATAGAAGATCAATAGATTTTTAGATATAGGTATACAAAAATAAACTACAAAAAATTGTGATTAATGATCACATTTTAACTTTAAAAATGTAAATTTTTGCTACACCTCCAGAAAAATGCAATCAGATGAAAAATTGTGAAATTTAAATGTAAATAAATATTTCTCCAAGTTGAATGATGAATGCAGATTACTTAATCTATTCTATGATATACTCATTGTTCAAATGAAGAGGACTATTTCAACTTACCGATTTTTTATAAGGAGCTTCTAACATTGCCTCTACATCCAGATCTTCTGCCATTGTCTAAAAAAAATTTAATCATATTAAATTCAATTCCATATTTCTACATCTTCTATCCAAAGCATTGTTAATATTAAATTAGTTAATTGTCTTGAACTGCAAAACATAAAATTTTATTTTAGTTGAAATTAAGGCATAATCAAAAAAGTTATAGAAATAATTGTTTTTAATTTTATTGTAATTTAATCAAAGGATTTACACTAAACATTAAATTTACACATCCCAGACTATTTTGATTATAAGGCAAGTGCCTTAGCATTGACTAACAACAAAACCTTATTTAGAAACTTCAAATATTTACTAGTTAGTAAGAACTTACTTAGTAATTGACTAATTCATTGCAAAAAAACAATGTATCTTCATTTCAACATTATGTTTTTAATTAATGAAAAATAATTATTGCTCTTCAACAATAGTAGTGAATTCTTATTATTATTTACAATATGATAAATAGCACAGATTTTAGAGGACCCTTCGGGCTCAGGCAAGTAGTGTAATAAATTTTTTTTTTTCAGTACAAGGCTACTTCTGATATAGCAATTACTTAAATAGGTCAATAGTCAGTTGCTGCTGACGCTTAAAGGCTTTACGGTTGTTGATAGCTGCATTCACCAAGCTCCACATATTCTGTAATTTTACTAACTTGTATAAGTATATTGTTAAAAACTATCTTATGATGTATGCTTCTGTCAGCTCATATTATTATTATTACTTATTTATTCAGTAAGTACAGGTTATAACAACTTATTTATAACCACAAAACCATGAGTACGGTTTAACTGCGGGGTCTGATTCTCCGTACATTTATCATCTATATATATTTAATTTTAACTATATAATTAATTTTTAGTTCTGAGAAAGCCAATACATTAACAAAAAATTATATTAAATCTACATAGTATTGTTTTCGTTTTCTCTTAAATTTAGACTTACTATCCATAAAGGTCCTCTGGCAGACTATTTAATAAATATGGCACACGTTTTTTTAACGTTCTGTCACCATAGTAATTGTGTATCATGGGAATTATATATCTGCCAGTGGCCAGAGACCGAGTATTATATTTATTTGAGACGGTCGTCATGCTAAACTCCTGACCGCCATGGTTGTTTACAGCCAATAAGTATTTATGTTTTAAGCTTACGGGTAGAATTATGCATATTTTAAATAATTTTGTGTAGTCTCCCTTACACTGTTCTTTAACTTTTTTGTTAACTAAATGTTTTAAAAATATAACTTGAATTGATTCTAGTCTATCAATATATGTTTTAAATGTAAGACCATAGCAATCAAGAGCCTAACAGATGATTGAATCCATCATTGACATATATAAACATCTACTAGACATAGACATTATACTATTGAATATTCGCCTCATCAACAAAGGTAAGAGGGATTCAAGATTTATTACACAATGCAGACACAGCACAGGTAAGTGGAGACAGTCTTTAAAAATGTTGGTTGGAGTGACGAAGGGTGTGCAAGGCTTTTGGGACTGCCTAATGAGACTTACCAACTACTTACATGCAGCATGTAAATATCAACAGTTTAACATGCCTTCCAAAGCGTGGAAGTTTAAATTACTGAAGAGATTTGGTTAAGAATAAAATGGACTCAGGTGAAAACATGCAAGTACTTTTTGTTATAGGATGAGAGTTTGCATGGACACGATCTACATTAAGACTTCAGAAAAATAGGTACCTAACTGATAAATTAGGAATTATATAGGAACATCAACTTTACGTGAAGAGCTAATACACAAACTATTTCTAAACAGATTTTGAATTTTGAAAATTCTTTTCCCCAGCAGCAGGTAGACATCCGCTACTAAAAACACTACATGTAGGTTTTGTTACGCTACGTAAATATAGGTAATTTGTTAGTATCCTTCCGCATATCGGTTATCAACTGTAAACAATACTAGACTTATAATTTGTTAATTTGAAACCAAAGGTTTTCGAAAAAGGCATTTTTACAATGGAACATTGCTTCACAAGATGGCTGCCCTTAGAAAGATTAATTACAATAATGTGGTATTTATACAAACCTGTTTCCTAAAACCACGTATAAATAATAAGTATTCAAAGGATAATAAATTTATCTAGCACAAGGAATAATCAATAATTTAAAAATATTCATACAATTACACGCAACGCAACACAAAATCGGCAAAGCGAAACCTATGAGCCAGAATTTCTAGAGTTAAATTATAATCACCAAACCAACCAATAATAGGGACATGGCTAAGAATCACACTCTATACTGCCTAGTATTTTGTTAAATTTTTAATGAATTATATTTGTATTTATTAAATGTATACAAACAAAACACTCTTGATATTAAAGATTATAATGTTAACAGTAAAAAGTGATCATGAACAAATTTCGCTCACATAATAATGTCCCAGAACATGTTGCTGTTGTTAATTATTTACCCATGTTTCTCATAAGCTGTATAATTGTATATACCTGGCATAAAATGTATTATAATCCGTGACAAGACAATGTAACTAAAATTGGGACTTCTTGGCGGGAAAGTGAAGCGTCATGTCTGCAGTTTTGTTTTATTTTCTAAAATTTGTGATATTTCTAACATTAATGTGTAATAACGGTGGATTATTAACCATTAAGTGTTTGTGAACATACACGAGTGTTGGTAAATCAAACAAAACAGTGCAACATCACTTTTCAAATTTTCTCTCAAGGAGTCCATGTGAGATCTCAGTACAGTCCCACATCTTTACTGAGGACTCAAGGGGCTTAGGGGAGGGTATCTCATTTAACATTTATCATCTTTATCACCACTCATTCTCATTTACTATAAATTATATATTATTAATATATCACTTACTTGACACTGGCTAAATGTGCTAGACGCACGAAGCCATTATTTAAAATAAAGAAAAAAAACTAAAATTGGTATTTTTATTTAATTCATGTATATTTTTTACTTGGAATAATAATTACACTTTTTAAGATTTACTTCTGTAACTGAAGCTTCTATTTATTTTTGACGTTTTTGTACATTTTGATTACAGTGCAAAACATTGACCAATAAAGCGCATCGGCCTATTTATCACAACTCACAAGCTAGGCGTACTGCAGATGTTGATGTTTTTAGTTTCAACCAATGATATTATAAACTATTAATTCTACTTCTTATTAATATAATATCATTGGTTTCAACCGTAAAGAAATAGCTTTGACTTTCATTTCATTCAATGATTTTAGATATGACAATTCAGCTAGCCAAAATTTCGTAAATGGATATCGTTATTTGCCATTACATAATAACACATATGAACGGTGTAAAGGTTTGCGTAATTTTTATTAATACTTTAGTGTAAGCTTCTTTTTCTTGTTTTTGACGTGACAACGTCTTAAATTAGGTTGCGGCTGGGAGTCACTTATGAAAAAGTGTAACGCTCGGTAACGTTACGATGAGTCACCGAACGAGAGAGAGGCCCGGCGAATGCCTTGCGTCTCTCTCCCACTCAACTATGATCGGTCTGCCGCGCGCGCAGCACTAGAATTCCTTGTTCCTATTGTGCAATTTAATTATATTCATATCAATAAATATTCTACCGAGAAAAAGACGTTGTCACGTAAAATCTTCGCCCGTAAAAACGACTTTACAGGCAACCATTTTTATTTACCGTTAAAAGGATAATAATATATTGAAATGATTTCACTCACTGTGGCTCAATGTGGAAACTAACTCTTTAAATATAACGATCGATAAGTTGGTCTGCCACTGACGACACCAGTGGTAGACAAAAAAATATATACGTAAAAGTGTTTTGCTTACAAGAGTACAAAGTATAATTTCTCTCGAAAGTTTGAAGATAAAGTAAACAGGTTATTTAAACATTGCCCCGAATTTCATGCATACCGTTGTGAAAAAATCAAAGATATTTGATGATTTCAATAAAATGATATGAATTTTGTTTGTGTTTGAAATAGGACTTCAAATTCGTTGTTAAGTCGGACGCAGTTCTTACTCTGTCTAAGTACACACGGAGTAAGACAAAAATGGCCGATAAAAATAAAAATGACAACAGCGTTGAACAGAGGAGAGTGTTGTGACTGTTGTGATTTTGTACGAAAAATTAATGATTGTACTTTTATGAAGTAATAATACTATTACAGTGATTAGTAAACACATATAATTTTACAGTATACACTTATAATTTTTAGGTGTTTTTTTCTAAATTGTTGGTATTGTAAATTTATTATACTAATAAATAAACACTATGACGACGGCAGCTAGACCTACCTTCGATCCTGCTCGTGGAGGCCAAGGCCGCGGTGAAAAGGATTTGAGTGCTATTTCTCGTCAATACTCAAGTCGAGACTTACCAGGACACACTAAATTAAAATACAGGTAAGCCAGTGAATGGATTTGAACAGAATTTTTTTCCATCTTTGTGTTGTTTATATTACCAATTTACATATTACAGAGAACAAGGCCAGGGCACTACTGAAGAATTAAGGTCCCGTGATTTTCGCAAGGAGTTGGATGACAGGGAAAAGGAAGTAAAAGGCCCCAGTGCTAGAAGGCAAAATGAGCCCATTGTCAAAAGAACCAAAATTGACCAAGTACCTGCTGCCAGCCTTGATGCAGATGATCCTTTGGAAGGGGACTCTTCAGACTCAGATGATTCTGATGATGACACTGCTGCATTGTTAGCTGAGTTGAATAAAATAAAAAAAGAAAGAGCTTTAGAGCAAGCTAAAAAGGTGAAGAAAATTTATTTTATACAATAAAATACATAGATATAACTTTTTTAGTATATGTCATATTGTCAGTCTAATTTTCAAACTGCATAACTCCATAAAATACAAAATTTGACTTTTAACACCATCTAGTGTAGGATAATCTTTGAAGCCCCATAAATTCATATGTGATTTTTTATTTATTTATTTATTTATTAGCCTTTATTGCCAACTTTCTTAATATATAAGTATTATTTCGACATGCTAGCTAATTGTTGTTTTTGGCGTGTTTTGCGACACAAAGGCCTCCTCCAGTTTTTCCAGTTTTCTCTTATTGTAGCCAATCTTTGCCATAGTGGTCCTGCAATCTTTTTAATGTCATTGGACCAATGTTTTCTTTGTCTTCCTCTGTTTTTTTTGTTTTTAATCTAGGGGTCCACTAAACAGAGTGTATGTGTCATTTGTTGTAACAAATGGACAAGGACATAACAATGTCCTTGTCCATTTGTTTCTATTTTCTCTGAGCATGTGGCCTGCCCATCTCCATTTTAGTTTTTTCATTTTGGTCTCGACATCTTCTATTTTTGTTATGCGTCTTATATTCATAGCCCTTTTTCTGTCTCTTTTTGTAAGGCCCAATATACTTCTTTCCATAGCTCTTTGACACGTAATTAGTTTTTGTGTGGTTGCCCAGGGGGCCTACCGCCGAGTTCGATGGCAATCAATTATAAGGCAAAATGGATTTCAAATTGATTCTGTCATACCGCCGAACTCATGAAAATCGAAACAAAATGGCATTCTCCATTTACCTATTGGTCTGTCACGGACTGAAGGTCATGAATGAGAGGTGGCTGTCGGCAGATTCCCCGGTACGGGTTATTATTTTAGTCTTTGTCTTGTTCATTGTTAAACCTACCTTTTTGCTTTCTTGTGACAGATCTCTTAGCATTGTTTGGAGGCTTTTTGCATTATCTGTTATAAGTACAATGTCATCTGCAAATTTTAGGTAGTTTAGGAGTGTTCCATTGATATTAATTCCTGTATCGTCCCATTCCATCTTTCTAAAGACTTCTTCTAGTAACGAAGAGAAAAGTTTTGGCGAAAGTGGGTCTCCCTGTCTCACTCCTCTGCCTATTGGAAAAGTTTCCCCTTCGGATTCTAGCTTTATTCGTGCTGTGCTGTTTGAGTATACATTTTTTATTATCCTTATATATTTCTTTTCTATACCTTGGTTTTTCAAAGCTTCCCAAATTTTGCCATACTCTAAAGAGTCAAATGCTTTATTATAGTCCACAAAAGCAATATACAGAGGGTAGTTATATTCTTGAATTTTTCGATCAGCTGTTTTATCACGTGCATGTGGTCTATTGTGGAAAAGCCAGATCTAAATCCAGCCTGTTCTCTTGATTGTTGTTCGTCAAGTTTTCTTGTAATGCGATTTAGTATTATTTTTGAGAACACCTTATATATATTAGACATAAGGCTTATTGGGCGGTAGTCATATGTGATTAGTTATTAACAAATTGGAAAAACACTTTGTTCAATTAGCCTTAACTATGAAAAATAAACTATTTTTACTCCTACGAATTTTGCTCACAATATGTGGTTCATTGGATGTTATCTATCATGAATAATAGGAACCAATTTACATTTGTTACTATCTGATATCTTATAAATGGATATTTATTATAATAAATGGGATAAAAGTTATGCATATTGGTAATCATATCATAGGGCAGAAATAGTTTGCATCACCTAATGAGACAGACAAAATAAGACATACCAGATCCATGATTTGAGCAGAAGTAAGATGTACCTCGGAAATGCTTGTAGCTCTGTGGTGCTTGGTGGTCGAAAACAATTACCGAAGTACAAAAGAATTTATAAAGCTCAGTCCTTGGATGGGTGACCGTTTGAGTGGCATTTGATAACAGGTGCTTCCATGCTTAGGAAAACACGTTAAAATATTGATCCCGGTTATCACTTAACATGGTTGTCATTAAGCCATGTAAGAGGCCGAAGTGAACGGCTTAAAAAATTCTAACCGCAGGGCACTATACACCTGTCTCAGCCAATCTGCACTGGGTCAGTGTGGTAAAGTATGACTCAATACCCTTACACCTTGGTGTGTGAGAGGAGGCTCGAGCTCAATAGTGCGATGTTAATGGTCAGAGATGATGAAAATGTACCTCAACCAACTAAAAGATCTGAAATACTGACATGTCTTTAATTCCTAAAGATGGGTTTAAATGATAATCATAAAGTCAAGTTGTGGGTCCAAAGAGTTGATGATTGTGTTGCATCTTAACTTAACTATTTATTATTATTAATACATATTTAACACAACACATTAAACAGACATAATAGTTATCCTATTTGGTGCACCAAGACTTAGTGACAAAGTTTTGTTACAGGATGCTGAGAAGAAACAGGAGGAGGAAAGGATACGCATGGAAAACATTCTATCTGGAAATCCTCTGCTAAACTATTCTGCAGCTGGACAAAAAAATGATTTGAAGGTAATAGTTTTGATATTAGTTCCTTTCCTTTGTTAAGGCCCTTATTATGTAATTAATTTTGAGTTTCCATAATGTAATGTTGAATTAGTCTGCAAAATTATTTTTCATATGAACTGATATTTATGGATAGAACAATTATATAAAACGGTTTTCATAAATAATTCTACATATTATGGACATTTAAATATTATCTGTGATGTACACATACAAATAACTCAGCTTTAAAAAAAATCTTTTAGGCAAATTAAAAAAAAATGAATCATGTGAAACTTTTAACTACTGTTGAGTCCACATTTTTTAGTATGGACATTTTAAAAAATCCCTTATACTGCTTTATAAATCTCTTGTAAAGTATCCCATAAATCTGGATAATTAATACTATATTTTTTTCTACACACAGGTTAAACGCCGATGGGATGACGATGTTGTTTTCAAAAATTGTGCACGTTCAGAACCTGAGAAGAAAGCTAACACATTTATTAATGATTCATTGAGATCAGAGTTTCATAAAAAGTTCATGGAAAAATATGTGAAATAATATTACCTGACTGCTAAGTGCCTATAAATACAATATGTACCTACTACAAAAAAAAACATTTCTGAGGCATAAATTTTGTTTTCAAAGTAATGATAATTGTTTGTTGTGGATTTCAAATGATTTTGTTCTGCAATATAGCATAGGTATATGTCTAAGTTACATTTTTTTTAGATTCTGTGGAGAAATGGAATAGAATACAATTGTACTGGAAAAAAAATACCAAATTAGTTATTATCAGAGTCGGGCACTTTATGTTAATTTCATATAATACACTTTCATATAGTTCCTCTAGAAAATTAGGTAAGATTTGATTTTATAAACATGTGTTCAAATTATTTTTTTCCTGACTGGCTAATTTTAAATTGCTATTAGGAGAAAAAACAGTCTTGTTTAGTGTTTTCTCTTGGTGCGTTTAATTTCTTTGTTCATCAAATTAATTTTTCTTTACCCAAATCTATTCTCCCACTAGATCAAAATGACACAATTTTTATAGTGTAGGTAATTATAATTTTTAATAACTGTAAAAACAGTGCGTTTCTATCTCCATCTCACATTGTATTTTTCAACTGTTTTTTCTGTAAGACATAACAGTTATTTTAGCAACTTCAAATTTGGAACCAAAAATGTAATATTGTCTAATAATATTTGTCTGAATGCGCATAATAAATAGACAGTCATTCATATACAGATGTTTTTGTTATGCATTCTAAGAGAATATGAACATATTGTTTGGTTGAAATCATTTGTAAAACCTGTAATCATTAAACTGGATACTTATTACACTTAAGGAAATATTTTTTTATTGTTTTACTTTGCGAAAGCGGTAACTATAATCCGATATATTAAGTAATTCAACATAAAATAGGGGGGACATGCTGGCTTCCTGTGCTAATCTGCCCGACGGCCTCAACTGGGTGTCCTTTTTTAGCCCATTTACGCCGCACTACTGTGCTCGGGCCTTCTTTCACTAAACAAGGTGAGGTAGAATCAGATCATCTTGCTTCCTAAGCTGGGGTTCCTCAGATTTAGGCAGGATCCCCCATACACCACAAGTGGTGCACCTGCCGATCAATGGACAAGGATCGGCCAAACATAATAGTTGCCGCAATAAGCTTAAAGATGATGACTTTTTATGCAGGGAAAACATATATTATCGCGCTAAGACTATTTTGTTTATACCTTAAGAATTTAATATTTCTATCAGCTTTTAAAACATATAATAAACACTAGGACGGCTAGTTTATATCAAATTGTAATGTGCAAGCGGGAGTTTTTTATTTGGTCTGAGGCAGGAGTGATATACGACAGAATCACTACTAATGTCAATATCATTAGCATAACTGCATACTGAGTTAGTAGGTACCTACTTAACTTTTTTTACTTATCTATGAATTACGAGATCAACGGTTCATAAGACACATATTATTATAGAGGCACTTTTCGAATTATCAATCTCCATGAAACTACTTCACATTCCTATATAGTAAGAATGTCTTTGATCTAATACTATCAATAATTCAATAGCCTGGATGGAAAGGTGGGATACTCAATAGGGATACTTAACACTGTTAAACGTACTTTACCTACCAATGTGGTTTAAGTTTAAATATTGCAGTTGCATTTTGGCTATGAAAATAGATTATTGCAACTAAAAGACAATAAACACATAAGATTTTTCATTACGGTTTACAAAAACAAAAAATAACCTGACGGTCCTCCATTAAAACTACCCTTTTAGGTATTGAAATAGGTTGTTCAACATATAAGTCGAAATAGTTGGAATCTTGTAAATTAGAGATTTGATTTTTATACTAAATATAATGTAGGTACCTACAGGCAGCCCCAGTAGTAGGTAGCCGATGACTTTGACATACCTACTAAGTGCGAGTACCTACCTATTACATAGATCTTGTAATCTTATTTCTTTTGGTGAGGGTTTCTTTTTACTAGTAGAAGTTTATTTTTCCTCTTCGAAGTGCCTGTTTGGAACGTCAAAATAAAAGCTTTTTTATGAAATCCATATGGAAGTAAAGTAGGTAATGTGTACGGTAAATACTTAATATTAAAAAAAATGAGTTGTGGCTAATCTACAACAAATATCTTCAATTGAAGTGTCAAAATAAAAGCTTTTTTTAAATGCATTTTTGTCTGTCTTTTCGTGGTACTTCTATGTACTGGCTAACTAATTGATTTAAGAAGTCACCTGTATGTCATGCATGCGTACGAAATCGCTGGAAAAAAAACAAAAAATGACGCAACATGGCATGAAAATATTCAAGTAACTGTGCGAGGTTCATACAATAATTCCATTTAACGAACTTATCATTGCAACTGAACATTTCAAAATTGATCTTTTTTACATTTGTAAACTACAAGGTGGCATTCAAGCATTTGGCCCAACTGATGAAAAGAGATTACTGCAGCCTATGGACTCCTCATCATTTCAGCCATTTCAAAGTAGATCTGATAGGTACTTTAATTCAACGAACCCATCCCTTTCACTCGATAATGATATACATAGAGAGTGACAGAGATGGTATAACGAAGTTTTCGTTGAATGAGTAGGCTCTCTGGTTGTTAACGTAATTAAGAAAGGAGCAGAAGCTCATGAAAGAAGACTTTATAGCCATGTGAATGTTGAGCTTGAGTTATACAGCTTCTCGACGCTGAACGCAACCGGAGCCAGGGGGCCCAGCCCCGACTTCGCGCCGTGTCCTCCCAACAAGGGGACACGTCAGAAAATACTGAGTAGCTTCTCGACAACACGGACTAGTGAGAAGACTAATAAGGACAAAACCTTTGTTAGTTTAGTGTAGTGTCAGTGAAGTGCAAAATTGTGACTAAGAAAACATTATAAAAGTGCCTTCGCCTTAATTGAGACAATAAGAATAGTGTTATTGGACAAATTCTTATTTTAAAAATATGTACAAGTTTATGTTATAAAAAAAATTGTTATATTATTATGTCTTTACATGGACTAGATTGTGATTGATATGGGTACTTTCTTTTGAAAAGGAAGGTAAGACATTAATAAAATATAAATGTCAGTTATGCAAAAGTCCACTGCTGAGCATTCCCCTTCTCCCTTCTCCCCAATAGCCGACCTTATATTTTATTATGGGCATAATCACCACGTTGGGCAGGCGGGTTAGTGATCGCAGTTTAAGCCATTACACGGGATGAAGGTAACATTTTCCTTCGACGACTTACGACTTCCCGTGAGTTGAGAGGGAAACACTATTCTAGTCGGTGCCACACGGACGCTTGTTATAGGTATTTTCATCACAATGGCGTTGCCGAAAGTTATAGAACCGTTTGAAAAATCCCATGCTATAATATTTTGGAAAACCGCTCGGCTTGGAAGAGAGCTCGTTCCACAAACTAAGTTTACGCGGTAGATTTACATACATACAGTATTAACAGCACATACGTACCTACATTACATTTTACGAAGAGTAATATGTAATGGTCATCATCCACTCATCAACATAATTTTTCCCAGAAAGCATGTAATTTAAGAATTCCACGAAGCTCCTTTATCTCAATCATGTGTAACAATATACTATTATTGGCCTACTCACCACACTTAAATGTGATATTAAATAAGCATTATTCTATTAACTGTTTTGGTAAGTAATACCATGATAAACTAATTACATAGTGTATTTAATAAATCCTTACTTCGTAGGAAAAGTATTACATCAAAATATTCATGTGTTTTATTTTCCATATAGGAAATTTTGCGCTTTTTCATAATCTCTCACTAACAAACTCTATAATGTCTTAATGTCATCTAAGTGGGTATCTGTTCATTGTGGTCAACATTTACGTTAGTGGCGAGTGAATAGAGTTATGTGGCAGGCAGACCTGCCCTGCTGGTAAAGTGGGGAGGAATGTTGCGGCACGGACGGCGGTGGCGGCGGCGGGGCGAGGAGGCGGAGGCGGCGGCGGCGCGGGCGCGGTACAGGCGGCCCACCTTGAATGTGCAGGTTCCGTGGCTGATCTCGTCGCGCGCCTTCGCGTCTCCGCTCGACGCCAGTCGACTAGCTGGCGGCCCGCGAGAACATGGCTGGCTCAAAGGTGCCATGGCGATGTGCGTGCTTATTTATAGTGCCCTTGTTTACCGTAGTTGAGGCTCTGCTTTCCGGATTATATATCGATAATGGTGATCAGACAATGATACATCATACTATGACTAGAAATGAAAGAATGGTGGTAGAACACGAGATATTGGAGCTGTTAGGATTGGGAGACAGACCTCGCCGCGCTCGAGCACCAGAGCTGGAGCGGTCAGCGCCCAGCTTTCTTCTCGATGTGTACAAACAGCTGGCAGAGGAACATGAGCAAGCCAGACCCACTCGGAGCTCTGAAATGGCTCTCAGTGGCGAAGAACAGCAAGCAATTGATGAGAGCGATCTCATTATGACTTTTCAAAGCAAAAGTAAGTAAAATATTTCATAGTTTATACGAAGCACAGGCCGCTTTAACCGAATTCCTTATACAAAATACTATAAGTATCATTGACCAAAATTCTTCCATAAATTTAACACAATAATTTTTTTATAATTTTGCATGCGCTAATACTTCAGAATAAATACTGTTTGAGAAGATTAACCTGCAGTGTTTATTTCAAAATAAAATTTAAATACTTCGTAACCAAATAGCCTGTTATCAATCTGATATCATCGGTATACAGGAATGTATTCTTTCTATATATACATTACGAATATATACATTCCGGCAGGCTGTAATCGTCAATCAAATAATAAAATTTACCAAAATTTCATTTTAATAACCCAATGGTTAATTGAAGGAATGAAACCCATATTTTAACCTTTAATTTTTTTTAATTCACTATTATTATCGCATATATTTAACTCATAAACGTATTGTTTCTTTGTAATTATCACAACATAAGTAAACTAGTGGCTCGCCTTCGGTTCGCTATTTATCTAATATTTTATATCTTGGGTCATATTACTTTATTTAGTTACATTATTTGAGTTTTCGCAGAGATGCCTAATTTCTTCTAGTAATATATATAGCCTGTGTTACTTAGGGATTATGAAATTTTTTTAATGAATCGGTCCAGTAATCGGTAATTTAAAAATGTACTCAAAAATGATTTTTTTTATAACAATATAAGTAGTGTAAGTATAACGGTGAATATTTATAATGATAGATTTGTTTAATCCATGTTATTTAAATAACATGTTGTGACATAATGTTGAACATAGAATGTTAACGGCTTTATTCGGTCACTTATTTTTTTCAATGCCCTAAAAAAATGATTGGCCGCGGACCACTCAGGTAAGTAAAATAAGTGGTGATGACTCAGAAACAAGGATTCTTCCAACAATGACCACACAGATTGAAACCGGCGGCGGCGCCATCAGCTTATACAAAAAAGTCCTTTAATAGGATCGTTAAACAATGGACATAAAGCATGCCTACTCAGACAAGTTATGGAATCTTTTATTTTCCTAAGACTTTTGTCGTGAAAATTAAAAGCCTTTAAACTTTTTTGTTAATTTTAGATAAGCTTTAGACTTATAGAAAAAAGATAGCTGTAAAATTTTACTGTAAGTATTTAAAAGTTAGACAGAAAATGGCACTCATTATGCCGTATCTACTCATAATCTTTTTTAATTACCACTCCCTTTAATGGTGGCATATTTGTATATTCCATTTTAAGGTTAATTAGTTTTTAAGTTATCTTGGCATTATAAGTGCTCCATTGAAGCCCAAATTGAATAAAACCTTTTTTTATTTCATTGCTTAAAATTATAATTTTATAAAATTTCAAATCAAAGTGTCATTACATATTAAAAATATTTATTTTGTGAATTATTCACCTTATAAAAAAATGTTTTGATACAACGTAATAATTTTAATAAAACTTTACCAAGCATGGTTTACCCAAACGTGATAGAGTGAGAAACATGTAGATATCTATAAAATTAAGTTAACAGTACCTAGATATGGGGTAGATGGCATGGAAGGTGAAAATATTATTTATAAAGTATAAGGCGTAAGGTTAAACAAAATATATTGTTTAAACTAGGCATACACATATTATATAAAAACTACCACATTAGTAATAAACACGATCTTCGGATTAACGTACCTCTCGAAGAACAGAAGCGCTCGATATAAATTGGCACACAAACGGTCACCCAGTGGACCTCTGCTAACTCTGCTTTACTTTAGTTATCGCTTCTAACTACCTACGAAACTACGTGCGTTATCATTTATTTATTTATTTGTATTAGTTACACGGGTCTGGCCCAATTACCATAACTAACTCAGTGAGTAATTTTACATGCATATATAGTTAAAAAATATAATTAAAGAGGACATAAATATTCACAAAAAGACGACAATTTTGCCTGGATTGATTCCCAGCTGTCTACGAATATGTCACAGTCAGGGTACTGACACAGGAAAGCATTAAGGCCTGATTTATGATTTTAATTATCATGATTTATTTATTTATAATATAATTTGAATATGAATAAATTATTTTATAATGTCAATTACTAATCCAAAAATACTAAGAGAGAGAATATCAACATTTCGAAAGAGCATTATAATAGGTTGGGGAAAAAGTCTTTTCGTATTTTTGTATGAATAATCAAGATATTTTTTTCAAAGTTTATTTACATTTATTTACAATATATATGTACCGTTTTGTTGAATAACTTTCTGCCATTTTGTGGGCAGAGACATTATCCCGTTACTGTAGAAACTTTGGGACTTCTGATCAAAAAAACGGGACAAATAGTTTTGGCAGTCCTCTCTTGAGGTCAACCTTACAGAACCTAAAGAATTCTGCAGAGACCGAAACAGGTGAAAATCTGAAGGCGCAAGGTCAGGGCTATATGGTGGATGCACTAGGACCTCCCAGTCGAACTCTCTTAATTTTTGCTAAATGGCTAAAGATGTGTGTGGTCTAGCGTTATCGTGATGAAAGACCACACCCTTCCTGTTGATCAATTCCGGCCGTTTTCTCTCGACTGCTTCCTTTAATCTCATCAGTTGCTGGCAGTAAAGATCAGAATCGATGGTTTTGCCGGGCGGTAAAAGCTCATAATAAACAATGCCCTTCCAATCCCACCATACACACAGCATCACCTTATTTCGTGTTAAGCCAGGTTTGGCCACAGTCTGTGAAGCCTGGCCAACTTTCGACCACGACCTTTTTCGCACGTTCTTGTCGTACGTGATCCACTTTTCATCGCCAGTTATCAATCTCTTCAAAAACGGCTCGGTTTCATTACGTCTCAATAATGAATCGCAAATGAGTACACGGTTCATTAAGTTTCTTTGAGTGAGCTCGTGTGGCACCCAAATATCGAGCTTTTTTGTATAACCAGCTTTCTTCAAATGGGTCAAAACTGTTTTGTGGTCAATTCCCAGTTCTTCAGCTACATCGTAACTACTAATATGCCGATCTTGCTCCACTCTTTCAAAAAATGGCGTCCATTTTATTCGTAACAGGGCGACCAGAGCGAGGTGCATCTTTAACATCAAAATTTCCGGACTGAAAACGTTTGAACCAAATTTGTGCTACTCTTACTGACACTGCATCAGGTCCATAAACATCACAAATTTTTTTCACTGCTTTTTTTGCCTTTTTTATAATAAAATTTTGAAATGTATCGAATTTCTTCATTAGATTCACTCATTTTTACGGAGAGAAAAACAAATAAAAAATAGCGGGAAACAACTTTTTTTTATTTTTTTCTTTTCTTTATAATGGAACCTTTTTAATGTTACCAAAACCAGCCAGACACAAATAGTACAGTCAAAAAAATTTTATAATAAGTTTATACCTACGTTATGCGAAAAGACTTTTTCCCCGACCTAATATAAATCCAGGATGTCAACAACACGAAACTTTCAGTCTGCTTGTCAAAGAGTTCAATGTATGTTTATATGTGATTAATAAAGCATTATTCTCAGAATAACAACATTGTCATTTATTATTGACGCTCCTCGTTAAACTTTATCATATCGCAAAAGAACATTAATAATAACATAGATATTATTATGTAGGAATTATTAAATGGCTAGCATTTCTCTTATGTGACTAAGGTAGGTAGCATTTATTTGAGTGGAATGTGGTTTTGAACTATAGTAAGTAATGGAGTTTAAAGGTTTAGTTTGTAATTCATTGATCTGAATGCCGTGCCGAAATCTGGCTGATGCGATGCCATGTGCTTCTGCATGTGCACTTGCTTTAAATCACTTAAGTAATTAAAATTAGTTTCGCGCTGTCTTGAATACCAAATAATGGTACTGGCTAATGGTACTAGATTGATAGAATTTTTGGTGTCAAATGGGAGTTGAACCTTTAAAATTATTATGATTATTAATTTTTTGGTATCAATTAGGAGTTGATCCTTTAAAATGTAGTCATTGTTATGTTTTATTTTACATGCACCAATCTTCATTTTCTGCCTACTAATTTGTCAAATGCAAAATTCCCGCACAAACTACATATACATTTTGTCATAAATGTTGATGTAATGGAAGGACGTTTGTAATGGAAGTATTGAGTAAAGATAATCTGAAAATTGATCTATCTGATTCTATACTATAATTGATAAATAAGAAACGTTGCGCATAATTTTCTACAAATACATTTTCTTTAAAGGTATTTCGTAATCTCTGAAAAAATATGCTTTCAAAATTAAACGCAAAACTAATTTCGAGGTTATTTTATTAACAAAAACTATACTTGATCTTTACTTTATTACCTATAACGCATACCCAAAAACAGTTACACGAGCAGACGAAGCATTTGAATGCGTAACCTTTTGGTTTTATGAGGAAACACCCAAACCACTACACCAGGAAGCTGGCAAACGCCATGTTTTCATTATAATTTACATTAGAAGATATACCCGTAGTATTTAATATTTCTGTAGAAACACCTGTGGATTTAATGTATTCAACATTAAAGATACATGAAGGTGTTATGTTACACGCTGTCGAGCAGCATCCAATGCCCACACCTGTTGCTGATATTCAATATTCTTTGGGAAAGACGCAATCTCGCTGTTGTATCTATTATTATTTTTATGAGATTATTAACAATTTGTTAAAAACATTCCCTAGTCCCATGATATTTTTTTAATGATACTATTACTAGTAGGTTCATAAATCTGTCTGATCTGATGATTCTCTGTTATATCGATTACCATTTAAAGTTGTTGCTTATTCCATAGTCCACTGCTGAATTTGGTTACTAATTTAACTAACTAACATCAATGTCCAGCCTAAAACGGATGTATTAAGAGAACACATTTGTGCGGTTTGCACGGCGTCAGGTCGATAATTATGTTAGTATTCGAGGTATTGTAAATGACAATTGAACGTGTTAATAAGGTACATGACCTACGCCCGTCCTGACACGGGCCATACAATAACACCATTGCATTTGTTTAATCACTGAGCTGGGTTGAATAACAGCTAAGTCTAATAATAGCTGCATCGTACCTACTGTTTATATCGCTCTTAAACTACTGTTTATACTAGCGTATAAGTAGTAAGTACTTACATAGGTACCTCCTATGGATTGTGTATTGGTAATAGTTTTGCGAGATATTTTTATGCTTCTCCACGCTTGTCAAAAAGTTGTTTGCAAATTTGCAGAATGTCTTTTACCTAAGTTACTATCAATATTAGATACCTACAGAGTTTAATTAAATAGTATTTACCAATGTACTTATAAATAAATATTTAATAAAGAGTGCAGAATAAATTACCTTGTAAAACTTTCAATTAGCAGCGCTTCAATCAATCAAATTTACAAATATATGACTTTTAATTCTTTATTACCAACTGATAAATCCGGTTAATGTTTACACTTATTTGTCGCTTAGCTTCATCATTAATTGTGTGGTTTGCATAAGTATAATTATGATAATATCCAATAAGACGAGCATCCAACTGTGATCTGATCTTTTAATATTCTTTGTCATTAGTGTATTATTTATTATCATATTTTTTTAATTAGACACCTAATGTTGACTGACTAGTATTTATTTTTAAATGAATGATTTAAAGTTTCAGATATTATGCCAGACTCTTTCATCTACTTATGTCTTTTATATTTTAAATCATAATTCTCGCTCACAGGCATAATTTTTAAGTAATTTATTAACTTCACTATACTTAAAACTTCAAAAAAAGGTAAGATGTGAGAATGAACAGATAACTTGAATGCAATTTAGCCAAATTATTTATTCAGATTCCATGCGAAAAATGGTACCAAAACTATTTCCATTAATTTTAAAAACTTAAAAAAGCTGCCTAAATGAATAACCAAATTTTAGCATCGGTTATGTGAAAGCATCGAATACAGTAGGTAATCGAGTAGGTATAAAAAGGATTAAGCAAACAACTAAATTTACTTAAAATACTTTATCGTCAATTTTGCTATAAACTAACAATCATAAATTATCAATCATATCTATCTTTCATTGTGACTCACACGTTCCTAATTCATTAGAATAATTAATGTCTAGGTACTAATCAGCAGCAAAACATTTTGTAGGATTTTTCCATACGTTCCCGTGAGGTCATCTGCTTTAATATTTTCCTCAATTAATTATAATTATGCAGTTTATTGTAATTAACCTATATTGCGGTATTTGAGGTTGTCTCTAGAGGAGAATAATATTAGACTATGAGCACTGCAAACAAGATTTTGTCAAATTCGGAATCACATTAATCAATTTCGCCATGATGAATATCTATGGTTGGATCCCAGCAAACAAACATGACGCCAAATATCAACAGATGTTGGTTGGTTAATAGCCCGAAACGTTGTATAATACACTTCATACTGTGATGTTTCTAAAATACAGAATAATATAATCTATCAAATGACAAAATAAGAAGGAAAATTCGATTCGATAATTCTGTTTGTTCTGAGCAATTTATTACGGAATAAGAATTATTATGACACAAAAATAAAATTTTAATTTATCTGTGCCCACAAAGTCGCGGGCGGATATAACTCAGTTGAGTCTTGCTTAAGTCGCTTACTTACAAGGAGATATCAGATAAAAATGAATTATAAAAATTATGTGAACTATAAAGAGTATAATCTAATAGTATGAGATGTCCTGAGCTTCAGCCCAAAAAATGAGATTATTGTGAATACTCGTTACACAATAATAGTTAAGTACGCAATAGCGAAGTAAGGAGATAATAACGGTAATACGTTAAGTGTCAACTGAATTTGACGTTGAATTTTGGTAATTTTCAGAGCACCACCTGGGGGCGCTGCGGCACGTGCACGGGCGGCACGTGTGGTTCGAGGTGGCGGGCGCTCCCGGCGACGCGTCGGCGCTGCTCTCGGCCGAGCTGAGGCTGCACCAGGCGCCCGCGCCCACTGCTGACCCCACAGTCCTCTACACAGTAGTCGCCCACCGGGTGCTTAGTGTCGACAATATGGGGTAGGTTCTTATAACTTTTTATAGAAGTAGGTAAAAGTTTGTTAACCATTTTTTTTTCCGCTGAGTTACGGTGGGCAGACGGCAGTCGCTCTGAATAATAATTAAAATTCAGCCAAATCTGGTTGGACCAGTGAGCAGACCCCGGGTCTCAAGCGTAAGTTTAGGGCACAACCGGGATAAGATATGCTAGGATGATGAGATATGTATAAGTGGCTGAAGCGGTCGCAGCTCCACGACATTTAGTGGTGAGAAAACGTCTGCTAAGTCAACTGAATCTGCAGAGTTCACTCAAACATTGTTTGTGAAACATTTGATAGCAAGCGTTTCCAAGCTGCGAAGGGCACGTTTTGATTTTGATAATGTACACTTGGTCGGCTTGATAGAGTGGAGGTCCGAGGTCGCCCTCCTATTGTCTGCATCAGGTGGCCTGTGCTGGCGCTCCTCTCGATAGATCTAACAATTAAATCATCAATAACTTAATTAAGTAATAGATCCTACTTGAAATCAAATTCTTGCTTTTAACACAGAGTTTGAATAATTTATTGATTCAGGCGTTACTTTGCGGAAATCCATTGTAAGTAAGTGATCGATTACAAATATCTTTGTGACAATATCTGAGCAATTATCATTTGAAAAATCGAGAAACAATTCACACACGACACGTGTTTCGCCCTGACACAGGTCATCTTTAAAGGTTTAAAATAACGACCCGTACGACCAACCCAGAAACTTAGAGTGGCTCACATAGAGTTTGAACAGAAAATGGAGGTTCCTCAATAATACTTTTACCGACTATATAGAGCTGACTACTGGTTGCTTTTATTGCCACAAGTAAAGCTCTTAAGAGGTCTTAAGAGACCCTTATTACAACAAAAAAAAAGAGTTGTTACAACAAGATTAATTAACACGAGTGTTTCTTCTCAGCGGATTGCAGTTAGAGGAGGTGGCTTCAGTAAACACAAGTGCAGCGGCAGAGGGCTGGCTAGAGCTCAACGTTACTGGTGCGTTGGCGTCCTGGCTGCGCTCCCCCGCAGACAACCGCGGCTTCTTCATCACCATGCATCCACATTCACAGCCAGGTTCGTAGTGCATCTATAAAGACGGCACTTTTTTTGTATTGTCTTTTATTTTATTTCTGAAATAATACTCATACTGGCGAAGGATACGGTGCATTGATCGGATATATAAGATTATAGTGAGTTAAATTGTAATAATTTGAAAAACCTTGTAGAGTTTTATTTCGCGTATTTTTTTATGAGATTACTTTGTGGGAGAACAATTAATTACATTTAGTTCTCTGTAGTTCCATTAAAATACACAGGTTTTTAAATATTTTAAAATATTACGTTAAGTTGGAGCAAGAGGTAAATTGCTTTTTATTTGCTTGTCAGAACGTCGTGTGAAACCTGAGGAGATAGGTCTAGAAGAACCTCGAGGGGTAGTGGTGGAAGGCAAGCAGCCGTTCTTGGTGGCATTCTTCAAGAGCGGGCCCAAGCTCGACAGCACGGACGCAGGCGCGCGCCGCAAGCGCGAGGCCAGGCGCTGGCGCGCATACTCCGACAACTATTTGAAAAATCCACTTACAGGTATTTTTCTTTTTGAAATTATAAAACTCATTATCATTATTTCAGCGCATTAACGTCTTACTACTCACATGACCCAATGTGAGAATGAATTAAAGGTACACTACATGTACTCAGAGCGGATTGGCGGAGGCAGGTCTGTGGCGTCCTGCTGTTTTTAGGTATAATTATTAGGCATAACTTGTTTTTGTAGCCGATCGACAAGACGCTTGCAGTCTAATGATAAGCGTAGACGCTGTCAGGGATAGTTAAAAGTGGTACATAGGTAGTTTATCTAGGAAGTGACAACATTTCTATGAAAACAATATTTGAACACAAATACAATATTTGTCAGCAATTACTGTTTTGAACACAAATAGGTAAGGCAAGGCCTTAAGCTGTGGTGAGAGGGCCATACTGTAACTTGTGTCGTGTAGATCTCATGACGTCATGTCTTTTAGTGCCTTTCCTCATCTGTCATTTTACCTTTTTATAAATTGTTTCGAAAAAATTTGTAATATTTAATATAAATAAAAATGAATCGCCGAAAAGTATGTTCGCTAGGGACCCTTACTACTACATACCGGGTAAAATTTAAGTGAGACATAATCAAGGGAAAGTTGAGACATGCCCTTGTTAGTGTTAATTAAACAACACGTACGGGAACCAACTGTCGCTTGAATTAAGTTAATTGACACGTACATTCTTTCAGACACGTCACATTGGACCACGAGGAGTTGCGAGATTCAAACGTTGTACGTCAGCTTCAAGGATCTGGAGTGGCAGGTATGAGCTTGTGTATTTTTGGTTATATTTATTATTTTCTATTGACTTTACGTAAAAGTCTATAGACATATATAACCACACACCCATATATGACTATTTAGAACGGTTGTATAAATCTGTAGGAAAAAGTTCACTTGATCTCTAGATAAAAGGTGTCAAATAGTTAATGGTGATGTCAGGTGCCTAACTCTTCGCCCACATTAACATTAAACATGATTCCATTCTCTAGTCGCTTTATATATAACGAACAAGACACAGACAAACCTGATATAACATAATATATATAAATGAGTACCTTCGTCTTCTTTAACAGTTAAATTTAGGGTCCTCCGTAAAGGGATTTTAGCTTTTTGTATATGTGTTTTCCTTAGCGTTTACTTGACAGATAATCCACACAAAATTGTCATTTTAACCTTTGATATTAGATAAATAAATGCAAGCTATTTATAACTTAATATATCTTTAATTACATACATTATAATGGCTTATTCACATCCTTCCAGTTGCTACGATCCTGGCACATACTCTTAGCTTCACGTACACTCTAATAAGTTATATTTATGTGTTATAGGATTGGATTATCGCGCCCAACGGCTACGGAGCTTTCTACTGCAGCGGCGAGTGTAACTTCCCTCTGAATGCCCACAAGAACGCCACCAACCACGCCATTGTGCAAACACTGGTGCATCTCTTGAATCCCACACAGGTATTATTATATAACATCTTTTATATAATTTATGTAAAAGCATATTTTACATAATAAAAAAAATTATTTAATTTGTGTTAAAAATGACAATAAATATATAAGTTAAATTCAATTAAAATTACACACCACGGAAAAGGTCAACACGCAGTTTCTTGCTATCGCAGGAACACAAATAAATTACGTTTAGTCCCAGTGTACAATTCTTACTCTTTTTCTATTTATTACTTAAAGGAAAACATGCAATCTATTTATCTTTTACGAGAAAAAAAAACCATTCAGTTCCGTGAACTGAATATTGCCTAATTGGTTAAAAAAACAGACTTCTTTAATTTTTTTTAAAGTAGACGTACTTATATAAATTTTTTATTATTTTATATGCAGCCTGTACTGAATGTGGTGCACATATTGTTACCTTATTTATTATGTAAAATTGCGTAAATATAATAAAAATACACCAAGACCTCAGGAGCCCAACAAAAAAATACACCAAGACCTAAGGAGACCTAAGGTCCCACGTAATAGGTGGCGAGCCTATTGCCGCTTACCGGGCACTGTTATGTTCGCCAGAGCCTCGTATGGTGGTAGGATCCCTATACGACCTATTAAAAAAAAAGTATAAGTAGGCTTATATCGTGAACGTAACATCCTAGGTTATGTCTATATTAAAATTATGGGCTAGAAAGAAATTAAATAATTAAATATAGTATTTACTGTCTTTTATTATAAGTAAAGCTGAAGCTGGTGTTAAAGAAAATATAGTGACAAGAATTGAGAAAGGTATGCTTAAATGGTTTGGTCATGTTGAGAGGATGATTAAAAGTAGATTAACGAAAGCGATTTATGATGGACAAGTGAATGGAAGTGTTGGGAGGGGAAGACCACGTAAGACCTTCCGTGACCAAATTCGGAATTTTTTGGAGAAAGGGCAGGTCACAAGTACCCTAAACCGACGGGCGTGTATGAGGACATTAATAAGTGTAAATGAAGTTGAAAGTGGGTGCCAAGATCGTAGCAAGTGGAAAGATGTGATCTCCGCCTACCCCTACGAGAAAGAGGCGTGACATTATGTATGTATGTATGTATGTATTTATTATATGACCGACGAACGATATGGCGTGGTAGCGAGTATACCCGCACTCCACTCCTGAGGTCGTGGGTTCGATTCCCACACGTGACAAATGTTTGTTCTGGTCTGGGTGTTTTCTTATGTATATTAAGTATGTACTTACAAAAAAAAAGTATTTATGTTTATCCGTTATTTAGTATCCATAAAACAAGTTCTTAGTGATACTTATCTTGGAACTAAACAATTGGTGTAAGTGTCAGAAATATTTATTTATTAATATTTATTTTATTGTTTCAGGTACCCAAGCCGTCTTGTGCGCCAATCAAACTGTCACCCATTTCAGTGCTCTACTATACCGATGACTCCAACGTGATATTACGAAAGTACAAGAACATGGTCGTAAAAAGTTGTGGCTGTCATTAAATTATACAAAAATGTTCCAATAAGGTGTTTTATCCAAGAAATACTTTTCATAATATTCAAAATCTCAACACTCGAACAATAACAACACTTTTGTGTAAAAATGTACCACAACGACGAAGCAAATTGAAATGTAACTTGTCTGAAAATCAAATGGGTCATCTTTTTTTATTTACTTATACATCTAGAGTATATTCATGATTTGGTACTGTTGAAACTTAAAGCTTACTTAAGATTTTGTTAATTGGATTTCATTTTGATATACCGGCTCTCACAAACCAAAGGGATTGAGATTCAGATTATAATTATAAACGGATAAACGGAGATCCGGATTATAAACGGGACAAACCGCTTAAAGTGCCTTTTAAAGTAAGGAAGCGCTCGATAACTATCTATTTGAACTATGCTGTACACACAAAACATAAGTTAATTCACTTTATAATTGCATTAAAACGATTTTAAAAGAAAGTGTTTATAGTTATTTACGACTGAAGTAGAGAATTAGTAAATAGTTCTAAGTAATTATCAAAAGGTTTTGCACACTTTGTGAGTATTTTTTTATTTTGTATATGAAATAATTTCTATAATATACATTTAAACCTATGTGCCAATAAACAAGTCAATTTTAGTTAATGTTAATAATATTAAGATTTTAGTTTTATATAAGTAATAGTAAATGTGAAATTTTACAATAAATTATGATAAAAATTGCAAGTGTTTTTACTTATATCACTTGAAGAAATAATAGTTTTATTTATATGCCCCGAATTAACCATAAAGCTACAGTTCTATACAGCCATCAAAGGAAAGTAACAAAGATGAAAGAAGTAAAAAATTGTATGGGCATTGTTCACACAACAGACTCGGCAAGCACGTGAATGACCACCAACATAAAGAAACCGGATGCTGTTCTAGGTCGATGCCCTGATGGCCCAGCAGGAAGTTTTACCGTGGGGGGGTAGCCCTGGCAAACTGTAGGAGATGTTGGGAAACAACTGAAACCAAACACGGGAGGTTGTAATCTGTTTATTGCATTTATATGTCAAGTTTATATACAAAAGTAACTGCTTGTATTAGCAAAATGCAGGGTGTATGGCATGCAATTTTTTTCTGTGTGCTATAGCAATGAAATCTTTTGCAGTCTGAAGTGCCTATTGCGTTTAATATATCGACATAAAAAAATGCAGTGTACGCGGGATTGGCGGAAGTGGGCCTAAGCGCAAAAGGTGGACGTTAGATGAAAGTCATAATTTCACCTTATCAATTTGTTTTAAATTATCCAAGATGGTTTTATCCACACCGAAGCCTGCAGCCAACTTTGACGTGATTTAGGATGGATCCCTTTCCACGATCGCTTTCAATTTCTCATTTACAACTAGGGTCTCCAGCGTCCACAAAATTTGTTCTGGAGGTCAAAATTTCCAGAACTAAGGCGTTGGAAACACGTACCGTGTCTTCTTTTACAGTACGTTTACAGTTCTTCTGAGTACACATCACTAAACCTTCGAGCTGTTTCTGCAACGCTCGTGTCATGATCAAACTCGTATTCAAAAATAATGCGGTATTTTAAATTTTCCATACTGCGCACAGAAGGATGTCAAAAAAAAATTGGCGCGAAAACAATTGAACTATCACATTCAGAATACCAATAGATTAGCAAAAAAAATCAAAAAATAATAATTTGGAATTCATAGCTAAACGACTATTTATTAAGATCACAGAGGCCAGTTCGATAATTATGTATGTACCTAATATTTGTTAAACAATGCAATTTTATTATGCGCAAAGTTCATATCGTTGCTGCTGCAGATATGCCTTATCCGTGACCTTCCTAAGATTTTGAACGAACCAAAAGCGACATGTCCCTGGCATTTAAGTTCATTAACGTTAATAGAATGACATTTTCAAACCAAATCTTACCTTTCAAATTAAACCTATTACATCACTGCTAAACAAATAGTTAGAAACTGCCAGGTCATGCAGATTATTAACGACCGCTTGATTTCCGCCGTAACGGATTGAATGAACGACTAACGTAAGTTCCAAAATATTGTGGACGAAGGTAGTAATATTTAAACTTGCTTAATTATAATAAACTAGCGACCCGCCCCAGCTTCGCACGGGTGGTATGCTAATATGAATAGTGACGTATAATACATAATTACAGAATGTCTCTATATAGGCCGCGAATACCTACCACCGCCGCAACCAAAATTTTTCGATTTAGCGTAAGTTTATTCGTTTGATATCTTGTAAAGTACTGATCGAAATAACATGATGTAAAAGACAAATTTAATCTATGTCTAATGTCCAAGCTTACTAACATGTTTATTTAGATAAGAATTAATGTCGTACATACTTAAAATGGCTTCGTTAATAAGCCATTATTTTTAGTAAAAAGTAAAAGATAAAATTGGTTATTGTGGGGTATTCTTGAGAGATACAATTGCGGACTTTTTTGAAGAATTTTATAAGTTGTACAATATTGTAGTACATTATTTTGATTAATCTCGTAGGGTTTGGCCAGCGTTTGCAAAATAAGCGCAAAAAGTGAGTTGAATTACGACATCACATTAGAAATCTCAAAAATTGACAGTGTTCCACTACTATATTATGCATGTATTATACATATAAACCTTCCTCTTGAATCACTCTATCTATTGGAAAAAACCGCATCAAAATCCGTTGCGTAGTTTTAAAGATTTAAGCGCACATAGGGATATAGGGACAGAAAAGGCGACTTTGTTTTATACTATGTAGTGATTAAGCGGAAGGACAAACTTGACGAGTGTATTGCCCGATTCTTCTACACTCAAGCTTCTGTCCGTAGCGTTAGTTTGCCATTCATAAGTGCTCCAATGAAATTAAAAATAGAAAAAAGCTTTTTCATTTTCCTTTATTTTTACGTAGAAATTGGCCAATCCAGGGTCTTAGACAGAGTCATCCTCCATAGATTTATTGGACAAAGTAATACTTATTTGACAAACAAAAACAAAGTTCGTTAAGTATAAAATCTATAGACTTGACATGAAAGCCGTCGCTCAATTACTCGTCCATTTCTTAGCTGTCTTTTGTTCACTATTACATAACATAAGCCTCCAGATGTAGTCAAATAAAACAATGTTATTCAAGAATCAACTTTGAAACACTGAGATCACGTGGAACCGGTGTGATTTTCCGTGTTGATTACAAAACTTCATAGAACCTGTAGTAAAGTCTCCACTACTTTACTGGGGTGGGCTATGACTTTGCCTTGACTCGACTTTAACTATGGCGGAGTTTACTTGACTTTGACTGTGACAAAAATATGAAAACTTTGCATTTTTGCAATAACACTTGATTCCTTTATTACTTTAACGAGTGAGTCTGTAGCTACCTTGATTTTGTTGTAAAGAAACAGTGAATCAACAGGCCCCGCGAGGGACTCAAGATTTTGTTAAGGGTGACCCCGAAGAAAAAGAAGCACCTTCCAAGAAGAAAATTCTGAAGAGAAATCCCATGGACCAAGAATTCCTGCTGCTCAAGCAAATTCCTGGCCAACGAAGCACACCTTTAGCAAAACCTCTGCCCGGCGAAGCCACCTTGCGATTACGAAGAAGAACGAAGCTCTACTCGTCAAAATGGAGGAAGCCCAAGCCCAATCGACGCCCGCTGCATCAGATATAGCGTACGTCTCTTGGTCACTGCGCATACCACCTTTTTGGAGCGATCGACAACGTCTAAGGTTCTTCAGTTTCGAAGCTGACACTAGCGATCTGAAGAAGTCTCAAAGCCAACTTGCCCAGATGGTCATCGCACAACTCGCTGAAGAAGACGTCGAACACATCCCTGACATGTTAGACAACTCACCAGAGAAGCTCACTTACGATATGCTCAAACAAAGACTTATCTCCGCATATGAAGAGTCAGACGGTCGGCAGTTCTAAAAACTACTTCAAGAGAGGAACAAAAACCCTCACAACTGCTACGTCGAATGAGAACTCTCGCCAGAGACAAAGTTCCCGACACCACCTTACGTCTCATGTGGACTAATCATCTACCAGCACACGTCCGTTCCGTACTCGCCGTCAGCGAAATGTTCAGCTCAAAGACAATACTAGACGACTTAGCCCTACTCGCTGACACCACAACGTTCCTGATCGCCGAAATAAGAAAACTATCATTAGAAGTAGCTGAGTTACGTCAAAATTCACAATTCAACACAGCAACTACCGTAACGAGAACCGCAGTCAAAGCCGTTTTCGGTCACATCACCGTTACCGTAACCGAAGTAACTCAAAATCTTGCACTAAACTAGCCATCGCCATATTGCTTCTACCATAAAAGATTTGGTCATCAGGCAAACTGTGATAATACGCCTTGTACCTACAACAAGAAACCAGAGAAGACGGAAAACTAAAAAGAACGCTGGAAGTGGCGGACACTAGCGTTCTCGAAAATCTGTTAAATATGTTTTGTAACCGATTCCTTCCTCCAAAAGTCCATATCTCAGAAAGAAAACTACAAATAATTTATTAAAACATTTAACGGTGTTTTACAAAAAGAAAAGCACACGTTGAACACGCGTTTAACGCTATTACAAAACCTTGTCTAGTGATTGCCTAAAGTTAAACACTCTTTAGACATAGTTTAAAGTTAAACACGGCCTGGCGCTTGTTTAGGACGCGTTTATCCTTAAAACTTTGACATTTTTTTGTATCGCTGCTGCTTTTTAGTCAAAATATAAGCATGTATATAAGCCTTTTCGATATGGAAGACTGAGATTATTTACATACCTGTCGTGACACTCAAATAAAATGCACACGAACTATTCCGAGTGACCCTCAAGGTGGGGGACTATTAAAATTGAATTGCATTTAAATTGTAACATTTATTAACCCCCATATTCCATAATAATAAATTGTTCCCATTGTTTTTGACTATAATTAATAAATTTACCGTATTTTATGTCTAAATTTTGAAAGTAGGTATTTTATATTCCTGGGAAGTTAGGAATATAAAATACCTTTGAGGAGTTATGAGTAGTTTTTTTTTAATATGACATGTCATAATGACTACATCCTGCCTGATGGTAAGCAGTCGATGCAGTCCAATAAAAAAAAATGAAAGCGCTTTATAACGTGAAATAAGCAAGTATAAAGCGCATCCACTCATGACTAGACCACTGTTTAGAAAACGCATTTCTAACGAGAGTATTTTTTGTAATAACATCGTAAGTTGTTGAAATAAGCGACAGAGTTGTCAATTGTTAAAATTTAACTTATTATTTTCTCCGTCACCCTTTTTTATCGACCAATAAGCTGTGGTAAATCTTTGAAGAATAGATTGAAACCACCTTTTTTTTCTTTTTTTTTAGGATGGAAAATCATCAAATGACCGTTTTCCGCTGTGGGTGAAGCGGAAGGGTGTGTCAGACTTTTACTGACTAAAAACCATCCATGTTCCTTCTTGAGCCTGTAACACCAAGGCCGAGGTACCCTTTCGAACAGTCCCGCAAAAATTGAAACCACCTAGAATTTACTTATGTCTTAGCAGTATTTTATTTGATAAGAGGTTATTGTAACTCGAGATATGAAAGGAGGTTGTATGATCGTCTGTATGTTTCATTTTGTGTGTTCACAAAGTTTGTCAATTGATGACTGATTTAGAAAATACTTATATTTTTAACTGTTCAGACAAAAATAGAAACCTTATTTACGTCTATCTGTACCTAATCTTATCTAATCTATTAGAAGTACTTACAGTTATATTCGGAGTTGGTGCCGGATAATGACCTCAAATGAAATATATAAAATATTAGATTTGATGGTAATACTGTATCATACTTGTTTGTTTGTTATTTTAAAACTAAAGTTTTCAACAAGTATCATAATCAACATTTCTACAGGAGATCCACATCTGTTAAGCTCCCCTATTGTTGTCCATTGTCTATCAATCAATAGTATTAGAAAGCCTCCCTCTACTTATTTATTGTGTAGAGCTTTCACAGTTTTAAAAATGACTGTTAAGTACTCGTATTATTAACTCTTTTGAGTTTTTTCTGTCTTTTGTTTGTGGATTTGTTTTATTTTTGTAAAAAAATATTGTAATTTATTGAATAATTATTCCCATTTCCATTCGCGAATGTAGTTTCCTTCAATATAAACCTACCTCCATACCTACAAATTAGATTTTTAAATTGATTTATCACAGCAGACGAATCTTTATGTACTATCGCGGAGTAAGGTAGGTGCAGGTACATTTGCAATCGAATATTTAGTATAACTTGACCCCTAGCGCTCTACTGCGTTGGTTTTACTACCACACAACCGCAGGTATTGATAATCCAGGGTCGCCACAATCGTGGCGGTAAGTCCCCTCTTTAAGGAGTGGCTAGAAAGGCGCCACGGCTCTCTCACCTACCGCCTGACGCAGGACCTAACCGGTCATGCATGGCTGCTTCGGTAGGTTCCTGCACAGAATCAGGCGGGAGGAAACGTCCGGGTGTCACCACTGTGAGGATCGCTCAGAGGACACGGTGGAGCACACCACCGCGGTCTGCCCCGCTTGGGCGGGGCACCGACGAGTCCTCGTAGCGGTGATCGGCCGCGGCGCCCTCTTGCTTTCGGCCCTGGTGGAGGCCATGGTCGGAAGCGAGAGGGAATGGGGTGCTGTTGCCTCCTTTTGCGAAGAAGTCATGCTAGCAAAGGAGACGGCGGAACGAGAGAGGCAGAGCGCCTCTCGTCACAGTTCCAGCCGCCACGGTGGACGCCCGAGACGTGGCGCTTTTTAGCCCCAAAACAAGTAGAGCTTGGCGCTACGGTTTTAAGAGAACGGATATTATTTTATATATTATATTTTTTTGAAATATATACATATAGAGTTTTATATATTTCTTTATTTGCTATTTTTAAGAGCAGACGAATAAAGCATTTTTTTAAAATTATTTACAAAAATATGTTTTTTATTTAATGATGTCAAAATCTGTTTTTGAAATGTGATTTGTTTTAAATCATGCAAAAAGAGGCTTACTTTGAGCAAATAACTTTTTAAACATACGTTTTACTCAAATTCTAATGGATAATCAAATTACACGCGGGTGGAATCTTAGTCAATAATATTTCCGTTGATCCTTAATGAATCTGGCATTACACGAGTTTATGGCCGTTGTTAGTACCTACATCGGCAAGCTTTAAGAAGAATAGGAGACCAAATTAGGTCTTACTACTTCTGGAAAATCGGAATAGGGGTGAACTGAGCTGCCGTACTCACGTATAATGGTTAAATACTTGTAGAAAGCATCACCACTGACATAGTACATCGGCGAGCTTTGAAAACTAGTCCAAATAGCTCTTAACCGTACAATTGACTGTCACAGTTATAGGGATGTAACTGTATTAAGTATTATTATTTTATTGCTAAATATTGACGTAGTGATTTATATAAGTGCTCATGTACTTCTACATAAGTGACTACCATGGCTTATCTACTAAGTGAAGACGTACTAGCGGTACTATTCACAATTTCGATTCTGCGTAATCAATCGCATGTTTATCACTTATCGGTCCCATTCTGAATCGTAGTCTTTGTCACGATATCAAGGTGGTCGTGTGATTACGGTTGTATCTACAATATTTTGTTAGGTCATAATATTAACTCGTTCAGTCTTGGTTTCGGTGTTGTGTTTTTTAATTTTATTATCTTATTGAGCTGCTATTTATTTATTATACTAGAATTCATAGAGCAATATAACTGTTTGAGGAAGGAAATATAATAAGTGCCGTTCTTATCTTGTTCGCCGAGAATCGGAAAACAAAAGCGAAAAACTAGATTGTGCAGATCACATCATTCCGAGAGGTGCGGGGGTAGAGGTAACAAGGGCTCAGCAGCCGTCGGGACCGTTGGCAGTAAGCAGCCCATCACTAGCACGCCGGCCTCCGGCTGACCACTTCGCCGCCGCCGCTCAGTCGCCGTACACGCCCCTCACGTAAACAATGCCAAATTCGCCGGCCGACGACTTCATGCTGTGAACCACCCGAATATTATTCCACATCAAAATATTAAAACCAAACATGTGGTCCTTTTTTATAACGTTCGTGTTTCTCATCGGCGCGAGTTTCGCCAAGGAGGACTTAAAAGTTTTTCGGAAGTGTTGTTTAAAGGAACATAGTCTCGTAAAAGTGACCGGTCCTGAAGATACTTCGGCCTTTAGCTTTAGGTGTATTAACAGAACTTTGAAAGCCAGTGACTACAGTGTCAATAATTATGCATCAGATATTGTCGTAGCAGAAAGTGTACAAGTGGAGTATGGTGTACCTGATAAGTGTAATTTGGAAATACTTCAACTCAGTGAATTAGATGTGCAACAGTCGTCAGATAAGAACATTTGTTACGATAGATTAGTAATCGAAATAGTTAATGGAAGTGTACAAAATGTTATACCCAGAACAATCGCCCTTAAATGCAATGATACCGATATTGATGCTGAGGTGAATCTGAAAGTGCAAAACATACGTAAGTGTTGTCCAAAAGGAGAAGTGTATGACACTGAATACCATTTATGTAGAAAAGATGAAGAAAATGTTGACACAGAATGGCTCACAACTTATCTGAAGCATCAATCTGCTGATATTTATGAGTTTGAGAATGGTCTGAACTGCAAACAAGAGGAGTATGCTGTTGAGCTTGAAGAAGGTTCTAAATTTGACTTATTGTTGCAAAGGAGTACTCTAAATGTTTACAATTCAGAAGACAAATCAACAAATGAGTTGTTGAAAGGGAACTGGTGCGTAGAGCGCAAGTTTAATACCCGAAGATTAGTAGCCAGGGTATGCACTAGAGACTGCAGCATTTTCAATGCGTACTGCATGAGGAAATGCTGTCCTGTTGGAGAACACTATCGACCGTTCTTTTGCGGCAGGCCAGCCAGCCAATGTGTTCCAAACACAGATGATCAAGTTTTGTTTAACATATCGTCACACATGAATTATTTGAAGAAGGAATATAATGTTGGAGGTAACTAATATTACTATGGCTTTTTATATTAATGCGACAAAAGACCTTGTTGTAGTTTTTTCATTATTTTTATATTTGTCATGCAAAATAGCTCGGAACAAATATGCAATAAATCTCCCACGATTGGATTCCCCCTCAATATGTAATGTCATTATTATCAAGCTAAATTTAAACTATTTTCATTACTTATTTAAATTTACTGTAAAATTTAGTACAAGAATTTGCTGTACATATTTTATATGCTAGCATTCTTTGAAATTGTATTAAAGGTATTCTAATGTTGTTATTGTAGCTTCAAAAATGTTTGAGATACTAACAGACTTCATTACAAAATCAGAGTAATCAGAACCGAGATTGTAAACCTTTGTAATTGAATTACTTTCAAAGAACCGCCACCGGAAGATGTGTTGATTGATTTGATGTTTCATTACCGAGATCGTACCTATACTGCATATGGATATACAGAGTACATTTTGTCTACATCAAAGGATTAATATATGTTAATTTGCATTATTCTGTGTGTAGGCAGTTGTATTAAAATATGATATTCATTTGACATGCTGTCCGCCTTTGAGCATGACACAAATATCAGGAGTTACATCGTGGCAATCGTTCAGGCATATATTTATTGTATTCATTAAAGTGTGTGTTACAAGCTTAGTTGCCAGCTAGACGGAATTGTCTGATAATCCCTTTAATAAAATAAGATATATTTATTGATTTGGCACATACTATGCGTTGTCTAGTATTAACGCTAAAGTTAATCTTCTATAAGTAAATTATTAGAACTTAAATTATTAGAACATTTTTGTATTAAAATACGTAAAACAATAAAATGATATGCGACTTCACCAAAATAAGCTAGATGCATGTGATAATCCTTTTATCTCCCAAAGTCTCTGTCATATTGACAAACTTCGTATGACACGACCATCAAGAAAAATATTATTAAAGAATAAAAGAGTAAACTTTATCTTCTATAAAATAAGTGTAATTAATCCATTTCACATTGTACCCGAAAGCCAAATAAGAACGAGAATGTTCCTAAAGATACACAGACATATTATCTGCTTAATCTATTCTAATAGATTTTAATAAAATTATGTAAGTCAATTAATTATGGAGGACCACTCCATAATTAATTGATCTTTTTTCATTCGACAAACATAGCGTATTATTAGAATTCTTTAGATGTCTTACTTACTATTATTTAACCCTACGTCATATCATACCAATCAAAATACATACCTATAGAAATGAGACAAAGAGTCTGTAATCGCGATTATAATGACTGATTAAACTCTAACACTACCTGATGATTGGAATGTTAATAGTCTAGTGATGTTCCGAATATCCGTATCCGTATCCGCGGATATCCGAGGCATAAGAAAAATCCGTATCCGTATCCGTGTCCGTTACTTTTCACGCGGATCTTTTACGGATCTTTTTCAGGTGATTAAGTAGCATTATTAAATAAAAAACTATAAAATTCCAATCAGATTATTTTTATTTCTTAAAATCAAATATTTGGCACCTTTATATTGCAAACGTTTCGATAGATAGATCTTTATGATGAAAGCAAGATAAAATATCACGTGTCCTGCCTGACGTTGCGGCGAGCGAAAACGTCAACTATCGTTTCAAGGTCGCGGGCGCCGACACCAATTCAATAATTTTGAATAAGAAAATAAAGATCCGTATCCGTATCCGTATCCGCGGATCTTTACACTTAATATCCGTATTCAGATCCGTATCCGCGGATATACATTTTTAACGATCCGGCACATCATTAACTTAATACTCTGTTGACTTAGATATATTTGCTCAATAAATCTTTGTTCAGCCTTAAAAATTACAAATCTTTTTAACTTATCATTTGAAGTTAAATTCTAAATTTTGACATCATCTATTGTCGAAGTATTACTAAATCTGAAAGACGCATAGTTAATATTTTAGTTGTTGATAGAGATTATTTCAATATATTCATTAGATTACAAATGCAGGTAATGTATGTACCTATTAGTGCAAATCAAAGACATTTAATTACTATATTAAATCTCTTTGGTGCAAATAAAAGATAGCCGAAAAAGTCTTCTGATTTGGTTGTTATTTTTTTACCGAGGGAATATCCGTATAAGTAGATAGATAGATAGAAAATTCTTTATTGTACACCAAATTAAAAATAAAACAAGAAAACTGTTGCAAAAGAAAAGCGATACAATTGGCGGCCTTATCGCTTACAGCGATTTCTTCCAGGCAACCTTAGGATGGAGAGTGATTAAAATTAAATGAAAACCGGTTGTACAGAAAAGAATAAAAATATATAGTTATATTTTGATAAACATAAACAAAAATAAATACTATTAATTAAATTAAATAAACGTACATACATAAATACGTACATGATATAGGAACACTGAGCAGCAGGACATTACTTCTCTAAAAGGAAAAGCTTCTTTATTCCAATTTTGAACACATTTAGTGATTGCGTTTGTCTTATAGTAACTCCAATAATAAGTACTGCAATAAATCATGTACAGACAAATTCATGTAGGCGCAGCCGGGAGCTGAGTGTTGTGTATTAATCTTCCAAGCAACTGGGATTTAAATTCTAATATATTGTTTCGTAGAGATTGTCCGCCGTTACAATTATTATGGAATGGGCAATAATATAATATACACATTCATCGTATAACTTCTTGATCCCATAGGCCAGAAACCACATCATTTTCTTGGTAAGATCCTGGCATACAGTTTTATGAAATGGGTTTCGTCATTGAAAGTCTAATACGGCCTTAATTTCCGAACATTTTCATTCGCTCCTCTATAATAAATCGATTTCGTTAATTTAATATAATATTTTAAGTGAAGCAAGTTAAAATAAAAAGCACTCTCTTTCTATCATCACACCCTTCGACATCGGAGGGAGTTAGGTAACTCTCACATCTTAGAAATTACACGTACGCGCGTACAGTGCGTTTCAGAAGAAACTTTCTTGCGCGTATCCATGGGTTGTGTAAAGAGCTCCCTGGTAGAATGTTGGAGTGAAACGTGTTTGCTTCGTGCGCTAGTGATGCTCCTGGTGTGGAAAGTGAACTTTCCATCAGGTGAGCCGCATGATTGAGTGGTACAAAAAAAACTTCGGTTTATTTTTTCCCTCCGTTCTTTGAAAAAATCACTGCTTTTCATCCCGGTTCCCGCTAGGGTGGCCCCTACAGGGTCCGCTAACTATTTAAGCAAAACTAATTAAACCTTTTGTTATTCAGGTGCCGTAGGAATCCGGTCAGAAATACATTGCGAGTCTGGGAAGATATCCTTGAACAGTTCTCTGCCAACAGACTGGTATAACCTGACGAGGGACGGGCGCCTGCGCTCTCAGCTGATTCTGACCAACGACTACTGCCTGGAAGCCTTTGACTTCCGCGCCTGTAATTCCGGGGTCAACGTAGCTGCTGTCTTGTGTTTCGTCAAAAGTTTAAACCAAAACCCGAAGAATTTCGAGATATCTTTTATTGTAAGTAACTGAGTATCTTTAATGGCAAAAGTTGTATGGAATCTTATTTTTTAACAATAATTATTATCAGTGTTATAAACACATTGTTAATAATCCTGTTGACATTGTGAAGTATATCGGCAAGGTCAAGATTTGAACCCGGTGTCAATTATTCTGCCATTGTGAGCGGGAATCAAACCCACGACTAGGTACAGGTATACTCTTCTACCTCCTGAGTAGATACAGTTTAGGCGTCAGGGAGCTGTTATCTTTAATATTAAAATCATTCAATAGAATTTTGCACTTTCCTTCTAGTTGTTTATTTGCAATAAAATGTTTTTTCAAACCAAAGTATATGAGTTACACTCAATCTTGTTTTCAACAGTTGCTATTAAAGCTTTTAAGAAAATTTAAAAGCTCTAGATTAATTGCGAAGATATTAATTTTACTTTTCGTATTTGGAGCATCATAACTATATCTATATCATCTAACGATAAATGATTTTCATCTGATGAATTATTTTAAGCACGTATCTATTATGTCTATGAAAATAATTCGCACTTAGTAGGTAATACTTTATTTATAGCATGCCACTCGTTACACGAAAAAATCGAAATGCACGCGTTGCTTATTGTCTACGCAAAGACTCAAAACAAATTCCAGGTACTGCAGTGCAATAATCTTATTGTACTAAGTTACATAATGATAACGACTTATTTTGAACACTTCACTTTAAGGGAATTAAAGCCACAAGTAAATTTATGAATAATCTAAAGTTTGATGATGCGCAGCGATTTTGTTGCAGCTGACTGCTAAATAATAGTTGTCATACTGAAACTAAAACTAGGAATTCGTTAGGATTCGAGCTTCAAAAAATTAAAACTAACTGACGACTTGACGACCGATATGGCGTGGAGGTCAGTATACCTGCACTTCACTCGAGAGGTCGTGGATTCGATTCCCACACAGGACAAATCTTTATGTGAATGAACATGAATATTTGTTCTGGTCTGGGTGTTTTTCTATGTATATATTAAGTATGTATTTACAAAAAAAAAGTATTTAAGTATGTTTATCCGTTGTTTATCCATAACACAAGTTCTTCATGATACATATCTTGGAACTAAATAATTGGTGTGATTGTAAGAAAATATTTATTTTATTTATTTATTTAACTAAAAAGTTATAAGCGTGATATACTCGTGTGAGCAATACTCTGGCGTACGGCAAAAAATACTATACACCACAGTCAACGTTTAAGTTGAAACTGTTTTATTTTGTATTCCGGTGCTAATAGCACAGGGTTATCTTAATTTAAGCACCGGCAGAAATATTCTTTTCTATGTGATTGTATAGCTAAATACTTTGACTTGCTAAGGATCCAAAGTTCTATTCTATTTGCAGTTAAGTATATACTTTTCAACTTTTATACGCATAAAGGCTGATTATGATATTTTCTTATCAATTTAGTCTTTCACCTCATAGCATCCTTTTTCGAATCACCCGTGGAATGAAGCTTTACATATTTGACATAATGTTTGTTGGTTGTCTGAGCCAGTGGTTTTGTTGCGCAGTTGAACACAATCTCGGCGATATGCTTGGCAATGACCCTGCTGGTGTACTGTTCCATCCCGGAGCTACGGAACCTGCACGGGCTGAACCTGATCTGCCATGTAAGCACCATGCTGCTGGCCTACTCCTGCCTCGCACGCGTGCAGCATAGGCTCGTCGTGGACAGAAATCTGTGCGCGGCCTTGGGTGAGTCAACTTCGCACACCACTTTAAAAAGATTACTAATAATGTTTGAAACATATAATTCATAATCCGGCCGAGTCTTTGTGGGAATCTGAAAACACCTCTTTTTTGCTTAATAGAGCGAGGTTTTATCTGTGTGCTGTCGTAGCTGCAACTTTAAGCCAAACGCAAAACTGCTAGACCATGATCGACCTAAATTTACAAAATGAAGTAGGTACATATTGGTGTACAGGGATCCTAGCAAGATCTGAGGACTCCAAGTCAACCTCGCCTGCAGGTGACAAGGCTCTGGCGAACATACAAGTTCCTGGTAAGCGGCAATAGGCTGGTGTCTTAGCGGCAAAGTGTGGGCATTTAACTATGCCTCTGCCTATTCCTTCGAGGAAACAGGCGTGATATTTTGTTTCAGTCTATTTAAAAGAATCTCAGAATTAAATCAATTCAAATTAAAAATTTTCATTATTTTTTTAATCCTTTGATTATAGTTAAAAAATTGCAACATATTATGTAAAAGCTAAAATCAGCACCTATTTATTTCATACGCTTTTAAATGTATTCACAAAGCGTATTTTTATTCAAATCTTTTCAACATTAGGTAAGATTCTTGTATTTTACGAGGTACTATACTTTTCCTAATGTTTGAATAAAATGCACCGATTTTTTTATTGATATGTAAAATAAAATTTGTTTTTTCTTATCATCATATCAGCCACATATTATCCACTGCTGAACTTTAATAAATACTATATTTATTATCTCGAACTCAATCACAGGTTTTATAAATAGTTTACCAAAATGAGTCACCGTTTCTATTGTGTACTTACCGGTTTCATTGCCGTAGTTTAGCAAACGGTTCGGTTCACAATTTAAGATAAATTAATAATTCCTTTTGATAAAAAATCAATAAGACTAGCGCTCGTTCGCCAGTTCGTCTTTATGTCGTCTACTCAAAGATAGATAAAGTTTTTCTTTAATATTAAAGATAGTTACAATTGGATTACCAATTTAGACCAGATAAACTGAATAACATTTATGGAAGGAAGATTTTTGAAACGAACCAAACCCATTATTTATAGTGTGCAATTGCAACAATTTCATGAGACCCACAGAATTAATAAGTCAATAATACACTCCACCTTTTGGACCTGACTTCTGACTTTTCGAAGTTATGTGCGCAATTATCGCTTGCTCCGTGCCTCGAAAAGCACGTTAAGCCGTTGATCCCGGCTGTCATGAACATCTATGGCAGTCCTTATTAGGAAGTCAGTGCCTTCTAACAGACTGACTGCTGGTTTAACCATAGAATGATATTTCCCTCTGGGTTGCGGAAGTCAGACGGCAGTCGCTCCACGTAATAACTGAAATTCATTCAAATCTGGTTCAACCAGTGAGCAGACACTGGGCCCTAAGCTCAAGTCTAGGGCAACCGGGATAATGCTAGGATATGATGATGACACTCAACCAATCCCCAATGTCGATTGGAGGAAGCAGGTGTGTGGCGTCATGCTCTGAGATTGTTTCAAGCCGCCCAAGAAAGCCACTAACATGTCTCAACGGCTACCACAGAAGAACGAAATTAAATTCCAAACATACGGTTGTGCATACCAGGAGCGACTTCTGTGATCTCTGCTTTATTTCGGTGTTCGTGTCCGACCGAGCAACGTAAGTAGTGGTACGTTAATTGGCTGAGATGATGAAGATGATAATGAAAGTAATAAACTATCAACTGAATTTAGAGTTAAAGTATGATGCATTAAAGACTTGGGATTATGGTATAAAATTGGATTCTTACTCTTTTTATTTAGCGAAAAAACGAAATGAAAGTAATTATTTTAATACTTATGTTCTATACTAGCATTAAACCAAGGCAATAAGTAAAAATTTTACTAATAATGTTGGTTATGATTGCAAAGATAAATTCAATACATGAATGTATGCTTGTTTATATGTGTATGATGTTTTAATATTTGCACAGACCCTACAAGCGACTATAAATTCATGGATTAGGCATCATATAATGTTATATCAGGTAGAACGCACTGCTTGAAGTCTTTATATTGTGGGATAGGCAAATAAATTTTCGTCACTCAACGGAACAGAGACACAAATAACAGTAACTTCAATAAAATAGAGCTTAATGATGTTTTTATTGGATGGCGATTTCACGACTACACAATGGCTCTTATATTTGGGATGGCAAATAAATAAAATAATATTTAATGTTTGATTCAAATATAATTAGAATAATATTTTGCCGGTTTGCCAATTTGGAAGCGCTACTATAGATCTTCAGATCTAAAATACGATATTGACCGAATAGTTTCTTTTTTTTTTGATGTATTTTAGTAAACTTCTTCGTTTTTGATAACTATTTATGCCAATACACGGAGTAAATGAGCTCGACGCTGTCAGGCACAAGGGTCTCCTAACCCACAGGGTTAATGCCACGAAATAACACATAAGGAAGAAAGATTTTTGAAACGAACGAAATCCATTATAAGTAGTGTGCAATTCCAACAATTTAATGAAACTCATAGAATGAATGAGTCAAATACAATTTTTTTAATGTGTGTTTGGTTACAAAAATGTTTTACGCTGATATTTTACAAGCAAAAACTCAACATAATTTAATCTTTTACCGATGTAGAATTGACTCGATAACTCAATTTGGTATAGAAATAAAAATCAATAAAAATAACGTGACAGATACGTAAGACTCTGTAATCGTTGGTTTACTTAATTTATTAATGTCACAATACCCAGGAGTGTCAAACTATTGAAGACATTTAATTAATTTGGCATAGGATGTGTGGACGTGTATGTGAACTCTCATATGGAACAACTATAGTACTACTTATAAAAGACTTGGCAGGGTTCGCTTTAAAAAGCACCTAATAAAATGTTTATTTATAATAAATATATGAGTTCTGGACATACGATATTGAATTCATCCTTTAATTGGAAATCGTATAAACAAAAATATTCCACGGTTATTGTTACGATTAATTTATTCAGTGCAAAATGTTAGCTGTCAATTGTATTTCGAGTATTTTGTTTACAAACGATTTGCTCGTGAATCGTGAATGAGAACAAAAGTTTAGCGAGCCAATCGCTGCTTATCAATTAACACCGCTTCATTTAGAGTTGGGAAAAGACATGAGGAATCTGTATCCTTAAAATAATGAGTCGAGTTCTGTGGAACGAAATCATGATTGGAATGAATTAATCAACCTCTCATCATTTTCATTAAATTCTTTTTTAGAAAGATCGGTGTGCCTATGCGATTATGAGAACTATAGTCTATATTTTTTATTGTAGATGTGTTTCTAGATTCCCATTTTAGTTAAAATCTATTGAAGGAAATTACTAAAAGAATGATTTAATCCACCTTTCCAAACTTTTATTAAATTATTGTTAGATGGATCGGCATATTCACGTAGTCTAATGCAAGTAACGGTCCATTGAACGAAAATATTATAGGAATGAAATATTCAACTTCTCGTAACTTTTATTCAATGATTTTCCGAACGAATATTCACGTAGTTTAATACGGTTATTAGAACTATAATATATATTTTTTTAGTTTTCCTTTTAAGTTACGGTCTATTCCGCAATGTGATGTTACCTGCAACTTTCTCCTAATTTTGATTGTATTGATTGAATGAAAGCCTGCCGAACGTGACTTAAGAGTGATGAAAGTCGCTAGTCATTCGGCCAGTGAACAGAACAAGTCTTAACATGTATTAAGAATAAGCATCTTCTCGTCTCAGTCTCATTCACTTTTAACTTACTATAATATATAAAAAAATTATTACATTTTCAAATTTTCTTCTGAAAATAATAAATAAAAAACAATAAAAAAAGACTTATCTAATTAAGTGTTCTCACTCCGAAGTCAATGTTTACTTCTTCTTATAATATATTTTAAATCAGCAGACTTTGGACCCTAAGCTTAAGTCTAGGGCAACCGGTAATGCTAGGATATAATGATGATTATAGATTTCAAATAAAATAAGTTTTACGGCGGCATTTAATTAATGTTACAAATACTCTTTAATTATATAATAAGCCACTGAGAGTTTCCCAACACTAACCCTAGCTCCATTGTTTGTGCAGGGTACGGCATCTACTTCGGGTTCGTGGCTGCCTTCGCCTGGCTCAACGTCATGTGCCTCGACATCTGGTGGACATTTGGGTGAGTATTCAACTTATACCCAAATTTAAAAAGATATAATGTTTGTAAGTATAAATATGGAAATACTATTGGGCGATCATGTATTTGATTGTGTTACTAGGGCTGCAATTAAACATGTTGTACTTACATATATACATTATCTCAAGTCCATAAGAATCCGCAAAGCTCCAATCTGCAAAGACTGTCATAAAGATGATGGTAACAATATTTGGAGATTTGGATTGAAAGGCAAGGGGAAGCACAAAAGATCCGACATAAGGGTCAAAGTGCGCCACGGTCAGTCTGTGGCCCCCGCGATAAGATAAGCCCATAAGTATGTATCTTATTAAGGTAAGCTAAAACTCTGCTACTACTATATAAAAGAGATCTAAATAGTTGCTAACTTTTAGTTCGGAGATGAAATGTCGACACGTTGTGAGAGGTGGCTTACATTGATACAAGACGAAATCTCATTCCCTTTATCTTCGAACACACCTTTGGGCAAGACATAGAATTAAGATTCCGTAGAGGTGTCGCTACCCCACGGCATAAACAATGTTGTCCATTCCTTATAAAAAGATCAGGTGCTATTTATTTCACTAAGTATATTTTGAGTATGTGTGTAGTGTTAAGATACTTCTATAAATGAGACTCAAAACATAAAAGTATTGTTGCAATGAAAATACTGTTCAGCAGACTAACAAATGTACATAAATATTTATCTGGGACAGAATAATTTATAACAAGCTATGATTTTGCCGTGCGGTGAATATGACAAACAGGCATAAAAAAAAATTGCGACTAAATCGAGGATTGAATCAGTGCTTTATTGTCTTTCAATAGAGTTATTTTACTTGCTTGCTCAATAGAACTGACTTGCAAATTTTTTATTGTATAATATAAAAACTATTCTATAATCTAAGAAGGTACCCTTTATGGCTATGATTTATTACAAAATCCTACAAAAATAAAACCATACTACGCACACCAAAACAGAGAACTCAAAAAAGCCAAAACTATTTAGCTGTTTTAAAGTGATGTGTTTTTTTTTACTTATCATGTAATGATATTCTGAAACTGAAACTGAAATTCAGCCAAATTTGGTTTGACCATTGAGCAGACCCTAGACCCTAAGCTTTAGTCTAGGTAACCGGCATATTGCTAAGATGTGAAAGTGATGCGCTTACTTACAGCTTTTTTTTCATTTGTATAGATAATCATGTTTTCAGTCTAAGCTCTCTTCATAATCACAACAAGTGCAATATCACCAATAAATTGCTTTTATCATGACATTGCTGGCTTTTCCTGTTCTAATTACTAACTAACCTGTAATAGTGTAGTCGTGACGTCATCGCCTAGATCATTATCTTATGAGGAAACAGATTTTTTATTGTATTAATACTAATACATAGTCATCTATTATGAATACTGTATTTCTTGTGTTTGCGTAAACGTAAGTTGGCATTTTTGTCATATTGGACAATATATAAAAATAAAATAAAATAAAATAAAATAAAATAAAATATAGTTTCACCTCTACCAGCTAATCTCATATAAAAATATTATACGTATTTATGAACTGACGTTATATCTGAGAAACAATTTAAATTTTTATTATTATATATTTATATCTGAGTTCAAATTTAATATCTCTCTGCAAACTTAAGAAGAGACGTAGCGTGGTTTCTTTACATGCAATGATTAACCGATTATAAGACAGTTTCAGAATCTTACAGAAAACATGATCGTATTCGTATATGTCTAAACTCACTGAAATATGAGAAAAAATGGATCAGGTAATTAATTTATTACTTTCTGCCTGCCTTCCTCAAATTTCGATTCAAATATGTGTTTACACAAATGATTTTCTCCGCGTAATATTTTTTGAAAAAAGAACCCTTAAGAATTTTTTTTAATAGTCTATTCACGAAATTAAAATAAAACGGACATCAGTTCTTAGTTAAATATAAAATATCAGAGAAGTGAAATTCTAGGACTTAATCGTGAAAACTAAAATAGGTAATATAAAGTTGTTAATTGAAGTACAGACATTAAAACTATTTTATTAAAGTAAGTGCTACTGGCAGTTCTATTCATTTCATGCCATTATGTTACTTCAACGATCCAATTAAAGTTATAATATGTAAAATATTTAAACATTTACAAGATGAAAACTTCATTCATAAAATTTACATATTTTCTTAAACACTCATTTAATATTAAATTGAATACATACTTATATTCTTCCAAACTGAGTGATACGTAAAAAACACCTAGAATCATTTTGACGAAGAAATATTGGTCGTGGGAGTCTCAACTACGTGCTTTGACTGGCATGTCTCTATCTCCACGCCATTACATATTACGTATACATAGTTTGCGTTGATAAACCTTAGCCTAATCTGTAAAAATAAAAGAAAAACAGTTCAGCTAGACCAATCAATCTACGCATCTTAAAACACTTGATGACGTTGGCAGGCATATTGATATCATATAAGACAGCTATTATCTCTAGGCGTCTGATGAAAAACAATATTTTAATATTAAATTCTTAGCTGCGATGATTGTCGTACATATTATGATTTAATAAGTCATGTTACCAACCATCCATCTTTTTACCCATATTATCATTTACATTTTTCATTAATTGGATGTCTTATAGGTATTTATTGTATTTCATGTATTTGCTATAAGGTTTCAAAAACGATGGAAAGGCTGAGATAGCATAATCTCATTCAACGTGAGCAATAGCTATTAAAGTGTGAGTTCCTTCTACTAAATGTTCAAGGAATTTATAAAGAAAAATTAGTTTCAGTTAGCAAGACGAGTATTCGCGATACGCTCGTGAGTAATCCCCTTCTTTTGTAAATAAACATTATGTGGGAAGCGTGTTGCCCTGTCTTAACGGTCTATCGTGTGTGCGCACATTGTACGTTGTTACATTATATTGTTAAACTTCACATGTTTTTGTAAAACATCTAATTTGCGAGCGGCTAAAAATGCTCTCAACGATTCCCCTAAATCGATATCTGATATCGGGCACTTGACATTTTTTTACGTTATTGGCTTTTCAATAGGGTAAATGGAAATGACTGATGGAAAATTGGTCGGTTTAATAATAATAGTATTCTGTGATATCATATACATAATACAAACTTGATGTCTTTTCCAGTTTTTAAAATACAACCCGATTAAAATCGTTATCCTTTATAAAAGCTCTGTAAATATTAAACAGCTTAGTTTGGTCGAATGTTAAGTAGATATAATGAAACCATATATTTAGTTGTTAGCTAGCAATGTTGATAATTTATTTCATATAAAAATTGAATTACTACCTTAGATCGTTTAATAAGTCTCTTTGCGTATGTTATTATCAAGTTCATGCCCAATGGTTAATTTACATTACTAAATAAGTATCATCAATATTTTTATGTGTTAACATGTAGTTTTACGGTAACTACATCAATTTTACGACACTAATTAAGATTCACGAGACGAAATTGATGTCGCGAGAGCGCCTGCAACATTTTGCACTACTAATTAAGAATCCAAAGTTGAGAGAACTATATTCTTAGAATAAAACTAATACTAATGATGTCTCGATACTAGTTACAAGGGCTGCAACCAGTTTTAAGAAATTTATTGCGTCATGTATTACAATATTTTCGCAATGTAAATTCGATTTAAACAAATAAGAAACATACGTGCTGAAAACTGTCAAGCATTGATAACATTAGTATGATTTTAATTAAGTTATTTATCATAAACAATATGTCTATATAATACCAAGAGTTTGACTAAGGTTGAATTAGTCATAGACTAGATGTGTTATTATTTTGTAATCTTAGTCACTTCTATTATCGCGTTTATCCGAATCCCATACATATCTTTTTTTTCTAATTATTTACGTCAGTTTACAAGAAGTTTTTAAAGTATGTTTATTTGGTTTTTAGAACCCATATAACATGTGCTAGCTCTCAGTTGCTAGCTAGCGCTGTGACAACGGTACTTTGCTTAATGAATATAACGCGCCTAAGTTTCAACGGATGGAACACGGTAAAATGTCTGAAGATAAATTACAATATTTCTATTGTAATTTAATTCGAGAAATTTTTTATATGTGTGTCATGATGTACTATATCATTAAATTGTTAAGAATATCAATTTTTTATTACTTATCTATGATTTTTATTGCTCTTTTAAAGTGGATTTATGTTTTGTATATATTACAACACTCTACTAATGCTATATTTGTACACTATACAGTACAATATCGACACATTTTATGTAATAAACAATATTGACGCTCTTTAGTTGTTTTACTATTTCATAATAATATACATTACGACAACTTGTAAATACGTGTGTTGTCATACTTGTAAATAATTACAAAACTACGACTATTCTCAAAGCAGAGGGCGCCGAGTGCCATCAGTTGTGTGTTCCTTTGTAAGCGATTGTTTCAACAAACAGTCCGTTTTAAATCAGTCCTGCAACATTTGCACTAAGTGCTCGCTCATAAGTATAGATAGCTACATAAAGCACTTATTTTGTCTTTAAATATTTGTACACGCTGACTAAAACTTTTGAAATCACCTTTAAGTTTGTATTTATTTTTATACTTCCAACATTATGGCTAATGGCACTGTAAGTTTAGTGAGAGTATTGTCACATAAACATATTTATTCCTATTTTAATAATAGTATAAATGCGAACGTTTTAAGGATTTTTGCTACTCTTTCTCGCGAAAACCTACTAAGCAATTGCAAAGGCATCTTGTTATTCTACAATAGCTAACCTCACTAGCAAGTAGTGAATCTGCGGATCAACAGACGAGGCTCTATCGAACGTCACAGATCCCGGTAAGCGGCAATAGGTTCGCCACCTATTACGTGGGACTAACAATGTAAATGGCGAAATGTTGCGTATAAAATGCCTTTGCCTTCGGGGAATCAGCTGTGAAAGTATGTATGTATTTATGTATGTAGCACATAAGCTTTTTCAAAAGCTCCAGGCATTACTCCAACTTATTGTTAAGGTTTTGGTTTTTTACGAGACGTATTTTGTTAGTTTCGTGAAAAATGTATTAAGCTTAGCTTAGTAAGAGCTTAGAAAACTTTATTACTAGAACTTTTTTAGTATAATAAGGAAAATAAACAGTTAGGTACACATAAAGAAATATCAAGTAAAAAAGTAGTGTCTTAATGAAACTAATCTCTTCACGCTGTTCATTAATATAGGTCATATAAAAACGTAGACTCAGATAGTACCTTTATAAATACAGGTGTGTACATTAGGTACGGCCTATAACATTAGCTCGTCACCCACCCCAAAAAGCTAATAAGTATCTGACAAGTCGGATAGTTTGCCGAGCTAATATCATTCGACTAATCAGTCTAATCACACAAAGAATAAAAACCACCTACCCAATATATATCTCTTGGAATGTACCGATTCAGAACAAGAACTGTTTTTTCTATATATCTTGATTAATGTTTTTTTTATTACTTGGTTTGTAATGTAATTCTTCTTAGTTTGTTGATCATTTTAATAGTTTTAATTATGACAGGTACTATAAGTTATTACAGTATGACGATTTATATAGTTAGAGTTACAATAAGGTGTGGTTATATTAAAAAAGCAGACGTCGTTATCGTCAACTGTGAACTAATGTTTTTACTATTAAAAAAAATTATGGCCAAGATAGTTGTAGTAAATAAGTTCTAGTAATAGATTGATATCGTTTTTTATTTTTTTCTTTCGATAGCAGTATTTATGATACTACAACTATACTGATAAGCTGTATAATCGCAGAAACAAATTCTGTTAATATTAGTAGTTGAATAGCATTGCATGGTTGCATGTCCATCCTATAACAATTTATATCATTGAATTGGACAGTAGGTGCCACATTTTTTCATATATAATAAAAAGCAATTAATAAACGTTAATTTATAAAAACTTTTTAAAACACAATAGTTTTTGAATTATCGATATCAACTCGGCCACAAGGAGCCTACTGCAAAACCTAGGCCTTTTTAGTTATTATCCACGCCAATAGATCATAAGCCGTGTACGTCTACCGGCTTTCCACGGTCCTAACTAACCCTGGACTGTCTTTTAAATTATCATAGTTATATATAATAATAAATGAATGTTAATAAATATTTCCAGGTAAAAGTTTATTTACATGAAATACTATAATTAAAAGACAGCTATATTTTTAAAACGTAGGTATGTCGCTAACATGACTGGAATGGTAATAAATGTGACCGGTCTCTAATTACTAAGCTTTTAGAGGTTTGCTACGTGAACTCGTTGTTTGAAAGCAAATGAATAGCTTTCATATAGTTAGCAGTTAATTAATGAATAGAAAAATACTTGTAATAAAGTGACAGAATCGGAAAAGCCATTTTTCGTGTTAGTCGCACTTGGGGAGGGGCTAATTGGAAGTTCGTGGCGTGGTTGGAATGTTTTTCGTGGAAAAACACAATCCTACAGTTTATTTAGTGTTTAAAATATGGTCTTAGGGTTTACATGAAAAGTTCACGAGTTTTTACTGTTTATCTTTTGGTTGATTGTAAGGATTTTAAAAATCTATTCAAAATTACAACTAAATAGCTTTTGTAGATTCCTTTTTTTATAAGGGACAGTAAAACTATGTGTGACTGATCTCATACAGAGTTAAAATATAAAAAAGACCTTTTCGCAAATAATTATTTTATTTACTTAGGAATACAAATGGTTGAGACGATGGAGTAATAATCTCATAAATAAATTTTAGGTTTTGATTTATACGCCTATAACCATGTACACAGTTAAGACATAGGATAATACCCTGTTCCGCCCATGGCTCCGTCAACACCGAGTTCGACTTTGTGTATAACTTATAAAGTGTGGCAATGAGTTAAATATTTGTGATAACGTTATAACTGTTATAGCCATAAACATATATAAGTTATTTTCAAAAATATTTAAAGGTAACTTGAATATTGACATACTTGATAATATATTTTCATATATCGGAGCTTAAAAAATTATAGAGGAATTGTTTGAACTTTACATAAGGAAAAGCACATGGTTTCAACAAAACATTTTTATATTATTTTTTTATATAAATAAAAGACTCTTTATAAGGATAGTTACGACAAGGTTGTGATAATACTGACTTGGTGTGCATTATGGTGTGCAACACATTAACATGCGTTGCTAATGTATTCGTAGGCGTTTACGCAGAATTCGTATAAATATTTGGTTTCATCATGAATACATAATTGTCTTGGCATTTCAAATCTTTGGTTTTGCAGCAAAAGCATTATTTAAGTAGGAATATTTTTAGTGTTATTATTTCTTAAGGGTTGGGTGATTTTTTTAATTTTCACCATAACAGGTATGTGTGGAAAATTATAGGTAGTACATAATATTCTATTCTGCTTATATATTTTATTAATAAACCTCAATTTAGCATATGTTTTGATAATTCTATTGTTTTAAGTTTATTTATATATTCATTATTTTTATATTATTTATATTTCAGGCTGTTTCGTTTTAAAATGTATTTAAAAAATATCCTTGAACTAAATTTGAAGATATTTAATATGAGGTTTAATTTTAAAGAGATATGATTCTATTGTTCCTTAATAAAGCTTTCTATACTACATTTTATATTTAGAATAAATATAAAACTTTTAAAGTCGACAAAAGCTATGCTGAAACGCCTACGTGCGTGAAAGTTTCCTGATATTAACATATGGTATATGTTACACGCTGCCAATGTTTACGATATCGAAGTTTATTTGAAGAGCCCACTTTCATGGTTACACATTAGATAACGATAATGAGTGCACGGCTTTTGTGATTCTAATATATATTATCTTTGAGCACGTTGTATTAAGTATGATTAGCCTATTTTTATAAATTAACAAAATAGTTGAACAAACCTCTCGAGTATTTGTATGCAATAACTAATTAAAATGCTACACCTATTTTTACTGTTATAAACTTGCCATTTACATCATGATTGAATAGCCAGCAACCAAGAAATAGTTTGAGTTCTGGCGTAATTCTTCCTTACACCGAAATGATTGAGTTATTTGTTATTCAGTGTGTGTTTTACTCTTGCTTGATAGTCATCATTCTTTGAATGTCTCTCTACCAAATTCAGGGAGTAGATTCTATATACATACATACATACAATAACGCCTGTTTCCCCGAAGAGGTAGGCATAGGCATAGTATACGCCCACATTTCGCCAATTGTATTGCTGGTCCCACGTAATAGGTGGCGATCCTACTGCCGCTTACCTGGAACGATTATGTCGCCAGAGCCTCGTCCGTTGCACCACTTGCAGGTGAGGTTGGCTTGGGGTCCTGAGATGTTGGTCGGATCACACCTACACTAGATTCTATATACGAAGGCAAAAATAAGTTAGAATTTGTTGCTAACCCATAACACAACGTTCACGCTAAGAGTCTAAATTATTTTTAACGCACAATATGTAATTTGATTATTCAAAGTAAAATAATGTACTTGTATACCTGTCATTGGTTATATATTTACCCACTGGTGGCTTTTAAATCATTTATAAATATGCAATTAAAAATATGCCTGTAGGTAAGCGATTTATATAAGTGATATATTAAGTAAAAACATAGTATCTACACATTTAATGTCTGTAAAGGCACAAGAACATAATTCAGTTTTATGAAGGTAAATGAATTAATGGGGGTCGTTAAAGTATCGTTAAAGGTTAATGAATCAACTGTCGTAAACTAACGAAAACCAAAGAGCTACTATTTTCTTAATGGAAAGAAAAATCTCTTGATTTTCTTGTTGCTATAATGTTCACAAAATTATAAATTGGTTGGTACATTACCATATTGAAAAACTACATTAATCGTGTTAATTGTGATAAATTTTATAAAAAAATGAGTATTTTATATTATAATTTTTTTAGGACTTCTGTTGTAGTTCCATCTATATGTATGTAATTAGGTACATGGTAATTTATTTTTGTCTAGTGAACTAGTGAATAAAATTCACTTGCAACCAAACAATTAAAAAACAAAAAATATTTAAGTGTAAGTGAATCTAAGTGCCAGTTCCGAGCCACCGCTCTGTAAGAAGAATTAGCAAGAAACTTACAGGCTATGCTCTTTTAAATTATTGACTGGATAGTTACAAACTTCATTTGCCTGTGACGCTATACAATGCAATGAAATGAAAAATGAAAATGAAAAATGTATTTATTGTAACTCAAGTATCATTATAAACTAGGATTATAAGGTTACAAATGTAGAAATATAAAATCACATTGTTTCCAGGGGTTCCAAAACTAAGCAAAAGCTTGTATCTTGGGTTACCAATTTTCATTGGATTACAGAGTTTAGATTAAAAATAGGAAGAATTTTTTTTTATATATTTAAGAGCTAAATTAACTATAATTTTAAAATTGATTGTACATTTATAAAGAAAACAAAAAATAAAATAAAATTAAGTGAGCATAATGTGAGTCTCTGTGTGTGTATATTATGCTGTGTTTATCGGTGTGGGATAAGAGCCTCCGTTTGATCATAGTCGAGTGAAGATAGCATTTGTACTACTTTTAGTTTTGCTTCTCTAACCGAGATATCACTAAGACAGCAACTCTTTGTGACCGCATTGTACTTATACCGAGACGTGACAATAACGGGGGAATCTTTTGGCAAAGCTAGTCTTGACAAGAGGCACCAGTAATTTGCAGATTCTTCTTCCACCCCTTGAAAGAATCGGCCTTGCACCAGATCGATGGATGGACAGACATGTATTGACAATAAACAATTGTCTAACGCGCAGCACATTCAGCTCCTTGTATAAGTCATTGGTGGGGTATCTGTAAGGCTTTCTTAGCATCACCTTAAGTACTGCTCGCTGTGCCCTCTCAAGCTCTATCATTAGGGTTTTTGCAGAACCACCCCATACCCCTATACCGTATGCTAAAATCGATTGGCAGACAGAGAAGTAAACGGTTTTCAAGCAGTTGATATTTGCCGCATTACTTAGTATACGCATTACACCCATGACTTTCCTCACTCTTTTTGCCAGCATATGAATGTGTAAGTGAAAAGTTAAGTTTTCATCCAGCATTATTCCTAAATATCTGAGGCTATCTTTTCGCTGTACAAAGTCACAATTGCAGGCTCCTGTGTCTCCCGCGCAATTATGCATTTGTATCTTAAGGTTTGTCGGGTTAGACGCAGCGGATTTATGTAAACACATGTATTGGGTTTTTTTCGTGTTCAAGGTAAGCAGGTTTTGCCTTAACCACTCTGAGATCGCCTCCATGCCCTTTTCAGCATTAGACTGAGCAGCACTCCAGTCCGTACCTCTGAACAGGACAGCTGTGTCATCAGCATAGCATATTAATTCAGCGTCGGGGAGGTTAAGCCTATGTATATCATTCATGTAAATAATGAAGAGGGTGGGGCCGAGGATACTTCCTTGAGGAACGCCGAAGTTGATTGGGAGACGATCACGGATGCCCATTTTCTCTAGCTTTTTAATAAGTATCGGGATTGAGACTGTGTCGAAGGCCTTGGCTAGGTCCAGGAACACTGCCACACAGTGAGACCCTTCATAAGGTGATATAATATAACATTAAGAATATTCATGTTTTAAGTCATTCATATTAGAATAGCCTTTTTATTTTTATCAGCCATATAGTCTTGGATAGAATAGTATCCCTTTGAAGACAGCTTGCGTTTTATTGTTAATTTAAATTTATTGAGGCTTAATTGCTGTATATTGCTTGGGATTTTATAATAGAATCGCACACATTGTGTTCTGTTATAATAAAATGATTTTTTGATTGTAAGAAAAAAGACCTCAACCTAACCCAAGAAGAGAAGTATAAGTATCTCTTTTTGGGTAAGGTTGAGGTAATTTTTTTTTACCATTGAAAAACATTTTATGCAGCCCACCTAAATTAGTTTGGACTAGGCGATACTAGTTTGTCCTAAAATCGGGTTTGGCCGGTAACATATACACATTAAAACTAATAAATACTTTATCAACAGGAGTGTGCGCACAGTGCAGACTCTACACAAAGGCAGGGCAGAGCGACGCCGGTTCCTGTGGTACTCTCTGTACGCGTGGGGCGTCTCACTGGCGATGACTCTGCTCATGTACCTCTTAGACAAGTTCCCCGTCACTCATGTCCTGGACGCAAACATGGGGGACAAAATGTGCTGGTTCGGTTCTGGTGAGATCTTTACAATATTTGCCACGAAAAAACATTTATCTGACGTGTAATTTTAGAAAAATCTGTCTTGGAGACTACTATTAGTATTAGGTGCTTTTCTATTAGAGATGTGTTTTGCAGCTAAATTGCGAGTATAGGTAAGGTTGCCTACGTAACTATGTGACCGTTTTCACTGATACTAAGCTATGGAGTGTGGCGAGTGAGATGTGCTATGAAGATGCTGACGATACTGTAGGTGCTCTTGACATAGCTTCACCACTCGCGACTATCTATAGCACGCATATAAAAACATAGTTTTGTTGAATTCGTTTTTCCTGGGCTCTGCTGTGAATATGATTGGTGGATATCAAAACGAATCGTCAACTGTAACATCTCTGAAGAAAAAGCACCCTAAGGCCTGTGTGTAACAAAAGTTAATTTAGACTGTCAGTATTTATATCGTAAACAGAAATCCTTCGTACTTATCATGTTTTAAGTTAATCATTAGTAATGCGTACTATTTCAACTGAAGGTTGAAAAATATTTCGTTTTAAAAGTAAGGCTTAAAGTTTAAAGACCCTAATAACCCATGGTTACGACGGTTAATTAGAAAACCTTAAATACAGGGAATTGTGCTAACGTCGCTAAATTCATGTTACACATATGCCACTCATAAAACAAGCCCACATCGCGTTGTGTCCAATACAGAAATAACATAACGATTTTGTGTCTTGTCTTCTATTTCATGATATTCGATCACAATGCGTTGGAGTGATGTGAGAAGGCATGACGCGTTAGCTCTAATTGACGCAACCATAACACGATGCCACGCGATGGCATGATTCATAATGCAAGTTCTTTGCTAAGTAATGATTTTTATCAAATAGCTGTTTGGCATAGACTTTTTAAAATGTACGTTTATGTTTTATACACCTATGTTAATGATTTTTATGTTTCAAACGTTTTCTTTTTTTAAGGAACATAAATAAAGATGTATACTTTACAAATACTTTTAATTTATGTTGTAGCTTTCAACTCGTAATACTCTTTGTACTCACTTCAGTTGTACCTTATAGTGACTAATAATTTTTATAAATTAAATATGGCATTTGTGTACGTTTTAAAGTGATTCTCTAATTTTATCTGATACTAACATCCAATTATGTGTCTATATTTCACAAATAAATGAATTCTTTTATATTCTTTGTAAATTGCTTGAGCAATACTTTTGTAATTTGATGATGATTGTAGTTTTTAACTTAACAAGTATTACGAGTACAAGCGCCAATCCGGATTGGGTTCTCGGGGTAGAGTATGGTGTTTGACGCAAATCTCTCCCAACATGGTTTGTGTGATGAGGCCCACACAAAGCACTGAGCAAAGCACATAGGTCTTAATTTTGTTAGTAATTGTAACAATACGAATTCAACAATACGATAGTTATTGTCTGTACTAAATAGTTTCCAGGTAGGTAACGTCGATGTAACTAAAAACCTGTGGCATAACATTTCGCAATGTGATCCTTATTTCGTTTTCAATCTCAGCCTATTGTGCTTTAGCCTACTCACCAATATATCCCGCTAAAAATTGACTTTATAACTGCAGGTAAGGCGTCTGAGGAGATATTATAAAATCTTCTAACTTTATCACTCGATACTTATAACCAAATAAAGTTACTGAAACAGTTATTGAGTAGTGAGATATATAAAGGCATTATCTATCCACTTGATAAGTATCCGTCGAGACATTGAGGCAGCAAGCTATCGGTACATGCAGATAAACATGATTAATAAATTATATTAAATACATTTTCCAGTTAAAGCCGATAGTCACTTTGGTCATAGTGGAAACAAGTAAGAATGATACAGTCATACGTTCGTGCTGAAATCGGTTTGTAGGTGAGCGCGTCTAAAGGTATGCGTCGTCCAACGCACAAAATTTATCGCTGCTAAAGGTGCGCTAGTGCTACGCCATATACATAGTCGTAATACCGCCAGCACCCACGTACGCTCCGCTCGCAGTGCTGCTGATTTTTGACGAATGAATAAACAACATTAGCAACAGACGTGTTTAGGATCGCTCCCTCGGGACTCGAGTTGGCCTACTTATTTCTGCTATGCATTCGAGGCAAGCAAACATAGCTACCAAAATACTTATTTTTTGTTTGCACTCAGCTCCTGAGGGTTCGATTCCCACGCAAGATAAATCTTTGTGATTATGAATATTTGTTCTAATCTGGGTGTTTTCTATGTATATTAAGTATGCATTTACAAAAAAAAGATATGTTTAATTATATGTTGTTTAGTATCAATAACACAAGTTCTTAATAATATTGATTATTACATACAAAATAAATGCCTAATGAATATTTATTTTCACTCAATTTGTAAATTTTAACTAAATAATTCTTTTAACAAAAGGTTGTGAAGAATGTAAGAGACAATTTGTTAACTAACTCGTTAATTCCGCATGGTAAACTCTCTCTTGCCCTTGTGCTTCGAGTTGCCTCAATTTCGTAGTATATCGGCGAGATTTGAGCTATGTCCAGTCAGAGTCAAGTAGTTTTAGCACTCAAAGCGCCATATATATCGGACCACGTCCTAACGCTCCTGACAATAAATAAATACATAATAAATAAATAAATATGTCTGACACTTACACCAATTGTTAGGTTCGAAGATAACTAACATTAAGAACTTTTGTTATGGTCTATGGCTACTAAATATCAGATAAACATACATAATAAATTTTTTTTGTAATTACTTACTTAATATACATAGGAAAACACCCAGGCCAGAACATATATTTAGGTTTATGCACACAAAGATTTGTCCTGCGTGGGAATCGAACCCACGACCTTAGAGCGGAGAGCGGGTATTTTCGCCACCACGCCATATCGGTAGTCAATAGAGACATGGGTCGATGTTTACAGCTCTTTGGATGTTACCAACTATATGACACTGACTATACTAAATGAGACTGAACCTAACGCTCACTTTGAAAACAATGTAGTAAGATGTCATGTCAACTTCTAGGAGGCATCGGGATTTTCCATTATCGTACATTTACAATGACCTTTTTCTCTATAGTTATATAAGAAGATTCTTCAGGTAGGTCATTGATGGTGAATAGCTAGAATTAATATATTTTTTGTGCAAAGACAAGCGTGGTTGATTGTAGCATGACTTAGATGACTTATTGTTTGGTCGAAGCCCGACTAGGGAGCTCGGTTATTCCCCAAGGCCAGCATCTGCACAATGTTTATTTTTCGTGACGTGATTCATTATGGCCGTAAAAAAAATGGAAACCTTCGATTTTTATCTTCCTCCTCCAACTTGTGTTTTTTCGTATCATTGTTATTTTAAATAAAGCTATTAAAGGAATTAATAAATGGTTTCATATATGTCTTTGTTGAACACAGTGAATCATAATTTGTAAGTAGATATAGTTTTTTAAGTAGGTATAAAGTGACGGATAAAAAATCTGATAAAATATGATACTAAATCTAATTCGTGAATGTCCTTTTCACATAAGCCAACACATTTTTATTATAATGTCATCACAAGGTTTTTAAGAATAACAAGCAACAATATTTAGTATTATTAAAATGAAACATTTCTGACATATGGATTGTTAAACAGGTTGACTAGAAAAAATTTATTATTTATGTTGAGCCATAAGTTGAACCTCAGAATCTAGAGCCAGTATTTGTAGACGTTTGTTGAAACATAAGGATTAAAAAAAATTTATATGAGGGAAGCATTTCGAAACGATGGAACAAAATTTGGCCACTACCAAACAGGGTGCTGTCCCTATTAGAAATCTCATTTTAATCGTTAATAAAAAAGTGTGCATTATTTTTTAATTTAACCGACTGCCTGACACCAACTTTCCTCTGGACGCAATGAGTTCATGCAAGAAAATAATTTTTGTTTTTGTTCATTGTAGTTCAAAACTCGGAGTCGGACTGGCCCCACTACATCTTCTTCGTGATCCCAATGGGCCTGGTGTCAGGAGTGAACTTCGTGTTGTGGGTGCTCACAGCGCGGCACTGCGCACGCGTCAAGTCCGAGGTGCACCGACTGCAGGCAGGCTCCGTGGGTGACCGCGCCAAGCGCCGCTTCCGCGTGGACAAGGCTATGTCAGTTTATTATTTTATTTATTCGATTAAGATAACTGCTGGAGTCAAGCCCGCGTTTAGGCAAACGTAGTGTAGGATGACCTGCGGCAATGTAGATTGACCACTGAAACTTGAAATGGATGCGTTCCTGTGGTACCTACCAAATATTTTTCAAAACGTGAAATATCCTTTATCAACAATAATTTCGTCGTTGCTGACTTAAACATTTCTCATCAGTTTTTTTATCCGTTTTTCATCATTCTCTCAATTTTAGTTACATAGCAATGGTTTAGAGAACCTAATCCGCAGAAGAAGTAACGGAATTAGAAATACCTTCCGTTATCCTAAAACGTTGACTTAGCCTTAAGTAACGATAAGTACTAAATCTTAGTGTGGTGGTGACGGATGATATCCACCGAATTCGTTGCTCATTAATCACCAACTTTTTTACTGACGCCCGCAAGCGATAGTGCTTTTAAATGTAGAAATAAACGCAACAGCTGTTGAAAGATTATCAACTGAATTATTTATAAAGCAAAAATCTTGACAAATCATTATTTATTTTGTGCTCTAAGAGCACTCATAAAAATAAAAGAGCCCGGCTGTAAACTGTGGGATACGATTAAAAATAGCGTCGTCTATATAAATAGTCTAAAATATGTATAAAAGAAAGTATAAACAACACGTGACGAATGACAGGATGAGAATATAACTGAACAAAATAGAAGTACCACGCAAGAGAAACCCAGAGGTTCTCCTTTTTGCATAAGAATCCACCAAAATATAGGATATTGCTATGTGGAATGGATTTAAAATATTATATTTTTTCTAATATGATTTTGATAGAATGGACATAATTTCACAGAACACAGTCATTGCGCGACTGTGTATTTTACGACCGCGATTCCCCTTATCATTATCATTAAATGCACAAATAATATTGAACTAAACAAACTCATCTACAAATAAACTACAGTCCCCAATGAAAACAACCAAAGCTAAGGACCAAAAATAAGTTATGAGGAAAATAAGTAAACTCACTCTACATAGTGTAACTACACTTTCCTTTGTCTTTATGCTTCTGACCTTCCTCCTAATATCTTAACTTCTAACTTGTATGTTGTATTGTGATCCTGCTACCTTTATCAGGTTGTCCGTCTATCTTGCAAATCCTATACTAAGATTCCATGCCAGATTTTTTCCCCTCCAACAGCAGGCAGTCAAGGCCTTCGGCCTATGTGCCACTTTAGCTTGCTGATTCTTTGAACTATGTCGATGACATTAGTCTTTCTAGTAGGGTTATGTATACAATTAAATGACTTTAGTTCTTGCATACAGTTTGACATTGACGGGAAAGCTGTGGGTGGTGATGGGTGCCGGCTGGATATCCGAGTTGGTCTCCACGCTGCTTTTCGAACCCAACAACAAGAACATGCCCTGGATTCTGTTGCTCGTCGACATGGTTAACGAACTACAGGGCGTCTTCATCTTCATCATTCTGGTGTTCAAACCCAAACTCTACTACCTCATCAGAAAAAGACTCGGTAAGAAATTGTCGGAAAAAGTATTTATGAGTGTACTTTATTCGTGGTACTTCCTAGGTAAAAGAACTTTCCGCAACACTAGAGGGCACCAAATGCAAGTTGGTATAACTTTTAATTTCGCCAATTAATTCTTTAGGATATGACTGTGTGTTAAAACTGATATTTTTGGGTTCCAATTTGTATATTCCTTTAAACACACATTTGTTGGCAAGAATGACTCAACGTCAGTTGTTATATACATTTTTGGCTTTCTTGTTATTTATTAGATAATACTCTCAAGTATTTTTTGTAGTCCTTCAACCTCAAGGAAATATTTTGCAGGATGCATTGTAAATATTTGCAATAGATGTTTACATATTAAGTTAAGCGTGCACTGTACCAGAGTCAAGAAAAAGTCATGATATTACCAAAAAAATTAAGAATACTGCAAAAATGGCTATGAGTGAAATTGGAAACATTTTTCTGACATATTTTGAAATACTTTTTTATTACAGGTTTCTCAAAGACGTCCAGTGGTCCAAGTAAATCTGATTATGATATATTTTTGATTCCACCCGCAATATTATTGATATTTACAATACTACCGTGGACGTAGTGGATTACTTCTTCTGTCTTTAATCTCATGAGTAGCTTAGTTTAATAACTCTTATTTAATTTGTAACTAGTCTTGGTTTCTTCACAAACCTTAAAATGCATGTAAACTAACTATGACTTATGCCAAATATTCTATATGGCTATTCTCTACAACCTTTAACAACTTGGTAACAACTTTTTCTTAAAGATTTTTGAGAGCAATGGGTATACATATATTAAATGATCAAATTCGACTGGATCTTCTATCAATTAACATAGAGTCTGTGTTTGAACTCCATACTTCAATGATAATAAATTTATGGGAATCTTACGAAAACTCATGACCGTGAATTAATTAAATGATTAACCATTTTAGCAACAACAGTAACGATAATATATATTGTAGCAATTATGAACTTTTTGTAAATAATACTCAATTGCTTTGTAATGCTTTAGTTGGGAGCACTGTGCTTTTCATAGTTATGCACAGATCTATGGTGTCTAAAACTAAAATCACGCTTAATTAGTGGATTTAAAGTGAAATTTGTATTGACATTAATTGAAATTTTGGTAGTAGTATAGATAAATAAAAAATATTTCTAGAAAATGCCATGATTGGTTTTCATGACTGTGATCCTATGGAAGATCATAATGAAATAATCAAAAAGGTCTGTTAAAAAATAACAAATTATGTTTTCAATTTGAGTCCACTGCACACTTTTCTTTTCCAAAAACGCACCAACACTTAAAGTAGTTAGCTTAACTGTGTTACTAATATTTGGCACTAATATGACAGGTATGGAGAAACCTACCGCGCAGAAGAACGGCACGTCATCGTCAGGGCGGACTTCCTCAACGTTCTTTTCGCGGACCATCAGCATGGATGAGCGCACCAACAAACGGGTCTCTGCGCCCACCGAAAACGATAAGATGCATTGAGGACCAAAGATATCATCCACCATAAACTGTAGGAACGTTACCAGCGCACTAGTGAAATATGCTAAACCCATAAATTTATGTTTCTCTGACTCATTCGCCGCCCAATAAATACATAACACCTACACACAAGTACTCCCTTCAGTGTGTGTAAAAATGTTTGATAGAGAGGCGAGTAATTGTGGTCTTCTAATTATTTATGCATTACAATATTATGACTGAATGTGAGTAAAGTACAAATATTTAAAAGTGCAATGGTGCGTTTGCAATTGTTTTCTAGGCGCTTAACCTACTTAATTTAATATGAATGATGAGAATTGTATTTTATATTTAATTAGTTCATTATGCAGCCATTATACGCTATTCGAACCATAGTTAATTATGTCATGTCTAAAACTGAAACATAAAGTGTTTATTCTAAGAGCTAACTCATAGCAACATTTTTTAACTAGTAGTAACATACCAATGTTACTACTAGTTTATTAATTTTTGCGGTTTTGTTTAATGTCAAAGTAATACAGACAAAGTTTTGATTATGTAATGTATTTACCCAATAAAATTATGTAACAAGCTGACGAGTAACAATTTTCATGATTATGGAGGTACGTTTGGTTAATGTTTAAGACATCCTAAAGGAACTCCGTTATGAGTTAGATACTCATAGATCCATTTGTATGATTAAAAACGATAACTGCCTTCAGCTTTTACATTCACCACATATCTCCTCGTATCTACTTAATGAGCTGTAGGTCTGTTAATTTTTTAGGATATTAAGATTTCGCACGCAACTATGGCTTCATAATATATACGATTCAGTTTAGGAGCTTTGTAAAGTTAACCAGGCAGCAAGTTTAATTGTTCTGGTAACTGATTTTTCAAGACTATTGCAAAAGAATAAATAAATAGTTTCTAACAATGACCCAATTTACTTAGTCTTAAGATAAGCATCATTAAGAAATTGTGTTATGGATACTAAACAACGGATTTTAATGACTGGCACTTTGTTAGAAACATGTCATCATGCTGGTTTTGTCACACACGCCTGATTTATAGATACTTATTTCAGACTGACTGACTGTATGCACTTAAGAGAGCTTATATTAAATACCTTTTAAAATTGGCAATTACTTAAAAGGTACTTAATTACTTTTTTTGAATTAGGTATCTAGATTTCAATATAATATTTTAATATTAAATTAAAATTCCGCAAGATGGTATACATGCTCTTTGCCATGAAATTGGTTTTCACAGTTCAAGATTAATATTAATTCAACTTTTTGTCCTCGGCTAAGCGTTTATTATACGTATGTATGATAGATATATTAAAAAACAAATAAGTACAGGTCAAACGTTTTATTCTTTATGATATTTATAATAGCTATAAAACAGCATTTAAATCGAAGTTGTTTAATTTTGCATCGTATATGTCGCACTTAAGAACATAATTCTTACACTTGATGTTAAACCTCGTCCTCTTCTAATGCCATGGGGTTGAGAATGTCATACCTACCTCGTGAAAATAAGCTGTTTTGTAAGTTAAGTTTTTTTTAAATATTTTAAGAATAAGTTCTTATGTACTCTTTATCTAGTCATAGTCTAAGTTTATAAACTTTTAAACAGAGTGTATAAGAATAATGATAATAAAATGAAAATAAACAATTACTTAAAGAAGCAATTAGTACCACTTTTTCATACTTAGTGAATGGTATCTTTTATTTTCTACTTTTCTTATATAAAATTTTGTCTTTTATGTCTTTGAGAGCATTTTACAGTAACGTGTAAGTAATATGACTTACTTTAAAACTAATAGATAAAACAAGTTTATTGGTATTAATTTTAGGTAGAATGTGTTTGAAAAAATAGAAATATTATGATTTTTTTTTGATTAAGATTAATGAATATTTTACGTTAAAGTTAGATGTAAAAATTCATGTTTAATCATTCCAATGGTTATATAAAAAAATATGGAATATTTAGATACTTATATTATGTAATTAATGGTAATCGACATTGTTAATTGTTCGTAAGTAATTGTATCAAGTCAATGTAACTTAAATGCTACTTATCTTATGACGTATGAACAAAGGTTAAGTAATGAATGTTAAATAAATAATATTTCTAAACAAGATTTATTTGTTTGTGTCTTCTTTTAATACTAAAAATGTCTCAAAGGAATCCGGTAAAAACCGATAATCTAGTCGTGCTTCGGGTCGGAACTAGTTGGCAAACTAGTTCAAGAGTCACCTATATAGCACTCAAGCATGCGGTATACCTAGTAGAAAAAGGTCATCAGACTTTGGACGCTTGCAACACCAGAGACAATAATAATGCGTTACCCACATTTTTACAACGGTTTGACGTCCTTTTTCAAGAGCCATTAAGTTTTGCGCATGAACACTTAATTTCTGGTATATAATAAGTACTGGGCCCGGCCGCTATTCGTATCGCCCCAGTGTGCGTTGCCAGGGCAGACTGACGTCATCGGCCTAAATTGTCTTATTTCACCCCATTTCACTACAAGGCCATAACAAAATCTTGTAATTATCTACTTCTCTTAATTTTCCGCCCGAAACTTTACTTTCTTTCTCGGAGATCTGGAATCTCCGAGAAAGTACATTTCTTAGAAAACTGAATTAGATGCGGACGGAAAATCAAAATGAATGTAGATAATAATGATAATAAAGCTACATAGGTATAACAATCAAATTAATAGGAAAATACAGTATAGAGAGAGAGAGAGAGTGTACCTTTATCAACATAGCTTGCCAAAACGGCGACTCCAACTTGTCCGACACAGTCCTTGAAATGTTGTTGGTACTGCCGCATAATAATGTGATTTTGTACATCGAGCTTGCTGTTTTCAATATTTGTAACAATTGATTCGATGGTTCTGATGCACATTGAATAGCACTTGTTATTGCCGGTCTTGTGGAATTGCTGCTAGTTGAAGGTAGGCGCAGACTCACTCGAACATCACTCCACCACGAAATCTTCGTACTTTCGAGAATATTTTTTATTTTATTTTATTTAAAAGTATATGTAATAATTATCGTGATGCCCACACCGTTATTCTCGAACTTATTAATTGTGATACACGGTATTGCTAATGAGGATCAGTAAGGTATCTTAACAAAACAAAAAAAAGGTTTTTAAGCAAAAACATAACATTGTGAGATGTTCCTAGTTACAAAAATATATCTGGGCATATATACACCACAAATTTATCTGGGCATATTAAACAAGTTATTAATTATCTGTTTCTTAAAATTGGACTCCGAGTCTGCAAATATATCTAGGTCCGAAAAAAGATTATTATATGTGTCAGCGAGTCGGCGGAGAGGAGCGCGCGCACCGGCGTTAGTGCGACTCGCCGCCACGTGGAACACTCGGCGCACACGCACCTCCCGCCGGTGCACACTGCGCGGGACTACATAACATAAGTCATTACTCAGACCAGTACAATCGAATAAATTGTTACAAATTTTATACAGTGTCATGGCGCTAAGAAATGTGCGCCTGTCTTCTAGGCTTAGTAATCTATACACCTCAAGAAGATGCGTGTATGATTGACGCTCATTGCAATATTTATAGTTAATATATGGTAAAAATTTACGCTGAATTCTTTCCAACAAATCTATGTATTTGTGATAAATTGGGTTCCAAATTGGTATGGCATATTCCAGTTGAAATCTAATAAGAGCTTTATTAAGAAATAACAATGTAGAAGGACGCTTAAAATCGGGATCCCTTTCATTGGCATAATGTGTTTTGTCCTAAGGCCCATAGTACACGGCGTATTTTAAACGCGACGACGACGCGCAGATGACGCCCGTATACGCGCTTCAAACGCAATCCGAACGCAACCTAGAAACCTAAGCACACGGGGCGATCATAAAACGCGCCTCCACAGCGCTTATACGCGCAGATACAGCGCGTATACGCGCAGTAGTCGCGCGTAGCTTTTGCGTTTTTATCAGAGACTCCTCTTCTTATACACGCGCAGCACAAAATAAACTATCATTGCAACTGAGGCGTGGGTGGCGATGCAGTGGTGGCGTGAGCGCCCTACCCCCTGCCCCTACTCTGCTCCTTTGTACGCGCGTTTGTATCGCTTCAAACGCGAGTATACGAGCTTCATGCGCGCGTATACGCGCTTCATGCGCGCGCTTGTTTCATCAATATAAACGCAACAAACAGCGTCCACGGCGCCGAAGACGAGCGTTCCTGAAACGCGCGTCGTCGGCGCGTTTAAAATACGCCGTGTACTATGGGCCTTAAATGGATTAGCATAATGAAATTGGCATAATTTATTTAGCATAATATTAATTTGCCCGAATTTGGTTTTAGCATAATATGTACTGTGGCATAATTATTATCTAGCATAATGCATTTATGCGTAATTTTTTTTGGCACAATTTTTTTATTCAGAATGGAATGTCGCATAACAGTATTTTAGAGTATTTCCTATATGATATAGAGTAAAAGTAGTTTTAGGTGCGGCGAGGGTGGCCCTTGGGCCACCCGTTAGCCGCTTTTATGCCTATTTTCGCTATGGTAAAACTCCATTATGCCTTTTTAAATTTATGGTTAATTATTTTATGCTTAATCATGTTTATGCTTATTGCATTTATGCTAAAAACTGTTGTGCTTATTAGTATTGCTATTATTAGTATGCTAACTTATTTTATGCTTAAAATTTATATGCTTCTTGACAGTGAACCCTTAAAATCACATGAAGATCTTATGACAAATCCATGCATTCTAAATGCCTTATCCCTGATGGTATTTATGTGCTGATCCAAGTGAAGCTTTGAGTCCAGAACCACTCCCAGATCTCTTACCAGCTGAGCTTGTTTTAGATCTAAACCAACATTAACATTATTAGCAACAAATTATATTATTAGCAACAAATTATATTTGTTGCTAATAATGTTCCTATTTTTGTGAAAGATATAGTGATACATTTATGAAGACTAAGTTGAAGTTTATTAAGGACACAATAGTTTGAGAATCTATTTAAATCCTGTTGCAGCATCTCTACATCAGCTTGGTCCTTACATTTCTAAAAATTCTCAGATCATCAGCATATATAAGAAAATGGGTATAAACAAAACATCTTTACTTGACTTAATGTCATTAATAAATAAATTGAATAAGCAGAGCAGAATAGTGTAAATCCTAATTTACTTGGAGGACTATTTGGTAGCTTGAAAAATACTAGCAACAGTACACCTGCTATCAGAGGTACGCCTGAGTTAGTCCGAATATGACCTGATCCCCTCTCCCTGAGACGAATTATGAAAAAAATATAATGAATTGGTTGAAGGGAAATATATTTAGACATAATGCTTGCGAACAAAATTACGGTTTCCGGGCATCCTGCACCTAAGGCAGCTGCATCTCTGACCTTAATATATTCACAATAGATCCCAATGCTTTTAATCCTTTGTAAGTCGTCAAGAATACAGTTTCATGAAATTTCGTTTAAGTTTTAGTCCATTTTGACGTTACAGAATGGGAATTCAAATCATTCACAGCTAGTTATAGGTAATAAAAGCTATAAGCGAAAGAAAAAGGAAAGTTATAGTGCTAATAATAAGCAAACATTTCTGGTTTCATCTCAAACAAAAAAGGGAATTAAGAAAAACTTGAAAATATTTTCTTACTATACTATATAAGTCAAATAAAAGAGTTTCAATTTGTATCGCTTAAAAATAACAATTTATTGTTTTTTTTATACTTAATTTTTTAAAATAATTACATTATAAGTACTGACTGTTTAAGTAAGATTGGGGTATAAACAATGCAACTTACGTTCACATACGTTTAGTGTTAGTGTTCCCTGCTCGCTTTAATTCTCATATAGTCGCATAATGCCCAATTAGCGAAATGGCCTACCGGCAAAATGGATTTAAAATTGATTAGGATAAAGGTTTCCTTTCCTAAGTCATAAAATACTAGTCGGTCGTTATTATTTTCGCGTTTGTGCTAGTTTAACTCAGTGTGCGTTGGTTCGCAGGGAGACCATTTTGCGAATTGGGTAATATGCGATTAAAACTCTTCAATTAGTAGGTATAATATAACTTTACAATTTTTTTTTTCATTATTGTATGTAATTTGAAGATAATTAAAATCCATATACATAAATCGATAAATCAAAAATTTCTTTTCTGCTATTCAAAATACCACAAAAAACTTATTTTTTTATATAAAATAAATGGTCCCATAACACTTGGCCTATTTTTATTTTATTTTAATGAGTGACAAGACTAACGGGTCCTTCATCAGATGGGACATGCCTGTTCATAATATATACAGAGGCTTTGAAGTAAAATATAAATTGGCACTGCCCTACACTTGTCACCCCGAGACAATGTCTCATAATTAACTAACTACAAGCACTATTTAAACTGAAACACCAACACGGTCGCTCAAACCTGGGTTTGGCGATAAAATAACTGGCTATATTCGAGCATGATTATAAAAATATAAATTAAGTACCTACCAATATATTTTTACAACAATGTACCATTACATACATTATTTTATTTTAACTATATTTTAAACTCAAACAACTAAAGTAGTGCTCGTAGTAACTAAATGTAAACGACAACAAAAATAAAACATTATGTACTTATTTCTAAATTTTGTACCAATTTAAGTAAGTAAATTATTGTGATTAATTCATAAATTAATTACTTTACATAAATAGCGACAATACTGTTTGTTTATAATTCTAAATTACAAACTATTCATTTACAAATTAACAAAGTTGGTAAGTTAGTTTGTCTTTTACTTGTCACCTGGTAACAATTATCTAAGGGGTTGCTTTACAATGTCTGAATAGTTGACAGTAGGCAGTTAAAATTACAGTTTTACAACGCTACTGGGAACTTACTTAGACATAGCGAAACAGGCCTTATATAAATTACTAAAATAAGTAAGGCGAGGTTTCCTCAAAGGCAACGACCGAATTATAAAGTATACTTGTTATATCACATATGTGCAACTAAACCTACTATAATATAGCTATATTATAACCACTTTATTCATAAATAAATTACAAGAGCATTTTAGTTAAATTTTGTTTTGTCCTTTTTTTAATTGTGCTATCGAACGTATCAAAATAAATCTATTTTACTTTGAACGCAGCTATAAAATTTTAAGGGTTTAGGTTTTTCGTTAAGCACCTCCGACATTATGATGATGAACCAGTGTTTACTAATTAATGGGAAAATATACATTCCACTCAAATAATGAATAAATATTTTTAGAACCATTTATTACAAATCAAAACTCTCTTACCATCACCTTGCAAGCCGTATATTTACATAAAATGTGGTAATATTTTCATAAGTACCTACAGAATTCAGTTACAAGATAAATAGGTAATGTATTTAAGTATATAGTTTATTTGAAACATTATAATAAATTTGAGCTCAAATGCTCTAATGATTTCTGTATTAAACTTATACAGAGTGATTTTAGTATAAATAGTATGACGAGTTTCGACTACGGTTGAAGTTGTAAGAAGTTATAATTATATTGTAACAATTGGCAAAAAGCATGAAGCGTTGCATTGAGAGTGATCGGAACGACTGTTGGTCCCGGTTATCACCAATATGTGAAAGGCGCTAGGCCCCAAGAGGTGGTTTGAAAAAATCTGATAGCCCATTTAACTCCTCTAATCTACACTTAGTCCAAGTTGTGGAATTTGACCTGTATCTCTTTTACCTTGGTTTGTGAGTAGTGGAACGTTCATAGGCTGCTAAGGTTTTGATAAGATGATGTAATAAACCTGTTTAACTGAATTACATTCTGCATTGTTTTTAATAAAAAGGGTTGAAACTATTTGAAAATAATTCAAAGTGTTTGATCCCATTGACATACAATATTACACAAAATTATAAGGTATCACGAGGCCAGGATAACATAGAAGACAATTTTCTTGTCATTAACAATAATAAAGGTAGATGTCTACTTATTTTTAGCAACCATTTAATTAAACTACTAATAAATAATAATTGTGTGCTTAATTAACGTACGAACTGGAAATTTTTCGGCAGCCCAAAAAATACATGCGCGTAATGTTAAAATATCTAATTAGGCAGTACCAGATGCAAGGCATTGGAATCGAGTTGTGATCGGAATGGATCAGTTGGGCTATATCACGGTGGTCAGTCGGGATTATAAGGGCCAGTGGGTACAGGCAGTTAACTAGTGCGTTGCTGTTTAAGATCACGCAGTCCGGTTGGGTTGGACGGTGATAGGCGTGGGTGTGCTGAAGGCGGGTGGTGCGACTGGTGAGCCGGGTGGCGAAGGTGAGGCTTCCGCATCCCGCTCAACCGTCTCCTCCTCGTCGATGATGGATATGTCGCGGATTGATGGTCGGTGCGAGCGACGCCATCCTGAGGGATAACAAACAAAAAGATTAGCTTACCTGACCCTGTATTATGTTTTTCAAAATTGGTAGATATAAAGGTACCGTCAAACGTTTGTACAAATACACATACACATGATAAGATTCTTGAACTATAGCGCAAAAGAATAGCACACACTCAATCTTTGACAGTTCTCTTTGTGACATTATAACAGTTTAGTTTTTTGTAAAATTGTGTTTACTATCGAGATTAAAAGAATACTTAAGCACTGCTCGGTAAATACTTACGGTGCACTCGGACAAATAATTTGTGCATATTAAGAATACTTGTCTTGTTCTAGGTTTTCTTATTTATTAATGAATGTATGCAAAAAAGTATTTATGTATGTTCATCCGTTGTCTAGTACTCTTAGTACAAGTTCTATACAACTTCAACAATTCAACTCCAACTTCTCCAATCCAATCCAATCTGGTCCAATCTATACATGGTTTGGACTATATTGGATTCGATTGGAGACAACTAATAATATTTTGCTGATACAAAACCGCTTACCTTCGAGTACAGGTGGTTTAGTGGTCTTGGAGAGAAGTTTGGGTCCAGTGAGAGTGATTACAATAGCGCCGACGGGAGCAGTGATAACGATGGAGAGAATGCAAATGGTCGCTACCGTCTCGGCGTATCCACGTAACACCTCCAGGGTAGCAGGATCCACGCCCGACATGCGACCAACCTCGTCTATCGCTACTGGGCCTAAAGCAGCCTGAAATTGTTCATAAACAGCTGAGTTAAAAGTTCATAGTATCTGTAAAATTATTATTTATACTTAATATATACGAATTCACGACAATTGTTGGAGTACTGAAGATAAAGTTTAAGCACTTGAAATTATTTTTATCATCACATCGTAATTAATACAAGTATAAGTGTACACACAGCAAGATAGGTAGATGGGGGGTATGTATGTAATATATAAGTACATAAACATAGCTATTTGACTTATCTTTAAAAGCAAAACAGTAGATAAGTGACTAAAAAGACGGTAAAACTTTGCATTTTATAGGATAGATAACAGAAAAGAAGAAAATAGTCAAGAATGAACCTTGCGTTCTTGTTGTCCCCATTGACGCTGTCCCCATTGAATGGGGACAGTGGAACTGTATAAAAATTTGTCAAATTTATTCCTTTTATCCCCATTGGCTGTGTCCCTGTTAATGGGGACAACGGAATTAAATACAATGATTAAATTTAATGCCCGGTGTCCCCATAGACGTATTTTTAAATGAGATTAGCGGAACTTAATAAGATTAAAAAAAAATATATTTTTATTGGTGTTGAAAGGGATTTTTTCAAAAATTCCTTTCAACACCAATAACCCCTACCAAATAGGTTTGGAACTTTTCATTATTGAAGCCAGCCTCTTTTTTGTCTTTAAAACAGCAGCTATACATACAACGTTTATTAATCGTTTGCCGGGATCGATAGAAACTAATGGTAATACGACAAAATCTCCTAGACCTAGAGTCACGTTTTTAAAACATAAGTCTTTAAAGTTGTGTTGGTCGCCTAAAACAATAATATTATTAATAATAACCACAATGACAATCATTACAATAATCCTGTTTCCTAGTGTAGTTAACTATGCTAAGGCAAGTGACCTTGAAAAGGATATGTTTTCTTTAACCGTCTGTAGGTATATGTTGATTCCTGTGATATTAATAAAGAGGAATATAGCAAATCCTTAAAATCCGCCATGTTATCTCTGTTGATTTTAAAACCAGAAAAATTACTACTTAACATTTTTTTGTAAATTTATGTTGGTCCTATGTTCCAAATAAACATTGTGGATTTGCGATTCAAATAAATGATTGTGATGATAACGTTTACAACATTTAAGTTGTGTTATTTCTGCAAGTTCTTTTATTACATTTTTTCACATAACTTGTCATCAAAACTAATAATCAATAAATAATTAATCAAAATCTTATTTTTTTTATTTTACCTATGTTAATAGGGACAACAGGAAGTATATTATATGACTTCCTGGTGTCCCCATAGAGGGAAAACGCCAATGGGGACATAGGGAATGAAATTTCATGACTTCCCGTTGTCCCCATCATGCGGATAGCGTGAATGAGGACAACAGGAACACAGGGAATGAACTTTTAAATAAGTATTGCAGTATGTTCCTAAAAAGATAAAAAAGCTGCGTGTGTTTATTTACCAATTTAAAATAATATTACTTGTGTTAAATAAAGGTATTGCATATTAAGTTCGATATTATACACCGCATTTCTCCAATTATATTTTTGGTCCCACGTAATAGGTGGCGAAAGTAATGCTGCTTACTAATGATCAGTAGGTGCACTTGCTGGTGAGGCTTGGCTTGTGCTCCTAAAGGTCTTTGTAGGAACCCCATAGATAACGCTTGGTCCTCTGCCTACCCCTTCGGGGAAACATATGTGATTGTATTTTTTGTATTGTGTTGATGTATGGATGTATCTATTTTAACCCGCAATCCCCTCCTAAGGTCGTAAGTTCGATTCCCACACAGGACAAATCTTTGTATGCATAAACATGAATATTTGTTCTGGTCTGGGTGTTTTCCTATGTAAATTAAGGATAACAAAAAAGAGTATTGATGTGTGTTTATCCGTTATTTAGTATTAAGTTCTTCTTATTATTTTCTTACTTGAACAGTGGCTTTGGCCATCCAGGCGAGACCGACGAATATCTTCTCCTTGGTGTTAAGGTTGCTGCGGACCGCCGAAAAGCTGGTCACCATTGCGCGCAGCACCGCACAGCATATAAGGATACCACTGCCGATTAGCACCAACTGAACTGGCAGATCAGCAATCTGCAAATTAGATGCCGTTTTAGTTCCCTTCTTATTGAAAAATAAAACAATATACGAGTATGATAAGAGCTTTTTAGGACTTCTTGGCGGGAAAGTGAAGCGTCCTGCAGTTTTGTTTTATTTCCTAACATTTGTGATATTTCGAACGTTAATGTGTAATAACGGTGGATTATTAACCGTTAAGTATTTGTGAACGTACGTAAGTGCTGGTAAATGAAAAAAACAGTGCAACATAACTTTTCAAATTCTCTCAAGAAGTCCATGTGAGATCTCAGTATAATCCCACATCTTTACTGAGAACTCAAGGGGTTTAGGAGAGGGCATCTTATTTACTATTTATCTTCTTTATCACCACTTATTCTCCTTTACTATAATTTGTATGTTATTAATTTATCTCTTACTTGACACTGGCTAAATGTGCTAAACACACAAAGCCATTATGTAAAAGAAAAAAAAGCTTTTTATTTAATGCACGTAAAAGTAGAACGATGCTATCCTTAAAAAAAATCGTTTTAGTAGTTGTTAGTAATAGTTTTTGATTATTGAATTAACAAGGCTTTGTTGGTATTTACAACAATATGTACTGACGTTAACATTTATACAATTAGTCATACGCTTACCACAACTTGTGCTCCAGTGACAGAAAACAGCATTGGCTCGAAGAACATCCAGAAAACCTCGAAGGCAGTAGCCACAGGGTTGTCATCCACTTCCCAGCCAAGCTCTGCCCAGTTCTTGCATGATACGAACGCAAATGCTATAACGGCGAGTGGTCCTGTAATTGCAAATAAAAAAATAATGAATCAATACGGATATTATAAAGCTGAAGACTTGGTTTGTTTGGCTGAACGCGCAAAACTTTGGAACTATTAATTAGAATTAAAAATGTTGGATAGGCCAAGGCTACAGACTTCCTTCATAAATGAGCATATTGAGGCTAAATGCTATGTAACATCACACTAATTCCAAGAGCGGAGCATCAACGAAAAATTTTGCAAACAGGGGAAATATTAGTCTTCCGCTTCATATCGTATTATTAAAGGAATTCCCAAAAAAAAAACACCCCAATTTATCAATATTAAAATATTTTAGTAATAAAAAAAAATTGCTTGCAGAAAAGACCATGGTCGACGTAATAAATTTATAAATATGTATTATAAATTTAGTGACTTCATTGTTAACAATAATAATTACAGCCAAAAGAATTTCTATGGTTTCTATAATTTTGTTGCTCATACTTTTAATTACTGAAAAACAAAATGTAATTTCGAACCACGGACTTAAGTATGAGTGTGGTGGTAGTTAGCTAGTTTGACATTACTACCGGCAACAAAACTTTACCTTAAACAGTTTAGTATTAAGGTCAGTATCACCAATAACAGCTGTTTATATGTTCTAGTTACATATAATTAATATGTACAACTTGGGTAAGTTTGTAAAGTTTTCTTGAGTCGACACAACAGGCTTGAAGGACATGTCTAATTGTTTAATAGGCAACCATTTAATCAGTGGAAGAGTTACTCAATTGTAGTTCCGTTGTAACAATTTTTTTGGTCTCTTAGTAAGATGTCTTGCCAACATTTCTATAACGTACACATACAACAGGCCAATTGTTATCCTCTAAGTTTAGTTTGACAAAGATCCATTTTCCCTGCAGAAACACTCCCAGCAGGAATTAGCAATTTATTTCTCTCTAACATGAATTTTACCGTTTTATTATTGATTGGACAGTGCAAGTTGCACAATTCGCATTGTCACAACTCCAGAACTGTCTCTTTGTAAAATATAGAAGAGAGAGATTTAAATGATGTTGCCACCAATTTTTTACTAGTGCAATATATAAGCATTAGCGCTATCTAACGATCTATTAAAACGCCTTCTTAGCCACCAATTTGAGATAATTTTGATATTCTAGCATTGTTAACTCAATTTCGAAAATATCGACAGTTTTGTCAGTTCTGAAGGTAGTAATGGATCAGTGTGAATTGACAATTTCAAAGAGTATGACTCTCAAAGCCGTCATTCAATTAGCAGTAACATCGGATGGCTCGCCGTCACGGCAAATGGCACGATAGCTATTTACTTTATTGTTTTTTTAATTAATTAAATGTGTCCCAGTGATGAACACCTATGTTTTCTTCAAATTATATTATTAATTAATTCTTAAGCTTACCAGCGCCACCCCAGCCAATTTCATCCGATCCGAGCACGAAGAAGATGCCTCCACTCAGGAGCAAGAGGACCCGAAGTGGAACTAGGAAGGCGTCGTTTCTCTCCGGCACAAACTTCAGCAGGTAACCGCACAATACGCCCACAGCTATACCCACCAACACACTGAGTGGACCCTGTAAAATATGTTACAGCTGTAGGTTTTTGTTTGAAAATATAACAAATAATATAATATTTGTTAGGACCTGTGTCACTATGTCTGAATTAGGTTCCAATAGCGATTATTTGGCAGATAGTTCAAAGAAAGCTGGAATTTTATCTGCAGAGTATCTTTTATTCAGGCATAGTAAAAGTGGTCCTTAATCTGTCTTACTAGACGCGGCTTTCAATAATTCCAATTGTCCGCTTTATTGCCGATGTCGCGACCTCTCCAAAGAATTCTACGATGTGCCTTTCCCGAGCGTGTCGTAGAAGGCGACTAAGGGAATGGTTCTCGACTAGTGTCAATGTAAGCGATTTGATACGGTTCATCTAAAGATCTATGGCTTAAAAAGGAACTTTTCTGCCACTATGTAATTACGTCCCTTGTAAATGGTTGTAGCAAGGTTTCCTTTCACCCCAAACGGCATATATTTATACATAGAATATGTATGTCTATACTATTACCGAATTGCAGTATGAACTCCCTCTCACCTTGTTTTATGAGAAGACCTGAGTTAACTAGTGGAAGATTTAATACGCGAAGACAGTGCTATTATAAATACTACCACAACTAAGTATACGCATATTAATGTTTAATGAAATTTTAATACAAAAGGTCCCTAAATAGGAACTGGGCCCTGTTCTACGAGCAGTAGGTACTACCATTCGTCCTTTCAATATCATGATTAACGACGAAACACGAACACGTCTTCTTATAGTTTCATAGTAAACCTTAGTAGACAATGTAGACCGTAATACCACTAATAAGTGATAAGAACTTGAATGTGAATATGAAAGTATACAACTAATATACCATTTATCAAGTACAATATTCGTAGACAATCCGCCTTATACAGACAAATGTAAACATCAATAAATATGGATTGCTGTTGTATCTACAGGAGACGGACGGTATCTTGAAATTTTAATTTATATTTAAAAATATACTTTAGTAGGAACAATAAAACATAATGTAGTCTTGTTTTCCAACATAACATAGTTATGAAAATATGTACAGAGTCTTACTGATAACAATGCAATTTAAAAAAATATTTCAGGACGAACTTGGCAAAAATCGACAATAGACTCTACACTTAGCGGATACGTCCGCATTTATGTATACGTAAAAGAAAAGGCATAAAACTGTTACGACTGTACATTAATGTAACCAATAATGAATCACAAGTTCAGCTGTGACAAATGAACAGTGGCGATATCGAATTCAGACACGCAGATAAGAATTGTACTAAGTGAATCATAATATCCACACGTTTCCTGTTGATTGTTTAATTTATTGTGAAATAATTATAGTATTTTTTAAATACAATTAAAACAATCAAAGCTGGAACCCAGGGGCGTAACAGACTTTATTCTATAGAAGTTAGGCTTAACTTCATCTTAACTACCTTCTTACTTAATGTGTAAAGATTTTGTAAAAGTATCTCGGCGTGTGCTTTAATATTAATAATAGAGATACAGCGACTTTATTATTTTAACAAATTCACATAATTTTAATACTTTCTATTATTTTTCATCTGTATTATTCCTCGGCATTATAATGACCAAAACTTAACCCTTGAGATGGCGGCGGTAGCCCATTTGTGGAAGGCTCGGCAAAGATTTTACTCGAAGTTACAACTTTGCTGTTTTACTATTAGCTCACTTATAACACATGCACAAAGCCTCAACCTTCTTGATGTTAAAAAAAATTCAACACTTTTAATATTTAAAAAATTACATAATGTACTCATCGCCTTATCGTTACATTTTATGTGAATAAAAACCATCCGCTTTAGGTACTTTTTAAAATATACTCTTATGTAAGTATCCAGTTACAATTAATCAGACTAATAAAATCTCGCAACATCGAATAAATATCATAGACGTTCAATAGATATTTTAAAGCGACTAATGGGCAATCGAGCAAGGACTCGTTTCCTATTCGATTTTAAAATTACTGCTTGTTAGTTTGAAAGTTGCGCGGAGTCTTTTATGACATGATATGTAATAACCAAATTAAAGTGGTACTTTAGAACCAGTTTTAAATATTCCTTCTCAATAGTGAGGCCAGAGGAAAGTAGTAACACCAGTATACACTCCTAAATGACCCACTATTCGGCATGTCTTCAGTAATCTCTCATTAAGATTACGTAAACGTGACCGTGTAATTACTTTAGTACTTTGAAGCATAGTTTCAACTGTAACGTAGTAATAAATAATAAAGTCTATCTATCGAGTGGTGTCTTTGTGTGTTAGGTTAGGATTCTGGTTTTAAAATGGCTTACGAAAAATCCAAAGCGATCTAAAGTAATGAATAGGGAATTATGACCAAATCCACACAATGACAACAAGATGCCTATAATTTATTAATATAAAACAGATATTAATTTATATTGTATGACTTCAAAATAATATAATTATGATTATATTATTGTTCTATTTATACCAAGAAATATTTGTCGATATATAAATATTTGTTTTAAGTATCATTAATTATTTAATTTAGATCACCATAGAAGTATTAGGTTTTTTTTAATTATCATAATGGTGATGAACATCGAATGTGGGAAAGACCAGTTAAAAATGTACATGAAATTATTTTCGGCAGTGCCGCTCAGACACAAGCAGTCACATTTAAAAAAGGTCGGAATGCATCCAGTCTTAATAGTAAAAGGATCCTAATTCTACTGATTTAATCAATGTTAATGTCATGATAAAACTGGAGTACAGTGTTAGCGAATTTAAACTGTAATTTTATGACGGTAAGATGGAACATTGTATAATGGCGATGAGAGGTGTAATTGCAACTGAGCGTTAAATTGCAGTCAGAAAATAATTCTCAATTCGTCCTTACAGTTATCGATTGCGTTGAAGTTAGTGAATTTCGTAGAATACTGAATGCTTCTGGTGTTGTATGCATTGCTAAGTTATCTGTCAACGCAGTGGGAGCCGGTGGATGCAGGCGGCACACTATTAATCAACGTTGAAAACAATTGGGGAGGCTTATTTCAGCAGTAGACTTCAAATTGCTGAAGTGATGATGATAAGTTACTTTTAGACCTGTTATTGCTGGCTTATCTTGCGTATATTCATTTCATTTGGAGTGGACAGAAACCGTGCTACAACTATTTTAATAGGAACTAATTATATAACTTGTATCAAAGTTCACCTTTAAAACAGAACAGAGACCTTTTCATATCTGAATAAAACTTGTCAAATCGTAAGAGGTGGCTAGCCCAATGCCTACTTAATGGACACTTGACGAGATCCTATTTCCTTGGTAACCTTCTATGATACTTTGGGCGCAGATATAAGGTGGTAGAAATCTTCGGAGGTGCCGCCCTCACACTAAAAATTAAATGCTACTAACTTGGATAATATTCATAGTGAGGGAGTTGTTAGAAAACATGATGGATGATATGATGCCGAACACAGCGACACTGGCGGCGTCGTCGATGCCGGAGACAGCTAGCACCAGCGTGGGTATGCCTTTGGAGACGCCGTAGCCCTTCTCGCGGAGGCGGAACAGGCAAGGCACCACCACAGCCGGCGACACCGCCGCGATTATGGCGCCCAGGAAGAAAGCTAGAACAATTTCATTATCATTATTTGAAGGTAGTTCTACTGCTTGCTGTGGCGTAGTTATTAGTTTTTTATGCTTTTAAGTGCGGTAAAGGTAATTTTAATGATATTAGTACTTTTGTATTTCATTGTATTCATAAATGTTATCAGGATTAGAATTCAGAACTGAAGTACTTTATTATTGGTTTGTTTTGATTATAGTATATGATATATATAAATAAATAAATATAATATTTATAAATAAATATATAGTTCACGTGGGAATATGTTCAATGTGCAGTATTGACGCCGGGTTGTGTATTGAGTTTGGTTTCAGGCTTCCTTAATTAAGCAAAGGTAACATTGAGTATGTATTTTCCATCACGCGGACCCAATAACGAAGCACATGTGGTTATTTATACAGGTGTATTTTAATTCAAACTTAGATTAACCACTATAGCATACAAAGATAACCAAGACCCAGAGCTTCAAACGGAAGCGCACTCTATGAAATGTCATGCAAACACTCACTCAATCCAGGAATGACCTTTTGAAACGCTGCTTGACTTCGGTAATCATTATCGATTACCTGATTCTAGTTTATTTACAATCAGCGGAAATTTTACTTATAATACGACATGGTCTATTATTCGCTCCCCCTATACATATTTCTATTCAGTGAATGACATCACAATGACAATTTTAGAATTTAGTGAATCTGACTAAGCTTTGTATTCAAATTGTTTGGAGTTTAATTCTACTCAAACACAACTCTCTCGTTGACTTGTGCAACTATATATTCTAAGAGGTAATGAAAAAAGGGAATAACAACGCATTTACTCTTAATTTACAGGAAAACCTATGAATCAACCGACTGCTGTAGTAGCGCTATTGAGAAGGACGTTAAATCTTACAACAATAAACTAAAGCCTTAATCTACCGAATGCTATAAGAACGTTAACAGTGAGTAGAATATGATACTAGATTCTATTGTCACATTTTCACGAAGCGCATCTAAGTCGCAGATTTTTGCGATATTTACGTGAAAAGACGCTTACGTCCCATGAATTCATATTCTACGACTTTTTTATGTCTTTTGGTGCTTGAAATAATTTATGAAACAAGACTTTGATTTAGTGTTTATTGTGTGACGACATAAAAATTGCTGCATTTGATTAAAACGCTAAGTTTATTTGGGTGTCCAGCACTGCAATGAGGCAGTAACGTGCTAATGTTGGAGTATTGTTCGGTAGAGTTTTCACGGAACATAACAGCCTCAAGAAGGAATAAGTCTTGGAAGGCATTTTATGATTTTCCATTTAAAAAAAAACGTACGAATGTGTATTATATAATTTTAACGACAAAAATAAAGGAGATGCTTACCCCAATCCCAAGGTAAATCCAAAAAGAAATGCGACAGGACAGCACAGAGAACACATTCGAAGGTCCATGGGACCAGCGCAAGTTTGATGACGGTGAAAAACAGCTTCTTCATGGCCAGGGGGTCCAGATCGAGACCAGCTCGTGTAAGAATTATGGTGAGTGCAAATTTTCTGAAAAAGATTATTGTGATTAGCATTGATAAATTACATTGCATGATTGCGTCTTACATTTCATGTTACATGTCGTAAGTCTGTACCCGCGTTTACACAAAAGGAGGACCACCTTGGTGATCGCAGTTCAAGCAAGTACGTAGGATGAGGCTGCTGCCAATCTTTACTTATATTTTGTAGTTCTACTAAACACCATTCAGACTTAGTTTACTTAGTAGGTTAGTTTATTATTGTGACCACAAGGCGAGTCGAGAGAGGGAAGCTAGCGTACCGCCCAGCAGCGGCATAAACCACGCGCCATATCAAATTGTAAAACATTTAGCAATCAAGGAAAAAGGTAAGGTAGGTACATAATTTAAAAAAAAATATATATCTTATTCTAAAGGAGGTAGGTACCTTACATCAACTATAGTCTAGCTAAAGTAAAGACTACTTAGTAATTTAATTTTAATTAAAACTTCTACTGTTTTAAAAGTAAATTTGTCCAATATGACTACCTATTCTTATTCTCTATTAAGGCAAAGACACTTTAGTAACGTGTTATTAGTTACAGTATTTCACTTTCCTGACACTTTTTTCAGACTTAAAAAATTTCAAATTTGTTTTATTATAAGTAGCTATTCGTAAACTACATAATAATAGATAATTTTTTTTACTTCGTAGCTCCGTTGCCTCTTACTGATATTCGTCACACTTAAAGACCGTGACCCGGTTATATTATGTATATATACGATATAAATTACATATTGTTATATACTGAGGATACTTTTTATTACGGGAATATCCCTAATAACGAATTCAGTGCTGTTGGTATTAACCAATAATTACCAAAACGAACTTAGAATAAATCTTTTAAGCTCTTTAAAATTTTATACTTTTTTAATATATTTTTACGTTTCATATAATGATCATTAAATAATATCAATATATGAAAGCAATGATTTTTACAAATCCATCCCAATTGTAAAAACAAGGATAATGCTTATCTTTATCGTTAGTAATTAAATGTAAAACCTTTTCAAATGATTTTATCTATGATACATGACATGATACACATAGTGTCAAGAAACATATTAATAAATAAAATAATTAATGTAAATTAGGTCCTTGCCAAATGAAGCCGAAACTCGTTATTCGGTTAAGACATTAAAAATCAGAAAGATATATTTCTACATAAAATTGTTAGTCAGTATTATTTCAAGGGCATGCTTCATAAAAAGAAAAGTACTGAGTTACAAACAAATGCTTTGCATATTTCATACACTTTTGTGGAAATCAATTTACGTTTATTACTTGTTCTAATGTTATAGGTACTTTTGCGTTCTTTATGCGCAATTTCTATATAATTTTATCTGCGGTTAATCGTTAGATATTTTATTGAAATGTTGCGATGTTCTATATTATTTGTATGGAACATAATATATTTCTTAAAGGCTGTAATAATAATAATAATTACAATAGTAAGGAGGAAGAGGAGGTAACATGTTTGACATAGATTCTGCCACATATAAAACCTTATACAAAAACTTTATAACGTTAAACGCAATCGGTCAGAAACACAATTAAAACTCCATTGTTTGATGAAGCAGTGGAATACAACGGTTTAACAAAATGTTTTTTAAATCTACATATTTAAATTTAGTACATGCGTATTAAGAAAAAGTTTGAAAAAGTTGAAGTCTGTTTAAGATTCAAACGACATTAATTTACTTAATGTTTTAAATTAATGGTGTATGGGGCTCCTACCAAGATCCGATGAGCCCAAGCCAACCTCACCTGCAAGCACCTGCCGATCAACGGACGAGGCTCTGGCGAATTTAAAAGTTTCTGGTAAGCGGCAAAGGCTCGCCACCTATTACGAGGGACTAACTTTGTAATTGGCGAAATGTGGGCGTATAATATGCCTCTGCTTAGCCCTTCGGGGAAATAAACGAGGTTATATGTATATCTATGTATTTTTAAAATTAATATTTAACTAACATGCGGTTTCTATTGATCTACAAACTTTAAAGGCCTAATAAATTGTAGAAATGGAGGAGAACGAATTCAGAACTATAATCTTAGCTTAAACATTTTTTTTACTTAATGGAATAATTATAATAATCCTTTATTGCACAAAATAATTTAAAGTATTACATGAGGTGGGCTTATCTCTAGGAGAGATCTCTACCAGCCAACCCTAGCAGTTGTAAACTAAATAGTTGTACGTGATAAATGTTGTCCAAGAAAAGTGTTACTAATAAAAATAAAAATAAGAACAACATATAAAGCATAGCTTTTTCATATTCATTTTTTCCAGATACATACATACAACTTATGCTAACATTACAATTAAACATTTAAAAAAAAGTGCTAATTATGTGCCAAATTTTACAAGTAGTGATTCCTCAGTTTACTTTTATTATATACGTTTATTATGATTTACCTGATATAGGAGCACACTTTCAAATAGTCTTCGTCAAAGTTTACGAAACCAACGTTTTTGAGTATAATGCCAACTATGAGCATGCCGATAAGCTGGGGTAACGTAGTGAGCTTCATCATCACCCAGCCGCCGAAGTTGGCCGCCAGAGTCAACACGGCGAGTGTGAACAGCTGCCCGCCAGGCGCAACGGTATCGCCCATGATGATCCATACTATTAACCATACCAATATACCTGTGAACCATCACAAAAACAATAAGATTTAAATATTATTTGATTCAGTGAACGTCATGTAACATCTAAACGTAACATCTAGAGCCCCTTATACACACGTCTTTATTGTCAAGAGCGTTAGGGAATTTTCCGATATAATATGGCGTTTTGGGTGCTATCAACTGTTTAACGCTGACTGTACCTTTAAGAAGTTGGCAAGACACTAGCCTACTGCCTAGGTACAATAGGTTACCCCCCGGACAGGTCTTAGCGTGGTGGGGGGGGGGGGGGGCTGAGTACCTCCCAGAGGCCGGGAAAAGGTATCACCCAGAGATTGGCGACTCTTGGTGCCCTTAGTACTGACTACCAGGGAGGAAACTAAGAGGGCCAGGGGGGTCTTAGGCAGTGGGGCCAAGGGGCCCCTGCTGTCTAACCATGGACCCAGGAAGTCGGTCACACACACTATGGTCGCACGGGGAGATAGGAGGAGCGCGTCCACTGCGCCTCTCTAAGGAGGTCCTCCCGGTTTTGGTCCGGGGGACGTTGGCCGCAGGTGGGGTTTTAGAAGCTGCAACCCAGGTACTGGCCCCCGACTTTTTCTCAACAAGCGGCTGACGTCGTCGGAAGGTTTTTAGTGGGTATTACGGCTGGCAGTCGTGTCTGCCGATGGTGAGTCTCACACCCCGGTCCCCCTTTGACCGGAAGGCAGTGCGTTAATGCATTTTGTTACCGACGTAAAACAAAAAAAAAGTACACTAGGTTAACCATCATATCCTAACAATATCCCGCTTGCCCTAAACTTAAGCTTAGTGCTGCTCACTGGTCTAACCAGACTTGGCTGAATTCAGTTATTACATGGAGCAACTGCCGCATGCCGTCTGACCTCCGCAACCCAAAATAAAAACATCATTATATGGTTAAACCAGCTGTCAGGATATAATTTAATTCCAGTAGTAGTTCTAATTAGGCTCATTAGGGGCGTCACGAGACTTGGTGGTTGTAACCAATCAAGGAAGTTGAGCAGAATCCAAAGAGGTTAGGCCTTTGATCGGTGAACAATTGTGTGAGTGTGAGCCTATTGCCCAAGGGCTTCTAACAGGGATCAGCTTGGTGGAGTATGACCCATATCCCTCTGATCCGAGTATGTGAAAAGATCCGTGTTCCCACTGCGATTAGAAATAAAATCGAAAGTAGTGGAAAATGAAGAATTTTTACGAATTTACAAGGTCCTTTGAAAATATAGCCTAAGCTGAAAGTAAACTGTATAGAATAATTTATTGACGCCTCAGTACTGTTCTGTCAGATAATAATAAATTATTTTTTCAACACTATCTTTTTTCGGACTATATTATTGGAATGGCCTCCACTATAGTACATTGTCAGGATGTCAGTCTCGCGCCCCGACACTTGTTTTCATTTCGTAGAATGAGACTGCCAATTTAGAGCGCAATTTGTTATCCTGTTAATATTACAAATTTGTATCACGGTTTTTACTTAAACACGCTTTTGGCACAGATAGAGCCTCTTCTATAGTATATTGTCAGGATATTAGTCTCGCGCCCCGACACTTGTTTTCATTTCGTAAAAATGAGACTGGCAATTTAGAGCGCAATTTGTTATCCTTTTAATATTACAAATACGTAATTTATTTCTCATTCACGCTTTTAACTGAAACACGCTTTTGGCACAGATAGATCAGATAGATCCAGCTTATGCTGGATACTAATACTCTTTCTAATGTATTACTATAGATTATTATCTATATATTCTCTCCAAATCAACCCGTGCTAGTATTAGGAACCATCCACACGATCTAACAAATTTTCCAAAACGTTCCTATGCATACAGCTGTGTAAGACCATTAGGTTTTCTGCTGGCGCATGTGTTTCCAAGCTCCTGGAACCTGAGATCAGGTCATTTAACCCTTTACCAGGCAGTGGTTTATATATTGCCACCATAAATTGAACTTTATGGAATTAATGAACAATTTATTGTACACTAAATATAAAAAAGTAATAAAATCACATAAACAAATATATGGTACAATGGGCGGCCTTATTGCTAACAGCAATAATTTAATTTCTATTTAATTATTTAATATTTAATTATTTATATTTAATTTATGGGGTTGAGTTAAGGTAGAAAACCAATGAAAAAATCAACATATTTTGCCCGGTAAAGGGTTAATTAAGCTGGGCGTGAAATAGCATTTATATAGGCCGCCCTAAATAGGTGCGCTTGTTTTAGTGCTTACTCCACGATATGCAGCGCCTTTATTTTGGTGAATTGCGTTGATACTTTAATGTAGTTTAACGTGTCACATTAAAAAAAACACCTATCACGCGGAAACAGGTTACCTATAGAAGTAAAAATAAACAGTAATTACCTATGAGAAAAACTGCCAATGTTTGTGCAAATTGACGGTAGGACGGACATAGTGGGTAGGGGCATACTTTTTGCCAGTTACGTGGTTCCCAGGAAGGAATTCCGGAGTCTTCTTGATGGCACTTTGCGCAACAGGCGTACCACCAGGATCTGGAGAACAAAATCAATGAGTTACAGTGGCATTAAAATTGAAGTTTAAGAAAAGTAATGTTTGCGTTAACATTCTTGCAAATATTTGTTTTTGGATGTTTTGATGAAACACTCAGTTTTAAGCCCGTAAGTGGCCAGACTTAATCTCCTGATTGAAACACACCTTCACAATTCAGTTCATTCATGAATTTTTTGAATAAAGTAATATAAAAAACTAAAAGATTAATGTCGTCGACTATCGTAAAATCAGGCGATCCATGTTAGGTTAGTTTCACAGAATTTCGCTTTTGTAGATCAATCTCGATAGATCCAGTACAAGGTCATTTTTTGTCAATTCTTAGGAAATATTATTTAGTTTTATGGTTGAACAAAAAAAAAACCTTGAACCTAAATACTACTAACGCTGATTTGCCGATCATAAATCAATAATAAATAAATAAATATTTTCTGACAATTACACCAATTATTTAGTTCCAAGATAAATATCATTATGAACTTGAGCTTTGGATACATAAAAACAGATAAACGTAAAAAAATACTTTTTGATTGACACAAAGATTTGTCCTGCGTGGGAATCGAACCCACGACCTCAGGAGCAGAGTGCGGGTATACTCGTCTTCACGCCATATCATAAGATCGGGCACAATTTACGAACGGATTATGACATACACACACACATACACAGCCGCTCTTGTTATTATATACTCTATAAAAAAATGTGTTCCAGTATAATTATTATCAATATTCCCGTATGCAAAATAGAAAAAACTGCCAGTTGAGTCAGTCCAGCGCATTAAGTGTTCTCTATATTATATCGGAGAGCACAAAAAGTTATCGTGTTACACGGTTTGACGTCGATATGACAGACGTGGTTATTTAATTTGAAAATGTTGGAAAACTAATTAAATTTTGTAAATCTACATGGCAACCACATTTCATAAATATTTTTCTTTAATATAGACTTTTATTATTACTTATTATTTTACAGATTAGAATACAAAGCATATGACGAAGTAAAAAAAGCATTAAAAAAAGATAATATGGATTTTTTTGGTTTAAAGTCAAATTAGAAACAAAATAACAAATTTCATTGATATTCTCATTATGTTAGCAAAAATATTAAATGCGAATATGTAATAACCAATATTTTTTATTGATTTTTATATTTCTATACACACTATATCTTTTCATACATATCTTTATCAAAATATCCTCTCAAACTAAAACGTCAGGTTTCGGCTAACCGTTTTAGTCATAGTCATGATTGTAACAATAGGAATCGCCGTCAGATTTCATCGCTTAAACGGCAAGTAATTAGTGTATATTTCTTGTAAATATTTTACGTCAAACACGAAGAAGCTTATAGCTGAAACGAATCCATCGAAATATGAATGTATTTATTTATAAATATAACGGTTAAGGAGCATACGGTCAAAAAGTTTTTAATAATAATAATTGTTGACAATTACAAGAACTTGTGTCATCGATACTAAATAACTTATAAACATACTTACATACATTTTTTTGTACATACATACTTAATATACATATAAAACACCCAGACCAGAACAAATATTCATATTCATGGACACAAAGATTTTTTCGACCCCCGACCTCAGGAACGGAGTGCAAGCCACGCCATATCGGTCGCCCAAAAAAGTTTAAGTAGTACTTTGTTCTTTATTGTCTTCCAAATAGTTTCTTAAATGTAACTAAATTCAGTTTCTTTTATAAATAGACGAATTTTAATGCTTAGAAAAAAGTTACCCTAAGCCAACTTTTAGCAAATTTTGCGAATTTCTTATTATGCTTTTTTTACTATATGCGTCTATGCCAATTTATTTTTTATTTATATATAAAATGAAGTCCTGTTAGTTACACTATTTACAACTCAAGAACAGCTGCACAGATTTGACTCAAAAATTTATGGAGAGGTAGCTTGGAACCAGAAGACGGATATAGGATCTTTTAAACCCGTTCCCATGGGACGCGGCATAAAATATGGTATAAAAAAACGCAACTAACATAAAATAACAACACGCAACTTTCATCAACACATAACTGAAGTTACAAGCTACTTTTCACTTTCCCACGGGAACTCGATTTAAAATAAGTACCTATATATAGGTCACACGGACGAAATCGCGGGCGGCCGCTTGTAACTAATATAAAGAAAATACTAACCGTTCGATGTGTTCACTTTGCTGTGAGAGGGCTTTCTTGGAATATATGGATGATGTGGTTGAGTATTTTTTATATCTGCCTTCGATGTGTGCAGGTCGATCTGCGAACAAAAGACAAGTGCCAAGTATAATAAGCAAGCCCCAAGTGATGTTGATCGATGAAACTATCCTTGTGAAGGAACAGGTGTCTATAAGTCCTATATTCGTTTCACAGTGCGACCTACTGTACGTTCATGTGGTTAATTATTCAATAGAATTTGTTTATGTCCTTAACCTATTACAAAAAGTACCTCACATGTAATTATAAGACAATGATTTTCAAGGATTTTACGCTTTAGTTAGTTTGATTTTTTATATGTATTTTAAAGTCATTTAATTAATTGACCGCTGTATATTTGAAAAACGCCAACAATCTTTAAGAATAGAGTGATACTACAATAAAGTTAAGATTATTACCACTAATCCTACTCAGGCTTAACTCAATACCTAAAAACCGTTGTTGTTTGCGCGATGATATATGCCGGGAACAAAAAAGTTTTTTTTAAAAAAACTTAGAAAGTATTTTTTAGCTCACTTTACTCAATATTTTTGTTTTTATTTTGTAGGTTTGAGAATTGTGATCCCACAAACTATTTGAATCGTTTTGTAGGACTATTGTATTTTCACTGCTAACTTTAATAAATAATAATTTCTTAATTATGTACGGTATCAAATATGTCTAATGTTGGTTGCTTTTTTAATTAAAACCTTTAAGTAAGGCAGGTGAGTGCATCTGACAAATTGCAAATTTATATTTACTAAAACATTAGAATAACGAATGGTAAAAGAGCAAATTAATGTAAGACATTACTGTACACAAGACATATCATTAACAGAAGTTTGAGTTCTAGCTTGCATTTTGCTGCACATTTTTCTGTTAGAATGCATTGCCTCAAGTTTAAAAGGTAATTTGAAAGGACATGTCAAACATTTCTAGGTACTGTGATGAAGACTAGAGCAACACGAAATCAAAAAAAGACATATTTTATTATTTTATATTTTGCAAATATAATAGGAACTCAGTAAAATGAAGAAAAGCTCCCGTGGTGCATCTATATGCAACTGCCTAAACTCAGACACTTGAGTTATACTTCAACTTTAACTTAAAACAATCTTAATTTCATAAACTAGCACTTGAAAACGTCTAAATGAAATACAAATAACAATCGAAATATAACTGTTCTGAAATCATGAAGGTTAGATTTACTTACATGCAACATGAAAAATTTGTTTCGATAAAGTGAAGTGACAATCAATGGACTTCTTAGATATTCTTTCTTTGCAATACAAACAATTGGTTTTTTTAAATCAATGTTCTTCGTTTTCATTTTATAATACCTACAATTTATGTTTAAAGTATAAGTAATTTTATGGGACTTTTAAAACATAATAATATCTCCCCATCTTATAAGAGTCAATGGTACTGCACAAAACACATTTTAACATTTTTCAAATTGATTTGATGTTGCTGTATACAAACAATATTACATCTTCGTCACAATAACAGCAAGATTTCGAACGCTCATACCCTTGATGCCATTAGCAGGCCGGGCCGTTGAGACTGCCTCATGAAGGTCTGCATTTGTAATGCTATAAGTCAATAAGGTCAATTAATAAATCCTCTGTTATGAAATATATATATATATATATATAATATATTTTTTAAAATTTTATACGACATATTTAAAAAATATATTATTCATTTACCAATCAGTCTTTACGATTGACTCTTGTAAGTTCATATTATTTATTCTAAATCATACAATTTATTCAATGATACATTTTAATTGGCAACTTCATTTTTGGAGAATGCAAACAAACAAATAATATTTTTACGTTTTTTTTATTTATTCAATAAATATGTAAATTAAAAAAATATAATAAGTTTTAAACGCAATCGACCATTCCCTATATAGTGTTACAGTTGTGCGTCAAAATCATAAAATAAATCATTGAATTTTAGGCGAGGACATAGATGCGTACAAATAGATTATGAAAAATATTTAAACCTAATCAATTTAAAAATGAATTATGCCTTAGTCAATCAACTCTAATTCCCTAATATTGTCAAAGTAACGTAGTTAATGTACTAGATATATCAGACACCTATTTATAACCTATTTAACTATTCATGTTAGAAAGAACTTTTTGTTTACCCCATGAGTTGTCCATGTCCGCGGCCATTGCATTGTGAAGGTTGCTTTTCTTGCGGGATGGCCCCTCGGCCTGAGCTGATACGCGCCCATTCCTGCTGTTGGTTAAAAGTTTTACATTAATGACGTACTGTAATATAAAGATTACATACATTTCTGATCGGTCAACTGCATCACTGTAATTGAGTCCCCTCTATAATATATCGGAGGGGTCTACTAAGATCCGTAAATAATTAAAGGAAAAATGACAAAATGTTATATTTCCTACTATTCTATGCAAAATCTATGTATTGAGTGTCAATATGAAGACGCATATCAAGATGCATGTTTAGTATAACAATAGAATCATATTGATCTACGTGTGATAACCTCGTGGTATTGTTTGCAATTGTAGCGAACTTTGTGAAAAATGAGTCCTGTGTTTTGACGACGCACATTGTTATGCTTGGCCTATACAAACTGTGTCGTTTGCCGTTCCAGTGTTGGCGAGAACCATGTTGGATTGTTATGTTTTGAATTGATGTAGGCACTCACTACGAGTGTCAGTCTAGTGTAGTTTCGTCTACACATTATTGATGATTTTAATAAAAAATATTTCTCCAAGTAGTTTTTAATTTAAATAAACTGTTTACTTTTTTATTATCGTGTACGTAGTAAAGAGACTTATATAAAGAATCTTTTAACAACTTACTGCTAGAGGTTTATAATATGTGCCTTTACAGAATAACACTATAATTATTATTTAGGTTAAAGGTGTCACAAAGAAGTGACAATATATTTTTTTGTAAAAATATAATTAATTACGTATTTTCACTTTCTTATTGATAAAATGTAGTACTCAGTTGGTTCCAAGAAAAATATATGTTTCTACCTAGTTCATATTATGAATAGTACGACAACCACAAAAGCCGGATGTTTTAATTTCTTAATGCTTCATCTGAATAGCTCGCGCGGTCTGTTTATTTATTGTAGTATCTCAGCAACTTGTCTGCCCACGTGGTTTCTTGTCAAAATACTGAGTTAGAAAGTATTTTATTAGATGATTTTTTACTGAAGTATTATTATTTACTTGATTTGTAAACTCACAGTTTTATACAAAAGTATGATGTAAATTTTGTACATTTCTCTAACAGGCCACGAGGACCAAAAAGATAAAATAATATTTGACAAAAATTAATCACATAGAATTATTGCCAATTTGAGGTCAATAATAAGAAATCAAAAGGTTTAATAATAGAAAATCTCTTGTAACTTATGTAATATATTCCCGGCCCATATAAGCATTGCAACTGGTTTTTTTTAAAATAAAATCCTATTATAAATTGATATACGAGTAATAGACAGATACGTACAATGTGTGGCGCAACTCAAATATTGAATTAATCACATATGATCAAACAGTCTTTCACTAGATGGAAAAATAATATCGTCACGAACCGATAAATATTTTTTCTTTCAGCTATAAATTGCGTTAATGGAAGGAATACTGTAATTTTATATGTTTTGCATAATGCACGTGGAGCCGTCATGATGATTAAAAAAATAATAATTATTGTATACTGGCCAATGCTTGCGGATTGAGGCAAATGTTTCCAAATTAATTAATAACGGAACGTTCGTACCGGATGTTTTTTTTGTTAATTTACATATAAAATGAGGTTATTTAAAAAAATATCGAAGTCTTATAACGTAACCTAGTGTTATAAAAAATAATATTAATTAAAATTATGTAAGAATAAGATATTATTACATTAATTCAGTTCGAAGTATCGTGCTCCATCAAACGTGACGCAATCAAAAATTGCATTAATGTCGTGTGTTGAGCATTCAAGATCGAATATTGATAGGTTCTAGTACTTATCTACTTAGGTTCAGGATAGGCCACGTGCGTATCAAGTAAATAATATATGGCATACACGTACGTATTTGCAATCTAGGCCCTTTATGGCCATAAATGTCATGGCTGCTGCGAGGGCCAACCGCAAGTCGCTTTTGTTACTTTACGAGGAAATTGAATTATAACCGCTTTGATAACATTACAGGAAAATTCTAGCAGGTTATAAATATTATTCTTTTGTTGACATTGCTTGTCGACAGTAGCGTAAGTAGCCACGCTACGGTTTACAATGGGAATGTTTACAACATAGCAAGAACGATACGCTCCGTTTAGTGCGATTAATATGATAAGCTGTGCGGTGCGATTGAATACATACTCTTCTGTGAAATACGGGTACTGTAGTTTCCTGAAACTAACGCGCATTTTCGACTCAGTCTATCGCTATACTCTCGACTTGGTATATCGATTATAATTAAATTAATTGTGAAAAGACAAGACTGTGTTCGAAATATGCTGTGAATCCAAAAACTACAGAAAGTAAATCACTTTCATGAATTGTGCTTATTTTTTGGACAAAATTATAAAAAGATAAAATATAAAGACACAATTTGTTAAACTACACAAAAACCTTTTAATTCAGAAAAAGTAAAAATTTTCACTGTAATATTTATAATAAAAGCCACCCTCCATTTTATGTTACACAAATTTAGTTTTTGAAACATTTTGTGTTAGCATATTCGGTTGATGGTATATAAAAAATAAAACTTTACAATAATTTTTAATAATTTAGAAATATTAAAAAAAATATTTTAGAATATAACTCACCAATGCCTGTTCAGTGCGTCTGTTTCCAAAGACGAGTCTGATGGGAGGTAGCTGTCATAGTGACAACTGAGGCTGCTGTGAGACATCCTACATGGCACTCTAATGAGTCTTGTTCACTAAAACTAAATATTAGCGGGCGAATTTATTACGCAGGGGCATGCCGATCAGCCCAGCTCGCTCCACACCTATGCGGAGATGAATGTGCATCTTATAAGAGAAGGTTTGGCTGCGAGAGCCGCCCGCCGCGTCTCACCCCGGGCACGTGACTGCCTCGGTGCGTTTAAATTCGCCGGCCGGCTTGCCGGTCATTGGCCGTCGCACAAAAAGATCTTTCAATCCCAACAGTAAGTCCATAGAACCGCATTAACCATTGCCCGGGGCGGGTTGCCGTGTCGGTAACTGGATGACGACTGCCTGAATAAGCAAAGAGATATCGCGCTTCTGTTTATAATAACGTCGTCGCGGACACCTCAAACAAGGCTCGCATGACATCTGCGCCCGCGCACCCGCGCCCGCACCGCACCCTCCAACGAGTCGCACCTTTCGACACAATGCCTGCGTGACGACTAAAAACATTGGTTCCATGTGGTTTAACTCAATTCACATTGCTTTCATGTGTTACTGATTTTTACACTCAGGACGCATTTCGTTTCATTTATACAATGAGCGCGGAAAATTTTACTTTGCCATCCATTCGCAATAAAATATCATGAATTAATAAAAATATAAATGCTTGTATAAATCAACTTCATATAGCTTGTCTGTAATTTTTTGCATCCTTATGTTAGCGTACAGCTATAAAAAGTACAATATTTTGGCGTTTATAAGTCACGATTTATGAATAAAACATAATATTATTCCTAATAGAGATAAAGCCAAGGGCACTGGTTGCGGTGAAACATATTATACAAGTTCACGGCAACCACATTTTTGTTCCGTTCAATAAGTACTAATATATTGTTTAATAACGTTTTTAATTATAATATACTTATTGTTATCAAAGAAGTTAAGGTTTCGCATCAGAATGTCACGGAAAAATATGTCAAAGTGATTTTTCCAAACATAGGTAACAAAAACTACCTATATGCTAGTACACGATGTAGGTTTGTGTAACAGTAATTATCTCCTACTCCAAGTCATGAGCATGGCCACTAAGAAGTGTAAGGTTATATGCAAGGGTGTCCATACTGTTCATGCGATCTAGTAAGACTATGTTTAATAGTAAAACAAATGTAGAATTTAACTATTTTTTTCTGAAATAAATATTTGCGAAATATCATATTGCATGGTTTAATGTGTGCATTGAAGGATAGATTTCATAGTATTTAGAAAACAACTTAAAAAAATCTTCTCTGACTGATATTGGATATGAATTATTAATTAAATCTTAATTAAAGTTGAATTCCGTCTAAGCTTTCTTGTTTTATTTTTTACTTTATTATAAAAACTAGCAGTCGCCCGCGGCTCCGCCCGCGTGGATGTCGGCTACCGCTGTAAAATGCCTACCCAGAAAAGACACGGTCAGCAAAATGATTTCCAGATCAAATCACAGACACGGACACTAACATCGACGACGCAGTCATTATCCGCAGGCTGCATAGATTGTCTTTATGTGGATGTTGAAGTTGTTAATGATGAAAATATTTAAATCTAATTAATACTTAGTTTTTACTCTTACCGGCAGTCCCGGAGAGCAACCTGTTGTTTTGGGATAGATAACTAAAGCGATTATTGTAAATCTTCCCCATAAACAACATTTGACATTAAATTATTTTTAGGTGACAAAATAAACTGATGGTCGGGAGCCCGGAAATCGTAATAATGTAGCTATCTAATGAAAAAAGAATTATTAATATCGGTCCAGTAATTTTTGAGTTTATTCGTTACATACAAAAATACAAATCCTTCCTCTTTATAATATAGATTACATTGACTCTCCCCCCCCCGTACCCCACTGACGCTTACATGGAGCCTACATCGCATGCTGGCTAGCTGAGCGCGGTGAGCGGCAACCACGCGACTTTTTTCTAATACTTGCATTTTTAAACTCGTGATATCTTCCAAATGAAATGTCCGAATTGAATAATTCAAAAAGTTATAAAAAGGTATTGAAGCCGTCTTGAATACAAAGTAATTTTTTTTGATAAGGATTAATACCAAGGTACAAATATAGAGCCTTTTCAAGCGGCGGCATATAAATTAATTTTTTAGAATAAAAAACCGCTTACTGTGTCGTAACTATAATATTTAGACATATGCTGTCGCGACACTTTTTGTAGATAATGATGAGTACTGCAAAGTCGTAGTACATAATTTTGTTCTATCATCAATAGTTTTCGCTGCGCACGCTATGTAAGGAATTTTTCAGGTCATTTTTTTACACCTTGGGTTACATTATTGGATTTCTAGTAAGGATCCCTATTTTTTAAAAAAATATAATATAGCCTATGTTACTCGGGGATAATGTAGCTTTCCAAAGGTGAAAGAGTTTTTGAAATCGGTCCAGCAGTTATATTATAATATAGTATATAGTATAGATAATAAAACTTTTTATTTTTTATGCTGAGGTTTGTTCTTTATTTTGAAACTCATGTGGTACAAACTACTTATGTCTTATTTGTAAATTTGTAGACATATTCTTATTATTTTTACTAACATTAATTATATTTCTTATTAGTAGTCATTATCATCACTATTATATTTGACATTTATTATTTCGGGATTTAGTGCGAAATATCAACTCGTCCTGTTTTTTTAATTAGAGTTAGTGTTATGTGTTTATGCATCATCAGAAACCACTGGATAACATAAAATAAAAAAAACTCCTGCCATTTTAAGACTAAAATAAAATTATTTGTGTTTTAAGGGACCAAGAAGGGTTTAATTTTTCATTTTGACAAGAATATAAATAAAAACTTGGTACAACTGTTTAGATTTAACATGAAAATCTTTTGACAAAAAAATAGAAATCCATAACAACAGTTAAAAGTTTGAAATAATCGATAAAACAATAATATTCAGTTTATTTAACACAATTTTTATCTTCGAACATTTCACACAGCGCCAACTAGATACAAACTAAGCAGACTTTTTGATATGTGTACAACTATATATATGATAAATTATCTAAATATCTAGTAAGATATTCAGATTATTTATTCCTTTTTTTTCGATATATATATTTTATTAATAAATTATAACTTTTAATAGCCGCTTACTTGGATATCTGGTATGGGTACTAAATTTAGTTACATATAATGTTATTTGTCTATTTTTATCAGACCCATAAGCCATTTACTGGGTACTAACTAGAGACAAAATAAAAACATGCCTATATTACTGCTAACCGGTAGATCAAGCGGTTAATACCCAATATACATATTAAGCTGGTTTTATTTAAGTTACTCTCTAGCTAAATCTTAAAACCAGGAACACCACCATAGCCATGCCGAATTCCAGTTTACTAGTTCCAGTGTAGTGTCAACTGCCATGACAAGTAAAAATGTAGGCAAATTGGTTTTCTTGTTCGCCGCACCACGTTTGAATTTCAATTAGAATTTCTTAGTCATTTGACCTATTGTTCTATGAAATGACATATACATAGTGATGTATCCTCTTTGGCGAATTTGAGATGAATATTTAGGTAAAACATGTTTTGAATCACCATATGCGTGCTTTACAACTGTAGCCTCAAAACGTTGCTATGATAATATTTTTAGGCGTTCGAAATTAAAAGTATTAAAATTAATGATTTAAGATAAAATAGGAATATATCGCTATATGAAATGAAAGTGGACTATTTTTAAACTAAAATATAAAGAATATTGTGCTTTAAGCAAATTTTCTGAGTGTCAAAACAACACGTTTCAAGCAAGGAAACAACAAATGGGACGCATTACAGTTACTTTTTATGAACGCTTTAAAATAACCTCCTTGTTGTTCAATGGAATGTATGATTGTAATATTTGTACATTAAGATACAGTAACGGAAAAAAACGCAATGTCCTAAATGAGCACGTGACTCTATTGAATAGTTCTATGACATTGTGATACCCTTGTTCAAGTGATGCCTTTATGTAGCTACAGATATTTTTATTGCTTACTTAGATTGACCTAGCCCTCCAGGCATGGTGGAACATATTAGAGCTCTATTTGCTTTGGACGTGGACTTTGCCTTTCACAAATCGCAAATCACGTGATGAGCGGTAACCGAACTATAGTTATAGTTATATGTAGGTGTAGTTCGGTTACAAGATCTGTATGTACAATATATAGGTATTGTTATGGTGAAAGGTTAAGAGTATCAAAGAAGGGATCCCAAATTGGTTGCTCATTACTCAAAGGCCATCGCAGACGGAAGCTGTGCTTAGTCATGCATGCCTTATATTAAATCAATGTAGTCAATATTTACACGGTACTTTTTTGTTGTAAGTACTTTTACGACAGTAACTGTTTTATCGTCAGTTTTTAAGATTACATTGTCTTTAAAAAAAGATAAGGTTTTGACGACATAACTAAAACTGATTTTGATGAAATCTAAGTGAAATATTTTATAAAGAAAAGACTTTTTAACATTTTAATGATTTGGAAGATTTTCTATAAATGTAAACGTATTTTTTTTATTGAAATCTACTCAATCAATAAGAAGACATCTGATAACATTTTCGATTGGCAAACATATATAAAAGTATGCGGAAAATAGTCTTACGATAGAATTAAGAAGCTTGTCCTATTCAAAAAGGAACAGTGGTTTTTGATTCAAACAATTTGAATTTGAATTTGAATTTAAATAACGAAGCAGCTTATTAAATTTATTGTGAATTATTTAAGTAAACTAAGTTTGTACTACGTCCGTATACGCGTAGATACATGACAATATTGAGAGGACAATGTATTAACGTACTAGGATATTTATTTTTAAATACATACTGTAATATTTTAAGAAAATACCTAGACCAAGAAAAATATCAATATTCATGCTCACGAATATTTGTCCTTAGTGGAAGTCGAACACACGACCTTCGAAGCTAAGAATATCGACCATCTCGCCATATCAGTCGTCAATTTATGAGGCCAGTATATTATATAATATTAAAGAATACTATTTTATTCAGATTATAGATGAAAAAAATATTAATGGTCAAAGTAAGAATAATCCCGCACAACCAATCTACCTACTATTTCTATACGTATATACTAAATGTGTTTTAAAATCTGCTTTATGCCTTAAAGCTGTCGGCCAGCTGAAAGAAAGAAATTGGGCACCGCAGCCTACCAATGCCAGGAGCACACAGAATAGTGTAGGTGCATCACTAGCGCGTGGCTGTCTCGTCAAAACCGTTTTCAAAAGCCCCATGCTGCAACCTATTGGGCAAGAGGCTTCTTACATTAACCAAGCATAAAGCTTCGCAGCAAAGCACACGTTAAAAAAAGAAAGCGAAGAGCTGTATCTTCGCTATAAAATGTGTATGTACTTTCTGGATTTTGTAGTAAGATTTATCGCTGTCGGTAAACACACTGGTATAATGAGTTGTTTATATAAATCACTATTATATATAACTCATTTATCGCTCGCCTTCTAACACAAATGCTGACGGCTTTATATACTCACTTAGCTCACACTTGAATATGTAACTACGCCAAATAATATTACAGTAACAGGGGATATTACTAAAATATATTACCTAAAAAGGCAGCACCGACCTATGAGTAAAACAATAGAATAAACTACCTAGATATGCCCTCCGGATTCGGTATTATGGCGGGCCATACATTATCTACCAGACGAAAGCTATCCAGACCACTTTATGTTAAAAATAAATAAAACCAAATGTTTAGCGTTTATTGCAATCCTACAGCATCAACGATCAATTTACTTTAATCAATAGCTTTAAAGCCATACATATAAAACAAAAATACACAACATAAAAGCACTTGAAAATCTTCAATAAAAATCTTAATGATTCACTGTTCTGTAAAGACCCCACTGCTGTAACTTCACGTCTTGTAACTGCACTCACTGACTCCATTAAGGCTAATACTGAAAATATTAAAATTCCAAAAGAGCGATCGCACGATGAAACCTTGTATAACGCCCGGTATTTTGCGTTGAATCAGAAATCGTAACAAAATGCAAAAACTACTTGGAAGGAAAGTTACTCGTATAATGACGTACTAAGGATTACTTACTCTAGATAGAAACTACTGCAACAATCTAATTAAAAACTTCAAACGAAAATACGAACGGAACTTAATTACTAATACTTTAAATAATAACAAACTCTTATGGAAAAGCATAAAAACCGTCACTTGCAGCAATTTATTACGTTACAACTGTAAGGAATTAATTAATCTTAAAGAAAATCCTACCGAGGCCACGAGTTTTGTCATTACATACTTCGCAGATGTAGGTAAAGATCTTGCAAAGAGTATAAATTCTAAGGGCATATCCAAACAAACACAAGTAAGTCATAAAACACTAGCCCGAGTTAACTCCTTCGTATTATTGAAAACTGACATGGAGGAAGTCGAGAGAGTCGAGGACGCTTATATGAGTTTGAGATCTCAAAGTGCCCCTGGTTGGGATAATATTACCATCTCTTTCTTGAAAATGGCCAAAAATTAACTTGTTCCCATAATCACTTACCTTGTAAACCTCTGCTTCGACCGGAGTATATTTCCAGCTCCATTGAAAAAATCTGTGGTATTCAAAAGTGGAGATAGAGACGATGTCGATAACTATACCAATATTTTCATATTTATTTCAATATTTTAATATTCGATTTTCTATAGTCAAATGAATAAAGTGAACAAATTTTGTTTGTTTAAAAATAAGTGAGTTTAGAACTGTGATTAAACACTTCTATTTAAATGGCTTCGCAGCAGATAAAAGCTCTGTTGGATTCACTTCATGGCACATCTGTCACAGTATTAGCTAAAGTTATTAATGTAATTAATTAATTTTAACATGGCCGTACATCAACAAAAAAGGAACATCGTTCGGGACATTCTGTAAACGTGATTTCCCGGTTTTTTTTTAGATTAATCAACGATATGGTGCTAAGTGACCGAAGTATACAATAATCCCTATGCAATAATAATGCCCGAGTGCATTCGTGTCTTGTTCTGATGAACAAATGGAGACAATGAAGTTTCAATACGCACTTGCATTTATAACTCGACCGCAAGCGCTGTACCGTGGACCGTTGTAAAAGATTGTGATTCTGTTTGTGTATAAAATGGACTTGTATATAATAGAGAGGCTCTGGGTGTGATTATTGTATAGTGTGCAAGGGGATAATGTGCCACTGGAGCCTGTGACTAGGTTATTCAAAGCCTGCCCTAATGACTTGGTCAGAGATACAGCGCCAGCGGTCAAGTCAAAGTATAAGAAGCGCTCGTCTCTCTCGCTCGCAAAACTAGGTGCAAAGTTCATCGTAGTCAGTCCTTGGATAAAACACGTTAAAAAGACAACGTAGGTCTGGAGATGTTATTTCATTTATGCGGTAGTCGTTTAGCCAAGTTACTGCGTGAAGCTTCGACTTCATTGGGTAAAAGCTGAAAATCAGTGTTTGCTCTCATCGAGGGCAAATTTCACTGAGCTTTGGCCCCTTTGCGTCACTTCTGCACACATGCCATGGAAAACGAACTTAATAGGTAATTTTCTTTTTATTTTACTTTTTAAACATTTTTGTTAATGTTTGTATATTTTTGATTTTACTTCGATTTTTATGTCTATATAGTCTGTGTCTGCATGTGTTTGTGATTCAAATAAATTATTATCTTATCTTATCTACTGGGCGGCCATAATCCAATCAATTTGCGATTTTTAGTATGACCTGAATCTATTTCACCTTTTTACGTGAGAAGAGGCCAGAGCACAGAAGTGGGACGTAATTCAAATAGGTTTTTAGTATTTGAATAACTTTCTTGATTTTATAATATAACAAAAAAATTAAATAACAACAAGTGAAACTATGTATCATGGTGATTTGTTAAGATATGGGTTTGATGTTTTTATCTTAAGCACGTGAGTGACAAAAATCACTTATATTGACATTGGCATGACAATGCCATATTTAGTTATCTATCTCTATACAGCACACTTTTTCCTCAACATCAGTGTTGCTTTTCACAGTAGTTAGAAGATGGCATTAATATATTACGCGATTCTGCATAGTACACAAACACGATTTATCGACCTCATATTACTGTAAAGTATTCGAAACGTAGGGATTAAAAAAGCTTACGATTTAAATTAGAAAAATTATTTATTTTATTACTATGCAGAACATAATTTATACGGAATTAGTTATAATGATATTTTGAAATAATAATGGTGTTTATAAAAGTAATTATTTGTGAATATTGAAATAATTACTGTGTAATGAACAGTTATTAAGAGTTTATTTTTCTTTAAATATTAACTTTGGTTTCTTCTTGATTCTTTCTTAATCCAATAAATATATATCTAAATCTAAATATGTCCATTAGCATTTGTCATGGCGTCTCACAGCAATTAGTCTTTGATAAAGAAATTATATTTTCAATATAAATGGACTCATTATTATGTTGCCCACCATTATTTTTGAATAGTTATCTTAACCGACGTGCAAAAGGCTTGTGTTCAAAGCTTTTTTAATGCAGTACTACATAGAAAAGATAAGAAAAGAGAGTGAATATACAGTTTTTGACATAACCAAAATAGGGCTTATAGGGCCAATCCAACCTCACCTGCAAGTGGTGCACTTGCCGATCAACGGACAAGGCTCTGGTGAACATAACAGAGCCCGGTAAGCAGATGATCACGATTTAAAGTTAAACCAGGATTAAAACTAGTGCTGTCATTTTTAATTGATAAAATGAAGACAGTGATAGCACAAGTTTCACAGCTCTGCCTATTGATTTTAGACTTGCACAGAGTAAAAATATCTTTAAAACTATGTTGCATGATTGTTATTTAAGTGAGTTCTCGTCGGTTTAATTCTCCCTACTATCATCTTGCCTGTATTATATATATTTATGTATATGTAGTGTATTTGATTAGTGTGTTGATTTATGTAACTTTATTAATATTTTTAATTTGTAGCACCGCCTTTAACCCTCTCTGCTAACCCTATGGTTAACAGGTAGAGAATGCCTTCGGCATTAAGTTCGCCTTTTGTATCACTTTTTTTGTGTGCAATAAAGATTAAATAAATAAATAAAGTTTTAAACATCGTATAAATTCAGATCTTTGTTTTGTAATCATATCAAATCATTTATTGCATGTCATAATACTTAGATGTTACAAATAAAAGGTCTACTTGTGACGCGGTCTACAATAAGCCCCTTATACTTTTATTTTTGGTTGATGGTTCAGTAAGTAAGCTGTAGTGATTAGATATTCTATTATCTAGTAGTTAACTTAACTTAATTTAATTTCATACATTTTTTAACTTGAGTTTATCAGTTCATACATAATGTAAGCACTTATTTTAATAAGCAAATATTTTAACTTAATATTGCTTAGTAAAATTATTCTAATTGCATATAAAAGACTTCAACGCCTAACAAGACGCCTGAACATTCGTTCAAGCAATTCAGCATAAACTTGTGTAAAGTGGTTTTATCTGTAAGTAAATTTTCATTTTACCTAGCTAGATAGTTTAAGTTAGTACAACGTTAACCTATCTTTAAATATCCATCGATTAGATATTCTAAATACATTATTGGCGGTAAATAGAAAAAAGTAAAATCTTATTTGATCGAGCAAGAATCTATATTTTTTTATGTATTTATTTAACATGGTTCTATTAAGTATTTATTGTGCCTACCTACTCAAAAAATTTTTTTGAATAATTATTATATTTGATTTATTTTTTCATTCTGATTTAATGAATTATTGTATTTTTCACGACAAAATATATTTGCTGTAAATCTGTTTGAAATAATAAAATAAGAACATACAATATATAGAAAAGGTTATTCAACTCATAAAATACTTATAAGTTTTACCAACAAATACTTTATACTGTGTAATTGCTGGCGAGGAAAATTTGGGTTTTCGAACATACAGATCTCCTCTGTGTATCTCTGCCCACACTACCCTTATTCACGGATGCCCGATCTAAATCGATCTTTTAGAAGATCACAATATTTTTGAAAAGAGTTCGAATTTATAGTTTTGTTTTATTTTTTTATTCATTTTACAATCTTTAACATAAGAATCCAATGATATGTAAAAAGAAAAATTCAAAAACTGTGTTATAAGTTATAATGGCCATTATAAGTTTGGTTTTTTCACCAGTACAACTATTATTTTTATTAACGTTTGCCGTTAGGACAAGTTTATCATTATAGTGCCAAAAAGTTAAAAAAATTCCCTTCATTTTTCTATTTTGAAGATTAAAACATGAGTTTAGATAAAGTAGTGTTTGAGACTGCACATAACTTAGTATTAAAACACCCGCGAATGCTAATAACGAAATCGACAAACCTCTTTTTTTTAAATCCTGCTCGTCTTTAATAACCCTCATTATGTGACGGTCACATAAACTACTATTAACTCGTAATAATATGTATAAAAATAAATTTACATACTAATCACTGTCTTTTTCTTACTCTTATTGTTAGAACATTATAATACGATCTTCTAATCGCATGAGATCGATTTCAACCAATACGATTCATATCGTAGATTGATTCACGGGGTTACGACCCATTACAATACAAAAAACAATTCAAAGCAAAAGATCGGGCATCCCGGCCTTATGACAGCCATTAGAGAATTTAAGACAACAAATAGGAAAAGAAACATCGAGGCATCGATTCATTTTCTAAAACTGGTGTAAATTAGGTTTTTTATGTGTTAAATTGTTAGGATTTTAGACAAGTGTAAAAAAGTAGCATATAAGCGTATACGTGAATCGTGATTTTCCGTGTCATTTCAAACATTTAATATAAGCTTTTGGTAAAATCTTAACAGCGGTAGAACTTTAACTTAACTATCGCAGATTTTACTTGACTGTGGCTCAATGAAGAACACGCTGGATAATGTTGAGTTCACATGCAATTAATTCATGCTTGATTCATTAAACTATTTGACACTGGCAAATACTCTGATCAAGTAAGTACATATCAAGTATTGAAAAACCAGTGATTAGAACAAATGACTTACGAAATGAGCTCTAAATTATTAAGAGTTTTTTTGTACACCTACATGTAAGAATTTCTAAAATGTTATAAACCAATTTATGTGGAATATTTATTAAGAAATGAAATTCTGGGGTCAAAGCGTCTTTATCGTTTAAGTGTAACGACTTTTAAAACCTCTATTAATCTATAATCTGTGCAGTATAGGTGAAAATGTTAAGATGTTGCGAAGTGCGGGAATGGTATATTACAGTATAATATCCAAAAGCTCTTCAAATTCCCCATGATAAATGCAAAAAATATCCAAGGGGTTTCGTGCACTCGTCATTTTTAATACAGCTAAAAATATATCGGGATTTATAAGCCTAAAGTTCTTCATTTACTAGCTTACTATCTATTGAACTTTGTCCACAATACATAAGTCCATCAGAGTTGAAAAATATGAAAAACTATTTATCTTTTGCAAACTTTTCTATTTTTCTATGGCCAATAAAACCGAGCATCTTTTTAACCTCTGCGGCCGCCTTTCTGTTCTCCACCGTATTGCTTATTGATCGTTTATTTTAGCACAATTATTAAGACATTCTCATGGCAATGAGTGATATGTTAAACTCTAATCAGTAGTGTTCTGTAGGGAAATTCCGCATAAAACTGCACTGCGCTTGTGACCCCGATACATTAATTGTCAATCCAAATTCACTCTGTAATTTTCACAATAGGCTTGAACACATTGAGTTTACTGCCACAATTTGGAGCCAGCACAAATGTTTGGATTGGTCTCTTCGTTTATGAAAAATACCTATCACTACAAAGTTGCACTGTTATCTGTAACTAGATGCTATCAATAAAGATGGTATTTCTATTCTAAAACTCTCGTCTATATCATCATCAATTATCATCATTTCAGCCCATCAACGTCCCTCATCTACTGAGCACGAGTCTGCTCTCACAAATCAAGGTGTGAGGGTATTGGGTCATACTCCACCACGCTGATCCAGTGCGGATTGGCGGTGGCAGGTGTATGGCGTCCTGCTGTTAGAATTTATCAAGCCGCCCATTAGGCCTCTAACATGGCTTAACGACGACCACATTTAGTGATAACCGGGACCAACGGCTGAACGTGCCTTCCGAAGCACGGAAACGCTCGATATCAAATACCACACAAACGGTCACTCATCCAATGACTGACCTCTGTCAATTCTGCTGTACTTCAGTGATCGTTTCCGACCAACGAGTTCCGCAGAGCTACGAGCGCTTCATCTATATATCCGCATTTATTTTCCACAAATTACCAGTAATACATACTAAAATCAATGAATTTTATTAACTTACTTTTCAGAGGGCATGTTTTCCCTGTCCTTGCTAGATTCGTCTGCCATAATGGACACCTTCCTCTTGCCGTCGGGTGTGGGGGCGCGAGCAGGCGCCGCTACATGACCATCAGTCCCATTGTCTCCCAAACCCAAGCCACTGGTTTTCTTCTTCTCCTCTTCCCGCTTCTGTTGTGCAAGGTCGCTTAAGTCAAAGGGGTACTCCTTTATTGAAGCCATTCGGATACTTGTTTTTCGAACCTGTAAATAATTTTATCTTCGCTTACAAAAAGTTTTCGACACGTTTCAACTTTTTTGCTTTTTTTTTGAAGGTTCGTTTAAGGATATTATAATTTGCTAGATTTTATAACTTGTTGTGAAATTTATTTAATTTAATTGATTTAACTGTGTTCGAATATAAAGTTATCATTCTGTACAGTATCAAAAATCAACGTTTTAATATTTTCGTCAAACGGTTCGTTAAACAGTTTTAGGTTCGTGCAAAACTGCGCGCGCGTCTCTATCAAGAATGCGTTAACAACTGAATTTCTGAAAACCTTCACAACATTTGTAACACACTAAGCCTTCACTGACAAGTTATCGGACAGACTCTAAGTAATAATAGTGCTGTTCACACTACTCAAATTGTATGCGGATATCATTAAATTATAATTATATTACAAAAACTTGTTAACTCAAGTCTGTTTATCTTCGTTCTTTTATAAAAAATAAATATTATTTTCTTTGGTAAGGTAAGTATTCATTTGGCCAGATCAGGTTTTTATAATGTTTACAATTATTCATATTCGCCAGATCACTGAAGTTCACTGGAGTTTACAGAGGATGACTTGTGTGAATATAACAGTGCGTGCTGCAGAGGGTAAAATTCACACATAAAATCCACAGAAGAATATACTAACAGTAGGGCGCAATCTGCCTTTGACAATACAGATTGGTTTTATGGTCTCAATTTTAAATATATACTGTAGATAGTCCTCATGGAATGTTAATCGTGTTTATGTTAATCGTGTTTTTGTTAATTACACATTTGGTTTTTCTTTCCCTAAAATGTCACATATTTTTTCACAAATTATTTTACGCAGTTGTTCAGTTCGCTAAACTATTTTTTTTAAATTTATTGTATACAGGCATATATAATATCACGCCTGTTTCCTCGAAGAGGTAGGCAGAGGCGTATTATACGCTCACATTTCGCCAGTTATATTGTTAGTTCCAGGTAATAGGTGGCGAGACTATTTCCGTTTACCGGAACCTTTTATATTCGCCAGAGCCTCGACAGGTGCACCACTTGCAGGTGAGGTTGGCTTGGACTCGTGGTAGGAACCCTTTACAATTCATTGTGTTTTCTAGTATAAAAAGTACTTTTTTAAATGAACAGAATAATAAGCTCACCTTAACCTCAAATTTGAGTAAGTTAGACTTTTGACTTAATGAACCTTTTTTATATGAAGACATGACCTAGTTAGTTTACCTGGCCATGTCCAAATCGCCCTTACTATAGCTTTTTTAGCATGAAGAGGTACTTAACATACGTATTCACATACAGACTGATTAATCTTAGTATTGATAATATTAGTCTCATCTGATGTGTTAGCCATAATTTCTTATTAAAAGACACATTGCAGCCGGCGTAATGAGAGCAAAGTATGTTTTATTGTATCGTTTTTTAAATTTATTTTATCGAGACCTTTACAGTATTGAATTTCATAATCATGTTAGCCTTATAAATTCCACTGTTAAAAATTGGCATCCCCAATAGATTATATTACATTGGGAGTATTTGGCCATAATTACAATGTTTGTTGGCAGGCAGGTTGGTGATCGCAGGGCAAGCCAGTACGCATACGTATACAGCGGCGGGTGTCGTCGGAAGATTTTTAGTGGGTATTACTGCTGGCAGTCGCGTCTGCCGGTGGTGAGTCCCACACCCCCTTTCGGTCCCCCTTTGGCCGGAAGGTAGTGCGTAAACGCATTTTGTTACCGACGTAAAACAAAAAAAAAATAAAAGGTTGGCACTATTCTAGGCCGGCACGACACGGCACACTGCATTTTATACTTGAATCAATTATCATAATATCTAACTTATATTTTGTATGAAGTATAAGCCAGTCCTTTGGTCACCTATAATCTCTAGAATACGTCTGGGCATGCATGACAATGACATTGTGAAAAACACATGTGATTGTCGACTCACTTTAGACTTATTATGACGGCTTTTCGCAGTATTGTTATGTTGTAGGTTCATTACTACTTTTTCATTCAGATTTTTTCGACATTTGTCTCTTAACGAACTGTTAAGTAGAGACAATAGGACAAGTGCATTAATTACATGGTATATTATTCCCGGTGATTGTAATATATACTAATGTAAGTGTACATGACATTTAAATATAATTTCAATTGATGTTTATTTTATATACCTAGTACGATTTCAAATTTATTCAATAAATTACTCTTTCAAGTGAATTGTAAATTCTTGTCGAGAAAAATAAAGATCTTCAACCACATAATTCTATCATATCAGACCGATATGGTATTAAGGCGAGTACACCCGCATTACGCTCCTAAGGTCACGGGTTCGATTCCCACCCAGGACAAATATTTGTGTGCATGGACATTAATATTTGTTCTAGTCTGGGTGATTTTCTATTAAGTATGTAATTACAAAAAAAGAAGTATTTATATATGTTAATCCTTTATTTAGTATCCATAACACAAGTTCTTAACGATATTTATCTCGGAACTGAATAATGGTGTAATTGTTTGAAAATATTTATGTATCAAATTATGAGATTTAAAAATATATTTACGATATTTTATACATTATCAATAGTGACAAATATTTTTTAATCTCTTAGGAACAAAAAACCATCACTTCCCTTTTATTAACTAGTTAAGACATAAAATAAATAAATACAATAAATAAATATTTCTGACACTTACACCAATTATTTAGTTCCAAGATAAGTATCATTAAGAACTTGTGTTATAGATACTAAATAACGGATAAACAGACATAAATACTTCTTTTTTGTAAATACATAAATATAAATAAAATAAATATTTTCTTACAATTACACCAATTATTTAGTTCCAAGATAAGTATCATTAAGAACTTGTGTTATGGATACTAAATAACGGATAAACATACATACATACTTATTTTTTTTGTAAATAAATACTTAATATACATAGAAACACACCCAAACCAGAACAAATATTCATGTTCATGCACACAAAGATTTGTCCTGCGTGGGAATCGAACCCACGACCTTTAGGAGCGGAGAGCGGGTATACTCGCCACCACGCCATATTGGTCGTCAATACATACATACTTAATATACATAGAAAAACACCCAAACCAGAACAAATATACAAATTTATACACACAAATATTTGTCCTGTGTGGGAATCGAACCCACGACCCCAGGAGTGGAATGCGGATATACTCGCCACCACGCCATATCGGTCGTCAAAAATAAGTTTAATATACTCAAATAGTTAGTTTAGTTATTCACATGTAAATTAGACCATTGTGTATAACAATGGAACACTAATTAGAAATTATTGTAGTATTATTTCATTGGAAATAACCGTCCTGCGAACATAGAGCCGCTCTGACTAATGCCGTGTTTTTCATCGGTTTGTTTATTCATAGCCACATAATACAGTAACTACAAACGTTAAAAAATATATATTTTATTGTTACTATAAATAAAAATTGCAACGATTATTTCTTCAATAGCAAGTTTTTGACAGTCATCCAAAAGATAATTACTTCATAAATAATTCAAATTATATAGAAATATTCTTTTAATTTAATTTATATAACTAGGTTTAAAAATAACACATTTTTGCCATATTTGAGTCAAATTTAGAAAAATGATCTTTATTCTAAATTAAATATCAATTATTTCTTACAATTAAAATTTGATTTTCAGGAATATGTGTTACAATTGTCTTGTTACAAGTGGGATCGACCGGAGAACCGAGATGATTTGGACACATGCAATCTCATTGCAGCCTGTAGAGATTTTACATTCGAATTTGAACTTTGATAATTGTACTAATGTTATGGATTTGATTTAAAAATATATATATTATATATAAAAAAAAACCAAAAATTGCTTAAGAGCTAAATAAAGGGAAAGAAACAAATATAAGTTTAGTTAAAGATCCTCACCGAGAGGATTTATCGAGACATACTAAATCGAGTAAAAGTATATCATCGAGATTTGAGCTACGTCCCCCTGGGACTATGCCGAGTGGCTACCACCGCCATAACATGCTTTTGAACTTTTCCCTTTAAAATTTGATAGGCAAAAACTCTGATATAATTTAAGTCTTTTATTGTGTTTTTGAATATTTAATACAGATGAAATTAACTGCTATTTGGGCATATACTGCTTGGAATTCGTTCACGATTCTTTACAACAAAACTTCATAAGAAGTCAAAAAGCTTGTAAGAAATAACAAATTTTATATATTTAAAAATTAACCTGTTCCAAGTCCTTTTGTATTGGTCAGGTCATGGTCTATAATGGTAGGTACGGAACAATTGAAATGCTGGCTAACCATAATCTTGGTTGATTTTCATATATAATGTCATGATAGAACAAGTTTAAGGAAAATAAAATTATCCATAGATAAATACGATGATTGTAATCGATATTCTGATTACCCTTGCATAAGCCAGAAATAACTTCTTATAAAGCAAGGCTGCATAATAAGTTTTAATTGCACGCTATCTTGCAATGATTTATTTTAACTAACTCTCAATAGTTTAATTTGCGGGGTGTTGGATGAATGCCAGGAGACAGGATGCGTTAGAAGTTTATATAAGAAATAAACTTTACTTTAAACTTTTGGACCGATGATCTTGTCAGTGCGGCGGCGAGCCGGTGGAGGTAGGCGGCACAGGATAGATCAACGTGGAAAGCAATTGGGAAGGCCTATATTCAGCAGTGAACTTTAAGTGGCATACATATAAAAAATGATAACCTTTTCTCATGATATTTTATTTTTAAAAGTAATTAACCAATTATGTCGACACATCAGTTGCTGGTAATAATAACATTTATTTCAGAAGCGTGTCCTAATGTTAGTAACAATTATACGAATACGATGTTAGTAGTTAAGATAGTCTTATTTACTTGAACTAGGAAAAAAAACACAACTGAAAAAGCTGTTGGTGCTGCCGTCGTATATTTTTCGTACAATCAAAATCACCAACTGTTTTTTAACTAATACAAGTGACAACACTAATCTTGTTCATTTGTTGACAAGTGACACGCCGGATTAAAACCTTTTTAGGGAAAACCCGATTGGCTTTGCACTGTGCTTGTCAGTCTTTGTTACTTTAGTTCAAGTAGATCTTATATTGGAATTCAAGCGTTACTATTTTTGCGCCCAGATATCATACAACAGCAGTACCACTACCAGCCTACCAGGGGGGCCTATGTGACGAAAGAACCAACATCCAGTCCAGAAATGACTCCTCGTGTCTTATCTGATTGCTTTAAATTGACAATTAAAATATTTATGGCTACAATCAAGTTTGACATAACAGAAAATTTTATTTTCATGATAATAAATAATTTATGAGCAGATTATGTTATGTGTTTTGTCAATTAAATATTTTTAATGATTTTACACCGACACCCCGCTTTTCTCCCGGCAGTCGTTTAACATCTCAGAGCTAAAAAATCGACTACTTACTAATGTAAAGATATATATTTTACCGTTTATGTTAAATTGTAGACTATAAGAAATAAAAATAATTAATTATTTATGACAACCGTAACCAAAACCAAAGTATCAACGTGTAATATATAAGTCATTATCATTACTTACATCTGTTATCGATTGATCGATTGAATAGTGTATTGGCATATCCATAATAAAGTAACGTTTAGCTCAATCGCCCGCATCACGTGGTAAACGTGTAGCTTCCCATTAATTGATCAGATAAATTCAAATATATGTTTATGTAGAGCTGGTGGTCACCCGCGGCCTGTTTATTTGCTTAAGTGGACACATTACAATCACATGACTGCTCACGAGGATGCGACCACGAGACGCGGCAATTAGCGTAACAGCCGGCTGCCACGCGCTCAGCTACTCTGCTGTTACTCATCCGACGCTCAACTTAATTAAAGAAGGACAATGACACCGTCCTTCATGTAAACAATCCATTGATTCGATAACGTACAATCTTTACTTAATGTTATAATTGAAAAACCGTGCTTCATGTAAACAATAACTGATTTGATAACATAGACACTGTCCTGATACAACATTATAAATGGGAATGTGATTGGCTTTATTTGTTTCGCTTTAGCGCTGTTTTGCGATGTTCATATATACAAATAACACAATAATAATTTATTTTAAAAACAAAATTACGAATAGATAAAAAAGCCATTAACTATTCCAATTTACACTACAAAATATAAACATAAGGAAATGTGTCAATTAAAGGTACCAATACAAAAACATTACCCTCCTTCTGGGTCAGTCGGACAATTAGTCGGAATAATGGATAAGAAGATTTACGGAATGTCTAATAAAATGGAACTGAAAAATCCTAATGAGGATCAAAGCTTCTCGACTACCTTCGGGTGTCGCGGGTGGTATGCTTGGTGGCCACCTTCTGGACTAAAACAAACGGCAATGCAACAGCTTTCATATACATATCTCCTTGCATATATACATGCATATAAAAGCTCAAGTCTGTACAAGGTTGATCAGAAAATAAGGTACCTATTTGGTATTATTAATATATAATGGTGACCTAATTCTTCAGTTACTACTTTGCTGCTTACTGCTTTCTTCTTAACTTTTTATAATTTGAAATTTTTTTAATGTCGAAATGTCAACTAGCGAAGTTTGGGCGTATATTATGCCTCTGCCTACCCCTTTGGGAAACAGGCGTGATTGTATGTATGTATGTATAAATGCAATCACGCCTGTTTCCCCGAAGTGGCAGTGGCATATTGTACGCCCACATTTCGCCAATTATATAGATACGTTATAGGTGGCGAGCCTATTGCCACTTACCGGGCACTGTTATTTTCGCCAGAACCTCGTCCGTTGATCGGCAGGTGGACCACTTGCAGGTGAGGTTGGCTTGATTAAACACCCTTGATAACCCCATGATAATATAATATTACTAATTATAAAGACTTCGATCAAAGCAATATCAAATATTACTCTTTCGTACTTAAAACAAACAGGAAAAATTCAACACTTTTCCTAATAGTTATACGCATGCAAAGTATAAGTCTAAGAAACTCGACATTGTCATATTGCGTAGCTCATTGTTAAAGCGATTGCAATGAACTCCAAGTACACCGAGTTCGAACCTCCAAGGCCGCAGGTCTATAAACGTGAACTAAAACGTGCTTACGTGCAACATAATACACTTTTTATTAACTGATAAAAAGAAATACGTGTTCTGATGTAGAGGTTTTTCTTCAACCCGTACATAAAATTTAAGAAGACATCGATGAAACCTATGTGGTAGATCATCGCTTATGCCATTCGATCATAGAAAAAAATATATAGCAGTTATATGTAGTGAAGTAGTGTGTAGACTTCTTGGCGGGAAGGTGAAGCGTCACGTCTGCACTTTTGTTTTATTGTCTATAATTTGTGATATTTCGAACATAAATGTGTAATAACGGTGGATTATTAACCGTTAAGTGTTTGTGAACGTACATGAGTGTTGGTAAATCAAACAAACATGGACTTCTTGAGAGAATTTGAAAAGTTATGTTGCACTGTACATAACTTTTCAAATTCTCTCAAGAAGTCCATGTTTGATCTTAGTAGGTTTAGGGGGAGGGCATCTCATTTCCCATTTATCATCTTTATCACCACTCATTTTCACTTACTATGATTTATGTAATCAATATATCTCTTACTTGACACTGGCTAAATGTGCTAAACGCACGAAGACATTATGAAAAAAAAGTAGTGTGTTCGTCCATTAATAGGTTATAAAGAGGGAGGGGCAATCGTTCCTGTATGCAGTTGTCATTTTAAGTAAATACATAATAAATAAATATATCTATCACTCACACCATATTTAGGTTCAAGATAAGTATCATTAAGAACTTGTGTTATCGATACTAAATAACGTACTAAATACATAGGCAAAACACCCAGTCATTCACTTTTCATTTCGTATTTCATATTCCTAAATAACTTGAAAATAAATTTTAAAAATGCAAAAATAAATATTTGAGATCCTCACAACAAAACCATTTTATTAATACGTCACACGACGCTGCCAATTTTTTTTTTAACTTGCCTTCAAAATGTAACGTAAATAGACAAGTTTAGAATTTTCAACATTACAACTCCGCGTTTGGGTGACATAAATTAATATGAGTGTCAAATTTTTTCTTAAGTTTCTGAGAAAATCGACTAGCACAGACCGACATACGAGTGATTCACGAGTATGTAAGGAAATTCTTAAACGAGTCAGGGTTGTAAAAGTAATTTACAACCCTGACTCGTTTAAGAATAAGCACCTCACTTAGTTACATGGGTAATAGAAGAACATTACCTTTCCGCTCCTTATCTAAAACACCTGTCACACATTACTGTAGCGGTTAACAAAAGATTTCTGCCTACTCAATTGCATGTTTTTGGTACTATATAATGCTAATCTAACTGGAATCAATTTACGTGTAAATTTCAAATGCAGCAACCGAATTCGCTAATCACGAAAAAGCAATCTAAACAGCGGGAGGATGTGTCAGACTTCTACTAACTACAAACCATACATGTTCCTTCTTAAGCCTGCTCTGCCCCAGTATGTAATACTAGTCATATGTTAATACTATGAATAGTAATAAAAATATGTATATAACATACAGTGACAATAAGGTTACGAAATGTGAAAATTGTCATGTACACCGACTGTTTACAGTTAAATAATTTGTTTAAACAATACTAATGAAGCCAATATTTCATTATTTAATATTAGTGTTTCTTATTGTTGTGAATATGAACAGCACACACTAACACTTAACAAGTCATTTACGAGTAATTAGTATCACGTGGTAGAATATAAAATACAAACATTTGTATATGATACACTAGTAGAGAGATATCTATAAATTAATGTTTAAATTCAAATTTGCTTTTCCCACTCGCTTTATATATATATTTTTCTTAACACAAAAGTTGGATCTAACGTTGTTATTTAATCTAAACTCACGCTGACAACTTGAGAAGGAGACCTAACTCAGTTATACATTCAACACATCTATTAACATTTGATGAATTATTTTTAATTATAACAGGCACACAATAAAAAGACTAAAACAGGATTTCTCCGGTTTAAGTACAAAATAAATAATCATACATTTAAAGTAATCAACAAAACCAAATTTGAGTTATTTGCGATTAAATACTATCTGTATTCTTATAAAACCCCGCATTCTTCTTTATCATTGAAAATTATGTGTAGACTGACAAAAAAAACTTTGTAAGTAGTTATTTTAAAATAACATTTCATTAATTTTCTAAATCTGTCATATTAGGTTATAATATGTCATAATAGATTTCGTATTAGTAAAATTATAATTTTACAGATTTGTACAATTTGTCTTAATTACGACATCAGTCAATATTTAAATTTATCTTTTGTTGCTAAAACATCTGAGTGGTAAAACCAAGAAATTCTTTTTTATGTGATCATGTAAACTACTTGGTAATTTACTCAAAGCCTATGCAATTTTATTGTGTAGTGTGTTTTGTGTAGAAAATTATTTTATTATACTTGAATGTACGTCAATTTACTGATGGATGACGAGACACGTCTATAAAGAAAAAACAAACAATAAGAGAGCTCGTAGCGAAAACATTCATGTCTTATTAATCATTAGGTTTGTATACCTGGAAATACCACATATGAAAATAGAAAAGGAAAATACATGTTCTGGCTTTTAAAGTTATAAAAATCTTGATATACTTTTTTATACTATTAGGGTAGAATTTAAGTTATAGCCCACTTAATGAGAAGTGGTTACCGTAGCATATATTATTATGTTATATTTGCAACACCTTGGGGTTGTTGTTGTTAATATCCCTAAAACATAAACATAAGAATTTATTAAGTTGACAAAATGTTCACAAACATTTCATTTCACAGCATCTGAGTACGACTATTTTTCATATAAAAATTGTTATAAAAACAAAAGGAAATTAACACGAGGCAAAGAAACTTTTCAGTACGAAAATGCGTCATTATAGGATGATGTCTTTCAGATGTTATTGTATACGTGCGTAATGTGATGGATCATGATCTGATCGTGTTTACGTTGGATTGTGTTAGATATTTAACTCTCTAACACGGCTATCACGATTTCCTTGATACCATTAACACATTAGTTGTTGCAAAAGTAAATGCTGTTTATCTTTGAGTTGCGCACTTAACGCAGTGTGAAATAGTTTTGTGCTTAAGCGGTGTTTTATTTCCAAGGTAATGAAACGAAAATTGTTATCTATTCTACGTGATTTCGCTGTTAAAAAGAATTAATTCGCACATTTAACAAGCGGTAAGCCGGTTTAAAAAAAATGTGCGACAAATCTTTTTCACGTAACACACAGCCTCCATCCTAAACTAGTAACTCACGCCGATTTTTCAAGCGATACATTACATCCGTATTGAGTACCTAGCAAATGTCCGGACCAGCCGTTTATTCATGAAAACGGTCGTAAGTAGTGTTAATAAATAAGGTTTCACTGACACGACTTAAGCTTTACTAAGGTGAAAACTTATGCAATTATAATTATTTATTTGTTTTATTTATGCAGCATTTTTTTTCTCTGTTTTTTTTACACTTTGAGCGTGGTGAGCGATAAGAAAACAAATTTTAGCCACCCGATATAACAAATGCCACCTTAAGGGGGGTTGCTGAGCTAAAGAGACAAGCGTGATATTTCAAAAAGTCATTAAAAGTTCTGCTATTTATCGATAGATGGAAAAACTAAAAAGTATCACCGCTGTGCCGGTCGGAGTGGGGGGTGTTAGGTTTTTTTCGTTACGGAATTTCTGGTTTCGGTCTCCTAGCTCATGGCCCGCGATAGAAGCTATGCAATAGCTTAAAAACTCTTTATCTACGTCGCATGAAACTTTTCATTAATTGAGCGTAACAGACAAAACACTATTCAACTAAGTAATCCATAAATAATTCACATAAATAAGGAATTAATTCGTAAGTAATTGGTTAAGGGCAATGTCTCTGCCTCCCAGCGTAGTAAATTTAGCGCATGCTCTCAAAAGCATATATTTCTTACACATTTCCTTTAATACACGTTGTGTGCCGATAGGGAAGACCTTCCTTTTATTTAGAGCCGTAACAATAAGATTCGTGCAGAAAGCCGGTTCCCTGTTTTTTAAAGCTGAATATTTAATCAAAGTTTATTTTAAATAACTTACTTTCATTTAATAAAAATTAAGATAACATGAAAGAAATTTATGTAAGAAAACTGTACTGTTATAACGTTTAATGTCTTTATTGTATTTCCAAAAATGTTGTATTAGATCAAAAAGTGGTGACTTCCAATTGTGGTCAATAAATTTCCAACACAAGTTTCAACGGGGTAGTAATAAACTAATGAAATTAATAGATTAATAATATAGTAATACATTAAGAATACTAAACTTATATGATGAAAGACTTTGTTGCACAATACGTACAAACAAAAAGAACAAAGACCAATCACTTTCACAGCTTTAGAAGTACATAATTATAATTTCATTTACATCGTCTTTTCTCTTTTCCTTCTTTCGGTTATAAGTCTTGCTCAATGTGTAAAGGAACGTATACTATTTTATTTTTCATTATAGTAACTTTGTTTTCCTATTAGTTTAAAAAAAACGGTCGTAATAGTTACGTTAAGCGTTTGATAAAGAGCTTCGAGGCGCACAACCGCACCATTGAAACCGCGCTTATGAACATGAACACATTTATTCACTTATAACGCATTCGCTTTCAGGCAAGTGTCAACGGGAATATTAATATCGCCTTAAGCTGACTGTTCATAGATTAAGAAAAAATAATATAGTATAAGCATAACAAACAAACAAACTTCAAACCATCATACAAAACTTTGCTATAATACTGTTATATAACATGCTTCTTTAATTGGTTAAGTGTTGTTATGGTAAAGAGATAAAAAACGGACTGACCATCGTTTGTTGTGTTGACAACCGCTAGTAGGTGCTAGGAGAGTGGACGGGTGCGCCTGCGCCGCGTCCTGCGGTCGAGCAATAATGACACTAAACTATATCGCGCATTGATACGTCGCCGTATCGCCATGCCAGAGATTCACTGTTAATTGACGGACAATTTCAGCTCTAATAGATTACGGCCGCTAAATAGTTTGTTATCTTCATCAGAATCTTATGGTATATTACGTAGAAGAGCTTAAAGCGGTTTTTTGGCATTACCGCAGGATTTCGTATCAAGCTTATAAAGAAATACATTGAATACAAAAAAAAATAAAGACCGAATGTAACTGCCAGATGAATAGTAGAACATTTATTCTATGAAGCTTATATTCGGCTCTAATAAATTACTGCTGCTAAAAAGTTTGTTATCTTCATCAGGATTGATATTATTTTACTAGCTAAAGCCATCAAAAGTAATTTGAATATAATATTAAATGAGCATCTACAAATCCATTTGACTAGAACTCGTGCGAGGCCTTTTTTAAAATAGCTAATACGAGGTTTCTTCCACGAAGTGCTTTAAAAAAAAAATAGTAATTAAAGAAATTAATTAATTAAGGATAACGTTAATAAGTAGGAGTTACATTGACTTAATTTTAATAAAAACTACATATCTAATACATATTTATAACAGAGACGAAATGGAATATTTTTTCTTTATTTGTTTGTTCTTTGAGTTTGTGTGACCAAAGCCAAAGTAGTAAAACTTAGTTTGCGGGTATTCTGGAACTGTTTTATCGTCTACTTATCTAAAATATTTATTAGATCTGAATTAAATTTGCCTTAGAGTATTGGTCTTTCAAATGAAAAATTAAGTTAGGAATTCTTTTTAACCGTTCTTGAGTAACCCCTCGAAAAAGCTTGTGATTGTATTACTACTCAGTTATTATCTGTTTTTGTTTTATAAAACTTTAAACAGTCGTCACTCAAAACACGTTTAGACCTATTTAGTGATATTTGAATGCTCTCTTTAATTATACCACTGTGCTTAAAACGATAAAAAACATATATATCGGCTCTCGTGAATATGTGATCGACGGTTCCTAAAAAGTATTCTCATCACGTATAAAATCATTATTCCGCCGCGGCTTTAGCCCAGACGCGTCGTCTTTGCAAGGCAACATTATTGAGAAATTATTACTGCTTCACTCTTACATAGTTCCATTATGATACGTTTAGTATTAATAAGATATGAAAATTAATTACAGCAGTAGTATTTTTTTAAAATAAAACAAGTGAATTCCTACTTTAATAGTGCACAAGTCAATACCGAGTTCACTAATCGTCGTTGTCAAACAAAAATCTGCTACGTGCAAAAAGTAACTTTCAGGATGTTGGAATAAAAAGTTTTCCTGAAAATTTATCGTGGTCAAATTTGTAGCAATATGTCAGTGTCAGCTTTTATTTGAAGTAATGCTTGTTATTGCACATAGCATATTTTATTAGGAGGTCATATTTCGACAAATATTGGGTAAAAGCACTTAGCAGTTCTTTTATATGATAAATAAGACAGTAAACTATTAGCTTTGGTCAAATGGCAGATTTTGGTTTGACAACGACGCGACGTATGCTTTTTGTATGTAACCATTTTGTATCTTTCACGACCGATATGGAGGTCGATAAACCCGTACATAGCTCCAAAAGTCGTGAGTTCTTTTTCTACATAAGATTACTACATTGGTGTGCAAGAATATTGATGTTAAATTTGTCTTGGACTGAGTGTGACATTGATTATAAGTTTGTCCATAAAAAGATTTTAAGTATCTAGACTCATGTATATATAAAAATGGTATTTCTCATGATACCATTTTTATATTTACTATTATTAAAAGCTTTAAAGTAAAAGTAAGTAAAAGGATTATGTCGCTTTGCTGTCTTTGATAAACTGTTAAGAACCACTTTTTTTAAATTTATTTTTAAAGTTGTGTCTGGAGAAGTTTTGAGAAACAGATTTCAACCAAAAAGTTTATTAAGTTTGCTTTAATTTTTTATTTAAAGTTGACATAATGTAGCAAACACAAATCTTCATATGAAAGTTACGAAGCTGATGAGATAAAAGAGAAATTCATAAAGATTCGTTTGACATATGAAAATAATCTGAAATATCTTGCTCGAAAGTTTAGAAAAAAGTCCAGAACTCGCAAACTATAAGGAATTGCGGAACATACATGGATTGACAGAGATTTTTATTAATCTAAAAAAATGGCCTTTTTAAAACCATCCTGTACATAGGTACTAGGTTAAATTAAATATCTAACTGAAGAAGGTGACGGATTTTGTATCCATTGTTTAATAGTAGCAGCAAAGTTATTTGTATCCTAAGATATCATTAGTGGCTACTATTTTATGACAATAGTCATCTCATGTGATATTGTGAATATAATACGTCTTACAAATAGAAATGTGTAATTTACACATACATATGTAGCATATTATGTTATCTTTATGTCGTTAGGTTTTAGCACATTTTAATAATATTAAGTTTATTTTGTAATCATTTTTTATTCTGTAGCTTTAGCATGTCATGCTCACTTAATTGTCTCTGCAGTGGTGGCGTCATGCGTCAGGTCGTTACGTTACCTAAAATATGGTTGAGCGAAACGATGGCTGGTTCCTGCGTCATACTCGTGAATGGGTGCCGCCAGTGGGGACTGCTCTGCTTATGGCTACTATGTTTATTCGTAATTATCTTCGTATGGCTAAAATTATAGTTTATTTCTTCTTTTTTTTAAATCGTCTGGCTGCTGAACATTTGTTTTTGTAGACTTGTCAAATTATTTTACTCTGAATTACATCTTCTTGTAACTGGCGGGAGAAATAAAATAACCTTGACGATTTTCTTGCCTATTCTTTTACGATCAAGATCCCGCCCGCAGTGAATTGACGTGCTAGTTTTTAAGTTTTGTAATTTTGACTTTCACTTGAATATATGATTATTAACTTTGAATTTAATAATAAAGTTACGCTAGAATAATTATACAAAGGCAAAATTGAATTAAAGTAATGTACTTTGCTCAATTAGTACTCTGGTGAAGCACTTATGAACGTTAATATTAGTTACTTGCGAAGGAATAAACTAGGCAAGTTTGTTCCTTCGCAAAAACATATTCTAAAATGGTAATAAACAATATTGACCACGTCCATCGTCGTGCTCATAGTTCAGCAGATAATGGGATCGTTCTATCATTTCCAAAGTGTTTATTACACTATCCACGTTTAAAGTAAATGATAATCGACCGGACAATTGACACAGCACTACATTAAGCAGACCAACAATTTTATGCTTGCTTTTATTTTTAATTATTTAAAACCGATATCTCTGATTCTGATCTCTGATTATGCTACATACTTGGTAATACACAAAGTACCGTATTTCATATCTCTTATTGTACCAAGTCTTTTAGGCTGAACATTAATGGCGTAAGCGTTCTGCAGCGTGCTGCTATAATTGAAGGAACGCTTCTATTTTATGGTTCGCATCATCTGCTTAGTATCAGTGCACTTTGAAAATGTAATTGAAAAAATATTTATTACATTAGAACAAAGTTACGTTTTATTTTTAGATTTTATGTAATAATTAGATTTATTAATTGAATTTTGCATGTCGAAATTCGACAAAACACGCTTGACCTTTTAATATGTATATGACCTTTTGTATACCGTGTTTAAATGGCAAATAAATACATTTCATTTCATTTCATTTCATACAATGGTGTCTTTTTTATCTGTAGTCTTTATTATACCTGTCCTATCGTTAAGAGTAGAAAAGGTATTCTAATATGATTAGAGTATATTTTTGGAATAACATTCACGACGCAATACTTTGCCTAGTATGGGGGCTAGGTTAAATAAATGTTTGTGTGATGTTTTTTGGACATAAATATTATTTATTATTTACTTTCCATACCTTAAGGACAATCTGTGATAATACTGTAGGGCTGCATTGCACATTATATATAAAATAAATAGAGTTATAAGAAAGGCTCTTATATATACAGTAGTGATTTTTTTTGGTTACTTACTACAACTGACATTTCAGGGTGACGAGTGCAGTTTATGAGGTAAAAAAATAAAATTCGTTGTTTAATGAGCTTACAATTTTTTTGACATTTTATGATTAAGTTTAAAGCAAAAGAATTTCATGGAAACAAAGAAAAAACAACTGATAATTTATAGGCAAAGTTAAAACAACAATTACTGACAGGAACACAATGTAGCCTGCTGGGGAAACAATGAATCAACTCAATTCATCGGTGACAATGACAATGGCGCGGATCTAAGGTAAGCGTCAATTAATGCATATTTATAAATAACTATTCACTCATAATATTAGTAGCGCTAGAGACGTCTGTCGCAGAGTAGAAATTTCGCAAGTCATTTGTTTCTCGAAGAAAATTTGTAGCCTACTTTGTTAGGGTGTACAACTGAGTTATAGCAGCGCTCTGAGAATGACCTCTGTGAATGCTGATCGTTGAACTGATCTTTGGATGAGTGACGGTTTGTGTGAGATATGAATTTTAACTACTGAAATAACAACTAAGTTACTAATGAGAATTAATTTGCAGCATATTTCATTCATTCTTGTATGATTAATGTTATTTTTACAAAAATCCTTTTATCCTGAGGCTTGAGTATGTCATGCTCACTTAAATGTCTTTGCGGTGGTGGCGTCATGCGAAGGGTCGTTGCGTTCCTTCAAATATGATTGAGCGAAACGCGTCTGCTCATGTCTGCTGTGTTTGTCCGTAATTATGTTAATATTCCTAGAGAGAATTTTGTCTTCTGTTATTTTGGATTCTGTGACTGCAGAACACAATGGTTTTAATATTAGATTTAGTTTTACGATTAATTGAGTTTTACGATTTGCTTGCCCGTTCTTTTACGATCAAGCTCCCGCCTGCAGGGATGGGCGCGTAAGCGTTAGTTTATAAGTATGACATTGCGATTTTGTAGCTCTATTGAGCCAAACTTGAATAAATGACTTCTGATTTTGATTTTGAATGTTAAGATTGTTGTTGCTTTTACGAATGTTAAGATTCAGTTACCATGACGTGAAAGTGACAGCCCCCCGGCTGAGTACCTCCCGGTAAGGCGGAGGAATCCGCTGGGGTAAAGGTCAAACCCAGAGGCCGACGACTCTGACCTGTAGGTACTCTTTTTTTCATATAACATTCTTATGTATTAAGAAGAAAATTAAGCTTATAGAATCGGTATCTAGTAATCGTGCTATCACCTCAAAACGCGTGACATATTTATCGCTCATATAACGTGAAAAACATTTTATAATAATGAAAAACCACCTTACAACGAACTAGAATCTGGACACTCTTATCGAGCTAAAGGCCATTCGCTAGCCTAAAATCGAGGCTTAAAACTGACGTAAAAGTAAGACTAAATGTTTTGACTTTACTCAAAAATTACATTCTTGTTAATTTCTTTCTTTCTTTTTCTTTCAGACCCAAGAATATAAATGCCACCTATATTCTGATACTCTCCGCATGCGGTAGGGTACAGCCGAGGCACAGGTAGTTGAGAATTGTCCGAATTGAGGACCCCAAGTTGGCATTCAGCAATTTAGATGGTTCTTTTGGGAAGAGGATCTTTCATATTTCTGTTACCTTTCTTTTTGCTGTTTAGCATATAAAACTAAAGTTTACTTTGTAAGAAATAAGACATAAGGTCGTGCGGACAGATACAGGGACTAATAAACATTTTATTTATGTAGGTATGTTTACTTGTTAAGATACATTGTACAAAGATAACACGCGTATTCTTTTAAATGCTTGCAATCACATTAGAAAACTGCATTTCTTTTAAGGTGGCAAAGAACGCTGAGTGAGATAATACCATAGAATTTTGATAATTACTTGGCGAGTTTCGGAAAACCTTTATAACTGAAACTAAGCTTCCATACCAAGAGTTCCGTTTTGCAAAATACTTATGAGTTTGTGGAAAATCCTAAAAACATTATTGGAGTCCCGACGTCAAGACCACCTACTATCATATTTATACAATTTTCAAAACAGCTTGATAAAAACTTAAGGGGTCGAAGCGTAAGCAACAAACCCACTTTCGTTTTTGTTATGGTTTCGATATGTCAAGATTTTCAAGCCGTATATGAATAAAATGCACTTCATATGTAAGGATAGTAGTATAAGTGAGGATTGCCTTATAGTGCACCTTGAGTATGTCTTATGTACTTAAATGATCTCTGCAGGGGCTGTTGTCGTCAGTTGGCTGATATTACTCACACATGTATGTCATCCTTACTCTCGAGTTATACTAAGTACATCTTATATTTAAATATTATTTCTACTGTTTGAAAAGTCAATAGGTATGATAAAAAAGCACTTCACTATACTCATATTTGAGATATCAGAAAAATGATTTCACGTCTCTACGATGTCACTTGTCGTATTGTCATGTCTAAAGATAATTAAGTATCTGTATTCCATTAGTATTTTCTGAATAAGTCGCTTCGAAAGAGAATCTTATCTTCTTAAAGAGATATTTCATGAGATTATTTTTGAAAGAACCTTTTTTAAGTTTAATATGAAGTATATATTTAAGAATATCTTTGCCGGGTAGACTTCCTATAAAATTTAAAGATATTTTTTAAACAGGCTCTATATTATAATCTATCTTTATAGGCTTGACTTGTTTTGAAAGTTCAAAGAATTTTTGGTTTGACACATAACCATTAAAATTATATTTTCATAGAACTCGATTATGAACTACAGCTTCCATAAAGATATTCGTTTCCTTCAAAACACGTGGTAATCTAATGATTTATCATCTATTTGAAAGGTCAATAGAAATGATAAAAAGCACTTGAGTGTACTCCGATTTAAGATAATAGACAAACTTAAGATTTTACTTGTTTTCGATGTGATATTGACATATCCATATAAAATTAAGATACTTTAAAAACATTATTTTATTTTATATATTTTAGGTCACCAAAATTCGCGGTTGGGTTGTGAAGTATGACATACTACATCCTTTTTAAGGAGCTAGCCCCTGTGACCTGAGGTAGTGGGACGTTCATGGGCTAAGATAAAAAGATGATTTGCTATGCACAGATTAATGAGCATATCGCGAGTCTTAATAAATACACATTTATATACATACATAAGTACTTAAACGTATAATGAAAACGGTAACCATATATTTTTCACATGCAAATAAATACGAGTGCGTGTGCTCAGAGTTGACAATCCACTTCATTCATACTACAATTTTCAATCTGTAATCAGAATTGTCATTATCATTTTTGCCCATTAACGTCCCGCTATTGAACACGAGCCTCGTCTCACTGTGAGAGGGTCTTGGGTCATGCTCCACCACGCGGCTCCAGTGCAAATTTGTGGAGGCAGATGTGTGGGAGAATTTTTTTTAGCACGGAAGTGCTCAACATTAATTAATTGCCACACAGACGGTCACCCATCCAAAGACTGTCCTCCGTGAATTCTGGTTAACTTCGGAGATCGTTACCGACCACGAAGCATCACGGAGCTACGAGCGCTTCGTAATCAGAATATAGTATCATCATCATATCAGCCTTATGAGTCCACTGCTGAACATTGGCCCCCCATTAGAATACGTTCTATTAGGGATATATGCCCATAATCACCACGCTGAGCTGGAGGGCTGGTGATCGCAGTTCCAGCCAGTACGCAGGATGCCGCTGCTGTTCAACATCCGGTAGGATTTTTCTTCATCTACTTTTACCTCTCTCCGTGAGATGAGAGGGGGTGGCACTAATCTGGCCGGTACCACATGGCATAGTGTTATAGTTCGGGTATTTTTTTTATGGAGGAGTGATCCGGACGAACGAAATGTTTTAGTGTTGTACTAGGTGGCGCTGTATGAGAGGTCCGATTTAATCATAATTGTTGATACTTAATGCTTCAACTTTCATTCAACAATTAAACATGCTTTATAATTTTTTGAACTCATTTTTTATGCTAACTTTACTTTATCATTTTTATTTGAAGTGAGCTGTAAGGATCTAGGTAGTAATTGTTGTCAAGAGAAAAAGGCTATCTTGTAATCCAACATTAGTATGATAATGGATGAACCTTGGGCTAATTAGTGCTATTGTGGAAGTCATTGTTATTCTGCTATTTTGTATTAACAAACATCTTTCGTTAAATAACTCGATCAATAAGTTTCTTGTTTTTCTGTTAATTAAGATATTGTAAAGATTTAGAGAATACTTTTGTCATATATAATCGTTTTATTTACTGTAAATGTCGAATAATATTGTTTGAAACACATAATCAGTTTAAAAATAAACAGTATTTATAAATACTGTATGATATATATATATGATATGTATGATGTATACATCAAAATTAATCACAATAATTAATATTTTAATGACGACTGATAAGGCGGGGAGGCCAATACTGTATTCCGCTGTGAGGTCGTGGGCTCGATTCCCAACCAGGACAAACATTTGTGTACATGAACATTTGTTTTGGTCATGATATTATCTTTTTATTATATATATATATATTTAAAAAAAGTGTATTTTATTGTTGTTTAGGTTAGCGAAAGCTCTGTTTAGTTTGGAGAAAGAAGCGCTGTAGTAATGGCACATGTGGTGTCAGTAAATTTTGTTTGCAAACAAGTTTAATGTGATATTGGAGATAGCCCGAACCCACACCACAGATGAACACCGTTTCTGCATGATGCCGTACTTAGAAGGTTCTAATGAACGTTAACTAGACAGTAAAGGTGTCAATATGCTTCTTTTTGTATGAGTCCATACATACAAGTTGTTTCACATGGATTTGACCTTGTTAAATATTAAGGGCGTAAAACCACTCGTAATAATCGGTATAATCTTACCACGAGGTTAGATAGATAGGTAGTAAATTCGGTATTGTACACCAAATTACAAAGAAAACAAGTGCAAAGAAAAAGTGATTTACTTAGGGGCCTCATTGCTTATAGCGATGTTTCCCAGGCAACCATAACAACCTTTAAAAATTGATTAAAAAAAATGTATCAGAAACACAATCCAAGTAATCGCTTTTTAACTTGAGTGATCATTTCCGACTCATTCCGTGTTGCCTATTCATGACTGCTTTAAATGAATTTCACATTCCGTTAAAAATAATTTGGTATATTATATTATTTTGGGTGCATAGGGTTTCTACTTAGATCTTGGAGTACAAGCCAAACTCACCTGCAAGTGGTGCACCTGCCGATCAACGGACGAGGCTCTGGAAAACTTATAAGTTCCCGGTAAGCGGCAATAGGCTCGCCACCACGCTATCTATTACTTGGGACAAATAATATAATTGGCAAAGTGTGAGCGTTTAATCTGCCTTCCCCTTTTAGGAAAGATACGTGATAGTATGTAATTTATTCTGATTTTAAAGACAAACATTAAACTTATTCCAAAAAATTCCAATACCAGACTTATTAGCAGGTTACCTACTACAAATGCAAAAGTTTGCATTGTTCCTTAATCACACTTTTTCCATAATCAGAATCCTTAATAACTAAATAAGCGAAGTTTAATTTACATATAGCCTTGGACTAACTATCGCACGTTAGCAACAAAGAAGACTTGGATTTTACCACAACCACACCTACACTGGATATTTAAAAAATACATCAATTTAATTTTCATCACGATCTATGAAGTCCAAGTGAATGTTAGCTAACTTCATTGCTAATATGAAGAGACAGTAATTCTATCTCAAATTGTTATATTGTAAACAACCATGACATAAGTAGTTCTTCAGACTTAATTTTTATCAAAGTCAGAGTTATAACTTTTATAAAAAATTAAGATGGCATTCACGGAAGACCAGTTTCGTGGTTGAAACGAGGAAATATGCTAACCGGACACCATTTTGGTATATGCATACATTTGGTTATATAAACCATTCCGGTACATGCATACATTAAGTCAAAGTCTTTATTACTTCCAAAATTTATTAAAATTATCTCAAAGAATTTTCCTTTAAAACTACCTTTTTAAACGGTGACACTTAATTACTGCTTCATCTAATATTCATGTGTGTTATAAGTATTATGTAGTCAACTTGTTTCGTACGTATAATTTGCTTAAACTTAAATAGTAATTATGATATAATAGCCTAATGTATTTATTTATAATTTTAGAGATTCAGACAGGGTTCTTATGCTTCCTCTTAAAATATTAAAGACTTGTTAAAACTCAAAAGATTACACTTATAATTCAGTATGTGTTTCGCATTTTATATGAAAAAAATATAGTGGTTTAAAGGGTATTGTAACTAGCGCATTTTGTATGTAACTATGGTTATCATTGCTGAATGAAGAGAAATAATTTTCTCATCACTTTTCACAAATTTAGATATGGTATGCAGGGACCTTAAATGGTGTTTCAAAAGCACAAAAAGCAGCTAGAAGATATTTCTTGTTGGAACAAGCTGTGCTGTATCATAAGGAACATATCGTACCCCTAGATGAAAACGTCACTAACTCAAAAAAAAACTTATTCTGAAATAGTGGCATTTTCGGATTGCCGGGTGTGCCGAGAATCCGAAAATGCCACTAATTCAGAATAATGAAATTTTTGAGTTAGTGACGTTTTCATCTAGGGGTGCGATATGTGTGTGTACTAAATAAGAAATGAAATCTTGAGTAAAGATAATACTAAAAACTAAGATATGAATATACATTCTTTTACAATAATCGTCAAGGATAATAAGCCATATGCTAGTTAAATATTGTAACGACTTGAACAGCGTATGAGGTACTTCAGTAAATTTATTGCACTTCCTAACAAGGATTTATGATAACGTTAACCATTGAAAGACGAGAGTTATTGAATTGTTTTAAAGATTATCGAATTGAATTTTGTTTTTAAAATAATGAAAAACATAAACACAACATTTTTCTTTACTTAATACTAACATATATTATTTTGGTATGTATTTTTAAAGAAATATACAAGATAAACAAAAAAATCTAACAATTATTAAAAATAATATTATCTACATACCTTCTAATACAAGTTCTCACAGCCTTTTCCTCACAAAAGTCAACGTGAATTTTGTCAACTTCCTTATTATATTTTTGATGCGAAGTATGCACGAATTTGCGAGTTACATCGCGGTATTATGAGCACAGTCAAGACTGAAGTCGTACTGGCAACAGTCGAGATATCGCGGACGAGAGCCGTGGCCGTCAGGTGCAACAGTCACGAGGCTTGAGTGGACAGAAAGATAAGGGATAAGGGCGAGATGAGATCGCCTCGCCCGCCGCCGCCAACACACTGCCGCCCGCCGCGCCGCCTAAACTACCGAATCTGTGTACTCTACGTGACTTCACCGACTATTGGCATGCGACAATGGAGTCATACGACCTCGCTTTTTTAGTTGTCTCGAGATCTTACAACCCTCTTTCTGTCACGACTGCACGATGAAATAAAGTTAACTTGAAACCAAAACTATGTATAAATACTAACCAAGGAACTATTTCTTTCTATCACGTATAATCAGCGTATAGTTAATTTATTCTGCACTTGTGGTGCTATCACGTGATACGTTCTTCTTAAAAGTTGTACGCTAAGTATTGAAGAAGACCATCGCGAGGCAACTGCAACTTAGGACATTCTTGCACTTGGTTATATTTTTATAAGTCACGTGAAAACAATAAAGCCGTGCCGAACAGGCGCGTTGCTGCGAGTAAATAAGAAGGACGTTTACATAGTATTTATTATAATTTGATAAGGACCAATAGAATCTTTGTATTGTTATACGATAAATCTACTAATTTGAGTTTATATAATGTTGTTACGTCTGTGCATTATATTAGTACAAAGACATTTCACAATTGAGTCGGATTTGTTACAGTATCAATTAACATTAATATAATGTAATAGGATGTTCTTGAAGCTTTTATGAATATAATGAATACCACTCTGCAGCATTTTGGGACTTTATATGCAATCAAGGTTTCATCAGTTGTTTTCCTAATTCAGGAGGCACTTCAGGTAATTAGACATATCTGTACATTTTGTGGGACCTATCGTTAATTGTACTACTATTGTGTGATTAATAATAAAATAATAACACTAAAAGCTACACAAATGTATACCTGTGTTTAGTGCTCCTGGCTGCATCCAATTTGGTTTAATGAATTCTTCCTGAACATTTTCAACCCACTTTACGTTACTTTTTAAGATTTATTTTAGAAATAGTGAAACTACTCGTGACAGTTGCCATACTGGCACATGCTGGCACACGTTGGAGCAGGTAATAAAAATAGAATTAATTACAAAATAATCATAGTTACTATAACAAAAATAGTTTTAATAAATGTGCTGAGAAACTTTATAATTTTTGGCCTCTATTTTATTTTCGTCACTATCCAAGATAGAACAATTTTTTTAAACATTAACTTTAACTTTTTTTACGAGCTTTCAAAATTACTAAGTCCTGGCGATGCACGATGTTAGAAGATAATGTGGTAAATTTAAAAACAGACTCAAACTCGACCGCTACGGTAAGCATAAGTATTTTTTAAGGCCTATGCCTGCAGGTTTGATCAGCAACCTAGTGCTAGCCGCGGTCTATATGGCAAATATGACATCTCACAAGATGTTTTTCCGTTTTAAATCTTCCACCTCAAAGCAGTCTTCCCGGGCTCAAAGTTTTGTGGCCAACCCATTGCCCCAACTTGCTAACTGAGCAATATTACGAACTACAATCTAAAAAGCTTGGGCGATTCATATCGCAACTGAAGTAGGATTTAGATCTGTGCGATCTTTTGCGATTTAGATAGCAAATTTTGATTGACAAGTCAAGTGGATATAGATTATTAGATAATTTATTTAAAAAAGAGCAAAAGAAGTTTATTTCATTAACGCGATTGTAAATACTGGATAAAGCACAATTATGTGTTTGTATGAACTAAATTAGCGACTCTTTTTTTCAATTCACTTCAATTTATTCAATTTGGGCTTCAATGTAGCACTTATCAATGTTAAGCCAACTTATCAACTGAACTGACTAACTCGTAAAGTTTATCCTCCTGCCAGTACAAATTGAATTAATTATTTTTTTTAAATACATCTGGTATCTGAGTATCCTCGAGACTACGAGATACTGTGAAGTATTTACCAATTTAGATTAAATTTACACAAATAGTTCGAGGAAAAGCATAGAATAGTTGAAATGATCACTTGTGAGCGCAAAGAAGGGTTGGAAGTTTGTATGGAGAATCAAACATTTCTTACTTAAATATGTCAAATATGAAACTCTTTATAAGTATAGAATCATTTTATTGTTTTTTTTTATAAATCCCTTGAAGAAAGCACACACCAGTTGCTGTAGTGCAAAAAATACTCTATTGAGATGTGTTGAAGTCGGTAACGCCGCCCGTTTGTTTATTTTTTAAGGTATACGAGTGGCCTCAATATACTATCAATCATTGCACCCGGGTGCGTCATTGACTCCTCTAATCCGTTTTCAATTGCGTGAGACACTTGAACTGAATATATCACTTTGTAGGGTATATTTAAGATAATTGACGAGTTCGTCTATTAAAGTTTCAAAACACGGACTCTAGGACTTCGCACTCGTCTCCAAATGTCTTTGTTTAAACTCCCACACATAAAAAAGAGAGATATGAGAATGAGATAACGATGTAAAATCATATATAAATAGCTATTTGATTCTAAATTTGCAATAGAAAAAAATTGTTGCGTAAAAAGTTCGTACACTATACTTATTAATATGCAGCGCGTGTACACTAAATAAAATTGTACAAAAAATATAATTCTGCCTTGTCTTAATGTAAGTTCGTAATATTCGAGACTTTCGAGTTAACGAGGTCAAAGGTGTAAAAATTTACAAGTTTACTTGTAACTCTAAACCACTACTGTTATTATTGTGCTGTTTTTTTGTATCATACAGATTGAGTCATATATTACGAATTGACAGAAATGCCTTTTAGAAATTGTTCATGAAGACGCGTCTAATAAATAAAAGCTTTTGGGCTCATTTCAAAAGAAGATCAAAGTTTAAAACTGCTGTAATTTTATCAAATAAAACTTTTTTTTTGTGTGAAGCCCCTGTATGTTTTACTGTATATTTTTAGTGAAGTGCAAATACGACGTGATGGCACATAAGCGTACCATACTTATATGCTTTTACGATTTTTTTCGTATTGTTATTTAATGTTTGGTTATTTAATATTATATTTTTCTGTCGTCTGATTCAGTTGTTAAAAAGGCCCTAAGTCCAAGTACAACTAAATTTTAATAAAGTTTAGTTTTTTGCGTAGGAAATAATTAAACTTTTCTTATATGGCAATTTATTACGCGTCAATGTAGCAATCAACACAATTTTCCACATATTTCAACTATTTTAGACGCGTTAATTAAGTTTATCAACGTTGCTATTGAATTTACATACATATTCACACCTTTTTCCCCGAAGGGGTAGGCAGAGGCATATTATACGCCCGTACTTAGCCAATTATATAGTTGGTCCCACGTAATAGATGGCGAGCCCATGCCGCTTTCCGGGCACAGTTATATTCGCCACAGCCTCGTCCGTTGACCGGCAGGTGCACCACTTGCAGGTGAGGTTGGATTGAACTCCTTAGGTCTAAGTAGGATCCCTATACACCCTGGTAGGTTAGACTATACTCCCATTTTCCACATATTTTAAACGCCAACGTTGCTTTTGACTTTAGTGACCATATTTAAATTCGGATTAGGTGTCTATTAAACTAAATTGTGTTATTAATATGTTATCGCAGAAAATACTTTTCAGGCATTGAAATTCAAGGTACAGTTATTCAAATGGAAACAGTTAATCAAATAACGATAAGTTACTTGAGTTTATTGATTGTGATATTTTCTTGTGAATTGAGAGTTCACGTAAACTTTTCGAACATTTGTGTAAATTTTTATATTGTATCTTATTTATCTGCTTATTTTTGATAGTATTGATGTGGATAACAATTGGGGATCCATGTAATATATTTAGCAGTCGACTTCTAATTATGATGATGTGATGTCGTATCTTATCCATTATCGTCCGACTCTTGAGTTTCCTCTCAGAAACCAAGGTGAGAGAGATTAAGTCATTAGGCGGATTCAGGGCGGATTGGCAGAGGCAGATGTATTTTTCATGACGATCGATAAATGGCGTGGAGGTCAAGTCACTGCACCTGCACTTCTCTCAAGTGGTCGTGGGCTCGATTCCTACACAGGACAAATCTTTGTGTGCATGAACATGAATATTTGTTCTGGTCTGGGTGTTTTCCTATGTATATTAAGTATGTATTTACAAAAAAAAAGCATTTATGTATGTTTATCCGTTCTTTAGTATCCATAACACAAGTTCTTAGTGATACTTATCTTGGAACTAAATAATTGGTGTGATTGTAAGGGAATATTTATTTATTTATATTTATTCTGCAAGCGTACCAACTTAAGAGAAGCTCTATATTAAATTGCAAGCAAACGATCGCCAATCCAAGGACTTTCACTATGCTATAGTTTTCGACATTTACAATTCCCATTCACTGTCATAATGTGCCTAGGTGGTGGTGGTTACGTCATTTTACATTATTTTTAGCTAAGAGAAAATTATCAGATTGTTAATATATTGACATATATTGATAGACGAAAACATAATTTTGTATCGAAGATAAACTCCTTTGTTATGTTGTAACCTTGGTATTCTTAACATAATTGAGTAATATAACAAAAGAAACATAAAACATCGACTAAATTAGAGAGACCGTTAGGTAAACTACGTTTTCTTTGACTAGCAAGAATTTTCTCTCGGTGTCCACTTTCCTTATAAGTCAGGCACAGTTACAGTTTAGTATATAGTTATATTTTTACGTGTTTATACGGGGGTTGCCGATCAGAGACCAGATAAAATTTGAATATGTTTAGGTATGTTGAATGGGCTCTGAAACGCTTTTAGCGCCGTGAGACTAGTTTGTTTGGAAACAATCGGTAAAACGTTCAGTGTAGGTACTTTAATATCAGTACTTGGCACCCACCCACCGCTGGTTCGGAATTAAGCGCTTTTGTGCCGTGTCCCGTGGGACATTAAAAGACTGAGATGATAATGCAAAACTTCATATTAGATTCTATTAAAATATAAATTACCTCTTATTTATTCAGTTTAATCATTTATTTATTTATGTATTAGTTACACGGGCTTGGTCCAATTACAATAACTGACTCAATATTGTTACAAATATACAAATTAAAGTTACAATACTATGATAACTCGAGTTTACAATATACAGCGTTTGTATATTTCTATAAGTTGTACTTAGTTTAATACAGTGTTATTCATGTAAGCAACAGGTGTTATGCAAAATATGATTATTTATTCATTGGATGTCTAAGAGTTTAAAAGTCTTTCATGGCGGCAAGGACGAACTTACCATTGTAGTTAAAAAACAACGGGAACCAAAAGTATATTATTCTATGGTTAAACAAGCTGTCATGATACAAGAAGGCACTGACTTCCTAATAACGACTGCCCAAGATGTTCATGATAGCCGGGACTAACAGCTTAACATGCTTTTCGAGGCACGGAGAAAGCGATAATTACGCACTTAAATTAAAATTTAAAGTCGAGGAGTGTGAGACTCTGAAACTGGGCTATCGCCGAATAGATTAAGGTATAAAAATATAGTTTCTGTTAAGGCTGTAGATATATGATGGGTTGTGTACATATATTTATCAAATTGATATTAAGTTTTGCCCAGTAATTGTTAGCTTAAATTATTCTATAAAAGTAGTAAATTAGGTAAAAATTATAGTAACGTTATGAACTTTGTAATTATATAGAAAATTTATTGTTCTGGAAAATAAACTTATGTCATAACGTTTATCCGAGTTTGAATTCGTACTCAAAGTCTAACCTATTAAGAAGTTTTGCAACACAACTTTGAATTGCTTTTCTAATCCATATTGACCGATAATAGTATTTTATCTCTTCAAAAAAAGGAAAAAGTTCTTTATTTTATAAACTAATACATAGCACTTGAAAACGCCAAAATGAAACACAAAAAATAAAAAAACTTATTATAACTACACTGAAATCACGAAGCTTAAATTTACTTACATGCAAAACAATCTATACGTGTAAGTGGATTTAAGTGCCAGTTCCGAGCCACCCCTCTGTGAGAAGAACTGACAAAAACTCACAGGCTATGCTCTTTTAAATTATCAATCAAATAATATAATAATAAAGAATAATTATCTTAAAATTTATATCTCTTGGTAATTACTATCAGAACTACTTAGGTATATAGATAGTACACAGACAAAATTGTGATTTAATGTTAGACGTGAAGCTACATGGTTTCTCTAGGTGTCTTCAATTACCATTGAGGTTAGATCGTAACTGGAAAAGCAGGTTTTCCATAGGATTCCCGTTCGCAACTAACAGTGTTGCAATTAGTTACGTATGCAGTTAAAGAACGTAAATTATTTTATTAAAATCATTTCAAATACAAAAAGTAAAACGTTATTTCGATGTGGTTATTTTATGGATTATACTTTCACAGAACCCTTCTTGTACGCATTAGCATTATTAAGTTATTAAAATCAAAGCAGTAAAATAAAAAAAGTAAAATTGGAGGTCTAGAAGTTTTGAAGGAAACATCGAGACATATAAATGAATCTCACACGGGTGTACATTTGAGTTTTATGTGACATAAATAAGGTCTACCACGACTTGCACAGGAATGTGGCATTTTTCGTGAATTGTGATCTCCCGTATTGCTTCCAAAACTCCTAGTGGTTTCTATCCTCTAGTAAAGTCTCCACTACCTCGACGTGGTGGGGGGGCTGAGTAACCGTTAGGGCGGACGAGCCGCTAGGTGAAAAGGTAATACAAGGGAGGAGTCTGCCGTACACGCTATAGTCGCACAAGGAGGTAGAAGGGGCACTGCACCTTTCTGAGAAGCTCTTTCCGGTTTTGGTCCGGGGGACGTTGGCCGCGGGATGTCACACGCTGCAACCCGAGTACTGGTCCCCCGCCTCTTTCTCGACAAGCGGCAGCGTCGTCGGAAGAATATCCTATGTATATTAAGTATGTATTTACAAAAAAAAAGTATATATGTATGTTTATCCGTTATTTAGTATCCATAACACAAGTTCTTAATAATACTTATCTTGGAACTAAATAATTGGTGTAAGTGTCAGAAATATTTATTTATATTTATTTATAATAAATAAATAAGGTAATGTAGGTAGACTTTACTACAGGATCCTAGTTGCGCACGGAAGTCATCTATTTCATGCGTCTCCGGTTCGCTCTTTCGCACAGGTTTGATAATAACAATATCTACAATGCTTATATCTTTCAGATAAATAAAATTATATTTTTCAGAAGTCAATAATCTCATCTTGTCACGTCTTCAGCCTTTGTGGCAATCAGATCACATGGTTCAGTAAAGTTGAGATATTTAGCACTCCAACGTATGTTGCAGTTCAAATGTTGAATATTTAGTATTACAAAACAGCTAACTATTTTGATATTACTGCGGGTTTGAAATTGTAATGTTATGGCAATAGGAAAGGTATGTAGATTGTTTTTTATTTTAAAACATATTTAAAATGTGAACCTAACATTAAATTGTGATCGACAAATTGCTTACAACTACTATTCTTACTATCAGTTTATCAATAGCTAAATCGTTGAACCTTTTGTTTTCTAATAATACAAATATACCAACTAACCAAGGTTATTACTAGTTTCATACTTTCTTCTAACTATTTATTCCAAATGTATTTAGCGGATAGTTGAAGACTAAATCTGATGTATCGAAAATCAGAAAATAAACTATTTTACTTGATAATGTCACCATACAAAGCAGTAGAGTCCTATTTTGCTACATTAAAGCCTAAAAGTTATATTTCGAAATATATCATAAATTATAAACTTGTTGGTGATTATCGAGGAAACCTGTCTGACAAAGTTGAATGCAACCAATAAAAGGAATTATCGATATGGTTACTTATTTTATGTGGTCAGCCTGCAGGTAAGCAGATAGTCGTTAAGCAACGCTATAGATTATACGATTTAGCTGCGACATAAGCAAGTAGGTATATAGTTTTATGTACATATGATATTGTCGCTGGCTATAGTACGAATTGTGTGCGACAGTAGATATGTTATAAGATTACATTATACACTAGCGGCCGGTAGCGACTTTGTTCGCGTGACCAACAGGTACTTTTTGAACTCGGGTTCCCGCGGGGGTTGAAACGTCTATATTTTAATAACAGTACCGTCTAAATAAGGCCAGCCATTTTAGGTCCTCCCCGGGAAAGTCCCGCTCCGGCATTATCACGGAAATTTTAAGTTTGATTAAAGGATTAAAAATTTATGACTTTCCATAGAAACTTACACCCTCTATATTAAGGTAAGGATTGTTTGTATTTTTTTACATACTAAGTAAATTCAACTAATATATAAACTGAAGTAGTTTAATAGAATCTGTGAATTTACATTTTACCCCAATAGGGGTTAAATTTAGCAAAAATCCCGCTTTATAGCACCTACATTCTAAAAGGAACTCTTAAGCAACTGAACTTTTAGACTTCGATTTTCTAAGATTTTGTGTGAATGAGTGAGTAAGTGACCATTTGCTTTTATAGGTAGATAAATTAATTTGTAAAGGTAATTATACTGGTTTTATAAATAGTAGAGTTTCTTAGGCTAAATAAACGAGTCCCGGGAAAAGCGACGGAATTTTAGATCAGAATATTACCATTACTTAATTATCCTCTCACAAACTAGGTTTATGCAGGCCGTCATGAACGTGTAGCATACGCTTGTTATCGTAGTTGTTAAACTCTATGGAGCGCTCTATTTCTTATTAAGCTACATAGACTGCTATCCATCAGACAAGAAATAGTTATTACGATGGCTCAGGAGGATCCTCTACTATTAAATATGAATATAATGCTCGATACACAATCCGAAAGGCCGTTTAACTTAACGGTTGAGTATCCGACTAGCCAGTTTGTTTAGACATCAGACCTTGCCTATGAGCTCAGAACATCTAACGACATGAACCAGCCTGAAATAATAATGGGTTCCTGCACATTCCAAAAAATAAAACAATAAAGTTATATTAACTAAGCTTCAATCATTTTTTATTCCTTTACGTTAACGTATGTTAGTAAGAGTGTAATAAAGATGCCTGCGATTGATATTGATTAATATGAAGCGCTCGTAGCTCTGCGGTGCTCGGTGGTCGGAAACGATCACCGAAGTACAGCAGAGTTTACAGAGGTCAGTCCTTGGATGGGTGACCGTTTGTGTGGCATTTGATATCGAGCGCTTCCGTGCTTCGGAAGGCACGTTAAGCCGTTGGTCCCGGTTACCACTAAATGTGGTAGTCGTTAAGCCATGTTAGAGGCCTAATGGGCGGCTTGATAAATTCTAACAGCAGGACGCCATACACCTACCTCCGCCAATCCGCACTGGGTCAGCGTGGTGGAGTATGACCCAATACCCTCACACCTTGATATGTGAGAGGAGGCTCGTGCTCAGTAGTGGGACGTTAATGGGCTGAGATGATGATGATGAATATGAATCGCCGTTCAACCAGAAATACAAACATAGCCAATATATTACAAACTATAAAGGAGCATGTGACAATATATCAAGACGATGGTCATGTGACCTTTGGTCGTTGGAGTAAGCTAAAACCAGCAAAGATTGAATCAAGGCACGTGCAATAAAAAGTTCCGTTTCTTTGGTAATTCACTTATATTTTAATATAGCTAAGGCGACTCTCAAGAAAAGCCTTTGTCGAATGTATTTGTCGAAATTTAGCAGCGTCAAACTAATATTCTTTCTAATATAGTGTATTATACAACGTATACACAAACCCATACACAAACAAAAGTACCAAAACAATATGAGTTACATTTTGAGCAAAATATCATAATCTATTTAAATAGATCACATTGAATTGTATGTTTCTAATGTCAAAATACAAGCAGCAAGAACTGCTTTTTCCATAACTCACATGACAGTTGTAAAATCTGTTTGACAGGTAAATTCTTCTGGTGGTACTTTTAATGGTATTCAGCTGTTGTAATAGTGATGATGTCTAAAATGCCCGCCCGATTACAAGTGAATCAAATAATTGTAAACATATTGGTCGTTTGGACTTGGAAGAACTTGGTGCTTTTATTTTATCAAGATAATATGTGTTTGTTAGTTTCTAGGGTAAGAAATAAACAACTATCCAAATGGTGTCATAACTCAAACAGTTACATAAATGTAATACCAGAGGAGCTCTAGAAAACACCAAGAGCACTCCAGGCTAAAATATTTGACAAATAAAAAATTGTATGACTGTTACACAATTAAAGATTGTAGGTGATAATTGGAAATAGAGGTCGAATATATCGAAGATAATAGGAAATAGAGGTATTCGATAGACTACATGGTTATAGGTACATGCTGTACAACAGGTAGTCTATGAAAAAAACACCCGAAAAGGCGGAACCAACCTTTTGCTACATTAACAAATGATTTTATTTATGCATTACAACTCAGAGCTGGTGTTTTTTTGTGGTAAATAGTACCAAACTGCATTGTCCTATTTTGATAGTAATCTGACAAGAAAAAATGTATTTTTAAAAGTCGTATCCCGTTTTGTGGTTTAAACGAAGTCTATGTAAAGATTTTTATGCACATTTGCTAGATAACATTTGTGTAAGTTTTTACTAGTCCAAAATTGGATTTTAGAAAATCTGCATTTTTTAAATCATTATGTATGAATATACATTTAAGTTATATAAGTAAAAAAAAACAATTATAAATTATCAATAATTGACAACAATACACAAATTCTTGACATTTCATTGGATTCTTTAAAGAAACAATTTTGTGTGGGTTATATAATTATTTGTAGTAAAATACTGTAGTCATAAAAAACGCTAAGTAGGTAGGTTGTCAGCCGTGTATTCCTGGCAAGTTCCATTATTGATACTAGTTATAGTATATAGTTCATGCACTTTTCCATTGATATCATTGGTATGACATTGACATACATGGCCACAGGACGGAACTAATATCATAACACCTCGGCATCCAATTCAAATCTCAACAAAAAATAGGGTACTTTACCGTTGTGGCTGATCGTGATGTCCGGCCAGTGTGTCCAGAGGACTGAATATGCAGCTTCACAGCTTCTACTCCTGAACGCTTGGATTGCTGACGAGCTGCCGCCGACTCTGCGGCCGAACCACTGCTCCGTCCAGATCCTCGCGAATCCTGTCTCGGAGATTTTTTCTCTTTTCTCGGTCTTCGCGTCTCCTGTTTATGGCGGTCTCGAGTTTTCATCTTTATGACTCGGTAAACATATTATTTTGTGATCTAAATTAGGAGTTTTATAGATCGAACACAACCGATAGGAAGTTTTTACTTACTCCTATTGACAGATTGATAAGATTATTCACATTGAAGATGAAAAAATATGATAAAAAATATGCTGGTTCGGTTACGTGACGCTAGAGGCCGTTTGTATTATCACTTTGTGATCACGTAGGACCTTGAACTGGGGGATTGCGTTGTTTGCAAAAGTGGGCACAAGCGAGTGTAAGTCCGTGGCGGTGGCACGGCGTGCCTGCGACTGGGGCCGCTGCGCGTGCGCCGCCGCCGCCGATCTCCCGCGGCACTTCGCCCGATGTCACTTTAATAAAAAGGGATGACAAGAATGCTGTGACACTCGTCTTACCGCAATGCCATTTGGCTTTAATATATTAAACTATTAAGGCCACTTTGTCTTTCCGTTTAGTTGGAACATTAATGCGCTATCAAGGCACTGCAACGCACTGTTTGTTGTGAGGTTCCAAATTAGTAGTACGGTCTATTTCAATTACAAAGCAAAAAAATAAGTAATAGCTGTTGTGCAGTAAACTAGAGAGGTCGTGACACATTAGAATATGGAAACTATTTTTTAAAAACTTACACTGTTTTTCAAAAAAATGTTATTTAAGTTCGAGAAATTGAAATATTATTTACATTTAACCTGCAATATCCATCCCATGACAGCCATCAAATGCAGTTTATACCGGCTTAATAGGAACGACGTGCTGAAGTTCTTCAGTTCTCTGTAGTAGTTTTATCAGAAGTCACTGAAAGATGAGATGTCCCTAGGTAGCTGAAAGTCGTCAAAACAGATTATAACCTCAGGGTAATAATGCAGTCCAAAAATAAATACTGCTCGCCTTTGCGGTCAATATCAAGTGTGTCGAGGAGGTCTAAAAGGTTTACAGAACTGGATCAAACGGATACACTTTTCCTTATTTAACAGTATTAACCCTTTTTGCCTACAGCGTACTACTTTTAATCATTAAATTACTAGGCAATATGTAGTAGGTATTTCAAGATTCTGAACTTCCCTAGTCATGTGATCAACATATTAGGTTTGATTTTATTTTGGCGTTTAAGTACATCGACTAACTAATATAATTTATAAATTTAATGAAGAAAAACAAGAATTGAGAAACACAATAGAGTTGTCATCATTTTAGCCCATTAACGTCCCATTACGGAAACTCACCACCGCTATCAAACCTTTTTATTATTCGAATGGAAAAATATCAAATGACCGTCTTCCGCTGTGGGTGCATTAGATTTTTACTGACTAAAAACCATCCATGTTCCTACTTGAGCCTGCTATGTCCAGAAGCCTTTTCTTAATTTTTTCGTCGGTAGCAAAACGCATTTCCGCACTGCCTTTTGGCCAAAGGGGGACCGAAAGGGGGTGTGGGACTTACCACCGGCAGACGCGACCGCCAGCAGTAATACCCACTACGACGACGCCCGCCGCTTGATGAGAAAGAGGCGGGGGGGCCAGTATCTGGTTTGCAGCATCTGGCACCTCGCCCGCGACCAAATTCCCCCTGGCGAAAATCGGGGGTCCTCCTCTCGTTTGGCGGGCCAACTTGGCCCGCCTCCGGATCATGGCCGAACGCGAGAGGTCACTGCCGCCGGTCGCCGCTACGAGGGCATGTCGGTGCTCAGCCCAAGTAAGAATCACTTTTAAACCTAGGTGATATAAATTCAGCGGACCTAGTGTAGATTGGTAAAGACAAGTATATGTTATAGATATTTTTTAAGTAAGAAGCAAACAATATCCACATCAATTGCCACCCGAACGGTCACACATTAGAGACCGGATTTCCGTGAACTCTGCCGTACCTACGGTGATAGTTTCCACTATGTACCTAGCAAAGAACAGAGGTTGATAGATATCTGTTCTGTGGTGTCTAGTATCTTAGAGCTACATGCGCTTCAATGTACACAGGGTTCACAGTTTATCATAGTAGATAATATCTTGATATTTCGGAAACTTACTATTCCTACTGTAGAAATTGACTAAATAAATAATTTCTAACAATTGCACCAATTATTTAGTCCCAACATAAGTATCATTATGATTTTGTGTTATGGATATCTACTAAATAACGAATAAATATACTTAAATACTTTTTTCTTTTGTAAATACATACTTAATATACATAGAAAACACCCAGACCAGTACAAATATTCATGTTCACAAAGATTTGTTCCGTGTGGGAATCGAGCCCACGACCTCAAGAACGGAGGGCTGGTATATTAATCTTCACACCATATCGGTATAATTGATTTCTATAATACGTATTACCACGATAGAATCAAATAATAAACGCTCAAATTTACTACACAAATAGCGGCATATAAAATTTACGCCAAGAAACTCTAGAATTCAATGACCGCAGCTGATAATCTGAAGATTTCGAATGACTTTGCAGTTTTCTCTTCGTCTTCTCACTCATCGCGAACCATAAAACATACTATTTAATGGATCCTAAAGCATATACAGGGTGGAATTTTGTAATGCCACCTGAAGGGGAGTACTCTTAATACTGTAGATAGAAAATTTTAATCAAAGAAAACATTCCTTTATTTTTGAAAAGAAAGAAAACTGCATGCAAGGAAAACAATGAAATCTTAAATTATTAATTCAATGGGTCAAGTTAAAGCACTTTTACTCACACATCCGTTTCTTTATGTTTACTTATGTTATTTTTTAATAATTACCATTGACGTCATTTATCCATTAAAATGACGAATTACTATTTAGATAAGACGAATGCAATATGCACGTTTGTATAAGTGTCCTTTCTTAGATGCGACATAACTGCGTGTGGGACACCGATGGCCTGCGAGATCACCAGATCTCACCCTTTTAGGTTTTATTTAGTAGCGATATGTACATGTATATATTGTATAAACATCAAATTTATATTAAATCTTATGAGAATGTAAACGAGTTGAGAGTTGAAGTTCGGAATACGATTTATAACATTCACCACAACACGTTAATAAAGATTACTAGAAATGAATTCGTTAGAAAAATAAATTGGTATACCCAAGAAAATGCAGACCATTTCGAGTAATTAATTAGTTAGTTTAACATTTTTTGTAAATCATCATCATCATTTCATCCATCTGAAGTCCACTGAACATAGGCCTCCCCAATTGCTTTCCACGTAGATCGATTCTTTGCCGCCTGCATCCACCGGCTCCCCGCCGCCCGGACCAGATCATCGGTCCATCGCGTTGGGGGCCGCCCTCTACTACGTTTGCTGATTCGTGGTCGCCGTTCAAGAACCTTAACGCCCCATCGGTCGTCGGTTCTTCGAGCTATGTGCCCCGCCCATTGCCACTTCAGCCTGCAAACGCGCTTCGCTATGTCGGTCACTCTGGTTCTCCTACGGATTTCCTCATTTCTGATTCTATCACGTAGGGACACTCCGAGCATAGCTCTCTCCATTGCACGCTGAGCGACTTTGAGCTTCCTAATGAGGCCCATAGTCAGGCACCACATCTCAGTCCCATACGTCATCGCTGGCAACACACACTGGTCGAAGACTTTCGTCTTGAGACACTGAGGTACTTTGGACAAGAAGAAATAAAATAATATATAAGAAAAAAAGTTTGTAAATATTTAAAACAATTTAAGATTTTATTGTTTTCCTTTCATTTAATTTATGAAGTTTTTTAGAGAGATTTCATCCTTATAATTGACGATCGATGCAATAAAAGTACAGGGTGCCACTTTCACAGATTTTAGTCGGTTCGATTACCGGGTGCAGTAAGCGATTTTTAAAAAATCTTGAATGCCGTTTTCCTTCTTTTTTAAAATAAAGGAATGTTTTCTTTACATAAAATGTTCTATCTACAGTATTAAGCGTACTTCCCCTTCAGATGGCATTACAAAATTCCACCCTGTATATAATAGTATATACAGCTTAAATTCCCGAAAGCTAAACTCTACAATAACCACAACAAATGATTAAACAGTGTTAACTGCATAAAATAGTAGAATTTGGGTCGTGGGCTTAAAGAGAAAGAAATACATGGTAAAAATTGTCTTATGTTATTTTCACCCTACAACTCTTCCCTAACTCATGAAATAATATCGATAAAACAAGGTCGAATAAGAAGTCGAAATAAAACAAACTCTGCCGATCTCTGAAACAAGCGATCGTGCGCAGGTTCATACTGATTTCCAACTAGACCTTGTGAGAAGGGCTAATATCTGTCATTATCTCTTATTCTGCAGGTGGTTTGGGATGCATCTCTCAGTCTTTGTCAGTGCAATTTAGCACGTATGTTTTTTGTATTATGAAAAGGGTTCTGGACATAGCAGGCTCAAGAAGGAACATGGATGGTTTTTAGTCAGTAAAATTCTGATACACCCACAGCGGTAGACGGTCATGTGATATTTGTCCATTCGAATTATAAAAAGGTTTGATAGCGGTGCTGAGATTCCATAATGGGACGTTAATGCGTTAAAATGATGACAACTCGACTGTGTTTATAAATTCTTGTTTTATAAAATTTATAAATTATATTAGTTAGTAGATACTTAAACGCCGAAATATGATCAAAACTGATATCGTGGTCACATGCCTATGGAAGTTTAGAATCTTGAAATACCTACTATATTGCCTTGTAACTTAATGATGTGAAGAAGTACGCTGTAGACAAGAAGGGTTAGTACTGTTAATAAAAAAAGTGTATCCGTTTGATACAGTTCTGTAAACCTTTTAGACCTCCTCGGTACACTTGATATTGACCGCAAAGGTAAACAGTATTCATTAATGGACTGCATTATTACCCTGAGGTTATAATCTGTCTTGACTCATCTTTCAGTGTGTTCTGCCAAAGCTACTACAGAGAACTGAAGAACTTCAGCACGTCGTTCCTCTGTAAGTCGATTGGCCCATGGCTTTTAAGCGGGGGTGAAACTGCATTTTATGGCTCTCATGACTGGGTCATGAAACCGTAATTCCCATAACATGAAGCGTAATCTTTTATCGACTGTATCGACTGCTTACGACACAGAATTTGCATAATGTGACGCGTCCCATTAAAATAATGTTTTTTTAGTTTAAGTTCCGTACAAAAAAAGTACTCGCTGGCTGCTTGCCGAATGAGTGTTTTGGGTGTGGTCTACCCACAGCCAAGGGACTACGAACTCAAATCTGCCAGGCTGTGATAAAGATTGTGAACGCAATATATTATGGAAATTTGGAGGGGGATAACATGAGTACAATAGACCTGACTTCGGGGTCAAAGTGCGCTGCAGGCTTGTCTGTGGCCCTTACGAAAGGTAAGATAATGTTAGAATAAGCAAAATTTGGTAAATAGGCGATGGTCAAAAAAATAAATTAGATATATATAGTATAAAGAACTATTCGGTAATTAATTGAAGGACTCATCTAATCCCAAGATGAATGAAATGAAATGAACCACCAGCTGACCACGATCCTTAGATATGAGGGACCGACTTCATGGAGAGATAAAGAGAGAGGTAATTAGGTAATTATAAAGTTTGTGGTATATATGTAATATAACATACATAATCACAAACTGTTTTTTTATAAGTATTTTGGACTTCTTTTTTTGTATGTAGTCTCGCAAATTAATAATATGCATGAGAGCTTATTTATTGCAAAGTGTTAAAAAAAAATGATCAGGAAAGGTAATAATGTTATAACCTTTTTGTATTTTGTTTTGATGCACAAGTAGTGCCATCTAGAACATATTTTATAAAATATCACACCATTGAGGGCCTTAGTACAGACGTGTTTAAACAGATGGCGTGTCAACGGAGCTTCATTTTAGAAGAAGTACCTGGTCTATTATGTAGATGTCGTTGTGCTATAATAAATTACTTTTATAAAATGAAAAACTATTTTTATGTAATTTGAAAACATATTGTAGTAATCCATTGATTTTCAAAACTATTAGGTGGCTTGTTTAGCATTGATTTTCTGTTTCTCAATGTAACCTTGTATTATCGAAAACTGCGAATATATAGAATAATATATTCATTAATAATTTTTTTTTCTCGGTTTGATATGTATACTACATGCTATAAAAGTGCGTACGCTCTATAAAAGGTTGCGAAATTTATTTATTTACCTCATAAATTAATAAAATTTAAAAGATTAGCACAATTTTTATTTGCGAACTATTGTTTGGTCTAACTAATGTTATGTTCAATAAAACACAGTAATTAGGTAAATACGTGTATTGAGCTCTGTAGCAAGAACCAAAGTAAAAGTGAAAACATTATGAACTACCTCCATACTACACTAACATTATTAACTAAGAATGTTTAGCAAGTACCCTCAACTTCCATATACAACAGTGAATATCAAGTCATTTCAATTTAATTAAAAGTCTGCGTCCATTAGATAAATAACAAACTATTTTTGAATTAATTAGGTGTTTTAGTTATATATCTAATGTTTAGTTTGTAGAAACATGATTTGGATTGATATTTTACTGCTGTAGCATAAATTAAAACAATAAAGAAAAATATAATTAAGAAATAGTAAAGTAAAGGCGAGCGGTTCGCATTATAGGGGTCGCTTAGGTAGAAGCCTCTCTCGAGGATCTACAGCTAGTACTTTGCCTCGCTCAGTGTCTTCTACCAGAACTTTATAAAGGAAAAATGAATACATTATAACGTTCGTAGTTATTGAAAGATAACGTTACGATATAAAGTTACGATTTGAATGCAATAAAGAGATAGTGAGATTTTAGTTTCAATGTAAATAAATATATAATATATAGATAGCTATTACGATTTGATAGTGTTATAAATCAATCATATTTTGTTGCCTGCAATATAACGCGTTTAGCAGGATTTGTCTATGTCTAAGACAGACTATAACATTTATTTAGCGATGACGACGTCAAAAAATAAACACAAGTGTGTACGGTAAATACTGAAAATGGAATAGTAGTTCTGTTCTTTAATGTCTATGCCCCCTAATGCCAGTTCTTTGATTTCTCGTTTCCCGAAGGGATATATATAAAAACCTTAATATTTATAAGATAACGTTAACCTCTTTCTACGCTTGTAAACTTCATTCGATATTGAACAAACAAACGTTTTTATACATAATATTACTTCACGCCTATATGTGTATTCCATTTGGGTTGGGAAGAAATCTAGCTGCAAATTAAAAAAAGATTCTACATAGTTATAGATAGTCAATTTAAGCTCAGAGATCTCTAGGCGACACGTGTCAAAAGATAAGAGGTGGCCTTAGTCCTCCCTTAATTGTTCTCGAATAATAATAATATTGGTAGTTATCATTGTTTGTTAAAAAGCATATTAGTTGTAAGTGTAGGTCACTTTTTTAGTATATTGAGTTCTCGGCATACAAACGGCTAACATATTGTGAAGTTGTTATCGGCACGGGAGGTGCATCACCAGTGCAATTCCAAATGTTTCGAAAATTGTAATCTATCGGAGTACTCTTTCGAGTGAATTAGAAAATTGTTGTTAATATTTAACATTTCTCGAAAATAAAACATTAGCAATATTTTAAAACATTTATTATTTATTATTCTAAATATTCAGCATTTATATTAATGGTATAAACACATTCACAAATAATATTAATACCATAACAATAATAATTTCTTCTGATATTCTTGTAGACAAGAGTAGTGGTAGTATAAATAATATACTTATAATATTATTAGTATAGGATTTTAAATAGAAGTACCCCCATGCTATTTACTTGTTCAGATTAAAATTTTAAAATAAATTTTATTTGCATTGGGATAAGGAATTAGACAATTTTCTATTATTTAGATTTTTTGTTTGTCCGCTGTTTGTTCACAAATAAACTGTAAAGGATTATTGCAATTCTTATTACGTACGCAGTAAAAAATATTTTGTAAATACATACAGTAAGTTGTATGTTGACAATATATGATAATAACTGACTCAGAACAGCAACTGGGTTAATATGATACACACGGATAACTTTAAAGATTTTGTTGCATATCACATCACTAAATAATTATTTATATAAGGGGGCTTTTACGGTTTACAGCTTATTTAAGGATCAATCTTGTATACATTCAGCTTTATATTTAGCCATAAGTTATCCGAACAGCTGAAGAATATATAGCCGAAGCTGTTTTTAGCTCGGGAGCTACTAAAATTACATTAACTAAAACTAAATGTTGTATTTTCATTCATTTTATCAAAGACAGTCAAACGGTCACTTTATTCTTTTACAAGGAACTTAAATTAAACTATGCTAAAGTAATTTTATTACGTAGACACCGTTGCGTTACAATAAATATAGTTAATGGCACAATAAATTTAATGGATTTCATCCAAATAACATATAAATGTAGGGGAATTTTATTTTATATTGACACATTTATTTATCACAGCTACAACAGTCACTAATGTTGTAGATTTTTTTTATTTAATATTATGTGTATATTTTAATATTAAAATATTATTGCTATTACTAAACTACATTATATAGAAGCAACTATTTTATTTATCACATAGGGTTGTTGTTACATTTTTTTCATATATTTAACTTTTCTAAATTGCATCTATTATTTAAACATATTTCTCTCGAATTTTCCAAAATGTCTTTCATGACAATGTAACTCTATTGGTTCAGTATCAGTTAACATTAAGTAGGTATCACATTTGCAAAATGACCTCATGTCTTCTCCTCCGTTACACTGATCGATTTTCGTTTCTGAGAAGGAGATGCTGTAAAGAAAAGGGAGTGATAATACTCACTGTATGTTACAAAAACATTGCAAGTCTTGCCACAAAGTCAGTTGTATCTATTATGGATATGATTATTAATCAATAAATGAGCAAATTGGTCCTCTAAACACAGGCCTCCCAAAGAGTTTAACTAACAAATTCTGTATTCAGTAAACCACAAAGATATTTCATAGGTAACGCAAATGCATCTGATGCGCAGTTCCGAACCCCGACCAATCTTCGGGGTTGGCCGCCGCTACTTATAGTTTTTTACATACTGTAACATGAACGATTTCATCATTGAAATATTTAGCATCAGCGGCATCAGTCAGTTTGGATTTCTCGTCACTAAACATCGGCAGTGACGTCACATTAGATGTTTAAGCGATTGATTTCAATTTAAATCGTGATACTTGAGTTAGCTATATATGTGGTAGACCAAAGTATGTACTATAGCAGATGTATGTACCAGAGTACCATCACACATTTCTGCAGAGGCCTACAATATTTTATAATAAATTACAAAAATCGTATGGGTATTGATTTAATGAAAAGGTTTTACTTCACCAGTGATTTTTATTAGCTTAAGTATTCACCTTTATGATTAGCTTTCCTCTGTGATATATTTTTTTGATTGGTTATTAATTATATATTAGTGTTATTAATAATGTTTAACGTGTTATGAATATATAATAATTATTCTATTCCATTAAAAAGCCAGCTCATCAAAGTGTACTTACAAGGAGCCTCAGGGTCTTTCGTTTGCTCCCTCAGCAGAAACGGTCCTAGGTAGTTAGTGAGCAGGAATCCTACAGGTGTTGTGACCAGTATTGCTTGTATGAGTAAGATCATAATATTGTCTGCGCATTTCTTCTGTATGCCGTCTTTGTCCCCAAGCATTCTGATAGTTTCCATCGCCATCGGGCATAACACTGCCTGAAAGATAATTAAAATTATTAAGCAGATATATTCCGACATCCCACTAAGTGCCGTCTAACCTCTAAGACAGCAGGTTTTTTAATCTGTCAAGTTGTGCTATAAACGGTTTTTTTAAAAATAATATACTTATTAATTTCAATTGTAAAATTTTAATTTTTTTTGTTACGTATGGAGAAAAGTTAGAAATAAATATGTTTTTATTATTATTTTGAGCCCTAATGTTTGCTCGAAAACTTGATGTGCTTACTTGGTACCTATATGATGGTTTCCCCGCTTCATATATCACAGCGGGATGCGTTGCCAATTTGATTTAAAAGCACCTTTCGGACAGAAGTTAGAACTAAATACCTACATACTGTATGCCGTGTGTAACCGGCCCATAATAGTGCCACCGCCTTCCTTTTTATGGAGAGTGGTGAGAGTGTTATCGGATGATGGGCAGCAGCGACATCCTGCGTACTGGCTTGAACTGAGATTACCAACCCGTCTACCCAGCGTGGGGATTATGGGCAAATACTCCACTATTGAGGAGCCCTACGTTCAGCGGTGGCTTTTATGTGACTGTTATGACGATGATGATTGGTGCACAGATTAATTCTTACCTCCACTATAGACTTTGGTATCCAAGTGCAGCATATGAATAGTTTTTCTCTAACTGTAAAGCCCCAGCAGACGAAGTATGCAACCAGCAAACGAACCATCAGGCATACTGCCAGTATACCAAACCCAGGTATTAACACGTCTGATAGAGAATTGTTTACCTGAAATTAAAAAAACTTTTTATAATGTTGACCCATATTGCCCAAAAACATTTATAAAGGTTTACCCATATTGCGTCACAGTCCTAACAAATTACATGCAGACACTACGCATTTTAAAAAGCAGACTTGTACTTTGTGCTCTACTGTGTAATGTACTTTAAATTAAACACGTAGTAGCCTAGAGATTTAGATGTTTTGTTTACTAATCGTCGGCGGACTTAAACAGCATTGGAAGTGGCTGGTGAGGAAGAGTTATTAAGTGTCTGTGACAGTTAGGGGCAAAATAACCATGACGAGGGAAATTGTCTATTGTTGTCTTTGGGCCGTTTTCTTACTAACCACACTTAATATTGTGATTGAGGTTTTGGGACATACAAATTATTAAAATTGAAAAAACATAAAAACTTTAGTCAGTTGCCTATTCTGCCTATTAAATTATTCATCTCTGGGCGGAAAATGTGCCTTCTGTCTGCAACAGTGTCAGATAATCTGTTCTCTTGCATTTGATGACATATTTAAATTTAATAAGAATACACAGATTTTAGAAGATCTCAGAAGCTTATGAAATTAGGTACAATGTGTTTTGGAACGCTCAAGTAAGTAATATCACTGAGCTTAAGTGAATGGAACTGAGTACAATGCTCAAGTGGATTATTTAGTAGTTTCTAACAAGCGTATGCCACTTCAGAATTCAAGTTAGAGTTTCATATAGTGTCATGGCGTTTTTGAAAGTTTTTGAAATTCAATAAAATAGTTTTTCGTTATTATGGGCCTGTTGTAAGAATTTTAGAGCTTGTTTCACAATGTTTAAGTAAGTTCCCATGATCGTTTACTTGACAGATAAAGCATACAAAACTGTTACTTTAGGTGGCAAATACCAAATAGACCGATACAATTGTAAATAGAAAGATGACCTAGTAATGGTTTCGGAAGGCCGTTAGATAAAAATAGATCAGTACGCCTTTGGTGGTGTGGTATCTAGTTCTAAGACACTTACTGATAACATTAAGTATTGTAATCGAAGGTTATCTCAAATTATATAACATAATTAATTTTAAAGATTAAAAATGTGCACAAAGATGCTGAGTCTGTTTGTTATTTTAGTTACTAGTGCTGGATATTACTGATTGGAAAATAGCTATTAAAGCGGCCCTTGAATGTGTGAAGTTGAAGATTTTCCAATACGAAGTGTCGCATTGGAAAATCTTTATCTTGAAACCTTCTTGGTCTACTTATTTACTAGCCAGTAGTCTAGTAACTAAATAAGTAGACCTATAACCTGTATGAATAAAAAAAGTATATTATAGTGATGGAAAACTGGGCTCGCCCGCGCAGAGTTCCTATTGGTTAGAGATAAGTTTATTACCGACCTCTATATCTATGATTGGGTACTATGTGACAGATGCTAGAAAAAATATTGTAATAAATATGTATTCACATAGATGTCACTATTTTGGGTGCTGTAGGAATGACTGATGTCCCAGGATGAAGAACGCAGAGCTTTTTGTAAAACATCAATGCTATGAATGAGTGTCCGCGTGCCACATATTATTTATCAGGGTCCAGTTTCACGAACGATGCAAATAGCAATCTTTGTAAAAACAGATCCTGGCGACAAATTTCCTGTTAAATATTTTTTTAACTCTGCCTTAAGGTTCAATTTAAAGTGGTCATATATTAACCACTGCCTAGTTAAGGATTAAATAGCTATGAGAAGCTACTACGTATACGTAAACGGCTAGCAGCAGGAAGATGTGCAGAGCTGAAGATCAAACTCAGTGGCGTGTATTTAGAGAGACCTATGGCACGCCACTATAGGTTATATAGGATGTCCCACAATGCTCACTCTTTTGAATTTTTGAGAATTTTCAACGTTAACTACTAACAAATATTTTCTAAAAAAAGAAAAAGACATTTAGTTTTCTATTTCTTTGTTTTGCGATAGAATCTCAGTAAGTTGTTTTTTAATACTTAAAATTATCAGGGATTTACAATTATTTAGGAAATGCTGTAGAGGCCTAAAAAGTGGACGGATATAGAATAACGATGATTAAATATGTTTTTTTTAAATTATTATATTTTTAACATCTCGTCATTATGAAATAACCTACGTACCTCGAAGAATGTCCCAGTATAGGCGAAGAGTATGGGCTCCAAGGTAGCCCACATGACCCTATATGCTGTAGCTGCCGGGTTTTTATTCAGCTTCCAACCTGCGCGAGCCCAGAATGATGCTGCCGTCGCATTGCACACCAAAATGGCTACTCCACCTGATAGCAAATTATATTACAATTTACTTAATACTTTATTGTACTCGACCTTTTGGCACAATTTTCTAAATTCAGGTGATTACAGTGAATTTAAATTAATAAAAATAAATTGTTAAGCAGACATGGTAAAATGTGTAAAATACAATGTACATGTCTTAAAGCGCTGTTTGGGCATATTATTTGGTGTTTAATTTTTTTAAAAATATATAAAGTTCGACCGTTATACTTTTTATTATTTATATCCCAGTTTAGAATTAAGTAACGAAAAGTGTTGAAGGCGATTCCATCGAGGAGAGGCGTGAAACGGTTAGACTTTGTTTCTCTGATCCTGTGGGAATGAATTAAAATATATTCCCTTTTCTAAGTTATGACTGACTTTATTTACAACCCAAGAAGTATTTTTGCAAATACTAGCAGAGCCCTGCGTTGTCATCCGCGTGGTCCTGTGATAATACCGAGATATAAAGTATCTTATGTGTTAATCTAGGTTATAACCTACCTGGGTGCCAAATTTAATCTAAATACTAGCTACTTTTACGTGAAACACCTAGATTATTAGTACCAGAAGTCATGATATGTACGAGTAGTTAAAAATCCATACATACATACACATACATAGGTATGTTTATATTTATAACGCATAAATACAAATGTCATAATGTTACAAAATACGACTCTTCTTGCATTGAATTTCTGTGATATTCAACTATATGTAAGCTCAAACTTACTTAGGTACTTTGTTAAAGTATACCTAGTGACGAGTAATGGATAAGGCTCTGCTTGGGATTTACTAAATGCCGGTTTCTCTCTCAGATTTAATCACTGTATTGATGAATAAAGAGATGCATAGAAGAGCTAATGTCACCAACATAGCTCAAAAAAATTGTAAGCTGCAGTAAAATTAAAAAAGAAAAAAAATGGTAAAATTTGTAAGTGGCAGTGTGCCAGTGGTATTGCGACAATTTTATTGGATGAAATAAAATGACCAACCTTTGCCAACAGTTTGTTTTGAAACCAATTTTTGATTTAGCAATTGTATGTTAAGAATATCCTCGCCCCAAAAAATTCTATTTTTGGTTTCTAGTTTATAAGTAATCAAACCAGTTTTGGGTATTAGTTCTGTAGAATGATTGCATGTAGGTTTGCAACAATAAGAATTTCGAGAACAACTCTTTGTTTTTAAGTCTATAAGCGTAATAATTGATACAACAAAAGTACCATGTCTCGGGTGTGCTATATTATGGAAGTAAGTACCTAAGTAAGCAGTACGTCGAGCGTTCTCGTTCTATGAGTCTTTATAAAGAATAAAGTTATAACTTTTCCGCGTGGAACTGAAAAATCCTATAACTCCCACGCTATTCAAAAGTTAAATCTTCCGGCAATCGTCCACTACACAGGTAAATGCTTTCCTCCGTCGTTACTATCGTATTCGGAAGTGTAACGTAACCTACTAAAGTTAGATATAATTATGCTGCCGTGCTAAAGCTAGAAAGCCGCTAACTGACAGTGGGTTATTTCTAAAATATAAACTCTATGGTATTACAGCGGCATTTACATTCCAAAAAATACCCACTGACAGTTAGCGGCTTTCTAATTATAGCACGGCAGTATTAGATATAGTTAATTATTAAAAGACTTGATTCCGTGTCATTCTCTCACGATGACTTGTGACCGAATATCTGAACCCTGCAGTTGCATACTAATGTTCTTAGAAAATGATAATTATAAGTCATGACCAGTGCAAAAGCACTCGTAACTCCGCTCTATAAGGTTTTTGGAAAAAATCACAATAGTAAAGTAGAGTTCTCATATGGACGTTTTAAATAGACGGGATATGTGACCATTTGTGTGATTAAAAATCGATTGCTTTCGGAAGACACGTTAAGCCTTTAAGGTGTAAGTTAAGTTCATCATATCAGCCTTATAAAGTCCACTGCTAAACATTAGCCTTCCTAATAGATTACATTCTATTGGAGGTATCTGCCCATAATCACCACGCTAGGCAGGCGGGTTGATGATCGCAGTTCAAGCCGCTGCTGCTCATCATCTGGGAGGATTTCTTTTCATTGACTGTTACGACTCCCCGTGAAATGAGAGGGCGTTAACCCATTGGGTGCCGCAAACACTGTTATGGGTAGTCGTCAAGACAGGTTGTAGGTGTCTTAAAAAGTTTTAACAGCTGAACGCTAAACAACTGCTTCCGGCAACAGGTCCGCGTTAAGAGGAGTAGTAAACCTAAAACCCTTTGTTTGTGAAGAAGGCCCCTGACCAGTAGTCGCAAATTAAATAGCTGGGTGACCAACCTGCACCACCCCATCCGTATTCAAGAGTAAGCATGTTAACAAGCAGTCCGCCGAGAACGACCATCGCGATGCGCAGCTCGGTGACGTAGAAGTCTCGTCGATGCGGGATCACACCAGCTATTGTGCCCATTATCATGCCCAACGCCACACCAGCGACCAGTGTTAACCCAGCCTAAAAAAACATAGACACAACAATTATAGCATTTTCTAGCAGACTGGCTATGTACTTAAGAAGGTTTTTGTTTTATAAATATTATTTCGCCCGTAGTAGCTTTAGGCGTTTCATGATTATTAAACAGAATATTGGTTAATCGCTTATTTACCTAAAGTTCTTATGGGTATACAACTTATTGACTGTTTGTGCTTAATACATACATTTTGCGAAAGAAAATCCAACAAACAGTTATGAAGAATTTAATATATTCTCTGATATGAATATGTCATTCCTTTTCCACGAAGAGGCATTGGTGTTATAACTTCAGATTAAATATTTTGGTCAACACTATTCCAGATTGCTTATGAATATTCTTTGACTACGTCTACGCTCGATTTTTAAGTATTATATTAGATATATATATATATATATATGAACTTTCGCCCTTCTCATACACCTAAGCCTTTCTCTTGAACCACACTGTCTATTGTTCAAATTTGTAAAAAAATATTCAAAAAGACAGACACACAACGTAAAGGCGTTGTAGTATGCTACGTTGTGTTTGTAAATTAAAAATGTTATAAATAATATTGAGTATTACCTAAGAGAGAAAATTCGATAACTTACAAGTGATTATTGCCTATAGAGTGATTTAAATCAAAGGGAAACGCTCCGTGGACGGAATAATTACCCGTATCTGTCAACGTCAGTTTAAAGCTAACTAGGGTGCGGAGACGATTAGTTGTATGATAAGATCAATTTATAACGAATACTCGTATAATCAAAATCAAAGTCTAAATACGTTCTACTAATATTAAGAGAGGAATTTGAAACCGAAAGTTCGTTTGTCAATTCCACAACACAGTCGTTGTTTTGGCATTGACAAATGAAATTACAAAACTATATATTTACCTAAATGTAAATGTTTTGTGCTTTATACTTTAGGTATTAAAATTTTGGTTTTGAACAACTTTTTTTGTCTTTTATTTGTTTCACATAAAGTTACGTAGATAAAAAACAATAAATTCAAGTTACATTAATCTGCAAATAAAAATATACAAGTTTTGTATGCGTTATCGTTTTTATAGAACGACAAATCAGTAATAGTAGAGTAGCAGGCGTATTTAAATACTACATATTTCTTATAAATATAGGATGAACAGATTTCGATTTTTGCTATTTTGGGGTGAATGAAATACATAATTATATATTATAATGACTCGCCTATATCTCTTTAAAAAATCTGTTTTGTCACGACAGTGCCTTGACGGTAATATCCTATGGTCAGCCGGCAAGAGAATACCTAATAAAGCTGCCTCCTTTGTGTTACGTATTTCATAATTTCGTTCCGTAATTACATTAAAAATTCACAAAAGCGTCTCACACCTTTAACTTATTGTAACTACGTCGCTCTCCAGGCTGCGAGCTAACACCTTAACGTGCATTTTATAGCACGGAAGCGTTCAATGTCAAATTCCTACGGACACCCAACCAAGAAAAGATCTTAGTAAACTCTGCTTAAATTCGAATTCATAATCGATTCCGACCAAATAGTCTCGCGGAGCATCGAGCGGTTCATTTAATGGACATAAAACTGTTTATTTTCCAATTCCGTGTCTAGTCAACACATAAAAAAATAGAGCAATTAATTTTTTTTGCTCAATCTCAAAAAATAGTGCAAGTCCCAATATGTATTGGCCGCAAACCCAAATCGATTTTATCGAATTCATAGGCAAACGACTAAATCCCATTCCTATTATAACTTCGCATGGAAATGGTGGAAAAGTTTAAGCCACCAACTTTTATAGGGGCATTTTACCGGGCCGTGGTGTGGGCTGGCATCGTCAATTAATGGGTTTTATTCAGACTACCACGCCGAGTTATATTTCCTAAAACTTCAGCATTGAATAGATTTTGACTGCAAAAATTAGATTTTACATACAAAATGTAAGAGGTCTTAAGGACGCTCTGGAAATAATTGATTATTGGTTAATTATGGAAAGGCTCAAAGAAATATGATACTTACATCATATTCTGACAATATTCTGCAAACCCTTTAAAGCGAATAGTTAGTTTAATATTGAACTGGTACTTTACTTAATATTAATTTTCAATCTCAGCGATTTAGCTGTGACATAGAACTGAGTACTTATTAGCTTCAATATATTCTACAAATCTGCTGCAAAGTTAGAAACGTGAGGAATACTTTTCAGTAAATGGTTTACACAAAAATACTGTGAATATAATAGGTTGGGGAAAAAGTCTTTTCGTATTTTTGTATGAAAAGTCAAGACATTTTTTTCAAAGTTTATTTACATTTATTTACAATATATATGTACCGTTTTGTTGAATAACTTTCTGCCATTTTGTGGGCAGAGACATTATCCCGTTACTGTAGAAACTTTGGGACTTCTGATCAAAAAAACGGGACAAATAGTTTTGGCAGTCCTCTCTTGAGGTCAACCTTACAGAACCTAAAGAATTCTGCAGAGACCGAAACAGGTGAAAATCTGAAGGCGCAAGGTCAGGGCTATATGGTGGATGCACTAGGACCTCCCAGTCGAACTCTCTTAATTTTTGCTGAGTGGCTAAAGATGTGTGTGGTCTAGCGTTATCGTGATGAAAGACCACACCCTTCCTGTTGATCAATTCCGGCCGATTTCTCTCGACTGCTTCCTTTAATCTCATCAGTTGCTGGCAGTAAAGATCAAAATCGATGGTTTTGCCGGGCGGTAAAAGCTCATAATAAACAACGCCCTTCCAATCCCACCATACACACAGCATCACCTTATTTCGTTTTAGGCCAGGTTTGGCCACAGTCTGTGAAGCCTGGCCAACTTTCGACCACGACCTTTTTCGCACGTTCTTGTCGTACGTGATCCACTTTTCATCGCCAGTTATCAATCTCTTCAAAAACGGCTCGGTTTCATTACGTCTCAATAATGAATCGCAAATGAGTACACGGTTCATTAAGTTTCTTTGAGTGAGCTCGTGTGGCACCCAAATATCGAGCTTTTTTGTATAACCAGCTTTCTTCAAATGGGTCAAAACTGTTTTGTGGTCAATTCCCAGTTCTTCAGCTACATCGTAACTACTAATATGCCGATCTTGCTCCACTCTTTCAAAAATGGCGTCCATTTTATTCGTAACAGGGCGACCAGAGCGAGGTTCATCTTTAACATCAAAATTTCCGGACTGAAAACGTTTGAACCAAATTTGTGCTACTGTTACTGACACTGCATCAGGTCCATAAACATCACAAATTTTTTTCACTGCTTGAGTTGCATTTTTGCCTTTTTTATAATAAAATTTTAAAATGTATCGAATTTCTTCATTAGATTCACTCATTTTTACGGAGAGAAAAACAAATGAAAAATAGCGGGAAACAACTTTTTTTTATTTTTTTCTTTTCTTTATAATGGAACCTTTTTAATGTTACCAAAACCAGCCAGACACAAATAGTACAATCAAAAAAAATTTATAATAAGTTTATACCTACGTTATGCGAAAAGACTTTTTCCCCGACCTAATATTACCTAGTTGATCTACGTGTCTATCTGTTCGAAGTTATGCAAAGGTCATATCAAAACCGAAATTTTTATATGTAAAAAATTTTTTATGTAGGCCGCATGACTGAATTAACAATTGTTAAATCAAACTATTATATCATTAAATTGTTACCTTTTTTAAATTTTACAAAATTAATTTGCATGCGCTTATCCATATACCCACATGGCAAATTACCAGCAAATACTAAGATAAAAATGCAAATGATCAATTATGTCACCATCATGCAAGGATAAAAATAAACCGTACATCGTAGGCAATTCCCAAACAAATCGACTGTATTGAGAGCATGACTAAAGTTTTCCGAAGCACCCAGTTTCAATCGCTTAGGAATCCAAGGCCATTATAACTTTAGGTAGAAATGCTTCGAAAAACTAAAGCCGCTAGCTTTTGTGAGCGTGTCAGCCGCTGCTTGCTGAGTATCACGTCGTAGTAAATAGGTAGGTGTTATCAGTAGAATGTCTCAAGACCGATCCTTAATATGTACTTGACAAACTATATAGCGTTCAGGTCACAATACCTGCACTCCGCTCTTGAGATCTTAGGTTAAATTCCCATACAGTATACCATATATATATGATATACTGTATGGAAATATATACATTTATTGAGTATGTATACTTAAAAAAACCATTATGGTTCGTACGCAAGTTCTTAATAATACTTATCTTGGACCTAAATAATTGTTGTATGTAAGAGAATGACTACATGTTTTATTTATGCTAGCTCTGTCTTAAACCACCAAAACAGTTTTACTGCAAAAAAAAAAAAGTAGTGCGCTATTTCGTGTAATTGTAGATTTGCCACAAGTGATGGATGGCATTAAAAATGTGAGTTTTTAATCTCGGCCTATGAAGGCCCTTTTCAAAATTCTTCAATCTATATATATAAAAGAAAGTCGTGTTAGTTACTGCACTTATAACTCAAGAACGGCAGAACAGATTTGGGCGAAAATTGGTAGGGAGGTAGCTTAGAGCCAGGAGACGGACATAGGATACTTTTTATACCGTTCGACAGCGTTCCCGTGTGACTTGACATGAAACGTCAGTCACTATAAAACGTGATATAACAAAAAAGAGTCAGACTTGGAATAACAAAACGCAAATGACAGCTATGTAGTGACGTATGGATGACAATTTGATATTTGTAAGAAATCAGTAATCAAACTATTTTTGACTTCTTGGCGGGAATGTGAATATGAGTTTTGAAATAATTTTTTAGGTGAATTGAAGTGAAGTTTAATTAATAATGCCGCGAACAAGACTATCGAATCTTTACCGACAAAGCCGTAATGCAAGAAGAATACGAAATATTGGAAATGAAAGGACTGAAGAAGAACAAGAAATTGCACGTGAACATCGCCGCAATAGTATGGCTCGACTTCGTGCTTCTCAATAAATAATAATAAAAAAAAATGTCGTGTATCACAAAGTATTTAAGTGAAGAGCAACTTTGTAATAAAATATAGAAATAATAATGAATGATTAATGTAGGTATTTAATTTTTTTGTAATTTTCCAATAAAATAAAAACACAATCTGCTTATTTATTGCCATTAAGGCGGAACAAAGTTCGCCGGGTCAGCTCGTTTTATATAAACACTTCTGATTTATGCGTGTAGACGTATCATACTACGTAATTAACCAAAGCAGTAATATTGTTGTTTGATTTTTTATAGAATAATAACGTTCGAAATAAAAAAGATATATTTGTACAACAACAAAGTGCCGAAACTGAAAAGCCGAAAGGGGGTTTGATTTCAAGAAAAAGATGGAATGGAGTGTTTATAAATATTTGTGTACCTGAACAGGCGCACACCCAAAACTTGGCTTATCGTTAAGAAACAGCGAATCACCAAGCCCTGAGAAGAACTTATACAAGATTTTTGTAAAATAGAATAGTCCTGCTCTGGACAGTGCGTGGTAAACTCTTGCAAGGTCTTTTTTAAGCAGTACATATATAATCTTAGGACAATTTGATCTTAAAGTAATAGACACTTCAACAATATTTTTTTTGAAAAAAGTACACGAACATACAATTTATGTTTCTATATTCTGAACTCACTAGTAAAATAATTACTGTTCGTATTATACTATGATACCAAGTTCACACGAACTGTGGAACTGGATGCAGCACACCATGTCACAAAAAACTGCACAGCATCTGTTATTGTGAATAAAAATTCATGAACTTCTGTGGTTAGTTCCAGAAACAAAGCGAGTTTGAGCCTTGTGTTGGCAATTTCGGTTTACTATAGCTTAACCAGACTTAACGCAATGTTTTATTTTAATGCATATGAATTCATTACCGTATTAAACGAACGTAATTTATTAAACAAATAAGGAAGCGAGAAAATAATATAATTCGGAGAAACATAAAAAACAACCGAATTAAAGTTATCGACATATTATCTTTTCGAACCAGAAATGTAGAGTAAATTCTTGCAGAACCGACATCCGCTGGCAAAAAATATGAAAGGAGGTAGCAAGTTAAAGAGTAGGGAAAAACGGTTAAGAATGACCCGATAGAGAAATTTAACGGTTTGTCAGATTTATTGTAAGAGACACACTTTGGTGAAACACAGGCTATGTTATTTCATTGATCCTGTACTATTTAATGAAGCTAACTTTATAGTTTTAAGCTTGCTTTATCGAGTGCGGGTATCTTCGCCCCCACGCCATATCAGTCGTCAAAAATAACTAGATAATAATATCTATAACTGATATGGCGTGGGGGCGAAGATACCCGCACTCGATTCCATCACAACTCGGATCTTTGTGGACATAAATATGAATATTTGTTCTGGTCTGGGTGTATGTATTAGGACGGGGAAAAAGTCTTTTCGCATAACGTAGGTATAAACTTATTATAAAATTTTTTTGACTGTACTATTTGTGTCTGGCTGGTTTTGGTAACATTAAAAAGGTTCCATTATAAAGAAAAGAAAAAAATAAAAAAAAGTTGTTTCCCGCTATTTTTCATTTGTTTTTCTCTCCGTAAAAATGAGTGAATCTAATGAAGAAATTCGATACATTTTAAAATTTTATTATAAAAAAGGCAAAAATGCAACTCAAGCAGTGAAAAAATTTGTGATGTTTATGGACCTGATGCAGTGTCAGTAAGAGTAGCACAAATTTGGTTCAAACGTTTTCAGTCCGGAAATTTTGATGTTAAAGATGCACCTCGCTCTGGTCGCCCTGTTACGAATAAAATGGACGCCATTTTTGAAAGAGTGGAGCAAGATCGGCATATTAGTAGTTACGATGTAGCTGAAGAACTGGGAATTGACCACAAAACAGTTTTGACCCATTTGAAGAAAGCTGGTTATACAAAAAAGCTCGATATTTGGGTGCCACACGAGCTCACTCAAAGAAACTTAATGAACCGTGTACTCATTTGCGATTCATTATTGAGACGTAATGAAACCGAGCCGTATTTGAAGAGATTGATAACTGGCGATGAAAAGTGGATCACGTACGACAAGAACGTGCGAAAAAGGTCGTGGTCGAAAGTTGGCCAGGCTTCACAGACTGTGGCCAAACCTGGCCTAACACGAAATAAGGTGATGCTGTGTGTATGGTGGGATTGGAAGGGCATTGTTTATTATGAGCTTTTACCGCCCGGCAAAACCATCGATTCTGATCTTCACTGCCAGCAACTGATGAGATTAAAGGAAGCAGTCGAGAGAAAACGGCCGTAATTGATCAACAGGAAGGGTGTGGTCTTTCATCACGATAACGCTAGACCACACACATCTTTAGCCACTCAGCAAAAATTAAGAGAGTTCGACTGGGAGGTCCTAGTGCATCCACCATATAGCCCTGACCTTGCGCCTTCAGATTTTCACCTGTTTCGGTCTCTGCAGAATTCTTTAGGTTCTGTAAGGTTGACCTCAAGAGAGGACTGCCAAAACTATTTGTCCCGTTTTTTTGATCAGAAGTCCCAAAGTTTCTACAGTAACGGGATAATGTCTCTGCCCACAAAATGGCAGAAAGTTATTCAACAAAACGGTACATATATATTGTAAATAAATGTAAATAAACTTTGAAAAAAATGTCTTGACTTTTCATACAAAAATACGAAAAGACTTTTTCCCCAACCTATTATATTAAGTATGTATTTACAAAAGTTATCAGTTACGTTAGATTTAGAAATTATTTTGTAAATATAGGATGTAATACTAAAGTTATATATCAGGTAGGCTAGTTTATGTTATATTATATTTAAATAATATTGTAGATTGATTATTAAAAAGATAGAATATTGTATTTATTATAAATATTGCTATGCTATCGCATTAGGTTAAGACACCTGTAATGGTAGCATAAGATTATAAATAAATAAATTTATTTATAATGGTTGTATTGGCCGTGCATAGATATGATAATTATTTTCTGCCTTGATACTGCACAGAGATTTCGGATAAGGTATGCAGTCGTATTCAGAAACGATTAACGATGTTAAGCATAGTTTATATAGGTCAGTTCTTGTATGTGTGACTGCTAGTGTGGTATTAAAAATCAAGCATTTGATATTTTGGGAATCAGGTTAAGCTAGTAGGCCCGGTTATAGCTACATGTAGAAGTCGTTTGACCAAGTTAGGGGCTTTTGGGAGCCGCTTGAAAATTATCAATTTGCACACTTGCTCCCGCAGTCCGCACTGATTCTGCGTGGTGGAGTATAACCGAAATAATCCCTCTTACCTAGGTTTCTGGGAGGATTCCGGAGCCCGATAGTGTGTGGGATTTGACGTCAAATTTTTACGTTACCCATGATATATCCAACACACAATCCAGGACAGGCCTCCTCCTTGCAACTAACTATTTTAATTTTATTATTAATAGACAACGCGGATAAACATCTTTTTCTTATTTTATTTAAGCATACATAACCAGCACAGATGTCACGGCTGTAATTTTTCATAATCTATACAAAAAAACTCACTTATTTCATAATAACAAGCAAACAGCTTACAAAAAAATGGCGTCATAAAACTATTAAATTTCAATTATTGACTGAACAGTTATGAAAACCTAAAACGACGGGCGTGTATGCGTGAATGCGTGTATGCCGAAACAATTTATAACTTTAATGCGTAGGATTCGAAGTCACTTTCGCATAAAGCAATATCAGATCAACCTAATCTAAATCCGCTACAGTTAAAATTAATTTAGTAGTTTAAATTTGAATTTTTCTTTGAGTGAGGTTGTTGAGGTGCGTGTTTATACTGACACCAATAGAAGTTTCGATTTACCTGCAATAGCATTTGCAAATGTAAAGTTTCCGCGCAAAATGTTGCAATTTCATGTTTGTATTCCTTCGTACACGCTCTTACTACTTTGCCACTTTAATCACAAATTTTCAAACTCGAACTCTTTATATACTATTAGATATATTATGACCACACCACACATTTGAGGAGAATGAGGGAAGGCGTGATTTTCGAGTCTCGAAAGCTTACAATGAAAGAAAGCTTACCTTAGCATATCGATAAGTGTCAGTGGTCTCGTAGAATATGAAAGTGCTTATCAGGCCGTATACTCCGACGCTAAGCGCGGTGTCAGTTCCTCCCGCTGTGCACACCAGCTGCACCCAGTTGCGGGTTCTCGATAGGGCTCCCAACCGCGTCACTGACGGCATTATTATAGCACAGGTCACCGAAGCGTATACGGCCCCGAGTAAGAACCCTGTGGAGAAGAAAATGTTATGAATTAGAGGCCATTAGTACACTTATTTGCCTAGTAGGTTGTATCATTTATCATTATTAGCTAACTAAAAAAAATGATAGGCGGTCGGTCAATTTCCTAGAAGATTTTCGCCTGCATAGGACGCACGTCCTGGCTTATGTTATTTTACATTTTATACTTGTACAATTCGCCTAGTCTTTTTGTAAAACATTAGGCTGGACAACACAACATTAGGCATTTAGTATAACGTTTATTTCTTCAGACGGATAAGTACATGTATTCTTAAAAATAATCTTGTATACTTCCATATTATTTAGGCATATTGGTTCCGCGTATTTGTATCTATTGTCTATATTGGTTGCGTTTTGAGCGTATCAAAAGGCAAGCCACACGTTTTGCTGAGGAATGCAATCTTTTGCATTACAATCTCTACGTTGTGGAACCTCATCTAGTCTCATTAGAACAACAACAGAACATTATAGAGTTCATAAAAAGGGCCTGACCAGGTCCTTGGAGGTTTGGCAACGCCCAAGTGATACCTACCTATGGCAATGAGTACCCTATTACTGATTGCGTTTATGGGTATGTATGGCGTTGATCGCCACATTACATGGAGCGTAGCAAAGTTATTAGTATAAAAATAGTTATGGAAAATCTAGCATCTGCCCTTTACATAAACACATTTTTTTATCTACGAGTAAGTGTCCTACAGGAAATTAGAAAAACCGATTTAAAAGTAGCCTGCACGTAAAATAAAAACGTAACAGATAGCAGTTAATTTAACATATTTGTTTGATATTCTTGCCATAATGACAAACGTCAACGACTTATTCTAGTACCTTTGACTATGAATAACAAATTATCATGAATAACCCTGTATCTCCTATAAATTAATTAAATATTACTTACGTATTCTACCTGACACAAAACAAAGCAGATAACTTGTGTGTTTACGTTATTTAGTAGAACAATCTGTGTATTAGTAACGAGAACAAAAGGGACAAGCACTACATTTCAATTAGTGTCCCGTTTTAATTAAACTTTGCCAGGAGAGAGCAGATTTAACGCGAAAACGAATATTTTTGCACAACAAAACTTATAGGTTTGAAAGTTTTCATCTCTGATGCCATCACACAGCGGGAACTCACTTTTATTAAAATAGTCCGTTCTTTGAGTAATTGTGAGACGGTGAACGAATTCGGCTGATACAAATTAAACTTAGCTTCTAGTAATTTATTATAAAATATTAGATGTGATTCTATGAGAAATATTTATATATTTATTATTTATTTAAAGACTTTTACTTCAGTGATAATAGAAATAAAGAGATATTAAACTTCATTTACTGATTTTACTTTGTTCATTCAGTCGATATCAGATAACCCAAAGAATGTATTTAGAAGTAAACAAACAAATCATTTTTTTTTCTTAATATACTTATATTATTTGCATTTATAATACCTACTAAATAATAACCAAATCTATGACCTTTGGATAGCAGTGGACGGTTTCTCCAAAGGTTCTATCCATCTACAGATATACCACATTATTATTATATATCTACAGCGGACGATTTGTAATTGTTATTAAAAATATCGTCGTAAAGTCAACTCATATTTTCCTATATTATCACGTGACCACGAATCGCCGTAAAGTATACAAAATATTTAAAAAAAACCGCAGTTTAATTTGAATTTAAAGTGTTGTATATAAACAAATCAAACGTTAAATAAAAACAAAATATAATAAGTTAATTGGACAAACATTATACATTGTTTTAATTTTATCAACTCTGAAAGCTGTGGATCACGGATCGGAAATGCATTAAAATCTTCCGCAATACAAGTGCCGCCAACAGAATTTATTGAATTGTTTTGTACCGCACGCGGAGCGGCGCGGCTCGCTCCATTGTGTTTGGTACCTGTTCACTGTAAATTTTATTACATTCGTATTATTGGACGAAAAGGTGGAGTTTACAACACAGTGCTGTTAATCGTTGATTCTTTGATGTCTCTGATTGAATTAACTGCTTAAAACCTTTCGAAAATTTTACAGGATTCGATGTAAAGTTAATTATCGGTTTGTTTCGACATCTTTTTGGTATTATATATTATGAGTTTATGACAAACACAAGGGTATCAACTTATGAAATATTATGATTGAAAATGTATGATTGACTCTTAAGATTTGGGGATATTAACTATTTTTTAAACTTAAATACATTTTCAAAGGTAGGCAGAATAAAGTATATACACAGCCAGAGTGTCTTTAAAAAGCTTTTGCACTTCAGGGGCCGCGTACTAGAAGAATTCTAATACTCCTCTCGCGCGAGGGTGGCGTAGAAGGCGACTTAGGGAATATGATCACGACTAGTTTCCATGTGGGAAGGGCTGGATCAACTCTTAACATTGAACACGTTAATAATAACAACTAACATTTCTTTGCACACTATAGAAGTAACTTTTTCTGTAAACTTAGGTAGGTTGGATATCCTTAAGTGTAATGTGGATAAGCCGAAGTTAGAGAACTTACCCGTAGGATACGTGTTACAGAATTCCGGTCCCCTCTCCTTGGACCTATACTATAAATATCTTAAAAATCTCTCTACTATAAAGAAAAAAAAAATCTACTTATATCTCTGTGCAAACAATTTTGAACTTTGCTACATCTTATTACCGTATGCTACCTTAAATAATTGCGGCAAGACTTACCCTTAATGGGTAGCAAGAAGCGCAAATTCACTAAGACGCGCTCTCTACGACTAATTTGTCAAGGTTCCACCTCTAGAAAACTAAAAGGTGGTCGAAATGTTCTCATAGAAACCGTAATCAGTATAATAGCATATTGCACACGATAATTTACATCTATATTAATATTAAATAATACTTATATGGTAAGGATTTGTATTTTTTGTATATACGTAATTGTCTTTTGCTTTTACTATATATAATGCAAATACTTACAAACTTTATTTAAATTCTTTCCTTTAACGGGCCAGCTGGAAAATATTTTTCTCCATGGAATAAGCTGTTGTACCAATTAATCTTATTGCATATGTTTTTTATTGCAATATCTTTGTGTCTGTACTAAATTAATACATAAATTGATTGAGAATAAACTCCAAAACTCAAAAATGTACGCATTTCAATAAATCTTTCACCATTTGAATGCTACGTTATCCCTGAATAACATTGGCTATATTAGAGATTCCCACTAAAACTTCAATAACCAAACTCAAGATATAATAAATCTACTAAGGCGAAGCTAGGGAGTGTCTCTGGTATTTCATACTTCGTCACTTTCGGAATGAATATAAATAAATAAATAAATATTTTCTGACAATTATACCAATTATTTTAGTTCCAAGATAGTTTCATTAAGAACTTGAGTTATGGATACTAAATAACGGATAAACATATATTATACTTTTTTTGTAAATATATACTTAATATACATAGGAAATCACCCAGACCAGAACAAATACTCATGTTTACGCACACAAGGATTTGTCCTGGGTGGGAATCGAACCCACGACCTCAGCAGCGGAGTGCGGGTATACTCGCCACTACGCCATATCGGTCGTCATATGAAAAGAAATGTGTTAAGTTACCCCATATCAAAGGGAATCCCAGGAGGTAGTTGACAAGGAAGGCCAGCACCACGACCTCAGCCAGCCAGGGCAGCGTCCCCAGAGTAGCCACTTGCAGCCAATTCCTCCTCATGAACTGCAGGTCCCATGCCAGGGCGCCCTTACCCAGAATTATCACTGGGTATATTTTCCTGTGATAAATGCGTTATACTTATTTAAACGTAAACTCTAACAATATACTATAATTAGTATTTTTAAACTATTTACTACTTACCTACGAAGTACTAGCCAAAATCTATTTCGTTGAATTCTCACTTGTTGCGTCAAGTTGGGCTCCCAACCAATTTCATCTCCAAACCTCTTTCATATAACTAACTAACATTTATAGCTAATATATACTAGGATATAACTAAATAATAACATGGTTGCTGTATAGCGCGACGTGTTTGAGGAATTCCGTTAGCGCGACTCAGGATTGACTCATCGTCAGTACTGTTGCACCACACCATTATTATTTACTAACCTAAAAAACGAGTCAACATGCAAGAACTCGTTCATGTCCAAGAAGCCAAAGTTCCGAGCCATAATGCCGATGAGTAGCCCTGCGAGGAGTGGCGGCAGTGTGGTGAGCGACTGCAGAGCCTGGCCACACCCCCACGCCACCACGGCAACAGCGGCCAGTCGGAACCACGGGCCGTGGAAGCCCCATCGGTCGTCCCACGCGCACCATAGTGTTCCCCAAAATAACAAACCTGTCGATATAAAGATTAATTAATATAATCTACTATTGCCAAAGCTTCTTAGACTATTATTCATTAAAATTTATTTCACATTAAACTTTTCAAAATTTAGAAATTGCGTCAAAAAGGTACGAAAATCCTTTTTTATTTTTCTGACGGTTTGATCAGCAACGTACAACTAGCACTGACCGTGGTTCAGCCCCGTTAGTATAGTACAAAGTAAACATTACAGATATTGGAGAGAATTCGATGCTTACTAGCTCCAAGCCGAACGCTTGAAGCCATAAGTAGTTTATTTAACCGTTCATGTAACCTTAGTTTAGAGATAAATATAAAATATTGCTACGAGCAGGTCATGTTCTTGAAGCCACAGCAATATATATCAGTAACTGGAAATAGATGCGGCAGACACCTTCGCTATTAATATCTGGATTTCCCAATGAATATAGAGCGTTACTATAAATTAGTTTAATATTGACATTTATCCATAAGCAGTGCAATGTCATATTTTATTGCTATCACGTCTTAAGTAAGTCAACAATGATACTAACAAGACAATGTAGGTAATTATGAAAACACAATGTTAAATTTATACTTTTCTTATGTATGTATGTTCTCGTATGAAATATAAAGAAGCATTGAAATATTTTAAAGATTATTCGTTTATAAGTTATTGAAATGTGTATTCACTTAGTGCAAAACATGATTTGGCAAGTTAGCTATGACATAATATATTTATAAGCTACAAATAATATAGTATCATTCGTAGTCTTTAAAAGTATCTCCGCCTGCGAGTTTTCAACAAAAAGATCCACATTGATTTTACTTTTAAGTCATTCGCTATGGAACCTTCATTGATGACGATTGACAGAAGCTGTTGTGAGGAGATTTCCGATTATTTGATTATGTTATTTTTTTTTTAAAGATGCCTTTACATGCCGTAACGACCATCACGAAAGATGCTTCTTAAAGCAAGGAAGTATAAATACTTCTTTGCTTGAAGAAGCGAGGAATCTTAGAAGTTATCGTTGTATAAAAATATAAAGATACCTTAATATCAAAAGCTACAAAGGATTTCTTTAAATAAAACGACTTCTTCGGCAATAGGCTCGCCACCTATACGTGGTGTATATAATTGGCGAAGTGTGGGCGTGTAACATGCCTACCCATTCGGGAAAACAGGCGTGAATGTATGTATGTATGTAAAACGACTTCTTTCACCTCTGCTTATACTTAGTGGTCATTCCGATCACACTCGAAGTCACTTGCACTTCTTAATTACTACCTACGACAAATAATTTAACTATCACTACAATAGTCAATAAAATTAAATACCTGTGACAACTAAAGTGATGTAGCTGAAGACCGTTGGTGCTGATTTGGCGTAACACGACGGTTCTTTGGCACTACTATCATCCGTTGCACAGTTTTCTTTACGCCCACTGTAAGGCGGCGGCGACAAATCTGGCACTCTGCAAATTAAACTTTTTCAACTTGGTATCCAGTTATATGTCACTGTCAAAACTGCACTACGTTCAATTATTACATTAAGTAAAGTACTTTAATGCAATAAAAACCTAACAGATAACATAAAACGTTATTTCAATGGAAGCAAAGCTTACACCGAGTCCATTTTGAAATGAGTCCCGGTACGAGCAACCAGTAGACTGTCGTTCTCACCCATTACTTGCTATGATTTTTAAAATAATTATACTTTGATGAATATAGAGTTTATCACCACACCATGTTTACTTACTCACGTTTTCACTTCATAGCAGAAAATTGTATAAGCCTTCTTATCGAAGTCTGTTGCCGCTTCGTTATCTGTAGAAAATGATTAATGGTATAGTACTTATTCATTTTAATAATTTACAATTAAAATAGTATTTATATATGAGATAAAATCTCAGTCGACGTCTTTGTGTTACGAAAGCTTGATAAACATACAGTCGTTGTTAGTGTTTTTAAAGTAATGAGTTCTCTCACCCGTATCATTTTAATTAAATAAAGAGATACTTTGATTTCGTTTTTAAGTATCATTATAAAAGTAATAAAATCACGATTAATAAATGTAATATTTCAATATTATAAGGTTTTATTAGTTTGAAAGTGGAATCTTCGTGCAATACCCACTTTGCTAAAGGAACAAAGGTACATTAAGACTTATTCATTTTACCTACTTTTAAACGCACCAGCTTTTACTAGGTAATCAGTAGGTTTTAACAAAATTTTTACACTCGATCGTTCATTCATTTTACGAGACTTTTGAGAATGCAGATAAGAGAGTTGGTCGGTAAATATTTTGTATCTATTGTAAAGTATTTCTGTACACGAGCTAAATGCAGGCTTCCTTCAGTTGATCAGGAAATAACCGTTCGTCAAAAGATTTGTTAATAAGAAATACATTGAGATTTGTATTATAAGATACTATTTGATCGGTGGGATAATACCTATTCAAATGCTTATTTTATTTATGTAAATTTTTTACATTTATTATTTTACAGTATCAAGAAACATGGTGCCTTAGAAGAGTTTACTACCTATAAATGCAAATAGATTATTTAGAAGTAACTATCTAATCTGTTATTCAATCCTACCAACATCTTAGGAACCCAAGACAACCTGCAAGTGAATATAAGCGGCAATATGCTCGCTACCCATTTACGTGGGAGCAACAATAGAATTGGCGAAATGTGGGCGTATAATATGCCTCTGCCTGCCCATACAGATACATACATACATACAATCACGCCTGTTTCCCCGAAGGGGTAGGCAGATGCATATTATACGCTCACATTTAAATGTTATCTATTTCATACAAAAATATACAATTTACGATAGATATGGTAACTTGACGTCACAACTGGCATTTTATTGAGTCGATTGTTCCAATATAAACTTATGATAGTTATTTATATACAAGAAAGTAAGGTGTATTTTTAATACTAGATTATGGAAACTTTATTATCTATGATGCCACGGAGTTGAGAATTAACATATCAGATACAATCAGTCAAAACGATCTCAAGCCAAGATGTCTTCTTGATCTTGAGATTAAGTTGATTATCACTAGACGAGTGACTGATTTCATAGAAATTAGAACCCTTTCTTATCTAATTATTAAGATAACACGGAATCATTGAATACACAAGTACACAATGCACTTGTACTTGCAATACACTTGGGTGTATAGGGATCCTACACACCTTTAGATCCCAAGCCAACCTCACCTCAGGCTCTGGCAAACATTCCCGGTAAGCGGCAATAAATTCCTCACCTATTACCCGGGAGCAACAATAAAATTGGCGAAGTGTGGGCGTATTATATGCCTCTGCCTTCCCCTTTAGGAAATCCGACGTGTTTCTCTTAAATGGTTTAATGAGATTTTTTTTTTAAATGGCGATACTTAAATTAGAATAAATCTTTTGTTCCAAATTAAGTTACATATCACAATGTTATCTTGTTTTAGAAAAACCGTTGACAGTGTGTTAAACACGGACAGGGCTTGTACTATTCTCATTGCTATGACGTCACGACAAGATACTCAATTGATGCGTTAAGATGCTCAATTTAAACGTCTTATCGAGACATTTTCGCGGATAAATACACTTCCATATAGAAAAATAAATAAAGATAAAATACTTAAAGTTTCAAGTACCCTAAAATTAGAATCTGTTACTATACTGCGATTAACTACTCGGAATAACATTGTGTCATAGGTGCAGTTTTTGCAAATATGTTTTTTGAAATCTGTAACAATTTACCCATCGGCATCATAAGTCCACTGCTGGGCATAACCTTCTCATGTAACCGAATGCAAGCGGCCTGCAACCAACTTGATTTAAAAATTTCCTCGAACCTCCCGTAATGAATACATAGTTATCGATTTGACGCAGATAGATTTTGCCGTATTGAAAAATCAAGTCAGTTACTCTAGCTCGTGCCGTGTATCGGCTCGAATAGTGCCAACCCCTCTCATAACACGGGAAATCGTAAGAGCTGGCGAAGTGAAATTCTACCGGATGATGAGCAGCAGCGTCATTTTGCATACTGACTTGACCTGCGATCACCAATTCGCCAGCCCAGTGAGGTGATTATTGGAAAATAACCCTAATAGAAGATAGATTTAATAATCTCCCCATCCCCATAATTGGGGAAGTTATATGGAGTATGCAGCAGCGTACTTTATAAGGCTGATATGATGACTCTAGCTTAGCCAAACGACGGTATCCGCTTGGCAAAGGATATCCAATTATTTTCTCCTCACCCTTTAGCTACCTGTTCCTTTGATTAAGTCGTGAGTTTCCATTGTGGAGTTCAGAGACCGCTTTAGGTACGATTTCATTATTACTCAACTGTTCATTCTTTTTGGTATGTAACAAAATTTTTTGGCTCACATAAGCAGTATTCTGCTTGCTGCACATACCTCTAAAACGGGTAGAGGTTATTTGGATTTAATGGCGATGGCATTAAAACCCATAACAACATAGCATATCATATGACGACTGATCTGGTGTAGAGATATCTGCATTCCGTTCCTAAGATCGTAGTTTCGATTTCTACACAGAGAAAATATTTGTGTTAAAATCATGTATATTTGCTCTGGTTTGTCCATGTATATTTAATAAAACAATATTTGAATATTTTATTTAGTTCTTTATAGAGAGCAGGCATCTTCATAACAGTTTTAAATATCCTGAACCTGCATTCACTAAACATGTCAAACCAAGTCGTGACGGTGAAATTTAATGAAGTAGGTACACTTAGTTCTGCTCTGTATCTGCATCATATTTTACATTTTAATAAGATAATCTCGAAAACCAGTAGAGAAAATGGCTTCTGCCCGAATTGCGAAAGGTATATTTTTAGCAAAATGGCGCTCTGCCACACTACAACCGCTTTACAAGTTTCAATTTGAATATAATTCGGTCCATAATAATTATATAATATAATAATTTATTTATTTCTCTCCAACAGTTAGCATATTTCTTAATATCTAATCAGTAACTTATCAAATAGGGCCAAAAATATTGAATACAATACTAACAGTGGAGACAGGAGAGCCCAAACTAGGTAAACCCTGTGCTATGGGTCTCCTGGCCTCCGCCTCTGGGTTTTGCCCTTTAATTTGAAAAACAAATAAAAACAGTAATTATGTAAATAACACAACAAAAAAGGAAAAAAAAATTGATAATAAGTTTTGGTGTATGTGTTTGTGTGTGTGTATATTGTGTGTGTGTGTGTTTGCGTGTGTGTCTTTGTGTGTGTAATGTGTGTGTGTGTGTGTGTGTTGTTCATAGTTCCATGGTACAATTAAGTGGCTAACTCGCAGCCTAAATTTAAGGCCACTCAAGTTTTGTAGATCTGACTAAAAAACGTAGTTAACAAATTCCAACTATATTATATTGATATAAAGATTTATTTTTATTGCAAACAAAAGAAAGACATGAAGATATTCGAATATCAAATTCCAAGTTTGAAGAAAGTAAAAATTTTATTCTTTTACTCACTTTTTTTTCAGCCAGTCTTTATTATAGCGAATTGTCTACGTAGCATAAAAAGTTTAGCCTATCTAAAACTTAGACACTTTTAACGAAATGTATGGGGGAAAGTTATTGGCAACTTCTGATATTTCTAGTACTCAATCCTCAGTTGACTCTATAAAGTCTTTTGACTCGTTATCGACTGGCATAAAGACATTTATTGGTATTTTTACCTACTTTTTATCAATATATTTTAAAATAGGGTTCTTAGTTACGGTGAGACCTGAGTTAAACAAATAACTGATTCTGTTAAGGAGAGTAAAATTAATGTATAGTCAACTTTAATACAATTTTTCTTTTTGTTCTGTTAATACATCATCGTATCTTAAAAAAAACTGTCATGGTACATGCTATAGTACCTGCTTATACTTAGTACCTAAGTCGCCATGACTAATCCCGTACAGTAGAAAAATATTATGTAAAAGAAAGTTTTGGTTAGGAAACATACAGACTGTCGCTTGTTATTGAATGTTGTTGACGTGGATATGTTATGTCAATAAAAAGCCACAAAAATATTTATTTTTATACCTGCCGTCACTTAATTACTGTGCTAAATGTAAATACTTTCTTTTACCCATAAATATATACTGACAATTGACTTGACTTTCTCGTAAGAAATATATACATTAATGTATCTTTATGACACTGAATTTTGGAACTTTCACGTTTTGTAATATCGATTACAAATATTATTATTATAAGGCTGTGTTAGGATTAGGGAAAAAAGAAAACACTGGGATGTAATAAAAGGCTTGGGTGATATAAATTTTATGTATTTTTAGTTTACAAAAACTAGTCGTAGAAACTCTTTAAAATTAACATTTGGATAGGTTGGTAAAGTTAGGTTGCTTATCCAATATAAACAATTCACAAGCGTTCAGTCCTTGGATGGGTATCCAAGGCCCTTGGCAAGCTCTGCTTTACTTCACTGATCGTTTTCGACCACCTCGTATCGCTGAGCTTCGAGCGCATTTTGTATAGAAAATTAATTTATGGTCAATCGTTAGTAATTGATTTCCCCATATTTTATAACTAAAATATAACTTAGAGCGGCGATAGCCCAGTGGCGAGACCCCTTGCGTTTTAATTCGGAGGGTCTCGGGTTCAAACCCTGGTGGCGTACCTATGACATTTCGAAGTTACGTGCGTAATTATCGCTTGCACCGTGCCTCGGAAAGCACGTTAAGCCGTTGGTTCCGGCTGTCACGAACATCTATGGCAGTCGTTATTAGGAAGTCAGTGCCTTCTAAAAGACTGACAGATGGGTTAACCATAGAATGATGTTTCCCTATGGGTTGCGGAGTTCAGACGGCAGTCGCTTCACGTAATAACTGAAATTCAGTCAAATCTGATTGAACCAGTGAGCAGATTCTGGGCCCCAAGCTTAAGTCAAGTCTCGGGCAACCGAAATAATACTAGGATATGATGATATGCCTTTGTGGCCCATCTATTTATTAGTCTTTAAGCGGCTTGTATTATACGAACCGTAACAGCTAGTCAGTTGTCATTGATCATGTCTACATTCTTCTGATGCATAGAAAATGAAGTGTTGATAAGAATATTACAATCTATATCTCTGTATTTTGTAATGATATTTGTTAATGATTATAACTAATTCTGAAAACGTCTGACCAGCGACTGATTTTTAATGAACATGTATAGAACAAAGAATCTATTGTGTTTCACGTCACTGATCTCGTGATAAGATTTTGTCTAAAAAACATTAGTAGGGTAGGGTTGTCACAAGTCGCATAAAAAGTGTTGATTATCATAAAATAACAATCAATTTGACATAAGGCAAGTACGGCCTTATTGAACAACGGCAACATTATCTACAAATAATTTTAGGAGTTCTAAATGGTACTCAGCTATATAAAGTCCACGGCTGAACATTAGCCTCCCCAATAGATTACATTCCATTGGGGATAAATACTCCTGCTTACATACGGTACGCTAGGCAAACGGTTAGTGATCGCAGTTTAAGCCAGTACGCAGGATGACGCTGCTGCCACACGGCAGTGACAGAGTACCTATGCATAATTTTAGGTTTCATATATAGGTATAAAGAGATATTACGCCGCATTTTTTTTTATATTCTCGCTTATTGCTAAAATATGTGCCAGGCAGCGTACTGTCTACATGTGTAACATTATAACAAGACTACATAATTGCAATACGATTAGAATAATTCAAACAGAGGTAACATAAGGCTAATGCTGTAGAAACTAAAGAAGCTTTAAGGCCAGATGGGATGTAGATGCAGCAGACTGCTTACAAACAGGTACAAGATATTCTGAACTTAATTTTTGAACTCAAAACATAGGGAAAAAAAACCATGCGCTATTAACAACGATTTTCACTAATATTTAGTAGAAATTATTATACATTTTTTAATTTACTAAAAATTGAGTACACATTTTGTTCAGTATAAAAAAAAAATATATATTGGTAGTATTGGTGGTGGTTTTGGTAATTATGAATATATACGGGCATCGAATCTGCATTACTATTATTATAAGTTTAGACAGGCGTATCATCTACCTATTGTCAGGTGAATCAGGTCAGGTCAGGGTGCTTAGTGGTATCGACTAGTTAGTCTACTCTCAAGTATTACGCTCGTAAAATTATAAGCCCTAGTAAAAAAAGACGCGAAGAAAAGTCGACTTTTCTTAAGCATCTTAATATTTTTTTGTATGTAGCCCTAATGCTAATTACATATTCAATCATATATTTACTAATTAATTTTAAGCGAATAGCGACAGCTATTCAACTCGAGGCGATTTTTCACTAATTAAATCATTTTGCAACGCATCATATTTCTGGATTCGCTTCGAAACCAATAAACTAACTTTTTTCAATAATTATTAAACACTTCTTTCCATAGTGTTTATATTGAGTGTAAACACTATGGAGACAAGCTTTCATTACAATGAAGAAAAATTAAATCTTACTTTACAATATCTGAATATAAATTGCTTTTATATTGTCGTGGACTCTGAGCAGGGCATTAATTAAAGAAGAGAATGATTTCAATTGAAATCGTATTGAATGACGCCTTTATGAACAATATAGAAGTCGGTACACTTTAAACATGACGCCAGAGAGCTGAGCTTGTCGTACGTACAGGTTCACTGCCTAAATCAAAGGTTTTTTTCTTAGATATGTGCTTAGACGTTTAGAGTAATTGACAGTGTCAAGTTATAAAATAAATTAAGTTAATTGAATAAACCCAGCTTTCTGACAAAGTCCAGTAAAGTCCGTTATAGTCGAGTCAAGTCAAAGTCGTAGTCACAATAACAGTACGTAATCTACCACTTTAAAACACTTGTGAACGTTGTCAAAAAAGTTATGTCTAAAAATCCTCTATATTATACACTATATATGTCACCGTAAAATTGTAAATAACGTTAAATTATAATCTATCCCGCGATATTGTAATCTGTCGAAAAATTGTGATCCGTAACAAACTGCTTACAATTTAACGCATTATTTTTCGATAGATTATAATCTATCAAAGACAAACCGTCAGATTGTAAAATGGCGTGCGACAGAACGCACCTCGCGCTCTGATTGGTTGAACTTCATGTTCCCCGCTCAGCCGCCCGTCGTCGCCATCTTCGGTTGTTATTACTTATTAGTCAAATTCATTTGTTGTGAAATGTAAACAAACAGTGTTTTGGTGATTTAAAACTGATTTCGTGTTAATAATAATAACGCATTGTATTATAATAAGTTGTAGGGAGTGTTAACGGACCTGTGATAACCTAAAGCAGTGCAGTTAAATAATAAATAAGAGAGTGGTTGGCTGGTCTTGATGGCAAGACCAGTCAATCATGGACTGGCTTTAAACAGTTGACAATTTAACGCGCGACAGATTGTGATTTAACGGTTTGTCTTCGATAGATTATAATCTATCGAAAAATAATGCGTTAAATTGTGAGCACTTTGTTTCGGATCACAATTTTTCGACAGATTACAATATCGCGGGATAGATTATAATTTAACGTTATTTACAATTTTACGGTGACATATATACACAAAAACTCATGTTTTCACAAGTTTTAAAAAATGTAATATTCTGGCGAAGTGTCTTTTTCCGCGTAGACCCCAAAATAAAATCAAAGGGTTCTGTGGCCAAATAATTCACTCGTTTTGTTCATCCGATGTATTGACGCTGGTTTGTCTTTCTTGAATGTTCTAAAACGTGACATTGAAGAAGCAGTTAGCAGTGTGAGTTGAGAGAGTACTATTGGAAAAATGGTTGATTAGCAATGCACCACCGTTATTATCTAGAAATTGGAAAAATATTTTTTTTTTTGTGTAAAGCAATATTTGTCCCCCACAATGTTATAACAATAAACAAAGTTCCCTGAGAGGCAATAGCTGTTGCCCGCTGAATGGCTCACATATTATTAATAAAATATGGGCTATTAATTATCATATGTATACAGTACTAAACAAAATAGTACAACATAGCAATCACTTTTACTTTTAGCTTCTTTTACATAAATGAATGTGACAGATAACAATTGATTAGAATAAAAACAGATATTTTGACCCGTGGAACTATGGGTGGATATTTGGTTACCAAGAGGAGTCTATAGAACACCTGTTGTGTACTTGTTGGCCTGTTCAGAGTTAAGATACTATGAAATTCCCTTATACCAAAACAGTCATAAGCATTATGAAAAAAGTTTTTAACAGAAAAGGAGTAAAGTTAGCTGTCTGTGTTGTATGTATAATTTAAGGGTATTGGGTATAATTTAGCTGAATTGAAAGTATTTAAAAGTTTGCACAAAAGATCCGACATATGGGGGCAAAGTGCGTTGCGGGCCTTTCAATATAACATATGATAGCTGTCATATCTTCTGATAATCAAAAATATCCAAGATACCTACTTGAGTGTTTATTTTCGCTCTGTCTTGTATGGCTTCGCTATGCAATATGACTAGACCATAAGTAATAATATAGTCGCGTGCTGAGCACCGCGGCTACTGCGTTTAGGTCATGGCTACTGGTCTGTTTGTCGGCAATCAAGCATGCTACTTAATTTGGTTGTATGCAATAATAAGTACTCTACTTCTACTACTCAATAACTAAGCAAAGCCGGAGCTCTTTTAATAAACGAATAGAAATAAGGTGTTATTTTCTAAATTTGCTTTTATACATGCGAGCAGCAAACTAAGTTGGTATTATTATTTTAACTTATAAATAAGTACTCAGTAAGTTTCTAATTATACTATAACTTATTGAATTTTGTTATGAAATCGAATGTTTTAGTCGCAAACCACACTAAAATATCTGGTAACAATGCATAGTAATGAACAAGTTCTGAGAAGTCTCCTACTGCTATTGACATTGAGTTATTTTTTAATTAACATAGTCTTATTAACGGATTCTCTACTAACTTACGTATTGGCTGAATAAATTAATTAATTTTTTAGAAATATGCTCTCGAAACTTATTCACTGAGCTGATTAATATATTTTTAGAAAAGATGTGCGCAATTTCAATATTTTCTTTCTTCGTCATATTTTATCTTGATATATTAATGCGTAGTATTGTAAAAGTAAATTATTTTTTCTTTAATTATTCTGTAAACTGTTTCTTTGTGTTAGGCTGTATGCTTACCTTCATAAATAAATGACGTAAATTAACGAAATGATATTCAGGTTTTATGCATGTATCTAGAGCATTGTGCTACCCGTATTCAGCAACATAACATCATTAATAATTGTTTTGTTTAAGGATTTTCTCTGTAATGTTTGAATGAAAATCAGTTTTAATAAAATTTTGTTATTTCAAGGTGCTATTTCTCATTGTCTTTTTACACTAGATGTTTCTTTTTCTAATATTAGCGGTAAATAAGATTGGTATTTGGTTTATAGTTTCTACGACTAATATTAATATTTCTGATTTAAAATGATTGTCTGTTTAGGTTATATCTAATATGTCTAAGTCATTAAACCAGTTTATATATCGTTCGATTGACCTTTTGGGACAGACATTGTGCTATAAAGTTGCATGGTTTTTAACTGTATACAAAATATCACAGACAAAGTAGCGTGCAGAAGCTAATTCTTTTGTCTTCTATCATGTCACATTGGTGTTGTTAATATTAACTACTCTGGTTAACGTATGTTTAGAAACGGTATTCCAAATTTTTAATTATATGAAGAAACCTTTCATCTCAATGTCGAAATAGCAATACCCGGACTGAAGTTTGCAAAATATTATATAAGTAAATATATATTATTGTATTTTATTTAAATATTTTCATAAATAAAACAATATTTAGTTAGTATATACAGCATTATATCGAACTCATTATTTGTAACAGCCAATACGAATATTATCTATTGTTACATAATTATATTCCATATTAGTGCTCATCAACTAACAAAATTAATATAAATTTAATTGCTTAGGTTATCAATACGACGGCACCACAAATGTATTGAATTGATTAATTCGATGATTTTCCAATATAGAAATTTTAATGTTGTAATTATTTTTTGTGTTCTATAATGGGGGAGAACCTATGTCTTGTTACTGTACTATATTGCGACTGTATTTTTTCCTAATATCAATTGATTGTACCCCGACTACTTATATCATTGGTGTTAATAGAAATTAAGTTCATATATTTCTTAAATTAAGTATATTTTGCCATCTATAATTGCGTACTAGTTTTAGTGTCTTTTCTTTTTACAGTTTATGTGCTCTGCCTACTGTTATCCTGGTGTCTCCTTTGCGTCAGGTTGTCTGGGAGAGATTTTAGCGATAAAACCGCTAAGAAAAATATCAGTAGATAGCGCAGTGTGCGGTTTAATTTTATGATAAATAATAATCCTAGTTTATTTATACTACTTATATTGATACGAAACACCCAAGTGTTATTCTGTTCAAAGTAATAATTTTTGCTATAGATCTGATGTTTGTCAAAAACCTGTATATTAGTATGAATGTTGACAAACCAGCTTAGTAAATTATTGCAAAACTTAAGTCCTGTGAGGATCAACATTGCGGTAGTACTAGTAACTACCAGTAAATATACTGGTAGTTATTACATACTATAAATATTGTAAATTTTTTGTGAATAATATTTAGAAAATTTTATTGTGTTTCATATAAATAACATGTTTTTGTTCTGAATGTTTGAAAATAATTTGCTCACCTACTCGTCGATCCTAAAGTATTTTTTTATATACCTCAGAAAGAAAATATTTAAAAAAAACTCATAATTAAAAAAAAACAAAGAAATTCACTCACGGTCAGCCATTATTCTATGTCCGTAAATTGGATTTTGATAGAATAATATAAACTCTTAGGGCTCTTAATATTAGTTTAAAACACACCAAGGGATCACTAAAAGTACATCTTATTGGTACTATGACGTTGAGGCTCCACGCGAGACTGAATACACTTGAGTGAGCCTGCGGAACTCATCGGCACTCCAATAATATCATTTAAAACGTCTCATGTAATCGAGGTATTGTTTAGCTTAATACATTTCGGACACTATTATAAATAGTTGTAATATTGTAAAATGATTTATTCCATTAATTATTCAAAAGAAAACTTCATGAATGGATTTTGGACAAATGCTTATATTCGATAAATGAATTTTATGTCTGTATTACTAATAGAATAGTTAAATAGACCGTTTGGCATTATAATATATTTTAAAATTTTAGTTTTAGACATTATATTTGTAAAACATTTGCACGCTATCTTGGAAATATTATGAGACACCTATATATATAACAACAACTATTGTAACATGTTTTATGAAAATAAATTATTTTAAATTTTGATTTGAAAGGAATTTAAAAAGTTACGTTGTCAATCCATTTATAACGATCGATTATAAAATTATTTATTTGTTAATTGAAGTGCCCACTTAAAGTCAATGCTTACCGACTTATCCAACGTAAGTGAAGCACTTTAAAAATCTACTTATTATTATCGTTACTTCATAATTATGTTGGTAATGTATAAAGTTGTCACAGCATTAACCAGTGGCTTTGTCTGCTGGATATTTTTTTAAAAGCTAAGCAAAAACGAAAATAATAAAAATTCCACTTTACCACGGTAAAAAAAACCTATATGGTTATTTATATCTCAGTCTATATTTGTGCAAAATTTTCGGTGCTGAAAGTGTCATATTGAAACAAACACTCTTTCATATAAGGAATGTTAGTACATTGGAATTAAAAAGTTAATGACTTTATTACAGCAAAGTAGTTTCAATTATATGTTCTTACATTTTACTTTATTGAATAGATACAACGTATGTACGCACTGTTATCAATAAATGTGAATAATAAGAGCTTTTATCTACCTTTACGTATCTTCTACCGTTGTATTTCTCCTGTTAGTTACACATAATTTGTTAAAATTGGCTAAAAATATTTTTACTTTAACTGACATCATCCCGTTCTCGCAAATATATTAAAAGAAAATCCCATTGTCATAACGCATGGGAAACGTCAATTTCACCTGTCTAGTGGTATGAGCACTGCTTTGACGTATCTGTCAATCAGCCACGTTTCCATACAAATATTTAGATAGCAGAAAGTAGGTATTTGAGTATGTTTTATTTTGGTTTTATCGAATGACACGACAAGATCACTTGATTGTAATTGACAGTTAGTCTTACGCTGGTCGATTTCGCGAATGTAAATATAATTTGGCACTAAAAATAACATTTGCAATGCAGTATGCTATTTTTGATGTTGATAATGAGCTACAGTAACCTACTTTCCAAAAACGTTCTCACTCTCTACGTCAATACCAGTTTTAGATAACATAACTGAAATGTGAACTCTTTGGTATTGGTTCAAGCAATAAACTTGCAAAAATTATATATAAAAAAACTGAAATTACATTTGCGTGAAATCTAAACTCATGAACAAACGTGCTTAGGATAACATCGTTTGCAACAAAAATTTGCCAAAAAAGAAAACTTGAAATCAAAAAAAGGGCATCCTCAGGTTGGAGAATAGAGACGATTGACAGGAATATCTTTGGTTCAACAAAAGCTGATATGGCGTGGATGTCGCTGTATCCATATATCTGGGTGATTTCATTGGGATAGAGGTATAATTAAAAATATACTCCAGCATGTATTTTTTATTACTTTTTCATGTTTTTTTTATTAACCAATATTCAAGTATGTAATTTATATGTTTGTTTTCCAATCAATACAAACTGGCTGGATGGATCTCCACGTAATTTAGGATATGTATACAATTTAGTATAGATAGTATCTAGTAAGAAAGTCCCTGATTCTTATTTCTAGTGTATAACTTTGTAAAAATATTACCGAATAAATATAAATTTCTTTGTATTTTTATCATCATCATGAGCCCAAAGACGTCCACTGCTGAACACAGGTCTCTACCATCAGCCTCCAACGTGACCGACAGCAGGCGGCCTCCATACAACGTGATCATGCAACCGTTTTATCAGCTTTCGTTCGTAACGGCGGACGTTCCACGCTATGTTTCCTAATGATCCACATAAAAAGGTCAAGGTTATACGATACTTGTATTTATAGGAATATTAAATAATTATGGGTGTACAGGGATCCTACCAAGACCTGAGGAGCCCAAGTCAACCTCACCCGTTGTTGGTGCACCTGCCAATCAACGGACGAGGCTCTGGCGAACATAACAGTGCCCGGTAAGCGGCAATAGACTCGCCACCTATTACGTGGGACCAACTATATAATCGGCGAAGTGTAGGCGTGTAATAAGCCTATTTTTATCTTTATAAAATAACGATTGCGACTCCACAAATAGCAAGTAATTCAATAGAGAATACATGGCAGCGTAAAGTCACGTTCAAGAGAACAAATAATTGCAAGGTTCAATGAGAAATTACCTACGAAAATAGTGTCAAGAATAAATCACCGGGTAGGTGAATTGCAATTGGAGAGATAAAATATTATAATTTTTTTAACACGAACTACCCTTGACTTAATTTTTCTGGTTCACTGGGAAAAGATCTTTTTAATTTTATATCCTGTGATGTGTGATATAATGATGATGTTATCTCTATAACATCATCATTATATCACACATTCCTGAAGTACTATTGCACGTAATAATCATTTCTTCATTATCATGCATCAGTGGGGATTAATAGGCTAATATGATCTACAATACAGTATTTTTTGCATTCTTTGATATCAACACTTTTATTGTTTAATGTGAATAATGAATAGTCAGACTTTTTAAGAAACTTATTAGTTCAAGAGTTGTAATTTATTATCAGCAAATCGTTATTAACATCCTTTTTTATGTACCCACCCCTTTTTCACTCCTTTGTGGGATAATCCACTAATCTTTGTTTGTGTATTTTTTAGTACTACAATTTTAGCCAGCCGAAAGCCGCCGTCTAGTAATGTTGTCCAATTAAGCCTTGCCTCTTCCTAAGCACGTACTTTATCCAAGTTCTTACTAATGCCTAAGACGAATTGCTACAATAGGTCCAGTAGTTTAGACTGTTTATAGTTAGTTTCATCTTTATTATACTGAATATTCTTGCAAAGCGTTCTGCAAATAGTTTTTTTTAGCCGCTATTATTGACCAAATACGAGTTTATTCCTTTTAACCACAAAATTAATGGATAATCTGATAAATTACTAATATAGTGGGTGTATAGGCATCCCACCAACACCTTTTTTTATTTTTTTTATCGTCGGTAAAAACTTCCGGCCAATGGGGGACCGAGAGGGGAGTGTGGGGCTCACTGCGGCAGACGCGACCACCGCAGTTCTACCCACTAAAAAACTTCCGACGACGCCCAGCTGTTGAATCAAAGGGGCGAGGGGCCAGTGCGGCACCCCGCCCACGGCCAACGTCCCCCGGATCAGAATCAGGAGGACCTCAGAGAGGCGCGATGTGAAGCGCCCCCTACCTCCTTGTGCGGCCTGCTTCTGGGCGGGTCTATATGGCTAGACGGAGGGGGCTCACTGCGGCAGCCTGCGGGCCCTCCTGGCCCGCCCGCTGCGCCAAAGGCGTAGCCGAAGAGAGAGCGGATCCCGGTCCTTCTTCCGCTCCGCGGCCTCTTTCTGCAACATCACCACTTCGCAAAAGGAGGCAATTGCCTCCTACGCATCCAACCAAGACTTAAGGAGCCCAAGCCAACCTCACCTGCAAAGCTGGAAGATAGTCCCGAATGCTTTTTTGTGTTTAAAATTTGGTATGTAGTTTAGGAGTGAATACATAACAGACATACAATTTCTAATGATAATATAAATCTTTTAGTAGTAACCAAACACTTTCATAACAAGTACGTTGTTGGTACGTACTTCACACGTAGCTCACTTGATGGTATCTAAGCCAATCTTTCCTTCCTTTTCCTATTATAATGGTTCGAGAGAGCACTTATTTATAATTTAGGAGGACGCTGGTTAAGACTCCGCCTTGGGTTTATTTGTTCGTTAGACTTTTCAAACTACCTACACAACCCACATATTTAACTTAGTAGCCCTAACTCATGCTGTCAATCTGCATCAATAACGAGAAGCCCACTATAGCAGCCCATAGAGGGTATGTCTTGAGAATGGTATAGCTAAAAAAATCTGCATCAATTACATAAAAACACATTGGGTTCGCATCTCAGCGCTAACTAGAGTCTATTCCGTTGTGGGATATCTAAACATCAAGTATGCTTCATGTATTGACATATTAGGTCGGGGAAAAAGTCTTTTCGCATAACGTAGGTATAAACTTATTATAAAATTTTTTTGACTGTGCTATTTGTGTCTGGCTGGTTTTGGTAACATTAAAAAGGTTCCATTATAAAGAAAAGAAAAAAATAAAAAAAAGTTGTTTCCCGCTATTTTTCATTTGTTTTTCTCTCCGTAAAAATGAGTGAATCTAATGAAGAAATTCGATACATTTAAAAATTTTATTATAAAAAAGGCAAAAATGCAACTCAAGCAGTGAAAAAATTTTGTGATGTTTATGGACCTGATGCAGTGTCAGTAAGAGTAGCACAAATTTGGTTCAAACGTTTTCAGTCCGGAAATTTTGATGTTAAAGATGCACCTCGCTCTGGTCGCCCTGTTACGAATAAAATGGACGCCATTTTTGAAAGAGTGGGAAAGATCGGCATATTAGTAGTTACGATGTAGCTGAAGAACTGGGAATTGAACACACAACAGTTTTGACCCATTTGAAGAAAGCTGGTTATACAAAAAAGCTCGATATTTGGGTGCCACACGAGCTCACTCAAAGAAACTTAATGAACCGTGTACTCATTTGCGATTCACATATAACACATAACTGGCGATGAAAAGTGGATCACGTACGACAAGAACGTGCGAAAAAGGTCGTGGTCGAAAGTTGGCCAGGCTTCACAGACTGTGGCCAAACCTGGCCTAACACGAAATAAGGTGATGCTGTGTGTATGGTGGGATTGGACGGGCATTGTTTATTATGAGCTTTTACCGCCCGGCAAAACCATCGATTCTGATCTTTACTGCCAGCAACTGATGAGATTAAAGGAAGCAGTCGAGAGAAAACGGCCGGAATTGATCAACAGGAAGGGTGTGGTCTTTCATCACGATAACGTTAGACCACACACATCTTTAGCCACTCAGCAAAAATTAAGAGAGTTCGACTGGGAGGTTCTAGTGCATCCACCATATAGCCCTGACCTTGCGCCTTTAGATTTTCACCTGTTTCGGTCTCTGCAGAATTCTTTAGGTTCTGTAAGGTTGACCTCAAGAGAGGACTGCCAAAACTATTTGTCCCGTTTTTTTGATCAGAAGTCCCAAAGTTTCTACAGTAACGGGATAATGTCTCTGCCCACAAAATGGCAGAAAGTTATTCAACAAAACGGTACATATATATTGTAAATAAATGTAAATAAACTTTGAAAAAAATGTCTTGACTTTTCATACAAAAATACGAAAAGACTTTTTCCCCAACCTATTATATTAGGGCCACCTTTTATAGCTTTAACTAAAAATCTCATATGGCTTTGGGGCGCACCACGCACATGGAGACAGCTATTCTACTCGTATATTATCGGGCGTGATGGAATTACAAAACTCAGATGTGCGTGAGCAAATAAAGTCGTCGACATAGTTCGCAAGATTTCACGGTTAATGTGGGGTACACAATGAAAAAAACTGATTACGGAAGGGTTCTACAAAAACGTCCTCATGATGAAAAGCGCGGAATGGGCTCAACCAGGTAAACCGATAAAGGAATCGGGGAAGATGGATCTGATTCAGGCCTGCGCAGGATCTGAAGAAGGATATGAACGAATGGAATCGGTTTACAAGTTTATTATTATATTTATAATAATTATTACCACCATAAATGCTACTACTACACCAACATACTGTGCCTTTATGTCTGTAAAGGATTTCGGTTGAAGTCCAAACATATATAAACGGTTTCAAAAGGCAAAACCTTAATAATTTCAATAAGTTCAGTAATCTAATAGCAACCCTTTACGCTTGGTCTTTATAATGAAAGCTACTGGTACCCAGTTCTCATTGATTTGCCTACAACCTTTGAGAGTTAGTGTAATTAATGAAGCTGAAATCCGCTTATGGTCTGAGACGGGGTTCATATTTGAAATAGAAATCTTCATATCCTTAATCCTCATATATGTATATAGATACATTCTTGCAAATCCCATAGTCAATGATAAATACTTTACTCTAAGATGTAATTTAATAGCATTATAAATACGTGTCCAAGTAACGCTTAGTGCTATTTGTAATGTACCAGTACTTCTTGTCTTCTTAATAGCTTTCTAAATCTGGATAGAGTAAAGTGAAGTTTTAAGTGATCTCATTATTTTCAAAGCCCACACAAGGACGTGGTGTGGGAGCATGCCAGCTATATAAAATCCACTGCTGCAATGTAAGCTTGGCAATGCTAACCATGTAGATCGATATTAAGCCATCAGCAACGTCTTCCAGTGGCGCAAACCGGATTAACGGCTCCTCAGAAAAAACTTTGAAAATTGTAATTTTCAATAAAACAAACCTTGCTAGGTATTATTCACTGTCATTGTTTTATTAACTACTTTCTGATGCAGAAAATTAACAAGTTTCCTCTTCTATTTTAATCTTCACTTTTATACAAATTTGTTTGAGTGACAAAATTTTAACCACTTTATTTTTTTTTATATTTCTCAGACCCGCGTTTTATACTTATGTATAAAACGCGGTATATACTAAAACATGACTATGTATAAAACACACGTCCTTATAAATTTTTATACAATAGAGCATAGTTTTATTGGCATCAAGCCTTTGAAGGCACCTCCATAAAGTCTTCTATAATAAAGTATACTAGCGCTATTAATTTTTTATTGTGGCAACAAACATACAAGTCCTTACTTATATTAGGCGCTATACTTAGGCTTACCGTTTGTGTAGACACTCTAAATAAGAATAAATTAAAAAATGTTGTCAATCATACAACAAAAGTATGTAGGCTCGAATACAAAAAAAAACAATATTCAAATTACTTATTTCACAGTTGTCCTTTCTACATAATGAAGAGACGGAAATAATCGCTACGCTGTCTCATATTTACAAGATTTTCTAAATGACAGAGTCCATTAATTACAACTGTTTGGTTCCAGAAGCTACTATAAAAATAGTACTACTTAATGGGCTGTCAAGTCGATGGGTATTTATTTTTGTTTATTGTGTTGCCACCGATTGAAGAGAGCTAGGCAATGTGTTTCTTCTGACCGGTGATGACTTTCGCGACGCTGTTTTTTCATTCCCTGAAACAAACAATTCGAAGCATAAACTTAGGAACACGGACTTGTCTGTTATAGGCAACAATTTCTTATTACACGACACGAATGAGACTTTTATCTGATAGTAAGTGATATGGCAGTACATAACATATGTAGAAATAAACCTGATTATAATGACCTCTACGACACCCTTACCATCACTAGGCATATCCTAGTAATTTCACTAGCTACATTATTTTTCATACACATTTTTTTAATTAATACACAGTATCTAATAGATGCTATGAGATATGTAGAATATGCGGAAAATGGGTTGCTGTTTCCAAGTAAGTGCCCTGCATTTGCTACTTGATATTTGATATGACTAACAGAGATCTTGACAGACCCTAAAACGAATATAAAACCATATTTTCTTACTGCAATAAGTACATACGGTTCAAAAAACACTCTCTTACCGCAAACTGTCCAATTTTATTAATTAAGATTCATTTAATATGTATTTAATACATATAGATTAGAAAATAAGCCATTAATGTAATCACGACCGATCACAAGTTCTTAAGAAAATTTTCAAAAAGTCATACAACTTCATTGTTTTTACTTATATCCTTAAAATTTTCCTATTATTTCATACATGTATACTGGTCACCTAAATTAATAATGACAATGTATTGTTACGAGCAATAAGACTCGGTTATAGAAATCACTAATTTTTGGAGACAGAAATAAATCGCATTTTAATTTGATTCGCCTTCGCATTTCACGTCAGAAGCTCTGAAACCACTGACATAAATATACAATAGATACTGTAACATGATTAAACAGTCATCAGCGGCATCAGTGTCGATGGATGAGTTAGGATCTCTCGTCACTTAATATCGGCAGTGACGTCAGAGATGTTGTTAAAAAGTCGGCACGCTTGATTTCAATATAAATGCGTTGCGTTATCTGTTGTGTATCATTACTTGTGTCTTAAACTGAGAATCGGTCACTGTAGATAATTTTCGATCACTGTAGAAAATTCCCGCCAAAACAACAACACGCGGGCGACGCGTGTCCATTTTAGCATCAAAAAACTGATTGCAAAACGTAATTAATCGATATTTGTCATATCTATATATATAAAAGAAAGTCGTGTTAGTTACTGCACTTATAACTCAAGAACGGCAGAACAGATTTAGGCGAAAATTGGTAGGGAGGTAGCTTAGAGCCAGGAGACGGACATAGGATACTTTTTATCCTGTTCGACAGCGTTCCCGTGTGACTTGACATAAAACGTCAGTCACTATAAAACGTGATATAACAAAAAAGAATCAGACTTGGAATAACAAAACGCAAATGACAGCTATGTAATTGACGTATAATGACAGCTATGTAATGACGTATGGATGACAATTTGATATTTGTAAGAAATCAATATTCAAACTATTTCTGACTTCTTGGCGGGAAAGTGAAGCGTCCTATCTGCAGTTTTGTTTTATTTTTTAAAATTTGTGATTTTTCAAACATTAATGTGTAATAACGGTGGATTATTAACCGTAAAGTGTTTGTGAATATACATGAGTGTTAGTAAATCAAACAAAGCAGTGCAACATCACTTTTCAAATTCTCTCAAGGAGTCCATGTGAGATCTTAGTATAGTCCTACATCTTTACTGAGGACTTAAGGGACTTTGGGAGAGGGTATCTCATTTATCATTTATCATCTTTATCACCACTCATTCTCATTTAATATGAATTATATATTATAAATATATCACTTACTTGACTAAATTTAATTAATATTGCCGCGAGCAAGACTATCAAAATCTTTCCCGACAAATGCAAGAAGAATACGAAATACTGCAAATGAAAGGACTGAAGAAGAACAAGAAATTGCACGTGCCGAAACAGCGCCTTAATAGTATGGCTCGACTTCGTGCTTCTCAATAAATAATAATACAACAAAAAATGTCGTTTATCAAGGTACTTAAGTGAAGAGCAAATATACTAAAATACAGAAATAATGATGAATGTAGATATTTTCATTTTATGGATTTTTTCCAATAAAAAAAACACTATCGGCTTATTTATTGCCATTAAGGCGGAACAAAGTTCGCCGGGTCAGCTAGTTGACAATAAAAGCAAGTCACTTTAGTGGATCAGACCAGTACCTATATTATATGTTGAATGTCACTAACAATAGAAGTTCCATTGTTCGCCGGAGCATTGACGATCAAAGGCTTCATTGTTTTTGTTTTATCCTGGGACGAGTTCACATTACGAGAAAATAAATGTAAAATGAATAAAAACATAGGTATTCCAGAACATCTCACACAATATAAATATATTATTCCCTAAATACTTATGCACATTTAATTATAGGAAATTTTTCAACTTAAAATTGTGGAGCGACTATACAAACACTTTTTTTTTTTTATATACATATAAAATAGGTTTTAATGAAATAAATTAACTTGTAATATGTTTCTCTACTCCTCCCCCCCCCCCCCGAACAGGAACCTTGGCGTGGTGGGGGGGCTGAGTACCTCCCGGAGGCCGGGAAAAGGTAAAACCCAGAGACCGACGACTCTGGGTGCCCTTAGTACTGACTACCGGGGGAGAAACTAAGAGGAACCTGTGGAGGGCGCAGCGCCAGGAGGGTCTAGGCAGTGGGGGCAGGGGGCCCCTGCTGTCTCACCATGGACCCTCCGGGAAGTCGGCCACACACGCTATGGTCGCACGGGAAGGGGCGCGTCCACTGCGCCTCTCTGAGGAGGTCCTCCCGGTTTTGGTTCAGGGGACGTTGGCCGCAGGCGGGGTATCAGAAGCTGCAACCCAGGTACTGGCCCCCGCCTCTTTCTCAACAAGCGGCGGGCGTCGTTGGATGATTTTTAGTGGGTATTACTGCTGGCAGTCGTGTCTGCCTGTGGTGAGTCCCACACCCCCCTTTCGGTCCTCCTTTGGCTCGAAGGCAGTGCGTAAATGCATATTGTTACCGACGTAAAACAAACAAAAAATGTTTCTTTACTCCTGAGGTCGTCAGTTTGATTCCGACACGAAACAAATCATTGTGTGCATAAACATGAATATTAATTAATTCTGTTCTTGGTTTTTTCCAATGTATATTAAGTACTTATTTACAAACAACTAAGTATTTATATATGTTTATCCGTTATTTAGTATCACTAACACCAGTTCTTATTGATTCTTATCTGGGAACTAAATAAATGGTGTAATTGCCAGAAATGTCTATGTATTATTATTATTTATGGTTTATAGTGGACAATTGCAAGCACATTGTGGACACTTTGGTAATGTTCCACTTGAAATGGCATTGAGTGAATATTCTTGATGCGTGGCTGGACAATTGACCTTTATTAACAAAGCAATAGAGATACGTTAAAATAAGATAACGCTCTGACGGCACTTAGTTAAATCTAGAAATTAGCAGCGGCTACTAATTAGACTAACTAGTTTTTATTGTTACCTAGATAAAATGGCTTTTTTATTCGAGGTACTCTACTCTTAATGCGTATGGAGTCCTGATGTAACTAAGATTCATCTCATTAATGTTTATAACAGTTACCATTTTTAGAGATAGCCGGGACTAATAAGGGTGGAATTCATGTTTCATCAAATGTTAAAACAAAAATAATTGTAGGGCTCTTGTCCACTTTATTTATAAATCAATATGTGTTCTACTTCCAAAATTATATATTTATTTATATTATAATTATTTGTATAATTAAGATATATATTATTTATTTAAGCTAATCGCGGTACCCTAATGTTGATTTTTATTGTGTAAAATTACAATTAAATGTAAACTTATAACTATATGTATGTATATACTATATGAGCTATGAGGCTCGTTTTCACTTCCGTTTCATTCACGCTTCTAACTCGTTTTTGATATTATAATAATATATATAAATATTTTGATATAATGTTAAAAATAAAACAGTTCAAAAATAAAACAAAAATCTTACCTTTTGGAGACACCTTAGAATCTGAAGACAAGAGAACAGGACCCATCACTGTAGTCAGTATGGAGCCGAAAGAAGACGTAAGGAGTATGGCAATAACGATGATATTGGAATGTTGAAGGGCGATCTGCTTATCTCTAAGAGTTGCGTCTTCCCACAAGGAGTCAGTTGCTACGCGAACCAACACTGCCTGAAATTGATAATGTTATTTATTTGGAAACATAGAATATATGTGGTATTTAATATATGTGGAAACATAGAATTAAGATATTGAATAGTGCCAACGACCTCTTTCTATTGTTGGACCGCTCGCCATCGGAAGGGAGTTCATCCCCACTCCTTGGCAATGACGGGTGCGCGTAGGGTGCGTTTCAAAAGAAAGTTTCTGCCGCATACCATGGCGTTGTGGAATGAGGTCCCTGGCGAGGTTTTCCCAAGAGATTACATGCATTATTAGCAAGGGGCACTTCAAAAATGTTCATGCGCTAGTGGTGCCACTTTCCATCAGGTGGGCCGCATCCTCGAGTGTCACCTCGTAGTGTCAAAAAAAAAAAAAGTGATGCGTAGAATACTTGGTACTGATTTGAAATGTCTCTTTCGATAGTAATAAGGGACTTGAAGAGCATCTCGGGATTTATACTACACACTCATGCATGCGGTTAGGTCCCCGAAGGATTTCATTAATACAGCAGACAAATATAGGATCGCTGCAAGTTAACCGTATTTCACTAGTTTCTATAGTTATTATTCATAATTTATACTTCTCATGTACAAAAGTCACTAACTTAGTTCAAAGGTTGATTAAATCAGACAGACTATTTTAACTTATTTCAAAAAAACGTGGAAATATTTCGCTTTCTCTTATTTTGATATAAAATAAGAAAAAAAACATGTTTGTATAGGAAGTTGACGTGTATCATGTATATAAGCATCATAAATGCTGATAATATTGCATACTAAAGATGAAAGTAACTTAGTTATCAAGTTTATCCTTTACAGACAAATGAAAAAAAAAACAAGTCAATAAAAAAATTTTTGTTATGTAACCATTAGTCTTTGTAATTCTCTGCCGGCATATGTGTTTTATATATATTTTATCTAGTCCCGGGTCTTTTGATCGGGCCCTGAAATGTCATTTATGGAGGTCATAATGGCATGGAGGCTTGTAACCGTGCTTACTCAATGGTATAAACCGCCCTCCTTTTTCTGGACTGCATCGACTGCTATCCATTTAGTCACATAAAAAAGCAAGTATAATATTATGAACAGATTTTACTTCGTAGTTTATAACATTTTGCTACCAGTTCTGATACGTTGCATGAAACATTGTCGTAGAAAACTATTTATAATTTAAAGAAGGCATGCTTCAGATACTTAATGAAAGTAAAACATTTAACTTTAGGTCAACGACAGCCACTCAGCGGGCGAGCTGCGCTTGTAAAACGTGAGTAAGGATCGAGTAGTAAAATTAAACAGTCGACTACAACACATTGTTTGCACCCACGAAACGCTAAATTTAACTAGGTTTTTATACTTTTAACATGAACTTCTCAACATTGTCGTGGTGGTTATAACTATTCAGAAAGATTCATTCATAAACATGTTGCTAACATTTTATTTTCTTGTTCCTTACTGAGCAATAATTTTTGCACAACTTTTTACTGCCGTGCACTATTTTTTCACAGCCCATTTCGTCAAATTACGATTTTTATTCAAATAAGCCCTATATATAAACCATATATATATGAATAAATTCTTATTTACTATATACTATTTTATACAAATGCAATGCTGTCGACAGAAATATATAACATTTATATTTCTCAAAATTATTTCTTAATGTCTTAGTTGGCTATGTTGGTAGCTTGGCTTGTGATTTGCCCAAAGCAAACCTTCTATTATTATAATTCAAATTTCAATTTCAATCATTTATTCTGAACAATATGCATTGTTTGGAACAATTTTTTTATACAAATTACATGCAAATACAAATGTCAAATTATTAAAGTGGCCCAAAAAAAAGATTATTCTAATTAATTAACAATAATTCACAATTAAATGTCACATACAATAAAAATAAGATCTTAAACATTTAACCCACATTGCCATTATCAATAAATTTATTCAGGTCATAAAACCCTTTTCTAAAAGAAAAGTTCACCAACTTAAAAACTTTAACATGCATACAATTGTAAACATTATGCATTATGCATGCATAATGCATAATGTGTAATGCATAATTTTGCTTCTGGGGATTTTGGTTGTTTGTAGTAGGATGTAAAATAAAACATGGATTTCTATGAAATCTAGTGGTTTATTGGTCCAAATAAAGCTATTTTTTACCAGTCATGTGTGAATTATTGTCGGTTGCAGGTATTTCCGCAGAAAACAAATCAAATCGCAACTGTCTGATATACTCCTTGACGGAGTCCCTATAATAATAATAATAATAATAATCATTTATTTGCACAAAACATGGTATAACGTGGTCTTTACACAATAATAATACAAGAGCTCATGTTTCACTATTAAAATAGCATGCAAATCATTTATATTTATGTCCAATGTACTCTAAATTAGTCTAAAAAAAAATTACAATAATAATATTACATTCCAAATTAATCTACTTAGTACAAACAAACAAAAAGTTACAAATGTCAATAAACTCAATCAATGCCAATAATATCAATGTCTATTTGTCAAAAAATTCCTTAACACTATAAAAATTATATTCATTTAGCCATTTAAATATTCTTCTTTTAAATAATAAACAATTCACCTCCTTTATTTCTATGGGAATCTTATTATATATTTTGACACACATTGCAAGACAGCTTTTACTATATTTAGATGTTTTAGCTACATTACGAATGACCAGTTTATGTCTGTCTCTTTGCACTCTGGAACAATATGGCTCAGGTGCTTTTTGAAAGAGATCTTTGTGGTTATGTACAAAATTTCATACCTCGTATATGTAAAGCGATGGAAGAGGCAGCAAACCTAGATTTTTAAATATTGGTCTGCACGATTCATCTGGTAGAATTCCACATATGGCCCTTATGCACTTCTTTTGTGCTAAAAATGCTCGATTCCAATCTGTGCTGTTACCCCATATCAACAAGCCGTATCGCAATACGGATTCTACATAAGCACGATAAGTTAAAACGGCTGTTTTTTTATTTGTTACTTTTCCAACCTGACTCAGTGCATAAATGAATTTGTTAATTTTGTTACAAACGTTTTCAATTTGTACTTTCCAATTTAAAAATTGATCTATACTAACTCCTAGAAAGTTCACGTTTGTTACCTCGTTTATTTTTTTGATATTTAACTTAAAATTATATTTCTTATGTTTTGATTGATTAAATTGTATAAATATTGATTTATCTAAATTCATTTTCAAATTAGTTGCTTCTAGCCATTCTATTAATTTGTCAATAGTATTATTTATGTCAATTTCGTGAGCAGTCAATGAATTGTTTTTCTTTTCAGTCGTCACAATTATGGAAATGTCATCTGCGTATAAAATACATTTGTGAATGGTTATGTCAGATATGTCATTTACATACAATATGAATAAAAGAGGGCCCAATATACTCCCCTGTGGAACACCGTTTTTGATTTTGCGACAACTAGAAGAATATGACAAAACTTCATTTGTCATTAATTTATCTACCACAACATATTGTTCACGATTTGATAAGTATGATGCTAACCAATCAAGTGTTATGCCTCTCACACCTATACATTGTAACTTTTTGAGTAGTACATCATGCGAAACATAGTCAAAAGCCTTAGATAAGTCAAAAAATATGCTATTCCATATGCTGAGTCGGTAAAGATCTTTGGCTTTGTCATTGACTCAAAATTTTCTTGGGACCCTAACAGATGGCAGTCGCTTCGTGTATTAACTAAAATTCAGCCAAATCTGCTGTGACCAGTAAGCAGACCCAACCTTACCAGGCACAACCGAGGTAAATGCTAGGATATAATTATATGTGTTGCGGGATTATTCGAAAGGATTACCGCGGCCTTGGTGTTCAAGAAGGGACATGGATGGTTTTTGATCAGAAAAAGTCTGACGCACCCTTCCTCTTCACCCACAGCGGAAGACAGTCATTTGATGATTTTCCATCCGAAAAATAAGAATATAATTATATTTATAGTTAGTAAAAAATACAAGGTAAAATAAATATTGAACAAACCTCTACGATGGCTTTAGGTGTCCACGTGATGGAGACAAATAAGCTCTCCTTGATGGATAGCTCGTTAGCGAGGCAGACGAGGAATGCCGTGAACAGCCGCAATAATAACGCGCCGAACACACTGCCCAGCATGAGGCCGAACTCTCTTGCACTCAATTGAGAAATCTGTTTGGACAAGTCACTTGTTTGTTGAAAGGAAGACCATATCACATTTAATCTGTATGTGTGTGATAAGCAGCAAAACTATTTATTCATAATCAGAAGATGAAGAAGAGTTCGAAAATCACCTCTCATATGGCTCACTTTATGAAAAGTGGGCATCATACACACCGGTTTCAAGGGCGTCACTATCGCATTGCCGATACTTTAAACTGTCTTTATTGAATTTTCGCTGTCATATAATTTATGATTTCGCTTTTTTGATAAAAGTTATAAATAGTTTATCATATTTTAATTTATAAGCATTTATCTACGGATTATTCCAAAAAAAACTATCATAGTTATGTGTAAAGACCTGTATTTAAAATAACGCCAGTTAAAAACAGAGCAGAGAATTTAATACCTTGAGCTTTACCAAAGCTCTTAATCTCGAGCTGTACTTTTTGGGAAAACGTCTACAGGAAGTTCATTCTACACCCTAATCGTACGTGGTAGGAATTTCTTTTGAAGTGCACTGTACGCGATCAATTTGAGTCCAGAGTACGGGGATACATTCCCTGTGGATTGTGAGTAGTGCGAAGTAAAAGGTAGCTATAGGAATAGGTATTTCTCAACCTAAACAAGTTCCCTTTATACAGGCCATAGAATACTAGAAGTCTCTCCAAACACTTAGGGTAGTTTGTCTGTATTGCATGTTAGCATAGGATGAACGACAATTATTTGACCCCCGATATAATGTCTAGTGTGCGTGTCGATTGTTTAACCACATCGCAGTTTCATGAATTTTACGTTCAATGAAGATTACGTATTAAAATATAAATTCAGAAACTGGCAACTAAAAATAACTAAATATAAAGTTGTCCTTTTAAATATAAAGAGATCAGAAAGTTTTAAGTGCAAATTATTATATGAGTGCCCAATGAGATTTATCAAGCTAAGCTATTTTAATTCTAAATTTCACAATGCACTTTATACAGCATCACATAAATTTCATTATACAGGTGGTTTTATTTTGAACATATAGAAAGATAACCATATAAAAAGTTGTATTCTTTGAGAATATTTTTGATTGATTAATTATAATTTAACGAAAATAGTATGATTTACAAACTATTTGTCTAGTATTATGGTTCGTCATCAGTTAAGTCATCAGTTACTTGTAATATTTTAGGATCTTTCAAAACCTACTTCAAGCAAGTCTTCAAGTTATATATTATACAAATAAAACACTTTTTAGAAAAGAAACCTACTCTTACTTTTTTTCTAGTAAAAATACGTCTCATAAATAAAACACTTATTTAAGTTATATATAAGTTGCCTATAATAGAGATATATAAAATATTATTATCACATGACTTACATCAAGAAAATACCCGCTAAGTGTGAACAGCATGGGCTCGAAGATCAGCCAGAGCACTCTGTACACCTCTGAAACTGGGTTGTTGTTGATGGGCCAGTCCCTTCGGGCCCATCGCGTCGCCGCTGTTGCAGCGCACACCATGATGGCCACTCCAGCTGGTGATATCAAAAGGTGTAATAAACAATTTGTGGGATTCGACAACCAATGTGGTGTAAGATCAGTATACCAGAGTATTTCTCTTGCTATCTAAGTAAACTTTCGAGCTACGAATATTGTCATCGTGTATGACACAGTTGAAATTCTATTGTTTTCTCACTGCAATATAAAATTAACTCAAATGTTGTTTCTATTTTTCACTTTCATTTACATTACCGTAATAGTAATAAGTTAAACTTAGAAAGAGAAAATGTATTCATAACTGGGTTTTTCGCAAAACTACCAACCAGCTACTCATGCATAAAGCTACAATTAAAAAAAATTATCGACTTTGTGCCATGTTTACTATAAAGTTTCTTGTCTCAAACCTTTTATAGAAGTACTGGCTAGTTTATGACTAGTTATATCTTTGTCTTTGCCATTTCCCATTATTTGGGGTCGGCTCTCCTCGCTCTGGTGCTCCAGGATATTCTGTCCTGGGTTGTCTGTCATTGGGTCGAGTTGGGCTCGTTCTACATCTTTTTTAATAGTGGACCACCACGTGGCTTGTGGGCGTCCTCTACGGCAGTGGTTTTCGGGGCGATGCAAATCGTGCCCATTCCAAGCGCATTCTAGTTTCTGTTAGTTTTTCTTTGATGGGATAGATCTTGAAACTACCTTTGATGTGTGTCATTTCGCACTTTAATAAGTCTAGTTACGCCTGCGGCCTATCTCAGCAACTTCATTTCGTTTACGTGGACTTTCTGTTCGTGTTTTTTTCTTCATGGCCCAGCATTCAGCACTATCGTCATATATCACAGCACGTCATCGCGGGTCCCACTAGCTGTCTAGTAGACCATGGCTTTGGTTTTAATCTTCTGCCTCGATTCTTTTCAGCATTGTTCCGAGGTACTTGAACTCTGATACCTTCGGGAGTTGGTCTTGATCGATCTGAATCGTATTTAAGACACTGACATCGCCACTAAAGTAACAAATCCGGTACTCAGTCTTGTTTCTGCTGATACGGAGACCGTTTCTTTTCAATGCGTTTCTCCACCTCTCCAAGGTGATCTGCAGTTGTTGATCACATTTGCCAATAAGCACGATGTCGTCCGCGAATAACATGCAGCATGGAAGCGGGGATTGAATGTTATTAGTGAGACAATCCATAGCCATGTTAAAGAGTGATAAACTTAAGGCTCACTTCAGCCAAACTTATCACTTTTGTATTACAATGGTTGTACATGTCCTGTACTAGGGTAACGTAGCCTTGTGTTCTGCTATGCTCTGCATCTGCATGCTAAACTAACATTCGTGTTTCCCGATTGAATGCCTTTTCTAGATCTATAAAGACTAGGAGTAGGTCTTCGCGATTCGATCTATGTTTTTCCAAGACAATTCGGACTGTTTGGATAGCATCGGTCGTGGATTTCGCCGGTGTGAAGCCGTATTGGTTTACGAATATTACTACTTGTGTTAAGAAGCGGTTGTTTAGTATTCTTTCCCAGATCTTGAGGGTGTGTAAAGTAAGTTTTATGCCTCTGTAGTTCCCACATACGCTAACATACCCTTTATTTTTATAGTAAGGTACTAGATAGCTCTCGCGCCGTGGGTTCGGAATTTTGTTTGACTATAGAATTGAACTGGATAAATTTGAGAGCCATTTGAGGTCGATTGGTCCAATTCGTTTCCAGATGTCGACTTAATGATTACTTATATATTTAAGCTATATAATTTATACTAAGCATTTTCTTCACCTGTTTCTTATCAAACGAGAAAACTTAGTGTTATAAAAACAGTCATAACCTGTTCTTAAAACGCAAATAAATATCTTGCAAAGATGCCAAACCTACTTTTGTATTATTAATGTGAAAGATTGCAAGCTTATGTTACATATGTATATTTAAAATGTCTTTCTTTTATGGAAAATAAAATTTATATCAAAGCAAACATTAGAATAAACTATCCTTGTTGATGTGAAAATATTAAATACCAAAGCCATTCCTAAACCTATAGGTAGATTTTGATGAAATTCGATACGAAAACTATTTAAGCCGATAGGGACACATCTAAGCTACTTTTACAATAAACTTAATGTGAACTGGGCTATGCCGCAGGCGGAAGCTAATTTTTAAAACTCTTAAGATGTCACCCGAAACGATAACTTATGAATATACAAATATACTAGAGCTGCTTTATTATCACAAGGGTTCCAGGTATGGTAGATATTTCATTGAATTTTCTTTAAAGAAACTCATCTGACTCCTCTCTTATTTTACGGTTAATATTTTGCTTTTATAAATAATATTGCTAGTGGTGGACTGTAGGTGTATTCAAAATAACTAGTACTCGATATGTATTTTCATTACTATTTTATATTATATACTTCTTATACAGTCGCACAACATCAGATTTATTTTTAATATCATTTTGCACGTTTGCCTTGATGTAGGTTAATAGTATGACCGTTTCTAATAATTAAAGTGCTATTGCAAGCTTTAAAATCATAATAAGAGTCGCCACCCTTTTACATAAGCCCAGTAATATAAATAGCAACATCATTTGTCAAATCGGACCTCAGCTTAGCGTGTGACAATACAATTTCACAGCAAAATATCTCTAGCGATTTCCCTTTGACCCTAGTCTGTGATGTGGAGATCTTTTACCTGGTTACTGAATGCTATGCATACTAGAGTTTTTTTTTATAATTACCAGTTTAATGCATAATATGAAAGTAATGCGTCACTTATAAATATGTTAACACTTTTTTGTCTGTTTGTTGTGGATAATATACAAACAGTTGAACCAGTATTTTTCCTGACAGATAGCTAATTTTATATGGTACGCCTTAGCTAGGTAGAATTATACTTTTAATCCAAAAAAATACTGAGTAACTATAGACTTTATTTAAAAACAGTTGCCGTGAAGTTGGACATAAAACCACTTTGGTAAAATGACAGCATTACAGTCACAATTATTTTTTAAAGAGTTTAGATAAAGAATATGACTCCCAAATTCGTTGGAACGCATTATTGAACACAATAAGGCAAACCGTTCCGCTTCAGCGTCGATTGAGGCTAATTGGAATGAAGGCTACATGAGGACACAACAATAATAATTATTATTAGTCTGTCGGTTTATAACACTAATTGTTTTTATTGGCTTCACGCTATTTCGGTATCAGGACATATATTATATTGATTATCTACAGTTGTATGTTTCTCTTCTCTTACAAGAAATAAACAATGTTAGGAAATGTCATGTCTATGTACAACTATCGGGCATTGGTAATCTTTTGTTATGTAGCCTTTTGGGATTGACATTTGAACAATCCTGAATTAGTTAACCCTTTTTCGGTATTATCACAAAATTAAAAAAGTTATTCAGTTTTCAGGTAGTCTAAACTTTTCTATAAACATATAATAGTGATCCTATGTATGTGATAGGAGGATAGGAGGGGTGTATAGGGATCCTATCAAGACCTAAGGAGCCCACGCCAACCTCACCTGCAAGTGGTGCACCTGCCGATCAACGGACGAGGCTCTGGCGAACATAACAGTGCCCGGTAAGCGGCAATAGGCTCGCCAGCTATTACGTGGGACTAATTATATAGTTGGCGAAGTGTGGGCGTGTAATATGCCTCTTTGCCGAAAAGATATATAACACCTGAAGACAAAGTTGAGTGTAGCCAGGAAGCCGCTATAAACACTATTAACAAATTCATTAAATATTAAAAATATTTGTATATGTAGCTCTAATTAAACAAATTCATTTTATAAGTATTGTTAGTCGTGTTGACATCCCAATGCGAACAAATGTTTAAATTGTAAATATTTCGCCAGATTTGATAAGATTGTTCGTACTACAAATATGTTTGTTAAGGTGATACTTACTAATTACTTGGAAAGGTGATTTCTTTTCCATTCTATTTTTAAACAAATTGCTGGAGGTTATTGGCCATACTGCCAGCTATCAGTATGCCAGTGAAAAGTTTCTTAATTCATTCCTTCTCTTTTTATATTTTCTTTGCACTATTATGGCTACATTTTATCCTTATTTTACGTTTACCTTTCATGTTATTTTTTGACGCTACATTACCATACCACATTTTGTCATAATCACCAAAGGAAGTGTATCAAAATGTGTGACTCTTAGATTTGAGTCACAAGGTTTTATAGAAAATTTAAAAAAAGCTTATAATTTTCTTTACTATACAGACATTTGCTTTGAAATCCATGGTTCCGGAGAAGACACCAACCCATAAGAGTTTTCTCAAAACACTGGAAGAAGGAAAAGTAATGACAGTAATTACAGCACCTGCTATCGACGGTGCAATCAAAATAATTACTTTAAACTATCTTTGGCTTTTCCACCCTCAAACAGATTTAAGGATACAAACAGATTCCTTTGTATTCTTAAATCTGTTTGATATTGATGCCAAAATAATTAAGACTTATGATAATTACTTCATAATGAAAAAAAAATAATTTATCCTTCATTTCATAGCAAACAATAAATTTACTGGCTTGGTGGCTTTAAAGCTGTCCTATCAGTAATTTAATTTTGACCTAAAAAAAGTTTTATTATTACTCGTGGCTACAAATCTACATATAAATTTAAATAACACTCGAAATTCAGTGCTACGCGGTATAATTATTCCCTATTGTAACACTGAACAAAATTTAAACGACACTACCGACTAAGGAACTCCCAGGTTGTTGAGGTAAGCCGGAGGTTGCTTACTGTGGTTAAATCACTTGGCGAAACTATTCAAATTATGCTGAATCAATCCCTTTTCCTATCCGTTCTGGACTACGCCAAATTGCCGTTCCCAAATCTCGGAGTAGATCATCTAGGTGAATTTGATAATAACCGAAAGTATGCGATACCCAGGCAGCTTAATAAACGCCATGGACCTTTTTTTACTGATGGGAAATCCTCAAATGAATGTCTCTCGCTGTGGGTAGAGCGGAATGGTATTTCCGGATATACTGACTAAAACTATACATATTCCTTTTTGAGTTATTTATGTTCCGGTCCGCGATAACTCTTCCGAAAAATCCTACCTACCCGCAACCCAGGAGAATACCACTTACCTGAGTCCTCCAATCCACATGGCTCTGGGTATCGTGGCTGTATGACCTGAATTGCTCTCACCACGTACACTGAGAGAAGATCTATGCTCACCAGTGGGACGTTAATAGGCTGAGTATATGATGATAATGCTGAAGTACAATAGTTGATAAAAATCTCTTTCTATTTCGGTTCGTACGTTGTACAACCAAATCTATTCAAATTCTTGATACACAGTTTAGCGGCATCGTATTTTCCACAATTTATCCTTCGAAAGTTGAGGTTTTTTATGAAATTTTTAATCACAAGTGATTTTATCACCCTTCTTAATACAAAAGACAGACTGTAAAGTCTGTTTTAAACATGACAAAATAATTGCCTGTAGAAAATCTGTAGGTGCAAGTAGATGGTGTGTAAAAAAAAAAACACATATATCGCCCTGAACCAACAGCTAACTTTATATATTATATTAAATAAACCAAAATACATTCTAAACACGTAACATTTAGAATGTGAACGAGACACGTGGCAGACATTCTCAAATTGTTTTATCTTAAACGTTTGATATCAAATACATATAGATCAAATTCCGTATCGGTGGACACAAATATTTGTGGTGCGAATACATAAGACGAGAGATCAGTTTCTAAATCATACCTACAACTTAAGTAGGTACAACAGTGATATTTTACTTAAAGGTGACTGTATATTCATACTCAGATTTAGTTCCTCTTCGACATATACATATTTACCAAACAAATTATGTAATTGGTGAGGTGGGTGCATTAAATATACTCTGACTAACCCTTCAAAGTACGACAATTGCTTATCGTAAGGAAACCCGGTTAAACTTTTTTTTATAGATATTATAAAATAATGTAAACTTTAGCTAATTAATAACGCTTTAAACGCAAACCGTAATAGTTACAGACACAAAATAAGTCGAGTGCTTACGAAGCATGTGCTAGAATCCCATCTTGATAATGATTATTATGCTGTAGAAATATAAACATACCTACAATAAAGATAAGAGTGCATTTAAAATCACCTTTTGAACGAGTTAGGATATAATACCATCCCTATAGAAATACTGATCATGAGGGCTGTGCTATAAAAAACTCTATGCAATATTAATCCTCGTTAAAGCGAATGTAATCTACCTGCTCAACAATTTTATTAAACTTTATTAAACTCACATGTACCACCCCAGCCGAGGTATCCTCCGGCATAGACAAGTAGAAACCCTCCACCAAAGATAAACAAACTGCGTACGGCCGGGGCGCTTGGGTCACTATGGTCAGGGATGAAATCCGCCAAAACACCCCATAATATTCCCAGGCCTATCCCGATAAATATTGCTAGTGATGCCTGTAACAAAAAAATAGTTTAATTTAACATATTAATCTTTCAGTTACTATTCCTAAGTTTTATCAAAATGAAGGTCAGGAAAGTGGAACTAATTTGAATATAACTTATGAACAAAGAATTAAGTTTACATTAATGATTTATTGATTATTATTAGTTTATTAATGACATTTAAAGTCATGAGTTAAGATTTTAATCCTATAAAATATTTCGTCCCTATTTGAGAGAAGAATGGTAATATTATTATAGCTAAGGAAAATCAAACTAGCACTTTTGTGACGTACAAGTCCGGTGTAGGGTGGTACACCATGACATTGACCGGCTATATCTATGATGAAAATCCGCGTATTAATAAAGTTTACCAAAATGAGACACTAACAACATGACATCGCATAAAATATTTATCAAAAACGTGTCAATTTCTTTAGCTCAAGCTTAGTTCCTGTTGTGGTTCACTACTATACAGCGAAATAATAAAATTGCAAATGATGTTTTAAACGTAAAGGAAGTAGGTACTATTCCTGGTTTACGCTCATAATAACTAGGGGTGGACATAAAATGTATGTATGTATGTGAGTTTTATTGTATGGATTAAGTAAAAGAATTCAATTCATATACTGGATTTTTTCACTTCTAATTCTAAGATGAAATAATCTTTGTATAAGCGAATGACATTTTGCGATGTTGGCATATTCAGATGTATCGCTAGTCCTTGAAAACATAAGCTGCATTCAATTTCTCTACATCAAAATAAATATGAAGGGAGAGAGGGAGGGAGAGAGGATTTAAAGGGATTTTACCATCATCTTTGGAACCCACGCCAACCTAACCTGCAATTGGTGCACCTGCCAATGAATGTGAATAGCGAACGGACAAGGCTCTGGCAATATAAAAGTTCCGGTTTGCGGAAATAGGCTCGCCACCTATACAATTAGCGAAGTGTGGGCGCCTATGCGCATATATAAATATGCTTGACCAACAGGCGAGATTATATTATATATGAAGGGACAGATTGCTTCGTGTTGTCATAATAAATTGCCTGTGTCCAAAACACAGAAAATACAACAATCAGTAAAATAAAAGAGATTGGATTCAAAGGAAAATTGGAAAAGAGGCAAAACCCTTCAGTGTTTTGAAAACACTCAGTCAATAATTTAACTTCAGTGCACTAAAATCAGTATAAAATAAACTACCAAAAGAGAAAATCGAGGAAACTAAATTAATTTCGGTGTTATGGACTTGGATTAATAAGACTAAATTACTACACAGTGTTTGCCATTAGGATCTTCATCAGATCAGGGCGTGTGGTATCACGCCCACATACATAAAAAGGAGAAAATCTGTTTCCATAATGAATAGGCTGAGGCGACGAACTTGGATTTGTAATTAATAAAATGAAATACCTACTAACTGGTTTTCATTACCAACAACTAATAAAAACTTTCCTTTTAACAAATATTTTGCCGACCAATCTCATCATCAATTTATAAAAAACAAAACCAGCCCAAGGATAATGTCATGATTGTGGAGAAAACAAGTTTCACAAAGTGTATGAACTTTATCGATAACATATATTTGGCACAGCACTAACGGAACCGGCAAAATTGATTACGATTGAGAATGTGGAATTTATAATAGATATCGTGTGTAGTACCCGAACAACACGGCTAAATATTATCTTAAATTATTTTATTTACTAAGATTAACATATTACCTTAATAATGGTGCTGTATCCATATTAGTTTAAGGACGGGTGTACATGTCGATAGTAATAACTTTTCAAAATGTGACCATGTGGATTAAAAATAAATTTATTATATTTTTCTAGCATAATTCCATTGTACATTAACTTTCCAACTAACAATGCATGTTTATATGTAAGTCTTGTGAAAAGAAATGTCATCAAACCCCATTCGTATAAAAAATATTTTAAACTTCTTAATGTATGTCACGTCAAAGGTGTTGATGAATTGTATATTATATAAATACAAGTTATATCAAATTTGGAAACCACTTAGTGACAACCCCCACGCAAACAAAATCTCCCCGATAAACGAGTGTTGTCTCAAAACAATCTCGTATTTCGCCCTTAATTCAATTCAGGTAAGAATATTTGACAACCTCAGAACAATAAGAATTTAGTTCTTTTCATTGTTTGTCGTGTCGACGTCGTTGTTCTAAAGTATTTGATAAGAGGAGACCTAAACCCCGTAATGGGACAGGACTACGGGGTATATAGCATATTAAATACATAAAATAACGCCTGTTTCCCCGAAGAGGAATGCTGAGGCATATAATACGCCCACATTTTACCAATTATAAAGTTGTTCCTACGTAATAGGTGGCGACCCTATGGCCGCTTACCAGGAACTTTTATGTTTGCCATGATCGGTAGGTTGCAGGTGAGGTGAGCTTGCGCTCAAAGAACAAAGTTTACTTACTTTAACAATCCTGTAAGTAATACTCGATGGATAGAATAAGGCGCTGTTTACGACGCCGAACATGCCTTCAGAGAACGCGGTGTCCAGACCGCCGGCGTTTCCGACCAACAGAGCTATCTGACTCTTAGCCCCAAGTCCACGTGCACACTGCGCCGTCACTGTGGGTACCACCACCGCTGGAGATACTGATGATAGAATGGCACCCAGGTGTAAACCTAAAATATTGATTCAAGATTTGTATAAGCCAATTTTAACAAAAAATACTTTTTATAAGTTGTGTTATTGCAAAAAGCCAGAATATGGCTGTTGACTATTTTTGGAAATATGTTATTCCGGCACTTAAAATATGAGTAAATATTTCACAATAAACATATCGATTTTTAATTACTAATAACATTAAATACTTATTTGTACTTTTCTCAGTAATATTTCAGCCTAAGTTATAATTCAAAATCGCGAGCCGCCAGAGTATTTCATATTGGTATTTTCCTTGCATGCGTACATGCGCACAGTGGGTGTACAGGGATCCTACCATCATCTTTGAAGCCCAAGCCAACCTAACCTGCAAATCGTCCACCTGCCGATTAACGGACGAGATTCTGGCAAAAACAGAAGTTCCTGGTAAGCTTCAATAGGCTCGCCACCTATTACGTGGGACAAAAAACACAATTGGCGAATTGTGGGCGCATAATATGCCGCTTTGGGGAAACAGGCGTGATTTTATATATGTATGCATGTATGCACCCACGTTGCTGGTTTGCATGCATACTAGATCGTTTCCATGCTTTTTATTTGCAAACTATTTTAAAATATAAAAAATATTTGGCATTACTTTTAATGCAAATCAGTACAATTATTTTGCCTTCAATTTGTTACTGGCCAATGGAAGAGCTTTATTAACGATTAGGGCAAATGTATGGAGATGACAGCTCTTGGTGTTCCCATAAACTATGCATAGTTAGAAAAGTTATATTGGTTGTATTGTTACAGTTGGCTTGGGTTACACATATACAACATATTACAATCTAAAAGTTATAATATAGATAAGTAGAAGTATGTATGTACATAATAATGTTATTATTTTTGAACTTATTAATAATCCAATCTTAATGGTTTTTTTTTGTAAAATGTTTTCGTACGTCTGTTTTCAAAGTTTGAGTATTATGGGTATTAGGCCTCTGCCTCGAATCTTGCGGGAAGCGGGGCGGCGGCGGCGGCGGCGCGGGAGCGGTAGGACCAAATACGTGAAATCAAATGGACCGACCCTCGAAAACAGCGCCGCGGCAGCGGCGGGAGGGCGGGCAACGAGCGGTGCGCTCCAGTAAAGCGGTAACCGCCCGCGCGACTGCATCGCAGTGTTGTGTGTGCAATTTATTTTTGTGATGTGCCGAATTGTCCTCGGACATGCTAGAGAAAATTATTTTTTTGAGCGGATACTGATATGGAACAGCAATGATGTGAACCATAAAAATAGAAGATTAAATAATCAGTTATGTGAAGAAATCAAATTATCTCTGTTCTTCATAATTTCGATAAAACTTGCCTTTTCTTTTCCTTGCCATAAGGCAATACAGTACTACAGACTATAAAGTAGGGATTCACTTCTTCCTTTGCCCACAATAAATCGAGCGTTAGGAAAAAAATTGAATCAAAAAGATGTCGGCGTTGTTCAGACATTTCGTTCGCGAATAAAAACAAACATCTTGACGACACACACACGAACACAACACTACGCCGCTATAATGTCGCGCGATCTGCCCGCTGCTTTCGAGAACTGGTCTGCGATGCCCGCCCCGCTCCCGCGCCGCCGCCGCCACCGCCCCGCTGCCCGCAAGATTCGAGGCAGAGGCCTTAGACAATCGTTAACTACTTTTTTTATTTTACGTCGGTAACAAAATGCATTTACGCACTGCCTTCCGGCCAAAGGGGGATCGAAAGAAGGTGTGGTACTCACCACCGGCAGACGTGACTGCCAGAAGTAATACCCACTAATAATCTTCCGACGACGTCTGCCGCTTGTTGAGAAAAAGGCGGGGGCCAGTACCTGGGTTGCAGCGTCTGACACCCCGCCTGCGGCCAACGTCCCCCGGACCGCCCCTCCTACCTCCTTGTGCGACCAAAGCGTGTGTGGCCGACTTCTCGGAGGGTCCATGGTTAGACAGCAGAGACCCCCTGCCCCCGCTAACTAAGACCCTCCTGGCGCGCCTTGATGGGCCCTCCTGGCCCGCCCGCTGCGCCCTCTACAGGTCCCTGAATTAGTTGCTTTTTCGGATTCCCGGATATGCCGGGAATCCGTAAATGCCACTAATTCAGAATAAGTTTTTTTTGAGTTAGTGATGTTTTATCTAGGGGTACGATTTATTAATATTTCCTGTAGCAATCCACAAGCACTTAACAGTTAGCCTAAACCTTAGTTTTGAGTTACCGTACATCAAATTAATAATAATACCTACTGACATAGACTATTTACATTATTTTATTTTATTTATTAATATATTGACTCTTTTACATGTAACTATAATAATATATAATGTGACATTGTTGCTACATTTTTATTTAATGTTTTTACCTATACTAACTGTTATAATATTGTTTAAATCTATTTACATCATTTGATACATACTCAAATAATAAATAATAATTTAATAACAATAATTTAATAACGGTCATTTAATAATAGTAATTTAATAATAATAAGAATTATACGGCGCCCTTCCTCCTCTCTCCTACACTATGCTGTGCCCGACAGGGTCCACAAATGTACCAAATTGTAATATTCACCATCTTATAAAACCATTGTGGAACGCAATAAAGTATTGAGTATAAATTAAAAACAAACTCGAGTAAGGCACTTCCAAAACCTTACTTAATAACAGGGAAAAGGCAAACACACAAAAGGGCACCCTTTGTTGTCTAGTGGTCAAAACTATTTAGAAAGTTAAACATTCCTTACCCCAATACCAAGGGAAACCCAGGAGAAGGTGAGTAAAGAAGGCGGTCGATAAGCACTCCACAATCCAGGGTAGAGTGGCTAGCGAGAACACTTTTAAATAATTGTTCTTTATGTACTCCCAGTTCCAAGTGAGGGGCCCCCTTGTCAGGATAATGACAGGATATATTCGCCTGTAAGAAAAACGGACGTTTTTAGTTGATTGGCCAATGGGTTTTTGTACAGATCTTTCGTATATAGGCTTTCGCAGATATTGGTATACTTTGGGAAGCTCTGTATTGCGTATAGGTTTAAGTCAGGATTAAGAATTTCTGATAGTTACATAAAATTGTTACATACATTATAAAATTTGTAAATGTCATTGTCATTTTATTTTAACATTGACCTATAGGTACTTTGTTTGGGGTGACAAAGTATAGGTCACACATGTACTGCCACACATGTAGCACGGGCGAAAGTGCTCATTAGGTCCTCCTGCGAACATGTTTCAGGGTACAGTGAACATGCGATTTTATATTATATTAAAGATACTTCTTGATATTTTTGTTACATACATTTTTAAAATACGAAATGTTGAATTATATTTCATGTCTGTTTTATGGCTTGGAGCGGTCTGTCTATAGTTGTAGGTTATAAATCTATTTAGTTTGGATACAGTGTAAGTGATATATCACCCAGGTATTTCTATGTGCTTAAAGTATGTATGTACAAAAAAGGTGTTATCATTATGATCTCCGTCCATTAACGCCCCACTGCTTGATTTAATGTCACACTTTTGTCCGACCCGGATAGGAGTCCTTATCATTGGAATAACCTCCGTTAAATCTGCTATACTTCGTTGATCGTGATCAACTATCAAGACCCACAGTTCTACTACCGCTACGATACAAAAATTGTGCCATATTATCATCAGCCCAAGGAAGCCTACTGCTGAACATAGGCCTCCCTCGGTAAAAATGGTATACAACTATGTTTATCCGTCCCCTTTATAATAATCACTGAATTGTTTGGGCCTTTGACGCGAGATGCTATCAAGTTATAAAAAACATGCCAATTGTTTAAGGATCATATTTAACGTGTCTTCAAAATTAATAAATTGCCAACCTAACCTAACCTTTTTGTACATCAAAAATACTGATTGAGCACCTAATCACCTCATTAGATGCTCACTCAGTATTTTTGATGATCAAAAAAGCTTTTTTTAGAGGTTTAGTTTATTATATTCCATTGTTTAATAATTTACGTTTAGCGATTTATTCATGTTTTCATAAGCAAAGTGTACCAAACAATATCTATTAACTCCAGCAGCGAATGTTTATTGTGACCAAAATTCAATTTAAAGTTTCAGCACTGCACTGGCTAGTGCAAATTATATAGTTATTTGTTATTGGACTATGCGATGGAAAAGCGAGTAGCGTAGAGAATAAAGATAACTTTGGCTTCAGTATGTTATCAGATAATGAGAAAAAAATATAATATTAATGTTTAATATTTACATGATAAACAAGGCCAGATACAGTTTTTACTCATCAAAGTTATATTTATATATTCACTTGCTCTGTGCCTCGGAAAGCACGTTAAGCCGTTGGTCCCGGCTGTCATGATCATCTATGGCAGTTGTTATTTAGGAAGTCAGTGCTTTCTAATATTCTGACAACTGGTTTAAACATAGAATGATGTTTCTCTTTGGGTTGTGAAGGTTAGACGGCAGTCTCTCCATGTAATAACTGAAGTTTAGCCAAATCTGGTTAGATCAGTGAGCATACCCTGGGCTCTGGATTTAAGTCTGGGGCAACCGGAATAACGATGTTCATATATTTGTATGTTTGTATTGTGCAAACAATGTTAGGTTTGACATAAACGTGTTATTTTTTTAAGTAAATATTTGCTACGGAAACCTCATTTTAATATGTTAACCACCTCGGCACTTTAAACAAGATAACTTATGTAAAGTTACTTTTTTATGTACTTTATAATATAAAGATCTCTATTCAAATGAAGAAATAAACTCTATTCATCCTCATAGTAACAGTTTGTGGTAGTATGCGCTGGGTAATCATATCCATATCACACATACACTTTATTTCATCCATAGTTCATTTTTTCATCAAATCACCCATTCCGCGGACACTCAACGCACTTAATGCCATCCTGGAAACAGCACCTGACTGTGATTTGTTTGCGGATGGATGGCCTGAGATTTTGTCAGTGTGTCTGAGGTATTGTGAGAGAATGGGATAAAAGAAGTTTTTAAGTGTGAGATTTTAATATTATATTAACTTTTACTGTTTTTGATAATTAGTGTAATTGGTTTATTCCGTTCTAATTAAATAAATAAATAAATAAATAAATAGTTTTCTCTATCACAACCTATATAATAATAAGAGCCTCGTAAATTACTACTTTCTATATTGAATTAACCTGCCAAAACTTCGCAAATCTGCACGGGGGCAGCGTAGTGAAGTGTGACCTGGATCTCTCTCACTTTGGTTTTTGAGAAGAGGCCCTGCTAAATAGTGGTGCGGGTTTAGAAGGTGGTGACCCATATCAAATTTTATTAAAATTAGAATTATTCTGTGTATATGCTACCTTTTCACGTCTTATCCGCTAAGCCGAGGTGTATAGGGAGGATCTGAGGATCCCAAGACAACCTTACCTGCAAGTTACCTGCCGATCAACGAACAAGGCTCTGGGTAACATGAAAGTTCCTGGGAAGCGGCAATAGGCTCGCCCGCTATTACGTGGGACCAACAATATAACTGGCGAAATGTGGGCGTATAATATGCCTCTGCCTACCCCTTCGGAGAAACAGGCGTGAAATTGTGTATGTGTGTGTGTACAACACGAAAATAATTTCTTGACGGGTTGAAAATAGGGCTGTTTACTTAAGGGCCTTAGCCACATATAGTCATAACCGGGACCGACGGCTTAACGTGAAGCACTCTTGAACTGAACTAACTGAACCGATTAATTTTTCATTTAGCAATGTTAAAATGGAACTGATAATTTCAATAATTATTTTTTTATTAAACTAGACAGCCATATTTTACTCAACCGTTCAAAGATAACTATTATTTAATGTGATTCGTAGACAAAATACATAAAGTTGTCGGGATGCGCCTATAGTTTTTACAGCAATATTTTTAATTTATTCATGATTTGTGTTTCATATTGTGATATCCTATCGATAACCACGTCTTTCATGACCAAATCCAGTAGGTACTCTAAACCGATGGACGTGTATGGGAAGGTTAATGAAGAGTGTGAATGAAGGGTGGATAAGGATCCTATCAAGATCTTATGATCCAAAGCCAACCTCATCTGCAAGGGGTGCACCTGCCGATCAACGGCCGAGGCTCTGGCAATGTTCCCGTTAAGCGGCAATAGACTCGCCAACTATTTATTACGTGGGACGAATATTATAACTGGCGAAGTGTGGGCATATAATATGCCTCTGCCTACCCCTCCGGGAAAAGAGCGTGATTGTATGTATGTATGTGAATGAAGCTAAGAGTCTGTGACAGGATCCTCACAACTCGAAAGATGTGATCTCTGCCTACTTCTACGGAAAAGAGGCTTGACAATATTTCTATATGTATCCTATGTAGTTCAGAGTACGAAGTGCATATATAACAAAAGCTCTTTAAGTCTAAAATGAGGGCTTAACGGGACGGTATGTACTATCTTAAGTTAAGTTTTTTATTGCATAAGAAGTATTATTGTTTTTTTTTTGTTATGTAGTGTCAACCAGTAATTGGTTTTGAAGTTTACCTAAAAAGGTGTTTTTAGAAAGTTGTAATTAAATTAAGTAACATTACAAAAACTGTTGGCCGACCATTTTTAATAAATAAATAAATAATCTAAAAACAATACTTTAAAACTAAGGCTACAATACTTAATAAAAAACATATTGAAATTTAAATACCAATCTATGCCCATATGTGAATTTACATAGTAACTACAAAGTTACTTGCTTTAATCTCAAGCGTTGTTTTACAATGTTTTAAAAATTGTTGATACATTTCATAAATGTATTGCTTGCTTCATAAAAATGCACATCACTCGCGAAATAGCCAAAACGTTTTAATATTGAAACCATAATACCGAGCGCGTGGCCGCAAACCGAATGACCGGTATTATCATCATAAAGTACAGCATTATGGGGGAGAAATGCTATTAAATACACTTCTTATAGATTTTAACGCCATATAGAAAATTTGTGCTATTTTTATACTCACTTTAAGGTAAGTATTGAATTATCGACAATTTTATAAAATTAGACATGGGTCCTCATATAGGTATATGATTATTTTAATAAAATATATCTCCTTTTTTTAGGATACAAAGTTATTCTTGCATAAATTCATCCTTATAACAGTGAACAATTTTTAGAGAGCGGACATATTTAAAATTTGAATCCGAGTTTTTGCCGTTACTACTTTTCTATTTGAAAATAGTAAAGTTAAATAATTATAAAAAGATAATTATATATCTAGCACCTGCGACTAAAATTTTGATTTAGCAATCTTACTCGAGTCGGTATTTCGATAGATAAACGTTTTATTGCTCACAATATAGAACATGTCCAATTAACGTAACAAAACAAAAACCTAGTGGGCAAAGGCCTTATCGCTAAGAGTCATCTCTTCCAAGCAGCTTTTGTAACAAGAAAAATAAATACAACAAAATAGGTAGCGCTCAACTTATAACAATAAACAAAAAACAAAAATATAACCTAACCAACCAATAAAATGATTTTTTAAATTAAATAGAACAAAAATCAGAAAAGATAATAATAATAAAAAAATTAAACAAATTAAATACTTACACAATAACAGAAATAAAATTAATAAGAATCATAATTAATAGATAGAAAAAACAAACAAAAAAGGTACAGTTTATCGGTACAAAAAGCTAAGCAGACCTACCAAAGAGGTATCTGTGCAATCTTGCCCTGATGATCTGAAGGGTCTCAGAGTGACGGCCATCAGAAGGCAACTTGTTCCATAAATGAATAGTCTGCACAGTAAAGTATCCTGAACTTTTTTATGTCTACTAAGTCTACAATTGACTTCTTGGCGGGATGGTTTAACGTCATAAAATTTGTGATATTCCGAACATTTGTGTGTAATAATAACGGTAGAATATTATTAATCGTTAAGTGTTTGTGAATGAGTGTTGGTAAATGAAACAAAACAGTGCAACATCACTTTTCAAATTCTCTCAAGAAGTCCATGTTTGATCTTAGTAGGTTTAGGGGGAGGCCATCTCATTACCATTTATCAACTTTATCACCACTCATTCTCATTTACTTTGATGTATATATGTATTAATATTACTTGACACTGGCTAAATGTGCTAGACGCACGAAGCCATAATTTAAAAGAAAAAGTTTATAAATAAGTATCATAATAAGTATTTCACAAACTCCCTACAATAGATTCATATGGCCTAACTTTGATTAAGTCCCGGTGTAGTAGAGTGTTAACTCAAAAATTTGATGATCGCGGATTAAAATCGTGGCATGGGTCTGCCTCTAGCGCCCACTCTCATACTTAAATATATAGTTAGAACAGCTAGCCGTATTCAGACAATAAAAAAGTTTAAAAGCTTATATTTGAGTTTCTTTTAAGTATAGCAATTTATTTAGAGTACATAAAGGATAGGCCTGGTGTGGCCAGCTTACCATTGGGTAAAAATAATGATACATCCTCTAAATTACGACTATTCGTGTATATAATATTCAATCTTTTATTTAGGCTCGCCACCGATTACGTGGGACCAATAATACAATTGGCAAAGTGTGGACGTATAATATGTCTCTGCCTACCTCTTCGGGGAAACAGGCGTGATATTATGTATGTATGCATTATTTAAACATCTGACTAACCTGAGATGAAAGTCGATGACGTCCGCAGTGGGATTATCAAGAAAGTTGTAAGGACCAAAGTTCCTGTAGAGCGCTCCTGTTAATGTCATGCCAACAACAGGGTTAAGTGTTGTGTAGCGTTCTAGTGTGTGGCCGAGCATATATCCAGCGATCACCACCCCAACCATATTGAATATGTAGCCCCCGGGCATTATCACATCTTTGAATATGAACCATGATGTGCCCCATAGTGTTACACCTGAAATCAAATAGACATATATCGTTGAAAATAATGAAATTATCAGAAATTTCTGGTCTGGGTGTTTTTAGCAAGTATGTATTTATGTGTGTTTATTTAGTATCCATAACACAAGTTCTAAATAATATATATCTTGAAACTAAATATTTCGTCTAATTGTCTAAGAATAGTTATATTTATTATCTTAGAGCTAAATTATGCAAGTATAAGTATAAGCAAGTATAGGGTGTATAAGGCTCCTACTAAGATCTGAGGAGTTCAAGCCAACCTCACCTGCAAGTGGTGCATCTGCCGATCAACGGACGAGGTTGTGGCGAACATAAAAGTGCCCGAAAAGCGGCAATAGCCTCGCCATCTATTACGTGGGACCAACAATAAAAATGGCGAAGTGTGGGCACATAATATGCCTCTGCCTACCCCTTCGAGGAAACAGGCGTGATATTATGTATGTTTGTATGTAAATTAAGTCAAGCTTATACGAAACGATCACCTATCCTAGGACTAAGTCTGAAAATTCTATAGTACTTCGGTGATCGTTTTCGACCATGTATCATCTTCATCATCACGATCTGCCCAAGGAAGACCTCTGTTGAAAATAGGCCTCCCCCATAAATTTCCACCATGACCTATTGTAGACGGCTTGAATCCGTCGTGATACTGCGACATTAACTACATCGTCAGTACAAAAATCAGAAATCCAAATCATCTGCAATGTCAGCTAGCATTTATCATTGACTAAGTGGGTTTTGTGTCAGATGTTTTTTATGTGCAACGTAAACGTAAAAAATATTTACCATCAAGAAATACCCAATTATTGTTTAATACCTTTTAAAACTGGATTAGAAAGAGAATTTCGTTGTTAATAATTATTAAACGACAGATTTCCGATTAAACTGTTTGTAGGTGTGCAAGAAAAAGATATTCAAATAATCTAAAACGTTATAATTTAAAAAAAAATTGCTGACACCACTTTTGAAAGAAGTTTAGGCGGACAAATGAATCCACCACATTATCTACGTATATCAAAATGCATGAATTCAGCTAACGTTAACCAATTTCTCCTTAGTCAATTCCTTTGTGTGTGATATTTCAAAGTAAAACTTGCGCAAACCGGTGCATAGCAGAGGAGAACATCGAAAAGAATCCTTTAGCCACTAGCGAAAAATGCCGCGACAAATGAATAACGCAGTAACCTACGGTATGCTTTAGCGTGCTCTTCGATAATGCAAAAGACTTTTCTTCAAATTGAAATGTTTTGAAGAACGTACATTCAAAATTTCTAGTGAAAAAAATATTTTAAAATTTGCCAAGACGAGACCATAATGGCTCGCACTGTAAAAAATGTATCATAGTTGTCTTATGTAGAGCCAAACTTTTAACTCGAAACGCCCTAACTTTACATGTTTTGATTGCATTAACTTTACATCTCAGTGAAAATATGTATGTGACTTGACCGTAACATTGACACTGATAATTATCAATAGTCTCCAAACCCCCTAAGACGGCGAAGCGCTTCGATCAAAGGCGGTTCTGGCCCTTGCGCTTCGCTTGACTCGTCTTGGAAGATATTTTAAAATGCTTAAATTATCACTTAGCTTTCGCAAAAAAAAGATTCTAAGCAATTATTTGGTTTGGACATTGTATACATATATATAAATCACAAAAACATAGATTAACACTATTTACTACGAATGGACGCAGCAACTATATATTTTAAGTCGGTCACGTGTATGTATATCAATTAATCTATAGCTATTTTGAATTGTAACAAACAATTAGAGCACATGGTAAAACATTCTAAACACGTTTGCGTCGAATCTGTTCAATTTAAAGGAATTGAGCTCCAGAAACAAGACGAGACAATACATTTGTATATTATTGATTCATGCGTCGTAAAACAAATTTTATTATTACGAGTATACGACTGACACCTTGAAGTTAGTACGACTATACTAAAATATTGCTTGATGTGCACCCTCGTACGTGCTTGCACGTGACTATACACAAATTATACAATAATTAGAAGCTTAGGAATTCATGTCGCAGAATGTAAAAACTTTGCTGCTTGCGACTTCGTTAAATGTATGAAAACAAAATTATAAATTAGTGACTATATATTATAACTTATCCTATTCTTAAGAAATCTACGGTGCCGTGTGGCCTAGAATAGTGCCACCGAGACGTAAAATTCGACGAAGGCATCTTACCGGTTGATGGGCAGCACCGTCATCCTAGGTACTGGCTTGAACTTGGATCACCAACCCGCCTGCCCTGCGTGGTGGTTATGGGCAAATACATTACATTTTAGTTGTACAGGCTGCATGAGAACCACTCCGACCACTGCCTTGGAAGCCATGCTCAACATTCCGCCTCTTCACTTGTTTGTCCAACAAGAAGCGGCTCAATCAGCCTTAAGACTACAACAGCTCAAACTAGTAAGATTTCCGGCAGCTCAACATTTTCTGAACCTAATACAGGACTGGGCCAACACACAAATGGTGGAAGCCCCGTGCGACAGAATTGAGCCCGCCTTCATCTATGATAAAAAATACGACATACAACTCTCGGAAATGGATGACCCAGCAGAATTTCATAGGTCTCTGATCATCTATACGGACGGTTCGAAGACAAGTAAAGGTACAGGTTCGGGAGTCTTCTCTGACGACCTAAACATTAACATTGTGATGCCACTCGGTGAGCTCCATACTGTTTTCCAAGCGGAAAACGTGGGAGTGCTCATCGCGGCTAAGGCAATAGCAGACAGGAAGGTAACAGATAAACGTATTCTTATTCTTTCAGATAGCAAATCTGTTTTACAGGCTTTAAATCGTAGTATTACAAATTCTTGCCTCGTCAAAGAATGCCATACAATCCTAAACGAAGTAGGGCATGTCAATCAACTAATCCTCAAGTGGATTAAAGGACATAGTGGCAATAGGGGTAACGACATTGCGGATATTTTGGCAAAAAGAGGGTCCAACATCAAGCCATACGGCCCGGAACCAATCTTGCCACTACCCATAAACTGGCTTAAAAGCAGAATAAATGAACATACTTCGTACCTTCACAATATTCTCTGGGCAGGCCTGGAGGAATGCAGGCAAGCTAGACACGCACTACCGCGGATCGAACCACGGTTCTCCAAAATTTTGATGCAGCTTAAAAAACCTCATATGCGCCTGGTCACAAGCGCACTTACGGGTCATGGAAGTTTTAACAGACATCTTTTTAACATAGGTATAACAAACAGTCCTCTGTGCAGAGCATGCATGGAGACTGAGGAGACAGCCGCACACGTCTTGCTGGAATGCAGGGTGGTGGCCGATTGCCGGGCGAGGTTCCTGAAGACACCAGGCAGCCTTCCGGAAGCCTTCAGCGACGTTAAGGCGCTGATAGGATTGACGCATTGACGTCTGATTGCGGAAAATGCCTGCACGACGAAGAAGAAGATGGGCAAATACAACCAATATAATGTGAGCTATTGGGAAGTCTAATGTTCACCAGTAGACTTTATGAGGATGATGAAGAAAAGCATGGGTTATTTCAGAGATCTATACACATCATCATGATTTTTAGCCCGGTGACGTACACTGCTTAAAAAAGGATTTTATCTTAAACGACATATAGGCCTTTCTCTTATACTTTCAACTTGACCGATTGGAGGCGGCCCACACCCTACGCGATCCTGTGACCTATATCAGGTCGTCCATTTATGATGCGGGTAGACTTTTAACGCTACGATGAAAGGGTCTCCATAAATATGTACACTGACAAATATTCAACAAAATGTTATGTATAAACATCTTTCTTTTTTGAAGTTAGTAAAGTGGCTATGCAGTAAATAAAATTGAAATGTATTGTGCTTTTGATTTCAGTTCACGAGTTGTACTCCACCTCAATTGTTTATTCGGGTTAGAACACTTGGTGATTAGAAAAAAAAATGTTATGTCAAAACGTTTACTTACTTTACTTTACTTTACTATTTGGAATGGATGTTTTCTTTGAATGTAACTTTGTATGTACAAATATATGTTATTATTCGTTGCTCATTGCAAATACATATATATATATATATATATATATATATATATAGAGAGAGAGAGAGAGATGTTTTTAAAATAATTACATACATACCCTATATATCTACAATACACAGCAACACTATATACATACACTGCATACCTGCGCTATATATCTACACTATATAATATAAGTTGACAGCAGATAGTTAAATGGAGACCAAACAATTATAAATAAACCGCTGCGCGTTTCCGTTAAGGATTTTTAATATTATACCCATTATATTTTTGTAATTTTTTTATTCAATAAAAAAATACGTAATAAGTCACACGAAGTAACATTACATAATATGTTGGTTTAATACGTGAATACAAAAACCGTAAAGCAAAGTGCAAAGTATCGCTTAAATAAAAACAGAACTGTTTGTAAGTAAGAAGTTATTTTGTAACTGTGTGCGAGTATTCCAACGATCTGCGGATGTTATCGGCGGCAGTGACACTGCACTGCCTGCCGTCCCACGCAAATATCAAGTCTCCATTTACATACGTATCTCGAACCTTGTTTGCTTTCGGACGGTTACGAATACATGAATGAATGAAGTGATTCAAACAACTGACATGTGGATCGTATTTTTACTTGACTTTATCTATTTATTCAAACAAACTAGGCGGAAAATCGTGTGTGTGGTTCGTAGAAGCTTAACCAGACTACCAAGCGGTATACAAATTGAATATGTAATTATTTTTGAATGGTAAAGATTATAATATTATATTGACGGCTGGCGGATTAGTGGGATTTAATCTGCTATTTGCTAATTATGCATTTACAATTAAAAAGTATTTACATATATTTACGTGGTCAATATAAGAGTACTGCTTAGTTTAGGACTAGAAGGTCTGTGTGAGATGTTAAAAAACAACATACCTATGATATATTAACAAAATGCGGTATAGATAGCAGCAATAACTCAGTGGCGAGACCTATAATTCAGAATCGCGCATCTATGAATTTTAGAAATTATGTTCATAATTATCGCTTGCTCTTTGTGTCGGAAAGCAGGATAAGTCGTTTGTCCTGGCTGTCATGAACATCTATGGTAATCGTTATTATGAAATCAGGGCCTTCTAATATCGTGGCAGCTGATTTAATCATAGAATGTTGTTTCCCTTTGGGTTGCCGAGGCCAGATTGCAGTCGCTCCATGTTATAACTGAAATTCAGCTAAATTTAGTAACACCAGTGAGCAAATGAAATAATGCGAGGATATGATGGTGATACAAATTATTTAAAGGTATCATTGTCTTTGTTCCTAGGGGATACTCAACCTACTGAAAAGATTATATAGGTTTTAAATGAATGACACACGAGTCACGATCGATGTCTTACTTCGAGGTTATTTATACCTTCAAGATAGGTCGCAATCTAATATCTTTAATGGTTTCTTTACCTAGAAGTGTCTGTGGTTAATTCTTAGAAATGTTAGTCACTATGCTACTTCTAATTCATTTAACTCATATTCATTCTCATATAGCCATAGACATAGATAGATCACGTTGAGAGTCCAATGATAATCTAAGTAAATGTAAGCTAATAAATATTTTTTCAATAGACATTTGGATTATAAATATTCCTTGGAACCCAAGTAGGTAACTAAAACTTTGAGTTTTTGTTGAATGTTTAATACAATGTAACGAAACTGTAGAACTGCTGCTAGTGTTAATGCTGACGGCCTCATGTATGTACCTAATTATAAAAGGCCAGTTTAATCTTAGCTGTTTTCGCAATTTAATAAAATGCATAAGAAATATATTTGTGCGGTTTGAACTCCTTGCCAGATAAACCATACATTAAAACACCAAACCTGTATTTTTACTGTTCTGTTTCAATGTTAAAATGTAATGACTTTATAATCAGTACTTTTATTTGTATCAGTTAGCCAGTTTTTAGAAAATGATACTTATACATAATGGGATAATTCAGCGTTTAAATAATTGACGATGTAATTATTCCAGTTGGATAGTATTAACTAATAGGTATTGATAAAGAGCAATGAATTTATTATACAACTTATTTGTCGCATTAAACGATACATACACATCATGGCTAATATACTGGGTCAACATTTTATGAACACACAATAAATCTCAAGTTTCTCTAGATCGTTTTTAATTATTCCTTATTAGTCGAACGTAACTTGATTCGGTATTGAGTTCAATAAAATTTGATATATTTTTGTTAGTTGGTAACTGATTTATTTAAGCATAAAAAAATATATATATTTAATTTATGATGATCGACAAAACAATAAATTTTGCAATAAACAGAGAGGTTGTAAGGAAAGGGAATATATCCCATAATATATTTTGAGACCAATCATTCCTCACAAATGGTATAGAATTAAAAAACCATAGCAATTTAAGATCAATGTCGTTTCAACTGTCAAACCAAGGAAATCGTTACGTGAAGTTAAAATCGAATGAAGTTGTAATTGATAAATTTTACGATTTTTGATTATTTTTGATTATACAAGCAGTTTAGGTTATGTACCCTTTTGTAATATTTAATGATATATTGATTTTATTGCATTTGATGTGTATTCTTTTATTAGACATTTAAAGTGTGTAGAACCTATACCAATATGATTATGACTGTCTACAAACGCCTGCTGACTGCCAGCCTGAAACGCTCACAGCACCGCGAGTCGAGATTGTCAGAAACGAGTACCGGAGTTATGCAGGATCATGGTGGCCAGTCCTTAGATGGGTGATCGCTTGTTATTGCATGTGACATAGAGCGCTTCCATGTTACACCTGCCTCCGCCAATCCGCAACCTTGAGTTGTAATTGTAAATAAAGGGGTTGAGCTCCGTAATAGGATGATAACTAAATTATATAGTAGAATAACTACATTTAATATAATCTTACCGTTTTAATAAATTTTAAGATAAATTTCAAATTGCCTAATGTAGAGGAACGTATACTGAGAATGCTTAGTATGAGTGAAGTCACACGATAGTCTAACTTTAGTTCTGGAGCTTAGAAATATTGTGACCATGTTTTGACAAAAAATAGTATTTTTTATAAAACTGTGCAATTATTACGCATAAAGGGATATCATTATCATCCTCAAGCGCTGCTCTCAGATTATCTGGCATGCCTTTACAGATCATGCTACTATAGCCTCGGAAGAGATGCTATGCGTGGTTTGCCCCACCTACTAAAGTTACGCGTGAAAGGTAATATGATGAAGAATGAAATAAAAATGAAGCACCCCAGACTTACCGCATAGTAAAACTCCTGTGTATTGTTTGATATCGTTCCTCGTTGGCAGGGTGGATAAAAATATTTCACATCTACCTTTCGTATCTTTATGACATCTGGAATTGATTTAACATTTTTAGTTCTTATAACTATTTGCTGCTGCTGAAACTGCAACAAGCGATTTTTTTTTAATTCTTTTATTTTTTCTAGACTTTTGTGTTACAAGAGATATGTCAGCCTTATTGTAACAAGCGATATAAACCAGGCCTAAGTGTCTATAGTTACTTACTCACGTTTTGTAGGCTTTAAAGTTGACGTTTGTTAAGTCAAACTGGGAGTTTGTTTTGCCTGTAATAAATAAAAATTGTACTTATTTATTAAGTTGGTGACTTTACCAAAAGGTCAAAGTTCGATTAACTATTTAAAAAAACAAAGTAATGGCTTAATATCAAATATTGTTGATTATGTAAATAAAGTCGCAAAACGGAAATTGATGTGAACACCATGTAGCTTACTTATACAAAACAAAATCTAAAGTTAAACCAGGTTTAAAACTAGCACTGTCACTGAAGTAAAGAAATTTTATCATATAAAAGTGACATCACTAGTTTTAAACCTGGTTCAACTTTAGATCTTGTTTTGTAATAAGCCCCCATGGGTCTTTAGGGGTTAATAAATTTAATGTTATGTATACTGAGACATGATATAAAATCTAGGCTTTGCTCTGTTTCACCGTAATACGGTTGAAACCTCCGTATTTATTATAAAACAATTTTTGAATCCTAAATGGCATGAACAAAATAAAATACTGTTTCAGGTTCCATTATTAGCCTACTCTATATGTTTCAATACCGAAGCTGTATTAGAATTGAAAACACCAATAAATGTTATTATACATACTTCGAGTAGAGTAGTACCTAGTCCTAGTACATGTTGATACATTTATTTATTATCTCACTTCACATATATACTATTTCAATTTATAAATAAACCTTCATTTACTGAAACTATCTTTTTTCCTCATACCTTGGTATGTGAAAGGAGGCTCGTGCTCAGTAGTGGGACCTTAATGGGCTGAGATGATGATGATGATGATTATATGTTATTTCATTAAGAAAACACCGTCAAACACCATACGCGGTAGTATCTACAGTTAATTACTGTAATTTATTTGTAAAAATTATGTTTATATGTATATATGTATATGTACATTATTTAATTTTCATTTTGTACAAAATCAGAAATTTGTAACACAAGTATGTATTTTTTTGTAATGTACTAAATAAACAATTTCTCTTTCTTTGTTAGTTATGTCTTGACAAACACAAAATAGTACAAATAATATGCGCATCATTATTAGTCCCATAAGTTCCTCACATCGACTCATATCTTTAGTAAACGTTTAATTACCTTAAAACTTACCTATCTCTTCGTTTCCGGTCGACATAATTTTTCTCTACTAGAACTCACTACCTCTCCGTATAACCACAATTGCTTTCTTACAACAATATTTAGAATCCTGGGGCCGTACATAAATGATAAATAATTGTGTCACACACTACACTGTCGTATGCCCGTGCGTTTCCGTTTGCCGTTCCTCTAATAATAATTTCGTCGCATGCGCTGTTCGCATACCGTCCAATTGCCATAATAGAAGACACATTAATCACCTATTGAAAATGCAAATAAAAGAAGTGTGTATGTTGCACACAATCGATTCAGTTTCAAAATATGATTGTAAAGTTATTCAACACTGCTCAGCTCACCGCGCTCCTCGTTACAGCTGCTGTTCTAAAAGAACAATCACAAGTCATACTGTATTTATATTTTATTTGAAATAATTATTTAGCTCTAAAGTGAATATCAACACCACAAATGACTACAAACATATTCAACTGAGCTGCAGAATTTATGATGTCGTAAAATTGTACCTATTACATTTTCTGCAGCTGTTTGTAATTCAATTCAACTCAAACACAAACACATGGAGACGTAACTCTGGGACAACGTAACTCTAGGATTTAAAAAAAACTACACGTCATGTGTGTCGAACGTTATACTTTCCAAGTATTTCTACTGACTTGGCACGGAGTCAATAGTATTATATTTTTTTCACGCAATCGTTCTCGTAAAATTAGATTAGGAAACAACTGTTACTGAAAATTATGATTTATTTACAACGATAGGTACTGTAGATACTACAAAGCAATTAAGAAATTCATTATCAATCATTTCAGACAGGTTTAGTACACACACTTGATAACCGCGCCTTTGCCCATAATAGCAGCAATACTAAAACTGGGTGAGGTCAATCTTGTCTGGATGTGTTTCTCACTAAGGTAATGGGAAATTTTAATTTTATAGTACACGTATACAATTTACTAAAGACATGGCAATTGTTGCGGGATGCTTATTGATGCAGGCTGTTCAAAATCGTTCGGCAATCAAGAAGAGAGGGCTTTGTCCGACATTTTAAACTGTAAGGGAATTATACCGATAAACGCGACAGAACGGGCAACACGACTTTGTTTTGTTTTAAGATTAAAACGATTTTGATTAAATTTCAATTGCTATCTCTGTACGCTAACAAACACTACTGTAATTTAAAACTGCGCTCGTTATTAGAAAAAATAAAGCAAATACACGCAGGAAAAATCTGTGCGAATAACTGTCGGAGCTATTTCGCAATTTCCCTCTTCCTATACAAATTACGTAGGTGGTGATATCTTGTTCTCTGCAGTGCACACTGTGACGTAAATAAGCCAGCAAGAAATGTCCGGCGCATTAATATTCCCTGAACACCTTCTGCAGTGAGATTTACGGCGTTCCCGTGATTAACTGGAAATGCTTTTCTTATTTCACACCACTTAATTTGTTCCAGATAAGCCAATAATTGGGGATATAAACTTTTTAATAACATGATTTATATTGCAGGATATAATATTTTCTCATGCCCACGCGACCATCTGGTATAATTTTGTGGATTTTGGTGAATGAGATACTACTGTATATGGGATGTTCAAAATAACATCCGTGTATGGCGCAGTCGAGTCGAGTGCGAAACGAACATTCCGATCTTTGATCTAGACCGATTTGGTAGTTTTTGTTTTGTATACAAGAATATTGGTCCGAGGTGGTTCCATAAAAATATGTATTAAGTTTAATCGTTTACCTATTAAAGTCTTCAGTGCTTTTATTTTGTAAATTTTCAGAATTACCAAGAAACATTAAAATAAAAAGAAATATTCGAAAAATTATTTACTTTGCTTAAATAGCAAGGTTACTTATATTGTTATTAAAAACATAAAATTAACAATTAAACTAGGAATTGATGACTGCAAATTTCAGGAATTACTCCTTTATTTTTAAATTATAAAAATATTAAGTACGCATTCAACTCATTTGTGAATTGAAAAAAATTAAATCCTTTTCGAATATGAAAGTAAAGTAAAAAGTTCTTTATAACATAATATGTACTTCATATAAGTTAGTTTAAAATTTTACCAGCCCACTCATTTATTCTGCTTAGAATAGTCGTGTTTAACACAATAATTTTTATAGGTCCCTTGAGGTAAGCAGTTCCGACTTGACCATTTCTTTAATGCATTTATCAGTAGACAAATTATTGTGTACGCATTTATGACACTTAGTTTGTTAGTAAGAAGTTTTACACGGATAAAATAACTTTTATTCTTTGTGCAGTGCCCTCTACAAGGTGTCATATATTGCTATAATGTGCCTTTGTCTGACTTATTTAATACCTGTAAGAGAAGAATAAATGAATATAGTTTAAAAGAAACTCATCGCCATGGGATAATTGACTGAATAATGGAAATACACCATTCAAAACTTGAAAAATAAAATTATTGATATCTTATACTCTCTGTTTCATACTTCTACATAAAGAAAAAATATAAAATAATTATAAAAAATATATATTTCGTTGTGCTTCATAAATTAAACAATCGCATTGTATTATTTTAGCACTGTTCATTGAATTATGATTAGGTATAATCAACAATTCGTCAAGACACAGCAGTCAAAATGCATTGTCTTCTTAAATATTCAAGACACAAACACAGCAGTCAAAATGCATTGTCTTCTTAAGTATTCAAATAAGTGGTGCATCTATTGTAATTATTTTGAAAAATTTATAACGTTAAAACACCGTTTTTAGATTTGGAATGCGGTTTTTATTCTACTATTTTATATAAACGTATCGAATACTCTATAATGGTTCGGGAAAACTTACCGTAAAGTATTTAAAACGCTCGGGATAACAATTGTATAATAAACCACGACTCAAATCTGTAAAATGTGTTTTAGACAGTTTATGTAATCGCGTCGTAGATTGTGCCGTGTGATACCGACCTAGAATAGTGGCACCCCCTCTTATCTCCCGGGGAGTCGTAAGAGTCGACGAAGAGAAATCCAACCGGATAATGGGCAGCAGCGTCACCTGTATACTGGACTGGAACGGCGATCACCAACCCGCCTGCCTAGAGTGGTGGTTATGGGCCCCAATATAACACACTATTAATAAACTACTAATAAATATAACAAACTAGGGTGTATAGGGATCCTACCAAGACCTAAGGAGCTCAAGCCAACCTCACCTGCAAGTGGTGCACCTGCAGATCAACAGACGAGGCTCTGGCAAACATAACAGTGCCCGGTAAGCGGCAATAGGCTCGCTACCTATTACGTGGGACCAACTACATAATTGGTGAAGTGTGGGCATATAATATGCCTCTGCCTACCCCTTCGGGGAAACAGGCGTGAATTATTATTGGGGAGGCCAACGTTCAGCAATGGCCTCTTTGTGTGGTTGAAAACGATGTAATCGCGTGAAACAACGTACACTTATTTAAATTTGATATATTTGCGAAATTAGCTCGCGATGATATAGGAGTATTGTATGAAAACAGTCGCTGAAGTCAAGCAGCAATCGCAGAGGTTTCTTATCAGTGCTTGAGTTGCTTAAATTAGTACGAAAATATAACTTATTAAATTTAGTCAAAACGTACTATCAGGTAATCGTCTCATGTGATTCATGTTTAACCCTCTTGTAGACTACACGAAAGTAAACTTTTTTAAATGTCTAAACAACTAACAAAGTTTGTTTTCATTCAATTCAAACTTTTCTTCATTCAAAAATTATTTTGGTGGTCTCCAATAAGGTATACATAAATAAAATATTTTTGAAATAAATTGAACAATTCGACAAAATAAAAATAACAAATTTATATAATTGGAGATACAGCATTTTTTCGCTATCGACATTAAAGCTGATGGACTTCCAAATTTGCAAGTATAGCAAACAGTCCAACCGTACCAAAATTGTCCATTCGGCAAAATTCATTAAATTATTTTAGTCCCCGGACACTAATTGTCTTTTGTATCAATTCCATTCAAAATTGAACATGGATAGTAGGTACTTTAGAAATGATCCGCTTTGTGAAATAGGGCACAGGTATCTCCAGATATAGTAAGATTAATTGTAGCAAAAGGTTAATGGGGAACCTATACCCCGCCTGGATTGCTTTCTGAAATTCACTGTTACGTTAAAGTCATTTAAATACCTGAACACGTTGCTTGAGGGTGGATATTCATATAACGACAATTTATGTGCATAACACGCCTAGTGAGTCCAATGATCAAAGAGAGATAGGGTGTGTTATAAGTTTAAAATCATAGCCGATGGTACGTCTACTCTGAACTATTATACCTACCTAATTTGACATTACAGTAATACTTTTGATAATGGTCGTACAAGTCGGAAAACATTGTAATAATAGTAAGTAAGTAACAGTTTAGAAAAGAGATTTGTGTCAATTAGTGAGAGTGTTACTGAAAAGCTGGTCAGACACCATTCGATTAATTGACTTCATTATTTTCAGACATTTATTAGAATGTCATTTCTACGCAAACAACTTCTAATAAATCAATAGTTGAAAGAATATAAGAACTCGATCTATTCATTATATAAAGTTTATAGCGCAATTTAATTTTTGGGGTATCTACACTTTTTCATATTTTTTTCAGTGCACACTGACTTCTTCATTCACATAAAAATTACATCAGTTTTAACGTATCGAACAATTGCGATCAATACAGAATTGTTCCATATGCATGTTCCCTTGCAAGAATCAAGATAGTAAGCCTAAGCCTTTCTGTTTTTATATTGCTGCGTGCGATGTAGTAAACCACTTACTTACTGCAAACGTAGGATATAACAAAACGTAACACAACAAAATCCTCACAATTAAATATAAACCACAAGTATACACCAAAAAGAATCTATCTCAGCATGTTTATGAGAACAATAATGTTGCACTTGACTTGTAGATGGCATTACGGCGATAGTGAATGTCCAATCCACATAATATTTTGAATAACGTATAGAATTAAGCCTAACCCTTAAGGCTTAACCCTTTGTAATGCAGTGGTAAACATATTCCCACCATAAATTGAAGCTTATGATGTTGAGTTAAAGTAGAAAACAAATTAGGTTAAGGCTTGAAAGTAAAAAGCTTGGCTCTATTCTTTTCTAAAGATATTGATTCTCTTGAATCGATACCTTTATGACAATGCGACCCATATGGTCTTGTCTTGTATGTACTGCCAAGTTACGTTGTTACGTTTATATACATTTGAAGATTATTGGTGTACATAGGTGGGTAACACTTGTCATCAATTGGGCCGCATGCTTAATTGCCACCGTATGGTAAAAAAGGGACCTTAGGTAAAGAAAGGCTTCTAAGGCAAAATAACCTTATGTCCAGTTTAAGTGTCACGGACTAAGTCCTTAGTCTTATATGTTATTTAAACATACCAAGGGATTACATGAAATAGGTTAACGAGTTAAAAAGTTCATTGGTTAGTTAGTGACGTATTCGCAATAAGCACACATGCCGCATACAATATTACTGCCGGGGAACGCCTTGCCATAAAAATTTAAAGCACCTAACCTGCAGCTGCACCTAGAATTGGTATTAAACCAAGCAAGTGATGTATTACGGCATTCGTTCGCGTTCGATGCTCACGATCAATCATTTTGCAGGAAACATTTTATACCTGCATGCACGACACAGACGACTAATAAAGCAAAGGCCTGACGGTGTGCATAACTATATTTTTTTGCATGTGCATTTTTAATCAGTCCTAGTTCTTCAATTAAGTATTCATGTGCGTACAACTCAAATTTTTACACATATAAGTAAATCAAACTGCGAAAGGGGCAGTTTTCTACTGTTTTATTGTGTGTGAATAAGGGGATCCTTCCAAGATCCTACGAGGCTCTGGCAATCACGAATGTTCCCTGTAAGCGGCAATAGGGTCGCCAGTTATTACGTGGGACCAAAATTATAACTGGGCGAACTATAACAGGAAAAGTGGGAGTTTAAGGCTCTGCCTTCGGGAAGAAAGGCCTGATTGTATGTATGTATTATATGTATAATTTATAAAAATAGCGGCAATAAAGATCACAGAACTCTCTGAAAATAAAAACATATTAAATTAACTCTAACATGGAACCTATGCTAGCCGACTTAAACGGAAAATTTTCCAGGAAAGTTATTTATTAAGCTGAAGGCGTAGTCGTGGTCAGTAAACCTAACGTACAAAATTATAGGGTAAACTTCAACCCGGCCTTACATCTGTTCGCAAAGTACCGTTCTGCCTCCTTACCTCTTTGAATATTTTAAAAATGAAACATTAAAAATACATTAACAACGTGTAGCTCTAGCCTTTTCACTCCCCTTCTAACTGGCATTACCATTTGAATACATATTGTTCACAAAAGTCCATTAAATGAAACGACACAATTTTTTACCGAATTTCCTTACTTCATTTTCAACTGCTCGTAATTTTGTTAGGCCAGGCATTGTTTTGAAGTCGTAAGATTTAAACATCTTTTTAAGAATTAGCTTTATCAATATTAATTAAAATAAGTACACAATTTGTGTTACGGCTGGGCAAAGGCGGAGGTAGACTCAGCGCCAGGTGGCTCCAGCAAAATGTAAATAGGCTGATTCGTTCCCGACATTTCGTATTTATAAAACACATTTCGTTCAGTGTTCGCTATAAAAAATAACCTTTCTAATTTAATTGCGCATAATTTCGAATTTGTTACAGAGAGATTTTAATTTTTATGTTATGTTTGCTAATCTATATTTATGATGGAGCAATAAAATGTTACAACTTTTTTCAAATTTCATGTGATTTTTAAGAAATTATGTTTTAGAGTGGCAAGAATTTTGAAGTATTATAGAAGTTATTGTTTCATAAATATCTGTTCATTAGTTAACAATTTATCTCTATCTACAATGTAATTTTTTTTTAAATACAGTATAGTAAACTTTGTTTGTTCCTTGCTAAGTATATATTCACTGCACCGTCGATTTGTCGATTATGCAAATATATTCCGGGGAACTTGGAAATGATTTTACAAAATCCGAATATATTCACAGAGACACTGCCACATCCGATATCTTGTGGTGCACTAGCAAAATTTGTCTAACAGAAAAGCTTTGAGAGTTTTGAGATTCGTAAAAGGTATTAAAATGTAAATGTCAGTGCCGTCAGTGGGCGATTGGCTATTAGTTGCACATTGAACGTACGTTGAGATTTTAGTTCTGTATAAATCATCTATACTTACTTTCGTCCGTCTACTGAGCATTAGCCTTTTCTCACAAGCCAGGTTCAAGTCATATGGTCACCTGAACTTGTCGCACATCAGCTCACACTGGCATGCGTACTTACTGCGGATTGATGGTGTCGTTTATTGTGTCGCGTCAGAATTTGTCAAGCCGTCAAGTCAATTATAGGGCTTTAATTGTGATATTTATGACTGACTTAGTCATAACCGGGACCAACAGCTTAACGTGCCTTTAATAGTGCCGATAATAAAAGTCACACAAAACGGTCACCCATACAAGGACTGACTTTTGTGAAATCTGCTTTACTTCAGTGATCATTTTCGACCTACTTCCCAGACCCTATCGTGGAGCTACGAGCACTTTATATAAAAAAAGTGTTTACATAAGATACGACTTTAAGATTCTTTTCGCTGCTTGGTGGTAAAAAGTATGTTAATGACTGTGTTAGTTTTATATTAAAATAATTTTGTATACTTTCCGTGAAACAATCAAATAGCAAATCCTTGCTTAACATAAACCAGATTATTTAAATTGTATTATTGTTGGATATAAGCAAATTTATAACCATTCGTTATTAAGTTGTTCTTAGAAATTTTAAATATAACCCAAATTAACACAGCACAATGCAATACTTTTTTTTATATTTTATTATAGTTATTAAACATGTATTCAACTATACAATACGTTAACATTAAAATATAATTTCAGTACAATTAATTTCTAAAAATAGCCCCCAGCATCTACTGCGGTCCAATACACCCTTTTATATTTTATAAAAGACCTGTAGATTTCAAAGTGGGGAGTCTTTCAAAAGTTTACTCCTTTCATATCTCCGCTTCAATTTCGCAGTGCAATTTATATGCACTTTGTAGCGGTGGCGGTTCAAAAGCATCTCGACGAAGCGTTTATTTGCATGGAGTGCTACTGTTAAACGTCGTTTTTTCTGGTGAAGAAGAGTTGATGACGGCGTTCATAGTTAATGAGCAGTCAGTATCTGGGTGTTACAGCGCAAATTGCCCGCTCTTTACGGACTTGCGTTTGCCAACTCGGCGCGGCGGGCTGCTCTAGCGTAAAAGACGTTTCCGAGCATGGGTTATTGTTTACCGTTGAAATGACTTCCTTTCAGTAGTTCGTGTACCGAACTCCGCGCAACTTACTGCCAGCGAAGCAATCTTCTTTTAACGTGTCACACAATATGATGGCCATCAATGTAGAACGTTTCCGTAATAAGCATGTTTTGTGCTGGCAAATAGCTTTGCGCTGTGAACGCGTGATGAAAAGTTCATGCTATCAATGATTGCGCGTGTTATAGAGTTTGTTGAATAGTTTGCTAAAGTAACTTTTATAAAATGATACTACGTGTGTTGCTATAATAATTTCAAAAGGTCAATGCAGGAAAATGGAATCCATTATTTCATTTCAACATAGCTGTTTCTTTGAGGCACAGAAAATAATTACGTTCCACTGGGAATAATATTTCCATGTAAAATGTCGACAAGACGAAATTACTGTCGAAATGTTATCAGATCGTATTTTGAGTCAAATTTTCTCTACAAGTCTATGGATTGGTTGAAACGAACTGGTAGGTGAATTAAAACTCCAGATCTTCCAACACTAAATTACCGCGACTTGTTTAATAATGTTGTTTAAATTTTTGAAATCCTTAACTGAAACTTGACCGGTTGAATTATGTGAAACTTAAGCCTTTAATACAGGCATATTTAAATGAATGAATGTCCATTATTTGTTTTTATTGTCCACATAACATGCTGTGGCGACCTGTAATTAAGGTGAAACTTAGCTATAAGTTTATGTTTTTGCAATTCTACTATTCTTTATCTTGTTGGTTGCCCTGATAAATAAATGAATGATATGGGCTAAAATCTAACCGTGTTTTTTATAAATGTTTATATATGTTAATATAATTGATAATTTCTTGATCAACTCCATGGTAAAAAAATGTGAATAATAGAATAGAAATGTGGATAATTTTAATATTATCTTATTAATATTAGAAACCTATAAAAGTTTCTTCTCAAAACAATAAATTACGACTAGATACCAATGTTCCATTAAAAGTGCATTAAAAATGTCTTATTGAATATTTAGTGTCTTTTAGCTTTTATATAGCTTGCGGCAACTGCAACTGTAAATACCTATTACAATTTGTAAGTCAGTAGATAAGTAAGTGTCATGACTACTCGTATATACAAGATACAACTTAAAAATATCAGTTTTTACTTTTATTTATTTTTTATATTACATTGTTCATGTCGGCTAACATATAGAATCTAAAGCACCGACAAGTCATACAGATAAATAATAATTAATAACTAAAAGTAATCACATACTCACATAAAATGTCTAGCCAATAAAAATAAGAAATAAAAAGATTTTAAAAATATGAACAAAAAAATTGCAGTAAAATTGTCATATCAAAATAACAACACAATACACTGAAATTTTAAAAGAAGAAATAAATATATAAAAGAAGACATAATAAGAGTTAGAGTAACAAAGATTAGTAAATTGAAATAATTATTATAGACAAGAAATTGTATCTTATAAAGCAATATTTTATAAATATCCAATGCAATCTGCAAATACCTTTAAATCGTAGTGCTGAGCAAGTACGTCCTCTAACAGACTAAATGTCTGGACAGTAGGTGCGTGCGCGCCGCTAATTGTGCGTACGTCGGGACACTGAAGCGGGTGCGGCCTCCTGTCTCATCTCGTGGGATACGACCAGGCACTAATAGACCAAGTTTTTCGAGTACAAGTGGGCATTACTTATTACTATCTATGCCCTAGTATTTCCATGTCAATCATGCCCGAAACAAAAATAGATGGATAGAAGGGTAACAGCCATAACTCCTTCTGTATATCCAGCGAGCGAATTTCCTCTGATTTCTTGTTGAATGGTAGACGGTTATCCCTGCTCCATTCAGCCATTGCATCAATGTCAGTCTGCTAGGCTTCAGTGTCCTTACCAGTTTTTACACTTAAGTATAGCTTGAGGTCGTCTCCGAACAAGAGACACTTCGCAGACCCGACATTTACCGATATGGCATTGAACAAGATAAGAAAAAACGTAGCCTAGGGTACTGCCTTGAATGACCCCAGATCTAGTAAAACATTCAATAGACTTGTACCTATTAACTTTTACAAACTGAAGTCTTCCACACAGATATGCAGAGAAAAATTTTAGAAGGTTTTATGTCCATTTTGCAATTTTTTAAGAAGTATATCATTGTCAACTAAATCGAAAGCCTTTTGAAGTCAAAGTATGCGGCATCTAATTGGCAACCACGTTCCATCTTGGCACAAATATAGCCAACTTCATTTACAAGATTTGATGCCGTGGACAGGGTTTTCCTAAACCCATGCTGCTCATTACATATGAGATAACTGATCTGGCCTGAGAGTCTGAGATTAATTATAAACTCGAATATTTTGCCAAATATTGATAAAACAGCAATAGACCTGTAGTTTGAGATGTTATAAACATTTCCTCCCTTGGGACTGGGGTAACTCCACGTAACTTCCAGTGTTTCGGATATTCTTATTGAGTCAAAAATACATTGAAAATATACAACAGCGGTATTTTAAAAGCTGATATGCAATCTTTGACTATGTATATCGAAAAACAATCGTAATCATAATTTTTGACGACCAATATGGCGTGGAGGTTAGTATACCTGCACTCCGCTCATGAGGTCGTGTGTTCGATTCCCACACAGGGCAAATCTATGTGTGCATGAATGTGAACATTTGTTCTGGTCTGGTAGTTTCCTATGTAATATTAAGTATGTATTTACAAAAAAAAGTATTTAAGTTTGTTTATCCGTTATTTAGTATCCATAACACAAGTTCTCAATGATACTTATTTTGGAACTAAACAATTGGTGTAATTGTTAAAAAAATATTAAAAATTATTAATCGGGGCGGCAGGATGATCCAGATTTAAGACGTCGTACTGCCGTCCTAAGTTCAGCTTCATCCACAGCTAAATTATTAATAAACACTTATAAAGTGTTGGAAAACTGGCACTAGACAGACGTACGTTGTTGCCAATAAGCTATTCAAGTAAGGACACAGCACATCCTCCATATGAACAATTCACGTTTCGAGAAGTAAAATTACCCGTGCAACACGTGACACGTAGGAGCTGCCACGAACCAGAGCATGGACAGACAGGTCCAGTCGTAAACTTCACGCAAGTGGACGACGTGCCTGACTACACGTGGCTGTCGTCACTTTAACAAACCTTTGCCATCCTTTTGCATTAGTAAAACAGTGGAACTGTTCCTTTTTATGTCCTGTGGTCCTCTGAAGCTTTACTACATTTTATTACCCATTAGCTCTTTACCGGCTTTCTGGTGTACTGTTTCTTTAATGTTAATGCAATTGACATTCCACTGAGGTTATCTGCACATAAAGTCTTCAGTCTTATCATCTATTCTATTCTATAAGCCTTCAATAATTGGGATAATATAAGTACATTAGATATATCTATAGATTATCTGATAGAGATTAGAGCAGTCTAAAAGTCCTAACTGAGCAAGCAACTCTAATAATTAACAGGGAAACACAAATTTAAGCAACATAATTATACGTAAAATGTCATTAAGTAATGTAATATGATTCATTTAGGTCTTCGCGCATAAATATATTTACCATAAATTGCTTATGTCACGTCTTCTCTCCAAGCTTTAATACAGTGTGTAAAACGGAACGTGGGTTTAATGCTACACTATTTGTGCTGGCGTCTTCGTTCTGATTAGGGTTTAAAATTCTAATTCATCTAATTATTTAATAGTGTGGTGTTGCCAGTGATGAACTACGATACTGATTTGGTGCCTGACTATCGTCGCTAATGTTGCTTAACTTGCGGTGGAGAGAGCTATGCTCGGAGTGTCCCTACGTGCTCGAACCGATCAGAAATCTGAAAAGGACTGAAGTGACCGACATAGCGAGGCGAGTCTGCAGGCTGAAACGGCAATGGGCGGGGCACATAGCTCGAAGAACCGACCGACGGCCGATGGGGCGTTAAGGTTTTTCAATGACGACCGCGAACTTGCTAACGTAGTCGAGGACGGCCTCCCAAGCGATGGAACGATGATCTGGTCAAGGCGGCGAATCAAGCGATTGCTCAATGTGGAAATCTATTGGGGAGGCTTATGATCAGCAGTGGACATCCTTTGGCTGAGATAATGATTTAATTGACTACAACTTTTTAAGCTTGTAAGTTGGGATTATGATGGTGAGTGAATGTTTGGAACGATGGCGTCTTGGAAATGCTGAAAGTGTGGATGTGAATAAATGAAGCAGAGGAGTAATGCGTTATAGAGGCAGCAGTTAGAGCTACCCCCTTTTCAGCGCGAGTCGATGAAGAACTCTGCAGCTTTCAGCTCGTTACTATAATGATTCCAGCAGTGTAGAAGCCGGGAGCTACGTCTTTACTTGTCGTTCTCGTTAAGTGGCGACGCCTACCTCGAAGGTTTGGCTGTGGAGGAGGCTGATACTGGGCCCTTTTCAGAGCACTCCCGTGCGAAATCTTACGCCGGTGTTGTTCCAGCGGACAAATTTCGTTACCTGTAACTCTTTCAAACAGCTCTGGGAACCTTCAGGCGTAGAGGATTTTGTTAGTGTTACTCGGCGTGGATAGACCTGGGCTACGTGTAGCGTGTGGAATGCGTCTGCTTTGGTTGCATCCCCTGGTTTAAAAAAGAGATCGTCGTTCAAGCGTCCTGCTCTTGGATTTTTTCAAGCAGATTCTACAATAAGAACATAAATTATTACTTACAGTCGTAAAACGCAGCGGGCAAAGATAGTAGGTAATTTTTTTGTTTAAAAAAAAACCAATTCCCTGTGTTTACTCACCGCCGCGCTAATTTTCAAAGTCTCGAGCTTCCCTTGTCTTGTTTTGATTGGGTTGGTATTGAACCTATTGTATTCTTAGTTCAAGGCGTGCTTAGAATTTTTCTCAGGGCGACTCATGTGCTTTCTACAGTGTTTCGCCCACAGTAGGTAAATATTGTTATTGGATTGAAAAGAAGACTCACCAAAATGACTAGAAAATAGTAAATTTGTGGATGGGTGACCGCTTGAGCGGCGACACTTCCCCTGACTATAAGAAGTGAATGTGCCAGAACTAACGAAACTTTCATCTGGAGGCCAGTGACACGCCTGCCCTCATTCTGTAGGGTAAGTTCCGATATGCACCACAATGACAGTGTGTTCGTCACTCTGAGACATCCAAATTGGTCTAATGAGGATGTGTATAAGTTTTTTAACTTAAGAAGCCTGCTATATTCAAGCAAAAAATTGTTTTCTTTCTATGACTTAGCCTTATAAAAAAATTAAAGGACTCTAATGATTGGTTTTGGAGGTGCTTTGTAAATCTATTAATCCTTAACGTATTTTTTTAATTGATAATAATAATACATACTAATATATATATACCACTAGATGGCACTCAATGCGGCTCACCTGATGGAAAGTGACCTTTTTGAAGATCCGCATGCTGTTATAATATTACAATGTAATTTTCTGTATTGATGTACATATAATTGTCAATTTAATTACTTAGTGGTTCCAAACGTAGATATACAGGTATACTCTTTACTCCTTTAGTTACTTGAAATACTCGTGCCGTTCTAAGAAATAATTCCAGTAAAGTGCAATGCACTCGTATCAAAAAGTTAGGTACACCGTTCCTTTGTCAGACGATCCGACTTTAGAATTCTCTTTCAGCACATTTATTCTCAACTTTTAGTCTGTGGCCTTTTAAGCGGGTCCTTATACGGTGTTTATGCATAGGTAAGCGTTCGACATCACGCGTTCACTGTGATGAATGCTCTTACTTTGTGGGTAACATCGTCTTCTTGATATCAATCCTTTTGTAGTCATTTTGTAAAGTTTCATTGAAGAAGCTATATTCAAATATCTAAGAGTTACAATGCCTTTTTTTTTTTTTGGATTTACGTCGGTAACAAAATCCATTTACGCACTGTCTCCCAGTCAAAGGGGGAGACCGGGAGGGGGTGTGGGACTCTTTGCGGCAGACGCGACCGCCGCATTCCTACCCACTAAAAAACTTCCGACGACGCCCACCGCTGTTGAAAAAGGGGCGAAGGGGGCCAGTGCCAAAGTATGAAGCTTCTGACACCCCGCCCGCGGCCAACGTCCCGCGTTACAGAACCGGGAGGACCTCCTCAGAGAGGCGCAGTGTGTCGCGCCCCCCCTACCTCCTTGTGCGACCACCGGCGTATGTGGCCAACTTCGCGGGGGGTCTATAGTTAGACGGTAGGGGCCTCTGCCCCCGCCGCCTAACCGACCTCCTGCCCTCCTGGCCCGCCCGCTGCGCCAACGGTGTAGCCGGAGAGAGAGCGGAACCCGCTCCCTCTCCCGCTCCGCGGCCTCCTGCTGCGAAATCACCACTTCGCAGAAGGAGAACATCGCCTCCCACGCCGTCCCGCTGTCGACTGTCATTCGCATGATGGTCGGCAGCGAAAAAGCGACTCCACCCAGGGCCGCGGAAAAGTTACAATGCCTATACTAAGTCTGAATATTCTACTACAGATTAATATCTTTTTACACAATATGTTTTCCAGTACTTTAGCTACTGAAATCACGATACAAGATCGTGAGGGCTTTTAGGCAGCTTAAAAACGCAAAAGCCCCTGGTGAGGACGGAATTACTATTGAGCTCCTCTTGAAGGAAACTTCCTCTTGTAGTTCTGATTTATAAAAAAAGGAGACCAAACCGTTCTAAAGAACTACAGACCAATATCGCTCTTGAGCCACGTATATAAGCTGTTTTCGAGAGTCATCACGAACCGTCTCGCGCGTAGACTCAACGAGTTTCAGCCCCCGGAGCAGGCCGGGTTTCGAGGGGGATATGGCATCATAGACCACATTCAGACAGTGGAGACATGACAGTGGAGCGTAATCAGAGGCTTTCGACTCCATTGAGACCTGGTCTATTTGTAGTTTTTGCAACGGTGCCAAGTTGGTTGGCCGCCACTTTGTCCGTCCAAGTACAGAACCCGCTGTCTGAACCTATCCCATTGCGTCGTGGGGTTAGATATCAATTCCCCCTAATTGTTCACCGATGTGATATGTTCTGACTCTTTACTGGAAAGAATGGGGCATCAACATCAATATCGAATACATCTCACATTTAAGATGGCTGAAACCGTGCAAGACTTGCATTTAATGCTGACTAGCCTAGCTGATTCTTGGACTAGACTAAAGTCATATTCAACGCACACATATTTCCGGAACCTATTGCATTCGAACTGCGAACCTCTCTCTCAAAAACAACTTAGAGAGAGAGGTTCGCAGAAGAATAAAGTCGGGCTGGGTGGCATTTGGGAATCTTTGCCGAGTCTTTACTTACTTTACAAGAAGCTCTTAGTACATAGGCACCAGGATTTTATATAAATGACAAAGTATGGATTTTGGGCAGGCGTGTCAGAGATTTAATATTGGTGAAACGTAAAGGGAACAAACATAAGTTGAAAAAAGGAAAGGTAAGTTTAATAAGTAAATATTTAATGATATTATATTTATCAAGTTACTAAAATAGGACCCAATCAGTATGGCTTAATATAGGTTACGGAAAGCCGCCATATAAGGGCTGCACAGTATCTAGCAGTAGCTCCTTCGTTGTGAAAGAATTTACATTAATTTTTAAATTCAGGCTGCCAGTAATTTAACAACAGTTCAAAAAATCCCTTGCCTAACGAAATACTAACGTAAAAGAATCCCAACAACAGTTCTTATCGAACCTCTTTTTGCAATACGTCTAAAGAGGGCAGCGACTTAGCGCGGGTGTGACTTGTAAGGCGCTGAACTAAATTAATGGAGACTTCCCACTCGCTGCCGAAGCGCGCTAGCTGCCTTAATCCCGGCAAACACGTGATGCGCTCACGTCCCCGACTACAAATTAAAAAAGCACTTTACTGCTTTATTTTAAGCTAGTTAGCTTTTACTATTAGATCTAGAACTTCGTTAGTAAAAACACTTTTCTGTTTTAGCGAATACGAAATAAGAATTACCGCGTGAAGCCTACTTATAAGTAGTATGACGTTAAAGTTACATCTTGATTAATGCTGTACTACTCTCCTCACGAAATTAACCCGTCAGCTTAGAAATTTTAACTAATTTGTCCTCTAGCCACTAGATGGCGTGGCATCGCCTTAATCGTTTTATTGACCCGCTAGCGATTGTTGTTTCTGAGATATTATATTGTAAGTGCAGTACATTCATGAGAGTTTCATGCGTATTAGTATACCCTAGTTTAATGGGGTTCACTTAAACGGGGATCGCGCGCAACTCTTAATATTTTTAAGCCGCTGCTCACTGAAATAAGGTTCAGTTGCGACGGCGGCGGCTTGGCGGCGTTGAGTGCACGCTTTCAACTTTGTTCTTTAATGCGGATGGTCAATCAGTGCTCGTAGTCTTAGCACCGGAACTTCAATTTTACGGAATATTATTAACAAACTGTTGTTTTCTTTCCCGTAAGTCTGTGTATAGTTCACCGTCACTACTTGATTTTATTTGTATTTTCGCTAACAACCCTATTAAAGCGGAACACTGTAATCGGAATAAAGTATATTTTACGATAACTTCTATGATAAAACTTTTAATTCCATCTTATTAAAAACTTCAAAGAATTTATTTGAATGTAATGAAGGAACTAGTGTAAAACCTTTTGCGAACTAAACAAGTCCTACTGGGCACTTTACTATTACCAAAGTGATTCAGAGGATATATAGTAAATGTGGGGGCTTAGCAGCCTTTGAAACACCTATTATGTATCAAACACTCACTGGCAGCTTGCTGAATGAGTTTTATTGACATGGCTTATCCAGACATTGACACCAGACCTGACCAGACTATAACACTGGGCTATCACCACGCACAAGTTTGTTTTAACGGCTGAAGGGAATTAGCTTAAATTTGGCACACATAAAGTAAATGACTATGGAAGGCGGGTTGAACAAAACTAGCAGCAGGACGCCATACACTAGCCTCTGCAAATCCGCTAATAGTGAGCAGAAACTGAATTACTAATGATTCTGATTTCATTTAAATCTTCCCTTCTCAACCTCTTGTCTGCAGTGAATTGACGCTTTAATATCAAGTTGACGTTCAGAAGAGTTTTATTGCACCAGACTGGAATAAACTATTTAGACATCGACTTTATGGCATAACCAATATAAAACAAAACATGAAAGGTTCATATATGCAAGGACCATATATAGTTTTTTCTCCAATAAAACATTTGAGTAACAAAACAACATCGTTCGTCGTAACTCGTAAAAAAAGTAAGGGCCGTTTGGTAATTTCACTCGTAAAAATCCGATCAAGTTCGCATCGGGCCACGTGTACCGTAGGGTTCCGTATTTGGTTTATTAATAAATTGCTTACTGTTTGGTCACTCCGTATCTTTCGTTAGAGGTATCTTATATTAGTTGTTTACATATATGAAACGTTTGTGTACACAAAAAGTATCTTTAGCGATATCGAAAGAAGAGTAAAAGTTGGAAGCATGGTGAATTTTAGGGGGAGCAAACGTGAGATGCAGAAACGTGATGAAAGCAGAAATGAGAGAGCAGGGTTACATTTAATATTTCTTAGAGAGAGACTCCTTAAAATTATAACGTTCGTTTTTATTGTCACTAACATGAGGTTAGCCCGAGTCATCTTATTATTTCGTCTGACAGATGTTATTATATTTAAAAAGTTTTAAGTAGATACGATATAGTAAAAAGTAATTGAAAATTGTCATCCTACATTTAACGAAATAGTTGGTTACAACCCAGTTAAGTTTGCACTTTACTATTCCCCACGTTCCCACTTAACTTGCCATATTCGCCCTCTCGCGTCAGTACAATTATTTGCAGTTTTGGTACTGATATGCATCCTAGTAAATTTTGTTTAAGGATAACTCACGTATTCAGAATTAAATTTTAAATTCAGGCAATTTATGTTAGTATTTTTGAAACACGTTTTACAAATCTATCTTAAAACGTACCTCAACCATATTGCAGTTCATATCTAGGACCAACTTCATGTTTGTACATTTGTTGCACTCCAATAAGTTACAAAAGATATGTACAAATTACACGTACAAAAGATGATTAAAATATAAAAATGTACATATATGGACCCTACAGGACACGGCAAGTAGGAGAGGCGAGGATATTATTTGAGGCTTTTATCGTTTAAAATTCTTCTAATGAGTAGTATTTTTTTTATTTAGTAGTGGTTTTAATAGATTAAATAAAAGATTTTTCTATAGTTATAGCTTTTATTGGGTCGGGCAATTTATTTGTACGTGTCATTTCCAAATTAAATCTATTACAATGCCCAGTAGTGTGAACTTATACATCGACTCCAAGATTGTCAGTACCTATGCTTCATAATCTGAAGTACCAACACCAAGTTAGTTGAGTGCAAAGAGATTTAATATAGTAATTAAATGTCTTTGGTTGAGTCATTATAATTCAGCTGTAACTAAGAACTTTTATTGTCTTTGGAAGTTTTAAATATTTTAATTAATTGTTGTAAAACCTTTGTGACTGTTACACACAAACTTTATTAGGGCTCCACGTAAGATGAGCGCTCTTGTGGTCCTTCAGTGTAGCACTAGTAGTTCTTGAAATGTTGTACTAAATTATGTTTACTGTATTTATGTCTATATAAAATTTTATTGTATGTTATTTCCAGATTAACTGTACCAAGTAAATTAAAAATAGACATTTACACTAGAATTGAAATTATTATACCAAAGTTTAAGATATATTATATAAGTATGCTATTTCTAATTTATTTCTACTCACTTTCACGACAATAAGTCGTATAATTTTTTTATAGCTTATTTAGAATATACGAAGACAAATCGGTAATTTTGTATTTTAAGTCCGAATGGTTAATAAACTGATTAACCAAAGACCTGATAAAAGCTCAAGCTAACCCATAAATCAGTATTCTGTGCTCAGACGCAATAAATCGAATGCAGAGAGGCGGCTGAGGCGGCTTGTAAGGCATCCGGCGTCGGCAAGAAAAATTAAATTCCGCTGTGAGTGAAGTCGCGTCGGACCCCGTGACCCACGCGTGCCGTTATGCACAGTCTATTCAAAAGAATCTAAGATATTCTGCCGCAGTATAGAATTTTGACGATACCATATTGCTGAATTATCTCAAAGGTTGTTGGTTGTGGAAAATTTGTTTTCTTGTGTCGTGGCGCTTATTATTATAAAATGTATTAAAAAATACGTTTACGTATATTTTTGTGACAAAGATCTGCCTAAGGGGCCAAAGTTCGGTACGGATTTATCTGCAGCCTCCATAGCATAACAAGAAGTTGTACTATCAGTATTGTCAAATACTTAGGGGTTTATTACAAAACAAGGTCTAAAGTTAAACCAGGTTTAAAACTAGTGTTGTCACACTATTTGATAAAAAGAAGACAGTGACAGGAATACAAAGCCCCATAGTATAAGGCTTGCTTATTAGGACGCTGTGTGAAGTAAGTCGGTTCGGACCCAGTGACTCATGCGTGCTGCTATGGGCTGTATTCAGAAGAATCTAAGATAATTATGCTGCATTATAGAATTTTAACGATTCCATTTTGCTGAATAATCTCAAAGGTCATTAGTTGTGGATTTTTTTTAATTTGTGGCATTTTATCTTATGTATTAATTTACAAAAACTAACTATTTAAGTATACTTAAGTGTTTAAAAATTTAAGTATGTTTATGGGTTTGTACAATTCTTAGTCGGGCGCTTTGATTTCTTTTATGGATATTGGTAATGTAATATGTTTTAGACTGGGTCAAATATTAATTAGCAATAAAATTGCAAAGTTTGAGACTGAATTCACTTATTTACTTCAGTGATTTTCATGTAATTCTACCTAGCGCTCTGGACTAAGAGTCCCGTTCATGTATATAACACAAGTGAGAAGCTGTCAATAATATTTATATAAAATCAAATTACATAAGTTTGTTTTCTACTCTATACACATTTATTGTAAAAATGAAATAAAACACATTTTACTGATTAAAATTCCCCAATTATTGTACTATTTTATCTCGACGCGACGTCGGCGTTTCGAATACTGTACAGTGAATCGTGGTCATGGGAAGACAAAGATAACACCGGTGTCTGCATAAGTTCCGTTAAATTTATGTGGCGAAAAAGTAGTAACCTTACAATTTTCAGCAGTGTATAGACATTTAAAGAAGTAGAGAAGGTATCCGAACACAAAGAGCCTATACAACATAAAATTCACAAGCATATAGTAATGATAGTCAATATCTCAGAACTCAGAATAAAATATATTCTAAAGCAAAAAGTAATTATAGTCAATATCTCAGAAGTCAGAAATGTTATATAATACACATGTTTCAATGTCGTGCATATAAATGTTTGAGCATCACTTTAAGCATTACACATGCAACTCGAGCTCCGCTTGTGTTCCTGCTGCTCAGTGGAATTCACAGCTGCCAATTTCTGCCCAACTTAAAACTTGAATCATTGAAACTGTAAAGCGGTATGGAAACGTCAATATTGTAGTTTCAGACAGATAGAAGTGGTATATCTCGCGTCTTTTATAACAGCTATTGTTTCAGCAAGAATTATTTCTGGAACGATTGTTTTTAAAATCTATATAAAAAGTAATTTGCTGTTATTTATTTCATGTCTTCTCTTCTGAACGAAGTCTCTTAATTCTTTTAACTTTCTCCGTGTTTTAGTAAAATCATATTCAACAATATTCTGCCACTCGTGAGAATCCTAAGCTGCTTGTTATACATGGTTATTTATTGTTATTTTTGGTCATTTACTAATTTTGCACAAGAGTTCCTAATAACATTATAAATGTGTAAGTTTGTACATTTCGCCATACAGCTAAAGATAATCCATTGAAATTTGGCACGCAGATACATGATTAACAAAGAGGCTTTTAATTATCGCGATAAAATACAGGAACTCCTCTACCTCCAACTCTTACCCGAAGATGTCAAAAAAAATGCACATGCGTTAATTATAACTTTAATATGCACGATACAAATATCGTACATTTAAATTATATCAAAATTATTTCATTATTTAAAATTTTGCAACGGAGCTAGACACTAATTGGATATCTGAGTTATGCTAATACTAATTTACGTTCACGCCTATTTCCCCAAGGGGTAGGCAGAGGCATATTATTATATATGCCTACACTTCGCCAATTATATAGTTAGTCTCACGTAATAGGTGGCGAGCCTATTGCCGCTTACCGGGCACTGTTATGTTTGACAGAGCCCCGTCCGTTGATCGGCAGGTGCACCACTTGCAGGTGAGGTTGGCTTAGGCTCCTTAGGTCTTGGTGGGATCCCTATACACCCTAATTTTATTAAGTCATTTATGTAAGTAGTGGTACCCGCAGAAGCAACGACCACCTTGTACATGCAAGATAGTGCGGTCCAAGTTTTGTTTAACTTCAGCCCGAATGTGCAAGCTGGCGAAATCCCGCCTTGCAATTACTTAGGTGCATCGAGATTTCAGCGTCCAAATTATTGAGTTTCCTTGTGTGATGCGCTGTAAGGCGGGGATATTTGAGAGATATTGAAACACCGAATGTTGAGACAATACTGGCTTTATTGTATAGAAAACACATAATATAAAGTGTTTAAAAGAATACAGATTATTAGGGTTAGTACACACTATAATAAATATACTATGTTAAGGTTGATACACACCACACCTCCTTACCATAAATGAAAAAAAAATACAAAGTAATTTTTTTTTTCAAACTTAATACTTAAATTGAATATAGTCAATCGTATAAAAATTGGTACATAACATTGTTAATAATTGTCAATGATTATAATATTTGATTATATAAATAGAAGTGAGTGTACATATTAAAATTAATTATTAGGTGTAAATAATTTTGTGCGATTTTTATGGATTATGTCCAATTTACCATTTTTATTTACTTGTACATTTGGTGTCATATCTTTGACGACAATATAAGGACCTGAATATACGCTTTCCATTTTGTTAGAATTTTCATTTCTTATTAAAATTAAATCATTTGGTTTATACACCATGGGGTTAATACACTTATCATACACTAATTTCCTAGCTATTTTACTTTTGAGTAAATTCTCTTTTGCCTCTTTTTGCGATAGCTGTAGGCGATATTTTAATTCATTAGGGTAATTGTCATGATTATACAATGGCTCTACTATATTGTTATTTAGATTACTTGGTAGCGAACAGACTTTTCCAAATACCAATTCGAATGGAGTAAATTTAGTTTCAGTATGTACGGAAGTATTAAAGGAGAAACACCAATATGGAAGCCATTGGCTCCATGACTCTGGATGACAATCTGTTTGAATACGCAAGAATGAGTTTAAATGTTTGTGAGAATTTTCTAATGCACCTATAGTTTGGTGATGGTAAGCTGTGGAACTAAGGTGATTTATTTTTAAAAGTTTACAAACCTGTTCGAATACTGCAGACATGAACTCTGCTCCTCTGTCAGTTGCTATCGCTCTGGGTATCCCATATTTAAGGATAAAACAATTTACTAAGGCTTGAGCCACTTCCTCCGCCTGTTTTGAAATTAAAGGGTGAGCAACAACATATTTTGTTAATTCGCATTGCACGGTAAAAATATAAGAATAATTATTGTAGTCCCTATCTAGTGGTCCTACTAAATCTATGTATATTTTATCGAATGCGGTGTTAGCCGTAGAAGTAATAACCATTGGTTCCTTAACCATTCTAGCATGTTTATATTTTTGACACTTCTCACATTTTTTAACAAATTGTCGCACATCTTTCTCTAAACCTGACCAGTAAAAATATTTCTTAATATTATTGAACATCCTTCTCATGCCCGCGTGGCCACTTGTGGGCAAGAGATGGAAGTCATTCAAAATGACCTTCCTGTCATCTACATTATCTATTCGTTGAACGTCGTTTAATATATAAAATCTTAGTGCGCACTTATTTCCTAGTGATTTAACTTCATTTAATAATTTATCAACAAAAATCTTATTATTCTTATTTTTCAAAATATAAATCTCGTCGACGTTTATCTCTTTACATAATATTTCTAACTCCCTCACGAAGGCGGCTCGCGTCAATCGCGATTGGAAGTCGGAATTAATAAAAATTGTTGACTTATTTTCTACATAGCATAACGCGTTTCTTTCCACATTTATTATATTTTGTCTTCTTAAACTCTCTAATTCATTTTTTTCTATAAATCTCAACTCTACCGCTTCCCTCGGTTTCGTATGACTTCCAATAACACTTGGTTGATCAGGCCAATTGCAGTTAGAAGTCATGTCACGGGGAGACTCTTGTAGTTTTCGAGCTTGTGCCCTAGTCGTTACATTAATCTGATATTCACTCATATTCTTTAATTGTTCTGACGTAAAAGTAGGAATCCGAGATAATGCATCTGCAGCTGCGTTATCCGAACCCTTCACGTATTCTACTATAAAATCGTACTCCTCTAATATTAACCGAAATTTAATAAGCCTACTTGACGGATCACGCATATTGAATAGATAAATTAAAGGACGATGGTCTGTTATTATTTTGAATTTACGACCATAAAGATATGGGCGAAAATGTTTAATAGCCCATACTATTGCTAATAATTCTTTCTCGATAGTTGGGTAACGGTGTTCCGCAGTATTTAAAGTTCTACTTGCGTACGCAATAGGATTATTATTGCTATTACTTAAAACCGCACCAATTGCGTAACCCGAGGCATCCGTTTGCACTATAAATTGATTTGTTTCTGAGAAGTCTGGATATTGTAACACTGGGGGAGACATTATACACTGTTTTAACGTTTCGAACGATTTTTGACACTCCTCATCCCACACAAAAGGCACATTCTTTTTACATAATTTATTTAATGGATAGGCTTTTGCCGCGAAATTTGGTATAAACTTTCTGTAATAATTAACAAAGGCTGTGAAACGCTTGACCTCGTCCACAGATTTTGGAGGGGGGTAATTTTTAACAACTTCAATTTTTCCTGGATCCGGCAAAACGCCATCACGAGATACTACGTGTCCCAAGTAAAGCATTTCTTTCTTGAAAAAGTCACACTTTACTGGGTTTAGTTTTAAATTGACATTTCTTAACCTCTCAAAAACATCTTGTAAATTTCTTAACTTTTCAGATAAATTTCGACCATATACTATTAAATCGTCTTGATATACGAGGCATTTTTCATAAGTGAGACCCGCCATAGCCATCGTCATCATTCGTGAGAACGAGGATGGACTAGTTTTTAGCCCCATAGGCATTCTTGTTAACTGGTATCGTCCTGAACAGAAACCTGTGTATTTTCTACTGTTTTTATCGAGTTCTATATTATGGAAACCTTGATATAAATCTAAATGGCTAAAGTAAATACATCCTGATAAAGAATCTAATATTTCGGTAATATTCGGTAACGGAAATTTGTCGTCTTCTATGCAATTGTTTAATTTCCTGTAATCTATTACTAACCTCCATTTTTTCTCGCCACTAGAATCTATCTTTTTAGGAACTAATAAAACAGGACTGCTCCACTCGCTTCTACATTCTTCTATAATGCCATCAAGCAACATTTTTTCTATCTGTGTATCTATTTCTTTTTTCTGTGAGTGCGGTAATCTATATGGCTTGGAAAATATAGGTGTTACGTTAGGTTTTAAAGTTATGGAATGTTTATACACGTTTGTGGTAGTGAAACTATCGCCTGGCAAATAAAATATATCGTTATACTTCGCGCATATATTTTCCACAGACGATTGTTCCTCGTCGTTCAAATGTTTTAAGTGCAATAATGATAATAGTTTTTTAACTCGGTTTGCATTTGATTCGTTTCGCGTAAAAGCACATACGCTATAATTACTAGCATCATGTATAATAGGTTTAAAATCATTAAGTGTATAATGTTGCTCAGTAGTGTTTAATATTTTTATAGGTATTCTGCCACACACCGGTTGAACTAAGGCGCTTGCTAAATATATACCATCGCTGATATCCGACGCACAAACTATACATTCATCTGTAAAATCCGTAGGAATATAATGAATTGATTCGCACCTAGGTGGAATTTCTAATTGCTTGTAATTAAATGTAGAGAACGACAAATCAATCTTAATATTAGACGCAGTCAATGTTATTATATTATGATCAAAGTCCAATATCGCCTTGTACTTAGTCATGAAATCTTGACCGATGATGCCATTCGCCATAATTGGTAAGAAGTCGAGCACATAAAATTTATGTCTCAGTTGATAACCATTTACGTCTAAGTTTAAATAACAATACCCGAGAGTTGTTATTTTACCACCTATACCTGTTATAGAAATCTTATCATCGTAATATGAAATTTGATGTTCTAATATATGTTTATACTTTACGACCGAGATGGATGCGCCCGTATCAAGTAACCAATTATACACGTGATTATTTACTGAAAAATTAATAGAGCAATTACTGCTACATGACAAAATTTTAGTCACGAAAAAACTTATTTTCTGTTTCCGTGGTTTCTGCTTTTACTTCCGACTCAGATAATATGTTAATGTTGTTGTTGCGCATCCTTTCATTTCTGTTATTATTATAATAAATTCTACCTCTGTTTGGGCGACTGCGCGTAGGCACCTGATGCAGCTGTTGGCGCTGGTTAGAGGGCCGATTCGATCCACCCCGACGTCCGCCGATGTAGTTGTGAGTGCCGCCTCGCTGTGGTGTTCGCTGCGAGTATGTTGGGTGTGAATGTCCCCGATGTCCTCTCGTAAAATTCTGCCTGAAACCCCTTGAACCTCTGTGATTATGGTACATTCCAAAGACTTCACCAGAACTCGCAGACGACGCCGTCTCCTCATCTTGTGCGGCTTGCACAGCATCCTGAATTGAGCTGAAATTTCGGGCGGTTATTATTGTGCTTAGTCTACGGTTCCGCAAACCATCAGCAAACTTTTTAATTGCATGTTGCTCATTAATTGGTTTTAATAAATTGTAACTTTCAGAGTTGCCCTTGGCCTGCGAAATGGTAAGGTTAACAAAAAGTTCGGTTACTTGTCTACCATAGTCTTGGACACTTAAATCGTTCTGCTTTATGGAATTTAATTTAGTTTGGATTGCTGTTGCTGATTTTTGAGGTAATAAAACCTTCTTCATGTCAGCTACAAGATCTTCTACAGTAGCGTAATTAGAAGCCAATCGTAATTTGGCTGTCTGGGATAGTCTACTCTTTAGTATGAAATTAATTAATTGCATTTTGCAATCAGGAGTTGTAATAATAGAATTATAGTATTCGATATTATCAATTAACTGTTTGGTATTATTCTCCTCATCCGTCATGAGTGGTAACAAATTTATAGCAACTTTAATATCGAACTTAGCCATGGTTGCAACACTTTGTAATTGACAAGGTTTGCATAAATCAATTATATCGCTATATGTAGACTGGAACTTCTCAATATACTTCTGAATTAATTCGGAATCACTACTCGAGATCTTGCCCTTTTTAATATCATATAATACTTCAGATACATAATTAGTATATCTCGTAAAAATCTCATTTGCCTCAATAAGTTTTTTATTTAGTAAGTTCTCAGTTCTACGACTTGAACCAACTTTAATCAAATATACTCTAATCTCTTTAATTTCATTACACAATGCCTCTAAGATAGATGCCATAACTTACCACTATAAGTACTACAGAATACATTTTATTATACTAACTGTACCTCCTTTTAACGTAATCTGAAACGCGAATGATTGTCTTTAATAGTTCGTTGCACTTTTATCGAATATATATGTATAGTTATAACCGGCATATGAAAAACGTTATGTCTGCGCTGGAACCATATAGTTATTTATATTTATTACCACGTTCATTAACCGCACTTGTATTTTACACTTCACTAAATGCCCATTATTATTTTTCACTCATACACTGACCTCAGCCGCGGAAACTTTAGGTATTGCGCGTAGAAATGACCGACGGAGCGCATGGTGATGAAATTGCTGGTCAATCCACTGGAGATGACACCTCCTATAGATGCGATATGCACCGTAAAGTAAGCCCAACATCATCAGAGCGAGTATAACCGTCAGGATAATATTTGTAGTCCCGATATGTGTCCTTATTTCTTCAACCGAGGCCTGGTTGCTGCCTCCAGCCGCGTTCTGGGCAATTATCACTTCTTCTTTGGATTTAGTGGTACCCATCTTCTTTATTGATAACACTTATTACCGGATAACGCGTGAAATTGTGTGAAAGATTATCGAATCTTATTCGCGCATCGAACATATTGTAACTTTAGTCTAATCCTTATACGGTAAAGGAATTTTTAAACAACGCTCCGCTGCCCGGACTTTGGCAGGGTCGCCATGTAAGGCGGGGATATTTGAGAGATATTGAAACACCGAATGTTGAGACAATACTGGCTTTATTGTATAGAAAACACATAATATAAAGTGTTTAAAAGAATACAGATTATTAGGGTTAGTACACACTATAATAAATATACTATGTTAAGGTTGATACACACCACAGCGCAACTTTGTCGTAACATTACAAGCTATATAGTTACTGGATTAGAACTCCATGTTATTGCAGCAGAATTGGGTGAACTAAGTTATTGCGAAAGCAAATTAATTTGAAACTTTGAGATTTTAGGCACAGTGCTGGAAATGGTGTTGTTTTAAATTTAAAAAAATGGGTATTAAAAGTAGAAAGTAGCCTATGTCTTATACAATAATAAAAAGTATATATATGCCTCAAGTTCGACTTAAATCTGGTATGTAATTGGTGTGGGACCAAATATCTCTCTTTTTGAATCTTCTTAAAAATGTTGTAACGGTTTGCAAATACCTTTAAATTTGTTAAATATTTTTTTGCTATAATTCTCTTTAAAACTCTATAAATGCGTATGCGTATTAATAAAAATAAATTTTTACTGGATTTTGAAACCGCACCTAGGTTTCGGTTATCCCAAAAATCTCATGGACAAAAGTTGCATACAAAAAATACAAAATTTGGAGCTAAATCTCAAATTGTAAAATTTCTCACTTTCCGCTTCGCACCGAAGCAAAAGCCGTTCTCTGAATTCTTGAATGAATTTTTTTCTGTGAAAATAAAGTTTTTTTTTTATCAACATTTTATTCTGTTCACTCCAATCCTGGACGCACGAAACGCACAAAAGCACTTTTATTTTTACGCTTTCGTAGGACGCGTCTCGCGATTACTTATTTCGTTTGCTACAAATTCTAAAGAGACACGCCGTAAATTTACGTTTTGAGATGGCTCAAGGATACTTATCTGGTGCCGTTATCTTTAGTGCTTCTTGAGGAACACGGTGGTGGCGGGTTGTTCAATAACCATCCAATTTGCATAACCTAATTCTTGGCGGTCGCGTCAAATTGCTGACAGATCGTGCGGGGCGTGTAATGGATAGGAAGGGACACTTTGCAGGCGGGATTGTGCGTCTTGATCTAGCTTGCTTCGAAAATTAGAAGGCAGATATGTTCATGGCTCAATAGTTATATATTAAATGGAGCCTTCTACATGCATATTTCATTGGAGGCACTTCAAATAGAATATACCGTAACATACACTTACCTCTATGTGGTGCATGTTGTAAATCGTCATAATTATTAGCCTATGTCAGTCTACGGCTTTCCCAATCCCATCTCATTGGGTACAACCTACTCTGAATTAGCTCCTTCTTACCATCTTGATATCATAATTTTTTTTCTACTAATGAGGGAGTGGAGAGTATGGTGGGGTATTTTTATGAATCTATTAATGAAATAATAAATAAACATGTGCCAAAAATTAATTCAAACTTAAAATCTAGGTATCCACCTTGGTACACCTTACCTTTGATTAAATTAAATAAAGAAAAAGAAAAAAAACATAAAAAATGGAAACAGTATGGGAATCCTTGTGATTATCAAACCTTTTCAAAATTAAGATTTCGTTTTAAGAAGATGTCCGAACTTTGTTATAAACAATTTATAAAGTTTTCAGAGGAAGGTATCCACACCCATCCAAAGCTGTTTAGGTCTTTTGTAAAATCAAAAAAGGCCACAGGTGACATGCCTTCGAAAATGTACTTTAATAATGAAACTCTCACCACAGGTAGCTCGATTTGTAACGCTTTTAATCAATATTTCAATTCTGTATTTGTTCCCTCTAATAATGGATCCTCATTATCCTGCTCGGATGTTTATAATAAAAGTTATCTTGATATTAACATAATTAATCTTGATAAATCTCGCATTCTAAAAGAATTAAAACATGTAAATACTTTTAAAGGAGCAGGCTCAGATGATATTCATCCTCTCTTTATTCGCAACTGTGCCGAAGAACTTGCCATACCTCTTACACTCTTGTTTCGTAAGTCTCTCGACAGTGGAATTTTTCCCACGAAATGGAAATCTGCGTTGATTACTCCAATTCCCAAGAATACTCAAAAACACCTTATCACTGAATATCGGCCTATTTCTAAGCTTAGCGTAATAGGCAAAATTCTGGAGAAAATAGTTACCGCTGATATTGCAATTGCTGCACGTAATTTCATTTCTCCTCAACAACATGGGTTTTTTAAAAATAGAAGCGTAGATAGCAACATGGTAGTTTTCACTGAGTTTGTTGCAGAATCGTTAGAGAAGAACTCACAGGTAGACGTCATTTATACTGATTTTTCTCGGGCTTTTGACAAAATTAATCACAGCATGCTCATTAATAAGCTAGCAGCAGCCGGTGTACATGGAAGTCTTCTGAGATGGATCCAATCGTACATTAAAAATAGAAGCCAGGCGGTTTGCGTTAAAGGATATACCTCACAGTTCCTTCCTGTGCCATCCGGAGTTCCACAGGGATCACATTTGGGCCCTCTTTTGTTTTCCCTATATATTAACGATATCTCTAGTGTCTTTAAACACAGTCATCATCTACATTATGCAGATGATACTAAGTTTTATATTGTAGTTAAATCTATGGAGGACTGCAATAAACTACAATCTGACTTGAACGATCTTTATAACTATTGCAGTGGAAACCAATTGTTCCTTAATATCAAAAAGTGTCATGCTATAACTTATACCCGCAAGAAAAACAAAACTAACTTCGACTATTGTATTAGTGGCACCTCTCTCAACAGAGTAACTCAAATAAGAGATTTAGGAATTATTATGGATTCAGAGCTTTCTTATATACATCACATAGATCATATAGTAAAGACCGCATTTCGTCAACTAGGATTCATTCTCAGAATTAGTAAACCTTTTAGAAACATAAACACACTTAAGACCTTATACTTCTCATTTGTTCGCTCCATCCTCGAATTTGGAAGTCCTGTTTGGAATCCCTGTTACAATATACATATCGGTAGACTCGAGAGAATTCAAAAAAAGTTTGTTAAGTCGCTTAACTTCCGTAGTCACTCAGCCAATGACACATATAGTGAATCACTAAAAAAATACAATTTTCATACCTTACACAATCGTCGCAAAATTACCGATATAATTTTTCTTTATAAAATTCTTAACTCCTTTATTGACTCATCTGAACTTCTAGAATATGTTCAACTATCATGCCGAGCTCGTCTTCCAGTTCGCTCCTCACGTACGTTACCTATTTTTGTACCCCCACTTCGTTTGAAAAAGTACACTCGAAACTCATTCCTTTTTCGTTCCACCAACATGTATAACAAAGAACTTCACAACATAGATTTATTTAGCTTATCTCTTGATTCTCTTAAGAAAAGTCTCAAAGCAAATTATGTTTAAATTTTTATTTATTCGTATCTCAAACAGTTATTGTCATATTCATTCTTTTTTTTTACGATAAGATTGCCATGTTACTGTTAAATTCTCTTAATTAAGCATTGTCCACATTTGAATACGACTTTGTTAATAATAAGTATGATTGGGCACTATAGGTCTATTACTTAAGTTAAAATTGTTATAAATTAATGTTCTGTTTATATGACTGTTTGTTGCCAAAATAAATGAAAAAAAAAAATAAAAAATAAAAAAAGAAAACCTATAGGCACTCTTGTGTTGGATTCACTAATAACTTTTCAAACGATTTTTCTAGAGAAATCCACTTGTGAGAAAAGTACTGTAATTAAAATATAACTTAGCCGCCACGAGATAACATCAACACCAGAAATTACCTAACATTTACATGAAAGCACGAACTATGAGACAAAACTTTAATACATCCAAACTTGTGCTTGTGCAAAATCGAATTCTACTAAGCTAATTTTTGTTTTCTTTTTACAGGATGCAAAAATGTATAACAAGATGTAAGATACTTTTGAACTTTTGCTTGGGGGTCGTCTGTGAATACGGGTGTAAGTTTCATGCATAAGTCGCAGCCAAATGTAAGAATAACTCTTTCCACAAAGCGCCACCTCACGTGTTGCAATACGGCTAATGGAAGTACCGGGTGCAGAGAAGTGTGGCTTAAAAATGCTGGATAACATTGTATGCTGCTCTCGAAAACATTCAATGACGCATCGTTACACAAATATAGCCGTTAAAATCTTCTAACTAATATCAAGAATAGGTAAATGTAGTGCGGGAAAGTTAATCTTTAGACCTTAGCACAAATTTGATTTATATAAAAAAACATATAAAGTATTTTGATTTCATTTGTTATTTTAATGAATTTATTAGTACAATAAATATATTTATTATGGATGCCGCATGGTAATTAGAATTACCATGCGGCTTAACGATTGCAGTTTATAGAATTTTTAAGATTATGCACTTAGATGATTATTTAAATAAATAAATAACTTACTTAAGAATAATTATTAAAATGTTAACAGCCTCTTCACTAACTAAGTTAATTGCATAGTTTTTCCAGTAAGAGAAGAACTATTTTAAAAGGAAGAAAGGCTATTTTAGCTTAGAAATGAAGAAATGTATGAGAGAGATTCATCGTGTATATTCGTTTTAGTGAATAGTATTCTTCTTTGGGAAATTTAAGATATTTTTGTGGTAAAGTCTTCAGTTTTCGTCTCACTTAGCGTCCACTCACGTTTAGGGGATTTAAAGTAGCTTATCATAGGGTTAAAAGATTAGTTACCTTTGGTTTAGACGTAAAAGCGTAAAAATATAACTTTCATAATAACAATCCGTTTTCCTGCATTCTTTGTCACGTACTCGTTTATAATTTTACGTTTTTCGTTTAAAATTACTGAAGTATTTTTTTACAAACCTCTAATATAAGGACCTCTAATATTGTTTGGGGTTTAGAAAGCTCCCGGCTGTGCTGTTTATCAAACATAATATAAGTGTGCTTCCTTTTCCTGTTTTCTGAGTTCAAATAAGATGCCTTTCACTTCCACATTCTATTATCCGGACTTCCATTTAATTATGCAGAGATCAAAGATGTTTTGTTTCAATCCTTACACAGGCAGGCCTGTACGGCATTAGATTGAAGGATTAATTAAGCGTAATTAATTTAAAAAGAGTAATGTTATATACCTTTTCACTAAGCAACTGGAGCACTCAGTAATGACTTCTTATTGTGCAATGTTAAAAATAAATATCAGTTTGTACACATGCAATAGAAATTATTACCGATACATTAAAATTACATTGCATCTTGTAATCGATTTGGTTTTGTTTATATTAATACAAAATCAAGGTACTTGCTTATACGTACATATACGTTAGTTTTGACATAGTTTAATGGTTAAGTAATTTCGAGTAATACGTCGTTTAAGTTTTTCTTGAACACACTTGTCACAACGTATATATACATACAGGGTGAAAAAGGACCTTAATATAATCCAATGCTACGAATTCTACACATTCTAGACTACAAGATACATTATTTAAAAATTATCGTTGGAAAAGTTTTGGTGTTAAAAATATTGCAAATAGTAGCATACAATGAACTGCGCGCAACAGTTACAAACAAGCGTTTCTGTGTGGCCGATGCGTGCTGACGTTAGAAATAAAACAAATGTTTTATCATAAATCATAAAAAAAAATACAAGACTGACCAAATTTGTTTTATCAAAAATCATAAAAAAGTATGACAACTGTACTTCAATAACTATAAGGCTATTAATTTCCCAGGTATAGTCTAGAAGGTTAAAATAACCCTTATGATTGGCAGAATACGTAGCTCTCATCATATACATCCTATCATAATCTTTAGTTGTTACTAAAAGTAAAAAGTTCTTTATTTTATAAACTATTACGTAGCACTTGAAAACGTCAACACAAAATATAAAATAAAAAAAAACTAAATATTACTACACGAAGCTTAGATTCACTTACATGCAAATAAATAAAAATTTGATGTAAGTGAATCTTAGTGCCAGTTCCGAGCCCCCGCTTTGTGAGAAGAACTGACAAGAAACTCACAGGCTCTTTCAAATTATCAATCAAATAAAACAATACAAAACACACACAGTGAATATTTGAAGATACTGAAAGCGTCCCCCGAAGCCGTAACCAATAAAGTAGTACTAAGGGAACCTTCCATCACAGTCAAGTAAGTATGTATTGTGAAACTGAGCCTGTAAAGCCTGACAATGATTTGGTTGACTTTTTATTCTAATTTACACAAATACAAGTTAAAAATGTTAAGCCTAAGCTTGTTTATCCGATAAGTAATCATGAATAGCATAATACCTTACCTTTATACCTTTTGAAGAAACTGCTATTTAACTACTGTTGTAACTGATTTCATCTTAAGGTAGGTACACCTTTATATATAATCTCTCTATCGAACTTTTAACCGGAGGGGACCAGTTAAGGTACGGGCCTCGAGCTTAAGCTCTCGCCCTGGCGTCATCTCTGCTGACGATTCAGCAGGGTCAAGGTTCGCCTCATGTGAGGTTAGCCTTTTAAAGGCTTCTGATATATATATATATATATATATATATATATTTTGAAATTCAGGCATGACGCCCCTTCCTTCGTGACACCGACGCGGACTCCTTGAGCTTGGTAAGCCCAGTGGTCGCCAGCGGGATCAGCGTCCACGTTGGAGGGGGGTTATATATAATCGTTGACTAGATTTTACATTTGGCACGCTTAATAGTAAAAGCAATACTTTGAAGAATACATGTATTGAAGTCTTAATATTTTAAAGTATTGATATTTTAACGTCTAACCGCCGTTGTCAAGCATTCTATGTAGGTATAGGGTTTCTACCCAGACTTAAGGAGCCCAAGCCAACCTCACCTGCAAGTGGTGCATCTGCCGATCAACGGACGAGGCTCTGGTGAACATAAAAGTTTCCGGAAAGCGGCAAAAGGCTCGCCACCTCTTACGTGGGACAATTTTTGGCTAAATAGAGAACGTAAACTTAAATAATGAAAGGCCCTTTGGTTGCGGTAGAAGCTTGAGTGCAGAAGATTTGGTAACGTATTTTTATACTTACGAAATCAAGGTAACTTATCATGAAAATGTATTTATTTTTAATATGGTGTTTGTGTTTATATTTTTTATTTGCAAACTAATAAGTCTTCTTGCCTAGTTCATCGTCTGGTATGTAGTGGCTGATTTATAGAGTTGTAATCCCACCTTTACCAATCAATCATTTGTCGATCGTTAACCTTGCATTGAATTCTATTATGTATTCATTGAGTATTATGAACGCTACGTAGAACCTATATTTCTAATAAAACTCTTGAATACAATGCAACGCTAAGACCTCGTGCAACGATCCAAAATATTCTCTTATATTGTCGAGGATTTTCAGGTTCTTTAGACAGCATTTTATCAAGCCAGAACAAGGTAAACATTCAATATTTTGAGGCGATTGCCTCGAATGTTGCGAATTCCTCACTGAAATTACTAAGGGTTCAGCGCTCTGTAGTCGGATATCCGATGCAACAGTATATTTCTGTTCATAGTATCCTTATTTATTGTCTAGAAATATAGATCAATTTTTATTTCGTATCAAATAGAAACTGCGTATCTCATGTTCTACAACTCGGATGTTGTACTACTAACTTTCATGTTTATTCATTTTTGGACAAATGTGAGAGATCTAGAAACATTCGCAGTCGTTCTATTGTAGCAGTTGTTGTAATAATTAATATGTCGTCGCGTCGAATTTTCTCTCCACCCCATTTTACCTAAAATTAAGTAGGCAAACTTATACTTTTGATACTAATAATACATTATTGGCACACATAGGGAACACATTTCTAAGGGATTATAAAAATAAATTATATTAGTAACGCATAAAAGATACCCGTCTCAAGATACATGTTCATGCACGCAAACATTTGTCCTTTTACGTAATTCATAAAGTTCGTCATGTTCCATTATTCCTGTCAGATTCATGGAACGTATCATTTGGTATGTGTCATTTTTATGGCGTGTCAAGTCTTTTACTTTATACGTTGCGCGTTGTTGGAATTTAGATATTGAAAATTGTTTATCGAAGTTCATCTGTTACATCTTGCAACGAAATATAATAATTATTATGAGAATAGTATCATACTAGAACGGTAGTTATATCTAATTCACTCTCTATATAATTCTTAAGGTTGCCTGGAAGAAATTGCTGTTAGCAATAAGGCTGCCCATTGTACCATATATGTGATTTGATAACTTTTTTATTATTTAGTGTACAATAAAGTGTTCATTCATTCATTCACTTATTATTGACTAGGTGTATAGGGTTACTCCCAATCTTGCAACTGGTGCACCTTTTTTTTTATTTATTTTTTATCGTCGGTAAAAAAATGCTGTTTACGCACTGTCTCCCGGCCAATGGGGGGACCGGGAGGGGAGTGTGGGGCTCACTGCGGCAGACGCGACCACCGCAGTCCTACCCACTAAAAAACTTCCGACGACGCCCACCGCTGTTGAAAAAGGGGCAGGAGGCCAGTGACTGTGTTTGTAGCTTCTGGCACTCCGCCCGCGGCCAACGTCCCCCGGATCAGAACCGGGAGGACCTCCTCAGAGAAGCGCAGTGTGTCGCGCCCCTCCTAACTCTTTGTGCGGCCATGGCGTAACTGGCCGACTTCTGGGAGGGTCTATAGCTAGACGGAAAGGGCCCCCTGCCCCAGCCACCTAAGACCCTCCAGGCGCGGCTGGACGGGTACCTCCTTGCCCGCCCGCTGCGCCAACGGCGTAGCCGGAGAGAGAGCGGGTCCCGCTCCCTCTCCCGCCCCGCGGCCTCCTTCTGCGACATCACCACTTCGCAGAAGGAGGCCATCGCCTCCCACGCCGTCTCGCTGTCGACCATCATTCGCATGATGGTCGGCAGCGAGAGAGCGACTCCACGGCGGCGGGGCCGCGGTAAGCGTCGCCCGCGGCCCCGCCCACGCTGGGCACTCCACCAACGTGTGCTGCGCAGTGTCGACTGCGCAGTCACAGTGGTGGCAGCACCGGGTCGATTCCCCCCCGGCGACGTCACACAGATACTTCCCGAAACAACTGTGCCCGGAAAGCACCTGCGTGAGCCGGAAGGACATCGACCCCCACCGACGGCCGACCCATCGCTCCAAGATGGGCCCGACCGCCTCGAGGATACGGCGCCTCGAACCTTCGGCACCCTCGGCACTCCTCAAGAGCTGCCGCCACCAAGCGCCCAGAGCCTGCGTCTGAGCGTCTCTACGCCACCGCACCACAGTGTCCGGTGCAGGGCGGAGACCCTGGTTCCGGGATTGCGCGCCACGCCAGAACACCGCCGAGAAAACCTCGGCGTCGAGGTCCCACGGAGCGCGCATGCCACCTCATGGGAGATGGTGCGACACCCCCTAGCAACACGAGTCGCCATGACTCTCTGCGGCCGTCGCAGGATCCGTCGATGACGACCCGATACGGAGCTCGCCCAAATTGGGGCCCCGTACAAGGCTTTGGATCGCACCACCCCCATGTAAAGGCGACGGCAACTGCCGCCACCTCCCCCGAGATTGGGGAGCAGGCGAGATAGAGCTCCCGCCGTGCTCACCAACCTCGGTTCTAGGTGCCGAAGGTGAGCTTCGAAGTCCCATCTGCTGTCGAGAAGGACGCCGAGATACTTCAGCGTGTTCCCGACAGGGATGGGAGTTCCTCCAATCACAATACTGGAGTCTGAAGGCGGCCGCCTCCGGGGACCATGAAAAACGATAGCCCCGGATTTGTGCAGTGCCACCTCGAGCCCCAGCCGCCGTATCCTCTGGACCACAGTCGCGACGCCGACCGTGGCCAAAACTCTCGCATCCCGGAGGTCAGAACCCTGGGATGTTACGAGAGTGTCGTCGGCGCAACTGGTGCACCTGCCGATCAACGGACGAGACTCGGGTAAACATACGAGTTCCCGGTCAGCGGCAATAGGCTTTCTACCAATTACGTGGGACCAACTATATAATTGGCCAAGTGTGGGCATGTAGATAGATAGATAGATAAACCGTTTATTTCCTTTAAATAATACAAGTTATATAAAAACATATCCCACAAAACCGTTTGACTGGTTTGTCTGTGGGTCACAGTCTCTTTTATACTATTTTATACATTACAACTAATTTTATAAATAAATAACTTACAATTTTTCACTTAAACCAATATAGTGCTTTTTTAAATATGTTTTGTACTTATTGTTTGTTTCCATTCTAATGGCTTCAGGTATACTATTTAAAAGGTATGGAAGCCGTATAGTATGCCTCTGCCTACCCCTTTGGGGAATCAGGCGTGATATTAAGATATTATTTGTCGAAGTTCATTTGTTACATCTTGCAACGAAATACAATTATTATTATAATAATAGTGTCATACACAGAACGGTAGTTATATATAATTCACTTTCTTCTGACTAGGTGTATAGGGCATATAGTATATGCCTTTGCCTACCCCTTCGGGGAAACAGGCGTAATATTTTGTATATATGTATATACTACTAAATAATTAGGGAAATAGCAGGCGGCTAACATCATACGCGAAATGTTTGTTTAATAATATAATGTAAAGGATTAATATAAAGGTTAAAAAACATTTTTTTTTCATAAAATTATTACAGCTCGTCGATTATTGTTCTTTATAATAGTTCTTATCACAAGAAACACCCACAAGAGCATAAATATTATTATATTATGGTACATAACGATTTGTCCTGTGTTAGAATCGAACCCGCGACCTTAAGAGCTGTGTGCAAATGTAAACTCCAACTTAGGCACCTTTAATTATATGCCCTGGCCTTGAGTTATATAAATTTTATCCTTTTTTGTAGAACAAAACACTTATCATACTTAACTGCCATTACCACCGTTCTGTGCAGGTAAGTTATTTTAGATGTTAACTAACATATCAATATCATTGTTTCTGACCCGTAGTTGTAAAATAAATAGAGTGCTCGCTTTGAAACAACTTCAAAGTACAAATAGTGCACAGTTTATACGTCATGAAATATAATACTGCAGATAATATGCATTGTTTGTCATTCCCAAAGAGAAATATACTTCATAAATATCTAGCGTTCTGTTTGAATACTAAGTACTAGGAGAGGGCAGATAATAAATATTTCAGATACTACGTTATTAAATAAAACGAAAGGAGAAAAACGTTTCGTTCCAAAAAAAAAGACTATGACTCATATTAATGACTGTCTGTTTTGTTAAGCAAATAAACAAGTGTAGTTGAATCTCTTATTTATTATTGTTTGTTTTTATCGCATCAATGTAAGTTCTTAACATTGTAAAAGGTTTTGCTAAAATGGAATAAACTATTTTGACATTGTAGACCATTGAATGAAATCAAATTAAACCAACCTTCCTCTTTAAAAAAAAGTTAATCATTTGGTCCATTGCACTAAAGTATATTATAGATATAATTGGAAAGAGAACCCTATGTTTTACCGAAGTCTGTCAAAAACCTAATCATACCTTAACAAAGACTAAAGTACTTGTTATAAGAATATAATAAATTATTAATATACATATATTTTTTTTGGAAATACGTATACGTAATATGGTAACCATATTACTTTCGAAACTTGTTTGCTCCAATTTCAAAACTTCAAAAACGTTTGAACGAAGTTTTGAACTCCAGATATATTTGGTTTCATAATATTGTAAGTAATTTACATATTTATAAAAAATCGAAAACGACTTTTTTTCATTTTACAGTGGTTCTACTTACAATATTTTTTATTTCTAGATGTATGAAATATCAAAGTACCCAACCCATATTCTTCAAACGCACTTATTTATATGTCAACATTGTAAGTCGAACATATAGTATAACTACTTGTTTTTTAGTTACTTTTTTTATATATATTTTAGTATGTATCGCCAACATTTAAAACTTTACACATTTAAAATAGATTCCTCAAATAAACATCGTTTCAAAATATAATATTTACAATAATTATAATATCACAGAATCAACATAATTAAAATGAGGTTATAGGTTTTCTTCCTTGCTAACCCTTAAAGACTTTTGATCAATTGATATTGTACTGGTTATTATTTAGAGGTTTCGCTTTATTTTTAATAACACTTAGTCATAAAATTTGATGTAAATAACAGTATTTTTTTAGTGTCAATTTGCAGAGTTCTTGAATATAACTAATAAATATAACTAAGTCATATTTATAGAAGCTTAAATCAATGATACTTGCGGCTAATATAGCAATAATGTGGTGCAAGAATTGTGGCTGTTTAATTAATTTAGAAGGCAGGTCCGGTTTGTAGGAAACGATATTGATAATAATAGAACTTCGATTATTTACATGCCTTGGTTATTGAAAATAATTGTTTTTTCATAATTACAGGAAACAATTGTCTGGGAACTAAATTGTTTAACATCAATTTTATATCAAAGGTTGAGTAAAATTTCAAAACGTAAGACTATAATAATAATAGTAATAATAGTAAGACGTAATAATATAATTTAAAAATTAAGTTAATCGCGTTTTCGGTATTTTGAAACTATGGATTAAAAAAACGTGGCTAAACGTTTTTGGGATAATGAAATTCGTATTACAGAAAATCGGAATTAATATAGGTAACCACTATAATAATGTATAATAATGTAATAATATACATATATAGAAAAACACTCAGCCCAAAACAAATATTCATGTTCATGCGCACAATGATTTGTCCTGTGTGGGAATCGAACTCACGACCTTAGGAGCGGAGTGCGTGTATACACGCCACCATGCCATATCGGTCGTCAAAATACTACATTACTATACTATATTCTACTACGATAAAATAATGGCAAACTGGTATTACGAGAAGTTCATTATTAAAAGCCTCCGACAACTTAAGTATCTATTTATTACATGATGAATATCATACATGTAAAGTTCACCGACTACCAAGGTAAGTATTTTTTATTAAGTACTTATGGAGTGATATTACATCCCTAACGTCAGCAGATTTGAAAACATCGACATCTTTTTCACAGATTTGTTTTGTGACCTGCTTTTATTGTACAAGTATCTGGGTTGACATTTCTCAAGGGTAATCACGTCCTCGGAACGATGGGTGACTTTTACAATATAAAAGTAAACTTTTTCGCATAATATTTCTAAGGAAGGGGACCGAAATTGCGTCCGTCTTCGTTTCTGATATCGTTTTGAACGTTTTCTCTCCTCGATATTAGCTGTTCATGAGTTACTGAGAAGTTTTGGACAAATAGACACCATACACCCTACTCTCATTTCTAAGGAATATAAAATATTTAGGGCTGATTGGTTGATTATTTAAACATAATATTAAACTTTACTTAGCCTTGTTTAATCAGACCTATATATCCTAAATTTCGTAAGCTGGTTACGCGAGATAAAACTGGAAAACAATATTGAATGTAGCTGTTACTCATTAATCCTTTGTCGGAATCGGCGGAAGATAACAAATTTACTACTTATTTTCCTAGCAAGCTCCAGTATAGTGATGCTTCTAGACTTTAGTCACTTAATTCATCAGAAAACATCTATGATTTAAAAAAAATAAAAAAACATTGTAAGAAACTAAAGCTTCAATTTTCTACATTAAATTTAGTTTCGTGCAGTCCACATAACATGGTAATTAAAATGTTTAATCATATACCTAAATATATTGAAAACTTCGATAACAGAACTATTTACTAAAAAAAGTTGTGTTTCGTGTTGTTATAATATTTAAGAGTTTTAAGATAATGAAAGACTAATAAAGTTATGGTTTCCACATTTATGTTTCAAAAATGTTTATGTTAGATTTTAATAAGTAAGGAGTGCTCTTATTCAGCATTCCTTAGTTGCTATGCCTATTATTTTTACCATCTATGTATTATTTAATGTGACATGCAATAAATGATTTGATTTGACTTTCACAAGTGCCTACAATAAAAAATAATTTGTATTTTGAAAACAAAATACTGCACAAATATAAAACTACCCAATCATAGTCGTACTGTGCGGAAAATGTTAGAAACAAATATCACACCAATATTAACGGGTATCTTCATTGGCATGATAAGAGAAAAGTCCGATGGTGCTAAAACATAAAAATATTGTGATAGAGCAGTGAAACTACCGAGTGTGCCTACCCTCAAAAGATTGTTTAATGATCCGCGTCCAGCCCACCCTCACTGCTGGGGCACGTTTTATATCCGACCTCAAACTTTTCGCCCGCAATTTCCTTGTGATATTTTTTTCATCACAATTTTATAACTCTGATTTAAGATTAAAGATTCGGTCAAAGATAACAGGTTTACGGCGTACCTTTGAAAGGACTAAGCTTATTTTGCGGTAATATGGAAATTCAGCGTATCTGGCACCAAATAAAGTTTATTCTATAAATTACAAAAAGGATTTGGGGAACATCAATTTCATCCCTCCACTCAACTCAATTTTATAGGTTAACGTTGAATGCTGGCATCTAAAGGTTTTTATTTTTACCTAATAATACATGGAGCATCACTAAGAGGGAAGTGAATTTATATTTGATAACGTTTTTATGAAGTAGGTAATGATATTTAAATTTATATGATTTGTAATTTTGAATTCGGTGCATCAGGCCATTTATTTATACAGCATCATTTCTGACTGACGTTCGTAGATATTGATTTAACTGAAAAGAAACCTGCACCTTTAATTTTTTTTACATTTAACGGACTTACCTACTTTATGTAAGAATTTGATATTATTTCGATGCAACTTGTTTAATATTTTTGAATGTACTAGTTCTTTAGTAAGCTCTCCAATTATTAAAAAGTTTTTGCTATATGTAAGCCATGCTTAAAATTATCTTGTAAGTAATGTGTTAGTTTTTAAAAACCGAAGTTAAGATATACTAAATTTTTTTATAAGCTTAGTAGTTTCCGTTAGAGTTCATTTGTTGCTACTTTAATTGTTTTGCCTTTTATATAATATATATCATTATATATAACTACACATATATACAACTATTGATATTAATACCTTAAGAGAAAGGGTTATGGATAAGTGTTAATTTACATCAATATATTTGTGACTATATATATAGATATTTAAAAAAAGGTTAAATGTTCTAAAGACTATATAGGTAACCTTAAAAAATGCTATTTATGTTTGCAAAACCAGTTACGCTACAGCTATTATTTTGTTAACTGTTCACATTCTATTTACTCTTTTAAAATCGAATTTGCTTTATACCATTTCATTTGGCCAATAGATAAAGTGCTCGTATATGCGAGTTTAAATTTGTTCTCGCAAATTATCACCGTTGGCGAGTGTACGCTGATAGATCAGTCGTTTTATGACATTTGATTTGTAGCTCGTTCAAAGCGCCATCGATCGGTGACGAGAGCCAAAAAAATTTTACAAGTATCAGCGACCACAGAAATAAATATCATATTTCGCGGAACGACGACGTTCACGTTTCGCCTATTTACATTGCTGTAATCTTATTTATGTGCCGATGAAAATACGGAGATGGTTCATACGTTGACTTATGTACTCGTGTATGTATTTTTATTTCTTTAGCGTAGAAACTTTTTGAAGTCTCCCGTGTTTTTTTTATGTATGACCACGCATAACTTTGTGCAGAGTGTTTGGATTCCAAGAGGAGGCTCTTGGGTTACATTTTCATAACAATGTGTACTTATGATATTATTTCATGTAAGTTAAAAAGATACCGCATACATTGCATACAACAGCGCAGCATATTCACGATAACATAACGCAAAATCATATTTTTGTTATGCATATAATAATTTCTTTGACATCTCACAAAGCATACTTTAGCATCAAATTAAAGGCTTAGGTTCAGAATGTCCCTAACCCAAAATGTCCCTAGGTTTCAAATAGTCCCTTTCCCGAAATTCCCCTTTCCCAATATGTCTCTTTCCCAGAATATCCCTTTCCCAGAATGTCCCTTTCCCGAAACGTCCCTTTCTTACGTCAGCTACGCGGTTGTTCAAACTGGGAATATTTAAGTAACACAAGCCAAGTAGGTAGTCAATAAATTTTTGTAAAATCATATTTATACATTGGAGTCCATTATAAATTTGTTCTATGTGGGAATTGAACACACGACCTTAGGAACGAAAAAAACTAATCCAACGCGTCCAATGGGTGTCATCATAATTATATACCCTAGTTATTACACATTCATAATAATTTAAATACCTAATGAAATCCTTAGCCTTTTAAAAGTACTTTTGCGTCTCGAAAACAGTAAGTTTAATAAGTTCTTGTTGTTTATATCGTAATTATAATGAAGTCGGTATCAATTATCACCCCCTTTTGCCGCCTCGAAAGTCTTAACTCAAACGATTCGTAATTAAAACTTGAAACTCGCAATATTAACTCATAAGCGGTTAGCAGAATGTTGTGTACAGTGCTTGGGCACATAAATAATATCACAAGATGAGCGAATCATTAATATTTAAGACTAACAATAACTATAATGGAGATAGCTAAGGGAATTTTCTCTAATTACTTTGTCGTGTCTTAGAAGCCGCGTTCAGCCTTATCTTAGTCCCAGGCTACTTAGCATTTTGTTGCTCTACTTAAGACTATTTCTTTTTACTTGACTACGGCGAAGCAAAATGAAAGTGTTGGCATTAAGCATATATTTATGCATTGATATATGTATACATGTTTGTTTCCTCGTAACTTCTCGTATAGGTAAGGTTTCATAAGATGAAATATGGCGCACTCTAGCGTATAAAAAGCCATACAAGGCCGTTTATCAAAATTGTTAAAAATTCACAAGAAATTTGGTGAACATACAAGAAAAAATAAACTTATCCCGGAACACAGAATCGCCCCGGTTAAAAATAACTTATAAATACAGACAACGCGAAAAATTACAGTAGTAGATGGTAACAACTTTTCTGGCGTTGAGTAATTTGTGGATGTAAAACAAGTTTATCTATCTTGTCATGAAAGATGCGAGTAAACCTGCAGTAACTTTAACATTTAGAAAATTCCTTGCTATCGTCGACTTTGTTAAATAATTAAGGACGTTGCTAAACTAATGAGTGCGCATATCACGTTCGATTCTCAAACAGTGCCAATATTTGTATGCATGAAAACGAATATTTGGTTTGGTCTAGGGGTTTTTTTTTGAATCATATAAAATTAGAACATTTCGTTATTTTGTAAAGGTCTAAATTTGTTTAATATCCTTTTAAGTAGACACAATCTGTGTGCATTGTAAATATGCATCTAGAAAAGTAAAAAAAAATATGATTATTAAAAAAATAGAAAAAACCATTTGTTGCCCGTACCCTTGTGTATTTATAATCTTTTGTTGAATGCGAATAGCTTTAAAATATACCTGTAACAACGCACTAATGAGTCTGACATCGTGTTCCTAATCAAAACTGTTGATAGAGGACATCGGAGGCAAGTCGGTGCACAGGGTAATTTGCAGCCCGTGTTGAGTTGCGACATTAGTTAAACTACAATTTGTCGCAACGACTTAATTTACTCTAACGCTAATGCGACTTGTGAATTAGTTGGAGCACCGCTTGGGTGCTATTAGGAGTAGGACGGCTTGTTATATAATTCATTTTCTTTAGTAATATTTTATAGTTGGGTTGTTAAAACTTCGTCTATCAATTAGTGCTTAGTTATTGACTTCAGGACAACACAACTAAAACCTTACATATTTCAATCTCACAATTGGATATAGTTGTGAATGTTATATACAAGATTTCTGATTAGGAACAACCGCAGTACCAAAATTTCTGGCTAATTTAGACCGGTATGGCGTTCTGTTAAATATCCGCTTGACTTATCATGTTTGTCTTTGCAAAACTCGGACCCCTTCACACATCCAAAAGGTGTATGTATCTACACACGAAGTCGATACACACAACTTGAATCTTAATGGTATGTAGCACCAACCTACGATTATGAATTTTTCTGCAATTTAAAATATATTACCTAAGCGTAACTTTAGAGCAAGACTATTGAGAATAAAACGAATTGAATAATTGAAACAAATACCAATCGTCATAATCTGTCTCAAATACAGACAGTTACAGGGTGTCTGGAGGTGTTCACTTTTCTACAACTACCCAAGGGGACTGCGCCAAGTCACAACACATGCATCTCTCACTACTACTTGGCTTGTACGTAGCTCTTGCCAACCTTAGACAGCCAACGGAGAAGAAAATAAAACCATGGTTTCTGTTATCATGCACTTAATGGACGCCTTGAAAATCTACAATGTGATAGAAATGTATGATAGGAATCGCGTTTCGATCAACGACAACGCAGCTCGTACCTTCTAAAAAGTGGCTGCGATCCAGATCCAATTGTTTTTCGAATCAACATTACTGGGAATGTTCGGTTTGGGGCAGAGCGATAAATTGGACGGCACCTGCGGGAACCAGCGATACCGTGGATTTGGCCACAGAGATACTTTCCATTTTAGAACTTAATCACCGATCAAGCCGACTGACTGAAATGTAAATTGTATTTACCCTTTCTGTACCATGTTACTGGATTGGAATCAAAGAAGAGATATGTTTTTTCATTGTGAATATGTAAGGCATAAAATAAAATAAAATGTGAATGCTCATAGTGCATGACAATATAAGAAAAAGGAAAATGTGTTTGTTTATTATGTATAATACTGTGACTAAGAACACATTACTAAAGTGTATTCGCCTTAATAGAAACAATAAGAAAAGTGTTATTGGACATATTCTTACTTTTAAAATATGTAGTAGTTTATGATAAAAGAAAGTTACTAATTAGTCTTTAGATAGGCTAGATTTTACAAGATTATTATAAGTATAATCTTATAAAAGATTATATTAGGTCGGGGAAAAAGTCTTTTCGCATAACGTAGGTATAAACTTATTATAAAATTTTTTTGACTGTACTATTTGTGTCTGGCTGGTTTTGGTAACATTAAAAAGGTTCCATTATAAAGAAAAGAAAAAAATAAAAAAAAGTTGTTTCCCGCTATTTTTCATTTGTTTTTCTCTCCGTAAAAATGAGTGAATCTAATGAAGAAATTCGATACATTTTAAAATTTTATTATAAAAAAGGCAAAAATGCAACTCAAGCAGTGAAAAAAATTTGTGATGTTTATGGACCTGATGCAGTGTCAGTAAGAATAACACAAATTTGGTTCAAACGTTTTCAGTCCGGAAATTTTGATGTTAAAGATGCACATCGCTCTGGTCGCCCTGTTACGAATAAAATGGACGCCATTTTTGAAAGAGTGGAGCAAGATCGGCATATTAGTAGTTACGATGTAGCTGAAGAACTGGGAATTGACCACAAAACAGTTTTGACCCATTTGAAGAAAGCTGGTTATACAAAAAAGCTCGATATTTGGGTGCCACTCGAGCTCACTCAAAGAAACTTAATGAACCGTGTACTCATTTGCGATTCATTATTGAGACGTAATGAAACCGAGCCGTTTTTGAAGAGATTGATAACTGGCGATGAAAAGTGGATCACGTACGACAAGAACGTGCGAAAAAGGTCGTGGTCGAAAGTTGGCCAGGCTTCACAGACTGTGGCCAAACCTGGCCTAACACGAAATAAGGTGATGCTGTGTGTATGGTGGGATTGGAAGGGCATTGTTTATTATGAGCTTTTACCGCCCGGCAAAACCATCGATTCTGATCTTTACTGCCAGCAACTGATGAGATTAAAGGAAGCAGTCAAGAGAAAACGGCCGGAATTGATCAACAGGAAGGGTGTGGTCTTTCATCACGATAACGCTAGACCACACACATCTTTAGCCACTCAGCAAAAATTAAGAGAGTTCGACTGGGAGGTCCTAGTGCATCCACCATATAGCCCTGACCTTGCGCCTTCAGATTTTCACCTGTTTCGGTCTCTGCAGAATTCTTTAGGTTCTGTAAGGTTGACCTCAAGAGAGGACTGCCAAAACTATTTGTCCCGTTTTTTTGATCAGAAGTCCCAAAGTTTCTACAGTAACGGGATAATGTGTCTGCCCACAAAATGGCAGAAAGTTATTCAACAAAACGGTACATATATATTGTAAATAAATGTAAATAAACTTTGAAAAAAATGTCTTGACTTTTCATACAAAAATACGAAAAGACTTTTTCCCCAACCTATTATATATATGTCACCGTAAAATTGTAAATAACGTTAAATTATAATCTATCCCGCGATATTGTAATCTGTCGAAAAATTGTGATCCGTAACAAACTGCTCACAATTTAACGCATTATTTTTCGATAGATTATAATCTATCGAAGACAAACCGTCAGATTGTAAAATGGCATGCGATAGAACGCACCTCGCGCTCTGATTGGTTGAACATCATGTTCCCCGCTCAGCCGACTCAACAAAACTCTGAATTCTGCGTAGTTTTGTTGACAGACAGACTCAATATCCGACATTGTAAATATTATCAAATAAGATATCAAATGACACGCATAAAAAATATTAAAACACTGAAAATACAAATTAGGTTATGTTCGGTGATTGAACTCTTATTCATTATTTAACTGCACTTCTTTAGATTATCACAGGTCCGTTAACATCCCTACAACTTATTATAATACAATGCGTTATTATTATTAACACGAAATCTGTTTTAAATCACCAAAACACAGATTGTTTACATTTCACAACAAATGAAGAATAACCATAATAATAAATAGAAAGACTAATAACCACCGAAGATGGCGACGACGGGCGGCTGAGCGGGGAACATGAAGTTCAACCAATCAGAGCGCGAGGTGCGTTCTGTCGCATGCCATTTTACAATCTGACGGTTTGTCTTCGATAGATTATAATCTATCGAAAAATAATGCGTTAAATTGTGAGCAGTTTGTTACGGATCACAATTTTTCGACAGATTACAATATCGCGGGATAGATTATAATTTAACGTTATTTACAATTTTACGGTGACATATATATTAAGAGTATTATACAAGATACTAAAATGTATAAGCTGATCTGGAGTTTAGATTCCCAAGTCTCGTTCTTGAGCATAAGGATCTTAATATTTAGTAGTAAGGATCTTAAAGTTTAGTTTTCAGTGTGATGTTGTTTGTCTTTTTGTTTATTATTATTAGTACCGCATATTTAGTTATTATTTTTTGATCCTTATAATTTAAGTTTTAGAAATATTTTGTAAATATTTTATAAGATCCTACGTTCCGCACTGCACCCAAAATGGCCCAGCTGAAAATCAGCGCTAGAACACTGGACTAGCATATGCTGAGTTGGGTCATTTTGGTGCATTATATAAACATTTATTAATTGTTTTTAGTTTTAATTTTTAATTGTATGGTGCACCAATAAATATTTTTATTATTATTATTATTATTAATATCATATAATTATGGTATCATTAGAGAGGATATGAAGACCTTCGAGATTGTAAAAAAAACATCTGTTATATTACTAAATTAACACCTTATTAGGAAGATAAGTACTTTAGGGCGGTGCAGGAACACCAGCGCTGCTGTATTATTAGATACAGCAGCATTATGCTGATGTATCGCCCTTTTGACAGGTAACATTACCATTAGTTGTTGTAATTATTATTGATATATTTGTTTAAATATTTTTGTTTTGTTTTTGTGTAACGTTTTTTTGTAACTGCTTAAACTATTTGTTATGTAATGTTATTTTGTCAATAAAAAATATTCTTATTCTTATTCTTTATTAGAAAGATTAGTTTTGCAAACACTTAATAATGCCGTGTATTGTATAATAATGGAAATCTATTCAGACAACAGAGAGAATAATCTCGAAGATTGATACAGTTCGTGAGTAATCTTCGTCTGTTTATTTGCGTATCAATATACTGATGAAGGCTCTCAGTTTGCTCATCGAGATGAAGTAACAATCAATGCTAACCTTAAAGTCTCTTACTTATGGAGAAAGTACTTGTTTTGACCGTTTTCAGTTTGAATACTTTGTGCTCTTCTTTAACCTCACAACTTTAGCAGGCGGCCACCTGATGGGAAGTGATCACTGCAACTTATGGTCACTTGCAATAGCCGTTGCGCGTGTTGCTGGTCCTTTTAAACCCGATTCTTAACCTTATTGAAGAGCCATAAGCTGTAATTTAGTTTTGAGTTATTTGTAAAGCACCATTCTTGCACTTGGTATTTCTAAGGTCAGGGTGAACTCCCTGCCGACGCGACGGCCAGCGGTGCGTTGATAAAAAAAATTTTTCGTCTTAAGTGCTTCGTTTTTAACCAAGACGTTTAAGGATTTCAAAGCCAATCCTTGAAAATTAATTGTTTCTTATATCCTGGCATTGTCACTCTAAGAAGTTTGGGTTGTGGAGGTCAGATGGCAGTCGCGCCATGTAATGTAATAACTGAAGTTCAGCCAAATCTGGTTAGACCAGTAAGCAGACTCTGGGCCCTGAGCTCAAGACTGGGGCAATCAGAATAATGCTAGATTAAAAGAGCATAGCCCGTGAGCTTCTTGCTAGTTCAGAGCGATAGCTCGGAACTTGCACTTTAATTTACTTTCACTCAAATATTTTTTGTGTGCTAATTGTTTTGTTGCATGTAAGTGAATCTAAGATTCGTGATTTCAGTGCAAGCATATTTTGATTGTTTTTTATATTAAATGTGACATTTTCAAGAACTATGTACATACATACATACATTCACGCCTGTTTTCCCGAAGGGGTAGGCAGAGGCATATTAGACGCCCAGACTTCGCCAATTATATAATTAGTCCTACGTAAAAGGTGGCGAGCCTATTGGCGCTTACCGGGCATTGTTATGTTCGCCAGAGGCTCGTCCGTTGATCGGCAGGTGCACCATTTGCAGGTGAGGTCGGCTTGGGCTCCTTAGTTCTTGGTAGGATACACCCTATAAGTACTATGTAATCATTTATAAAATATTTTTTAAATTGGAGTTCAACCGAGACTAAAGCTTATGATATACCTAGATCCCATTAAACTCTTAGCTAATTATGTGAAGATGTCAAGAAAAATTGTGATTAACATTTTAGTCAATATAGATCCTACAGATGTTCTAAAACAACGTAAGGCAATAAAACGAGTCAAGATAAGAAACACCACTTGAGGGAGTGTCTGTAATCGGTTTAACCGCTACTGTAGTAATAAATCTTCTCCTGCGTGTTTTTATTCTGCTAGGAAGATTTTAAGCTAGTTTAAGAAGTTTTGTTTCAGAAAATCCCACCAAAAACATTTTCATAAATAATGTTGTCAAAGCGAGACCATATCCATGATGCCAATTCTTATTGATTCGTGATTTAATTTCTTATTTTACAATTGGTTAACTATAAACAGAGGCATTATTGAGTTATTGTAAAAAAATGTGGAATCAATGGAGTAACCTATGTAACACAGACTACATAGATAGTGAATGATGTACCTGCTTATTTAATTGATTGTATAATTTGAATCTTTTGTATTTGTATTCTATTTTATTGTAATTAATCTGTTATTCACCTAAATTCGTGTAAATGTAATTGGCATATGTCGTTTTTATCACAGTAAATAATAAATATCAGCTCGCATTCAATGCTATCAGATCTTATCAGCTTGGGTCTACAAGCTTCTAACTCTTCACACCCAAGCCCATCTTCAAAAACTCTATGCCCAATTATGTGACTTGGCTATTTCATTTTAATAGAATTTTGGAATGCCCATGTGATGATGGCAAAATAAATTCATTACCTAACGCAATTGTAATTTAATTTTTTTTTGTCAAAAGGTTTCAGTTCATCAAAAATTGACGTATGGGTATGATATTACTTAAGCTGGTATATTTAAAAGATATATAGTAACCATTAATTTATCATACATTTTCACGAATTTATTCCAGCTTTAGTATAATTTTGATTCACCGCAACCATTATGAAAACTACAACAAACAGATTTTGGACGTTTGGTTTCAATGATTTGCTTGATTTAACAAGCGGCCTCTTGCAATTTTTTTCTAATAACCCTTACATAAGCATCTATCAGTCAATAAAAGCCCCGTCACAAGTGCAACCATTACAAACAAACGTGCATACTTTTTTTGTTATATTTACCATATACATCAGCGACATATTATTTGTAACTTCCACAGTCAATGTCGCATGTTTTTATTTAATAAAACAAAGCATTATTACTTTTCTTGTGCAGGGGGTTTGTGTGATAGTGAAGTGTATGAATGACTGTTTTCGAAATTCGAACATATTGCCTCTGTTTAAATACAACATGGCCTACAAAATTTATTTGACGGTTTAAGTAAAATATTTTCATACAATAATTAAGTTTACTATTTGTAAAACGCTGATAATAAATTAAACAGTTTCGAGTAATAATAATATGTTCAGGGCGTATCGTGTGGGCACAGGCATGCATTTTGTGGCAGGCTCTCCCATAAATCAACGTCAAAAAAATGTATTTGCGGAGTTTTGCGATGAATATTAATGAAATTTTATGAGCATAAATATTTTGTGAGAAGGGTGATCATATATGTTATTTACATAATAATATGCAGCTATTTATTCCTATATATTATTAATGTGAATTTCTTTCCATTTTTTACATTGATTCCGAGTCTTCAATATTTAATAATAATGAGAGAGTACTGAATGAATAGCGTGTTAGTTTTATGTTTTATCGTAATACTAGGATGACGTGTCTGATCTTTGTAAAGCTTAGTTTAAACCATTATACAAATTCAGCACTGTTTGACATACAGCACATTTGATAGCGTGGGCGTTTAAGTAAAATCATGGCTACTAAGTTTAAGTTCTATTTAAGATTTTATCGAATAAAAATCAAAGTTAGTGCGAGTGAAATTGCAGACAAAAATCAGTAATAGGTACATACTTGATCACATAGATATATGCCAAAAGCTATTCGTTAATAGAGATTACGAGGAACCATGCTAGTGTTCGGAAAACCCCGACAAACAAACGAATGATCTCCGCAGAGATTTGTGGTAATTAACTTTCAGTTTTGGACTGGATTCTGAAAGCCAAATGGACGCGCTAAAATGCGCCGTGGAACTTAATTGTAGACTGAAGGAAATGGATGAAATTGTTTTCTAAGTCGACATTTTTATTATACTTTTAAAAATTACAATGTAATATCTGTTGAAAACAATTGGGGAGGCCTTTGTTTAGCAGTTGACCTTTTTAGCCGAAATTATGATTACTTACTGAATGTCGTTTAGCGACTGACCGGAGATCGAATTACATGTAAGTTAATCTAAATTATATTTCTAAGTTAATCTTTTCTCAGCACAGACATCGTCTAAGAACAAAATTTCCTCAATTCTACTCAGGTTGTACGCAAGCCCAATATGGATTTGTGGATGCAGACTCCAACTATTTTTCAAGACGTGGTTTCAATAGAATGAAACTAAATACTTAAAATGAGTATTGATATTTTTATTGTGATCTAACAGACAAACTATGTGTATAATTTTGTTGGACACTATATTATATTCTAAGCTACATACAATGCACCTTTTATTAAATAATACATAATCACCAAATGCCACGCTAATTTTAACTTGGCCAAGGAATGGCCTCTAAAAATGTTGCTTTATATTGATAAACATCCTACTTAGTCTTAATGAAAATCCAACTTTTTTATTTTAATAGAAATTGCTATAAATGTTTAATGTAAGATAAAATTAATTATGATATTTTGGTTAAACATAGAAATACCTTTCCTCTGCAAACCATTTCATTTCTAATTAAGTGTATCGGTATTATACAAGCTACAGCTACGGCTTCACTCGCTTAAAACCTGTTTTTGATATTACGTATATGAAGAAAACTACGCAGGAATGCGATTAATTGGACTTATTATCATTTGCCATAACAATGTTCACTTATTTTTTAATTCAATATTTACAACTCCTAGAACCTCGTTTCATCCCACACAAATTTTCTCGAAAGTGGTTGTCAACAAACTCAACTTATCGCATCTTTCCCTATTGTGTATTCACCAAAATAGTACCAAAATGATTTTTTTCCTCTCATTTGGTATACACTCACGGTTTGTACGTTCAGTTTGTAATATAGTAATCACATAAAATTTTATTTTAACAAAGTTGTATAGTGAGTTTTGTCGCTTGTTTGTTTGCCTCCTTGCGTACTTGCTTGCATGTTTGCTTGCTTACTTGTGTACTATGTAGTACGATATTATGTACGCATATTTGAAGCATTATATTCTTATAATAAAATTAACTCGTCCGCTGTTTTATTCTAGTCAAAACTTCTTCTCTGATCTGTATAGCATTGTAAATGCAAAAAAAAAACAAAATAAACAAAATATTACATTTTTATATTGTGTATAAGTACAAAACGTACATATCGAATGTGAACGTCTTATTTATACACCATATTTCTGGAAAATGAAATGAATTTAAAATCTTTATTGATTAGTTACTAGGTTATTAGATTAAAAAGAGTAAAATTCGTAGATATTAATTATTATTCTGCAAAATTCAATTTTAGATTAAAAACTCTGATTAATCTGTGCCTTTATTTGACTATTGTCTACAACAAGCCCTCCTTAGTTTGGTGCTGAATGGCACTTTGTGCAATGTCCGAGGATATAAATATTTAAATAATTCTCAACTGACTGTTGGGATTCGTATTGTATTGATTGTTCCATGGTCTGTAATTCTCAGAGAATAATGTATTAAAATATTAATTATTATTAAAATGTCTCTTGTCGTGTGAAAACGGTCTGCGTAGTAATAACAGGAGCCGTTTCCGTATAATAATATTATGCAAAGTCATTCCGTTCATTCTGATCGCCTCGGTAGTCGATCAAAATGTTGTGGAGTATTCAACAGTGCGTATATTCCGGCTTAAATTTTGAAGTTATTTTGAGCATTATATGTGGGCCTATATTATTTTCCAGTTGTCAGTGGCTTAAAAAAAGTATATAGGCTCTATCTTATAGAACTTGATTTTTTTGTAAAATTTATGTCGATAAATAATAGAATATCGCGTGGCGCACGTGCTTACTAACGACGAAACTCAGATATATGGCCTTACTTAGAACTTTTACGTTGTTCAAATTAAATAATATCTTAAAAACTAATTGCACTTTAGATGAATATGAGTTATTGAAATGCTTTGTGTATCGTTTAACAACATTATAAAACGAAATATATCATCATAAGTGTAAAAAAGTCCTAACTTTTGACATTCTGAATTATAGTATATTACGTAAATATTAGGTCGGGGAAAAAGTCTTTTCGCATAACGTAGGTATAAACTTATTATAAATTTTTTTTGACTGTACTATTTGTGTCTGGCTGGTTTTGGTAACATTAAAAAGGTTCCATTATAAAGAAAAGAAAAAAATAAAAAAAAGTTGTTTCCCGCTATTTTTCATTTGTTTTTCTCTCCGTAAAAATGAGTGAATCTAATGAAGAAATTCGATACATTTTAAAATTTTATTATAAAAAAGGCAAAAATGCAACTCAAGCAGTGAAAAAAATTTGTGATGTTTATAGACCTGATGCAGTGTCAGTAAGAGTAGCACAAATTTGGTTCAAACGTTTTCAGTCCGGAAATTTTGATGTTAAAGATGCACCTCGCTCTGGTCGCCCTGTTACGAATAAAATGGACGCCATTTTTGAAAGAGTGGAGCAAGATCGGCATATTAGTAGTTACGATGTAGCTGAAGAACTGGGAATTGACCACAAAACAGTTTTGACCCATTTGAAGAAAGCTGGTTATACAAAAAAGCTCGATATTTGGGTGCCACACGAGCTCACTCAAAGAAACTTAATGAACCGTGTACTCATTTGCGATTCATTATTGAGACGTAATGAAACCGAGCCGTTTTTGAAGAGATTGATAACTGGCGATGAAAAGTGGATCACGTACGACAAGAACGTGCGAAAAAGGTCGTGGTCGAAAGTTGGCCAGGCTTCACAGACTGTGGCCAAACCTGGCCTAACACGAAATAAGGTGATGCTGTGTGTATGGTGGGATTGGAAGGGCATTGTTTATTATGAGCTTTTACCGCCCGGCAAAACCATCGATTCTGATCTTTACTGCCAGCAACTGATGAGATTAAAGGAAGCAGTCGAGAGAAAACGGCCGGAATTGACCAACAGGAAGGGTGTGGTCTTTCATCACGATAACGCTAGACCACACACATCTTTAGCCACTCAGCAAAAATTAAGAGAGTTCGACTGGGAGGTCCTAGTGCATCCACCATATAGCCCTGACCTTGCGCCTTCAGATTTTCACCTGTTTCGGTCTCTGCAGAATTCTTTAGGTTCTGTAAGGTTGACCTCAAGAGAGGACTGCCAAAACTATTTGTCCCGTTTTTTTGATCAGAAGTCCCAAAGTTTCTACAGTAACGGGATAATGTCTCTGCCCACAAAATGGCAGAAAGTTATTCAACAAAACGGTACATTTATATTGTAAATAAATGTAAGTAAACTTTGAAAAAATGTCTTGACTTTTCATACAAAAATACGAAAAGACTTTTTCCCCAACCTATTATATTCAAAATTAATGCCGTTAATTTAGTATAACTGCACTTAAGAGATTTGGTAACCTTATAAATCCTCCAAATCTACTAAGGTTAATCTTAAGTCGAAGAGTGTCCAGCACGATCAAGTTTACCTACAGTACATTTCATAAATAACAATTCTACCTTATAACCGTTGGTTTGTGGAATGAGCTCCCAGACGAGGTTTCCCCAAGAGATTACAAATCCAGAAACGTTACTTTAAATAAATAATAAATAAATATTTTCTGACAATTACACCAATGCTTTAGTTCCAAGATAAGTATTATTAAGAACTTGTGTTATAGAGTGTATACCATATTTTTTTGTAAATACATACTTATTATACATAGGAAAACACCCAGACCAAAACAAATATTCATGTTCATGCACACAAAGATTTGTCGTGTGTGGGAATCGAACCCACGACCTCTGGAGTGAAGTGTACTGACACCTCCACGCCATATGTGTCGTCAACACAGTTACACAGTTAGTTACACAGAAAATGTCGTAAAACGGTTTTGAAGGTCGTGAAACGGTTTTAAAGGGTCGGCGACATGCTAGTGATGCTCCTAGGTATTGCAAACGTCCATGGGCTGCTGGTCCCACTTTCGATCAGGTGGGCCTTATGCTCGAGTTATACCTTGTGGTATAAAATAAGTCATAATCCTATCTCCAGCGCGCCATTATTTTCAGATCATCATCTGAGCCATATGACGTCCAATGCTAAACATAGGCCTCTCCTGTAGATTTGCACATTGAGAAATCCTCACTCGCCTGCATCCACCGTCTTCCCGCCGCCTTCATCCAGATCATCGGTCCATGTCGTGGGAGGCCGTCCTCTACTACGCTTACCGGTCGCCATTTAAGAATCTTTACGCCCCATCGGTCGTCTGTTCTTCGTGCTATGTACCCCGCCTACTGCCTCTTCAGCATGCAAGCTCGCCTCGCTACATCGGTCACTCCATTTCTCCTTCGGAATTCCTCATTTCTGATTCTATTACGTACTCCGAACATAGCTTTATCCATTGCACGCTGAGCGACTTTGAGCTTTCTTATGATTCCCATAGACCAAGTTTCAGCATCATACGTCATCACTGACAACACACACTGGTCAAAGACTTTTGTCTACAGATATTGAGGTACTTTTGACGCCAATATATTGCGCAGTTTCCTGCACGCAGCCCAGCCGAGCACCTATTTCGACTTTTTATCCTATGTAATACATACTCGTCGACAACTACGAGGGCCAAGCTTCCAACAATTACTGGGGTAGGCACAACAATTACTGGAGTAGGTATATTCAGACTAATTGATTAGAAGGTAAGTATCTTTAGTTACTGCAAACTTTAAAGTAGATAATAACAAAAACTATTAGAGGAAATACTCAAAACAACTTGAAATAAATCAGAGGTTGGAGAGACGTTAGTTACCAGTTCACGTTAAAAGTATATTCGTAGAAACGGAGCTGAATCTTGTTTAGATAGATTAAGAAACTTCCAGGATGTTTATCCAGGATATTTTGAACAGCGGATTTTCTAATTTCCACGACATATATCTGATTAAATTCCGAGGATTTCGAGCTGCGGGCGGAATCTCGTAAATAATATTGTTTAACGAAATTACAGTAGGTCTACCATAACAAAATAATGTAATAACAGAAATTTTTCTCTGTATATAGGAACTATAGAATGATTGAAGTTTGAAAATATGATTTTCTTTTCATAAAGCATTTCATATAAGCCAAAAATCAAAAGCAAACAATCCTAAGCAAGCTACATTTATTTTAATGTTTAAACATTTTACTATTCGACAAATACGGATCGACATTCGGAGATGTCAACTTAACATTTCTGTAGAACTTGTGAGTGCATTCGTAGAGACGATGTGTTAGTATTGTAAACGACTATGTCCCCAAGCGAAACGCTAGGAAATTTGTAAAGATGTCCCCGATTTCTGGAGTCGCTTCGAGGGCGTGAATAAACCCACTCTGACCCGTTCTCAGCAATTTAAATCTGAATAATAATATGTAACATAAACTCCCAGGATGGTATTAGAAGAGTTTTATCTGCATCCATTTATATTGTACATAACTTTATATGACAGTATCTCATATAATTGTGTGTGTTTACTTGTGTAGGTATTTGCGAACGCCTAGCACACAGTAGAGACATATTCTTATATGTGACTAAGGTGGTCATGCACAACGGTGACTTATCCGGATTAGAGCTAATTCTATTTAAATCATCGTTCTGTCCCTCACAACTTTAAACAAAAGACTAGATTGCAACGACATTTTAAATAAACCTTAGCTTTAATCAAATTTAGAACTGTTGGGCAAGCCTCTCGTGTTATTTTTTTTCCGATATCAGTGTACTCGAGGTTAAATCATGACTATAGATGAGGTAGTATCATCGGCAAGTTTTGATCCAGTGGCTCCCTGGCGAGATTTGCTCTGTAAATAGGTTTTTTGAAGTGTCTGAATGGAGATCACAGTTTGCTGTGACCACGAGAGACCGAGCGTTACCTTTAACAACTTCAATAAATAGTGTTTACAGTTCACTAGCTTTTATATTTAAAGTCCCACGTTAGGACTCTAACATTAGTTAGTAGTTTTATATAATAGTGTGTTCCATTCAGTCTCGAAAGAAAATACTTCAGTTGAGTGAAGTCTCGAGTATTTTATTGTACTCGCCCACGTCAGTCCGCCTGTAAGACAAAACATTTACTCGGTAACTGTAACACTTGAAAACGAGAAGAACTACATCAGATTATTTATAAGAGAACTTAAAGGTTACTTAAAATTACACCATATGTTGCAAGTCACCGCGTAATAAAGTTGTAACTAAATATGCAGGCCGATTTGTGACGCCTCGTAGGGGCATTTATAATGCGCTTGCAATTATCATAATTTACAATTTCATGTTACTGGCCACGGTGATTACTTTCAGGAGTTACGTTGAACTTATTTAAAAAAAAAAGTTATAAATACTTAAAAAAGATAACTATAGTCAATTCAACTAATGATATTTTAAATCGACGTTTAAAATGAAGTTCATACTTTGATATTCCTAATCAAATGTGTTGGCAAACATTGTTTGATTAAATTATGAATTGCTGTTGGTTATATAGTTTAGAAATAGATATTTACCGATAGCATTATGCCGAGTTGTTACAACCTTGATGGCCTTTTTATGTTTTCTAATTCAATAAGGAATCCTTATTGTTAAGCCAGTATGGTCTGTCTGTGGTAAGCCACATTCATTCATCATTGAAATCAAGGCAAGAAGAGGAACTAGAAAGCTATAGGCATTACTTTATTTTACTCGCATTACTGAGCACGGGCATCCTATTTCGAACCAGGAAGAGAGGTATTCCCATATATAATAGAATTAAATATGAACTACGAGTAGTACCAGTTATGTGAGATTTTTTGGCTACATTATCGCAAAATATATGTGCGTCGTATTAAGTACATAGTCAGATTATGTCATACAAATATGATATAAACAATACAATGATACGAACATTATTATAAAAATTAAAGCCCCCTTCTTGTTACACCTACAAACAAAAAGTTTAATGATTTTGAATGTTAGTTCAAAACCTATTTGTATACGGGTCGTAAACAAGCAGATAAGTAATTGTTAATTATATTAAACCAATGCACTTGTGCGATTGACGCTGATCGCTGTAGCATGGAGTTAGTAAACAGTAATTACTCTCTCGGGGCTAATTATACTAATTTACTACAAACCGTCGATTACGCGGGATGAGTTAAAGCGGCATTAAATATGTAGCACACTTTAAATGCTTTTAAGACTGGGTAATAATAAATCTTTGTGTAATTAATGAAATCTAATTACTGACAGATAAAGTATCTTCAGATAACTTAATTGCATTTTGCATTAGCTGGTACTCACAATTGAATTTATTAAAGAGTTCCATTGTCTATTTTCAAAGATGTTTCTGTCATCATCATATCAGCATTATAAAGTTCACTGATGAACATTTGCCTCCCAATTAGATTACATGCTATACGCTGGGCAGGCGGATTGGTAATCACAGTTCAAGCACGCAGGATGTCAGGCAGTCGTGATGACGCTGCTGCCCATCATCCAGTAGGATTTCTCTCTGTCTCTGTCTCTCTCTTACGACTCCCCGTGAAATGAGAGGGGTTTCTGTGCTTCTGTTTCTGTACTTTGTTTCAAATTATGTTGCTATGAAAAATTACGGAATCATGACCACAATTAGTTGTCATGTGTGTGATAGGACCTTAGAAGTGAAGTGCAAGTTTATTGACCTACGCGTCATACCAGTCGTCTAATAAAAAATCTGATATACCTATGTGGTACATAAATATAGGTGGCGATTCGATGCCAACTGGAAAATTCTTAAGTTTATAAACGCAATAAAACATTTTTTGTGAAACTAAGGGAACAGAAATCGTTGTGCTGAGGCTCCTATCTTTCTTGAAAATGTCATAGGGCGAAACACGTGTCGTGTAGAACTAATTGTTTCTCGATTTCTCGGGAAATTATATTTGCGCGGGAATTGTTACAAAGACATTTTTTATCCATCACTTGCTTACAATGAATTTCCGCGCTGTAACGTCTGAATCAATAAATCTAAGGGAGACAATAGCCAAAGTAATTCATACCTGTAGATAGTAATATTATTAATTAACGCTAATAACCTTACAAATATATGTAATTCTTTCCTGTTTGTCTTCTTGTGTCGCAACCACATACCTACTAAATAGATTATCCTACTCATCTTAATTGCTTCGTTACTCTGCGAGTCTACGCCAACCGCGCAGATCAAAATAAAGTGGGGAGGAATGTAGGATGTTAGAGCAAAAGTTTTTGCTAAAGAGACTTTATGACGTCAGTAACAAGCTTTACAGAAGAGATTCGGAAAGTTGCAGTTAAATGCAGGCGGCAAGTGTGGAATTTAATTTCGTGGTAAGGGTGTTAATCGCGCCACCGCTTTGTAACGTAAATCGTTTTGACGTCACTATTCCAGCGAAACTGGTAGAAAGCGGTGAAGGATCACTTTATAAACTTGTATTTTATTGGAAATTTACGAGGTTACCCTGTGATTCTAATGTCGAGTGAATTTGCAATCGAGACGTTGATCTGATATTTGGTAATATGTCTGTTCAATTATTAGTAGTCTCCTGTGAAGGTGCGGCTAAATGTCAGGCAATGTGGTTTTGTAAAAAATTAGAAAAAATAATACCAAAGTTTGCAAAAACCTTTATTATAAATATTATTAATTAAAAATCTTCATAAGGGTGAATAATATTTACGTTTGAAGCGTACGTAGAAAAGTAGCAAAAATAAGTATAATTATAGTATTTTAAAGCTCTTTTTGCTCAACATCATACGTTTTTTTACTCAGACCTTGTTAACAAAATCAAAAGTTCTGTAATAAATAAATATATTAAATTAAATAAATTAAATGAAGGACTATGAAGCGTTATAATGTACGTAATTCGACAAGCAGTTTGTAGTTATTTTTTTTAACAATTTTTATTATGTCTCGACAACATGGCTCTCGTGGCATATCGTCAGAGCGCCATTTTGCACACGAAATTAAAATTTTTAAATTGCAAAACGATATGGTATTCCGAAAATAATTTCTACCGATAACCACAGGTTGGCATGGCGCCAATCACGCCATATAAACGTAGATATCATTAATATCTTTACGGTGAATTGATTAAAACTTTCCCCGAAACCAGACGGACTATTAATTATGTCATTAAACACTGAAGAGTTGTGGAGCTAGCTTAATTACTAATTACCATAAATTCGTTGCCAAAAGCAGTTGTTACTTAAAAGGTCGATAAGCAATAATATTTTATTATTTACATAAATGACTTACCTGATATAACTACTTATCAATGTATCATATCGGTAGTTATTCCTAGAACAACTGACTTAGACTATAGTAACGAAATTAATGCTACTATAAAAAATATTTGCAGATGACATATCGGTAGTTATTCCTAGAACAACTGACTTAGACTATAGTAACGAAATTAATGCTACTATAAAAAATATTTCAAATTGGCTTGCAAACAACAATCTGCACTTAAATATAAATAAGACTAAATATATAAATTTTTATAATACCAAACCTAAATCTAATAACTTAAATATACTTATTAAAAATGAGCCTGTCATGGAATCTAAATCGTTAACTTTCTTGGGTATAGAGATAGATAATCAGTGCTCTTGGAAATATCATATAAAAAAAATATGTAACAAAATAAATAGATTCGCGTATGCATTGTGGCGTTTAACTATGCAGGTAAACCAAAATGCTGCTTTAATGGCTTATCACGGATATGTCGCATCCAATCTTAAGTACGGTGTACTTCTATGGGGAAACTCCACAGATATAAACAAAGCATTTGTGTCTCAAAAACGATGCATTCGAGCCATATGTAACGTTTCGCCAATGACATCGTGTAGACAGCTATTTCCTAAACTGAATGTACTTACTCTTCCGTCCATGTACATTCTAGAATGTTGTCTGTTTGTAAAAAATCATCCCTATTTTTTTAAATTTAAAAATGCTAATAGCTGCAGTATAGCGAGACATCACGGTAAGCTGATGTTGCCAAATACGCACACACAATATTATAAAAGAAATTGTTATCCAAATTGTGTTAAGATATATAATAAGTTACCAAACTCAATGAGAGAGCTTAGTTTACCCATATTCAAAATAAAACTACAGTTATGGCTTAAAACTAAATGTTTTTATTCACTCGCAGAATATTTTAACACTAAAATTGAAATTATATAATTTGATAATATTTGTTATTTTGACATCAATTTTATTTTATTATGATTATTACAATGACTTTTTAATTCTACTTATTTTATATTGACATTCACACGCCCTGCGTTTGGCAAAATAGATGTTCTTTTATATACGAAAACCACCTCATGTTACTCTATTTTATGTGAATAAATTATTTCATTTCATTTCATTTCATTTCATTTCATTTCATTTCATTTCAAAAATTGTTTTAACATGTTTCATATCATAGTGGTATCTAGTAATTATTGGGTAAAAATACAAACGTCTCTAATGGATTTTTTGTCTCATTATAGGAATTTCAATCCATTTATTTGATATAAAATTTATTACGGATCATATCTATTATTATAATGAAATATATTATATTTTTTTATTAAATTTAGAAAAAAATTACTAAATAGAATATTATGATAAAAAAAATGGCTTTTAAAGTTATAATTAGGCATACAAATATATATGAAATATTTTCTTAATTATATACGACACGAACGTTCAAAGTGGATTTTTATTCTGATTCTGTTTTATAATGATTACAAATCATTTATGCTTAATAACTAGATATATTTAAACAAGAGAGAAATATTTTTAATATAGCTGAACTGCTTGCGCTGTACCATTCATTTGAAAAGGAAGTATCCCCAAATTGGTTTTGTTTGCTGTATTATATACAAGGGAATTATATGCCTCATAGTCATGATCTCATTCTGTGAGTACTTATCCTGAGCCTTACTTATTGTCTTGGTCAGTGTCAACGTTCAAATATAGATTTGAACCCTCATGCAACATGTATCAGTATGTAGTGTCTGTTTCCTATGATAATATAATGTTTCTGATAAGCCAAAATATTCATAGGCGAATGGTTCTAGGAGCTAGGAATCTCTATGCGCCAAATGGCATTTTGCCCATAAGCACTGCACCAGTGACCACATTGTTCTCACTGCAAGATACGATTACCACTAAACTTTCTGTCCTAGTTTAAAGTCAACGAGGGAAATATTATATGTTTGTATTTTTCGGAAATACAGAGTATACGAGTATAAATATTCAGTAGTCGCAAATCTTTTATGTTTTGTATTTGAGTTTGTTTTATAGTGCAATGCATAACTTTAATTTATAGGATGTAACTCGAACTCCTCATTGTTGTTAAGCATATTTGGCTATTATAAATATACAAAATATTTATGTTATGTTTGTGTATTTATATAGCAATACTTACATCTGGCATCTAAATTTGTGTAGAGTCAGTCGTCATATCGACCCAAACAAATGGCGTTTGAGGTACGCGGAGATTAATTCTAAGTCAAAAGCAGCAAAAAAACGTAAGTGCCCCCAGTAAAGCTTTTAAGTTAAATGAAACTGTATAATGGAAATTAATTTTTAAACTTCTTTTTGCTGCGAAATATGCATGCACTAAGCTCAAATATTTATAGTCCAAAAAAGTTTTTATTCCAAAAAGTCCACCGAACTACTGTTACAGTTACTCGAACCACCCGAGGCAAATATTGCCGCTACTTCATAATAGCTGTCACAATACTGTTTGAAACTTCGTCTTTATACTTATGAGAAGAACGGATAGAGCTGGTGACATATAACAGTTACGATGTATCTAATAGAGCAGGCGGTAAAGCTGCTGAAGGCGATGAAGCTGGTGAAGGCGGTGAAGCTGCTGAAGGCAATGAAGCTGGTAAGGGCAGTGAGTTAAAACAAAACTATAGGAGAGAAAACTTCCACACTCTGTTCCACGACAAGAGAGCGCTCCATATTTTCATCTTTATGGAGTGCATCGACTGCTAACCATCAGGCAGGTTGAGGTCATGATAAAAAGTAACAAAAATATTATATAAAGTGTTATATAATAGGTATATAAAGTGGTATTGGCCCATAACATAAATATACTTTATATAATTTTCTTTACATAATATAGGACTTAAACATAGCGTCACAGATTCATACTTCTGCAGATAGCATCGCTGCATTTTAGGTATCCTAGCATTATCCCCGTGTGCCCTAGACTTGCTTAGTGCGCGTGTCTGTTCACTGCTCTAACCATATTTGGCTGAATTTCAGTTATTACACGTAGCGACTACCGTCTGACCTATACAACCCAAAGGGAAACATTATTCAATGTTTGAACAAGCTGTCAGAATATTAGAAGGCATTGAATTCCTAATTACGACTGCCATAGCTTTTCACGATAGCCGGGAAAGGCTTAACGTGCTTTCCGAGGCGAGCAAGCGATAATTACGCACATAACTTATGAGAAATGTTTTGCATTTTGGTAATCATCATCATCATCATCAGCCCGAAGACGTTCACTCCTGAACACATGCTTCCCTCATAAGCTTCCAATGTGACCGATTGCTGCCGGCTTGCATTCAACGTGATCCTGCAACTCTTATCAGGGCATCCGTCCATCTTGTAAGCGGACGGCCGACGCATTTTGGTAATGTGGACATATCATTTTTTAGTAAATTTTATTTAATAAGACTGTGACAGACAGACGAGTATGAATTTGTGTCGGTTGCAGAACCCTAAAATTTAGGTCTACCTTTTTTTCGTTAAATATAACGATACGAAGTAAGTACCTACCACTTGAAATAAGAATTAAAAGTTTGATAAAATGTTTTTTATATAAAATTGCGGGAACATTTTATTTACGGATCGTAACTGATATCTGAAAGTCAAAGCGCTACTCTGGATCTTAATAAAGATTTCTTGAAAAGATCCTAAGGCTTTGAATATCTGTAGAGATATTAATCTAAAATATTAAAGATGTACTTGTAGTTGCTATTACTTGAAATATGATTCAGTTATCAACCTAACTAACTATTTAAATATTTCAGTCGTCAATTTAAGAAATTTATAACACTATTTTAGTGTAGTTTTTTTCCCTTTTTTTGCTGGAAAAAGGCATGTTCACGGAAGAACTAAAATTATTTGTTATTAAAAAAATTATTATTATGAATATTCCTGAACATCTAACACAGCGCTTCTAGCCCCTAACTGAACTGAGCTTATCATATTATGGATATCCAACAACGCACATACATATTTTTTTAAAATTTTATACATAATAGGTTGGGGAAAAAGTCTTTTCGTATTTTTGTATGAAAAGTCAAGACATTTTTTTCAAAGTTTATTTACATTTATTTACAATATATATGTACCGTTTTGTTGAATAACTTTCTGCCATTTTGTGGGCAGAGACATTATCCCGTTACTGTAGAAACTTTGGGACTTCTGATCAAAAAAACGGGACAAATAGTTTTGGCAGTCCTCTCTTGAGGTCAACCTTACAGAACCTAAAGAATTCTGCAGAGACCGAAACAGGTGAAAATCTGAAGGCGCAAGGTCAGGGCTATATGGTGGATGCACTAGGACCTCCCAGTCGAACTCTCTTAATTTTTGCTGAGTGGCTAAAGATGTGTGTGGTCTAGCGTTATCGTGATGAAAGACCACACCCTTCCTGTTGATCAATTCCGGCCGTTTTCTCTCGACTGCTTCCTTTAATCTCATCAGTTGCTGGCAGTAAAGATCAGAATCGATGGTTTTGCCGGGCGGTAAAAGCTCATAATAAACAATGCCCTTCCAATCCCACCATACACACAGCATCACCTTATTTCGTGTTAGGCCAGGTTTGGCCACAGTCTGTGAAGCCTGGCCAACTTTCGACCACGACCTTTTTCGCACGTTCTTGTCGTACGTGATCCACTTTTCATCGCCAGTTATCAATCTCTTCAAAAACGGCTCGGTTTCATTACGTCTCCATAATGAATCGCAAATGAGTACACGGTTCATTAAGTTTCTTTGAGTGAGCTCGTGTGGCACCCAAATATCGAGCTTTTTTGTATAACCAGCTTTCTTCAAATGGGTCAAAACTGTTTTGTGGTCAATTCCGAGTTCTTCAGCTACATCGTAACTACTAATATGCCGATCTTGCTCCACTCTTTCAAAAATGGCGTCCATTTTATTCGTAACAGGGCGACCAGAGCGAGGTGCTTCTTTAACATCAAAATTTCCGGACTGAAAACGTTTGAACCAAATTTGTGCTACTCTTACTGACACTGCATCAGGTCCATAAATATCACAAATTTTTTTCACTGCTTGAGTTGCATTTTTGCCTTTTTTATAATAAAATTTTAAAATGTATCGAATTTCTTCATTAGATTCACTCATTTTTACGGAGAGAAAAACAAATGAAAAATAGCGGGAAACAACTTTTTTTTATTTTTTTCTTTTCTTTATAATGGAACCTTTTTAATGTTACCAAAACCAGCCAGACACAAATAGTACAGTCAAAAAAATTTTATAATAAGTTTATACCTACGTTATGCGAAAAGACTTTTTCCCCGACCTAATATGTACTTTTTACACATAATAAATGGTTTTTCCTACGTCAAAGATTCGGATTATCATCATTTTAGCTTAATGAAGTCCTACAACTGAGCACGGGCCACCGCCCTCATGAACACTTCTTAACCCAGTGCGTATTGTAGTGGAAATTACAAACAAAAATAAACAATTAACCAAATCCATAACACTTATATATATGTCTAGAGCGTCGCGCTCTATACATACTTGCTTTTATAGAACTTTTCCTGTCACCTTTTGATTTTAGGCTCTCATGTGCTTCGTTAAAACAGCAAAACAAATACTGACCCATATGGCGTAGTGGCGAGTATAACCACACTCCACTACTAAGATCGTGAGGTCGATTCCCACACAGGACAAATCTTTGTGTACATGAACATCAATATTTGTTTTTTACTATGAATTTAAAGTATATACTTACAAAAAAAAGTATTTATGTATGTGTTTGCGTTATTTAGTATCCGTAACACACGTTCTTACTGATACTTATCTTGGAAATAAATTATTGGTGAATTAGTCTGAAATAAATAAATTTATGAAATGAAATGAAATAATTTATTCACATAAAATAGAGTAACATGAGGTGGTTTTCGTATATAAAAGAACATCTATTTTGCCAAACGCAGGGCGTGTGAATGTCAATATAAAATAAGTAGAATTAAAAAGTCATTGTAATAATCATAATAAAATAAAATTGATGTCAAAATAACAAATATTATCAAATTATATAATTTCAATTTTAGTGTTAAAATATTCTGCGAGTAAATAAAAACATTTAGTTTTAAGTCATAACTGTAGTTTTATTTTGAATATGGGTAAGCTAAGCTCTCTCATTGAGTTTGGTAACTTATTATATATCTTAACACAATTTGGATAACAATTCCTTTTATAATATTGTGTGTGCGTATTTAGCAACATTTACTTGGGTATAAGGACAATTCCTAGTATTTAAGTTTTTTTTTCTTCGATATTCTCTCGTATAAAGTCAAGTAATAACAAAAATCAAGTTATTTGCATAAATGCTTCGTTTTCTTCATTTAGTCAAAGTCAATGTCAAGTGCAGTCCGACATAGTCAAGTCAAGTCAAAGGAATGCCATAGTAAAGTAGTGAAGACTTTACTAGAGGCGTCTGTGGATATTTGGAGTCAACACGAAACAATCACAGTGAACTGCAGAAGAAGTTATATTTAAAAAACCACCACATTTCCACGTAAACAGTCGAATGTACACTAGTTTTGGAAAATAAAATACTGCCGAGATGTGTCTTTTTCCGCGTTGAGTATTTTAGTTTCTACCGAAACTTTTACCGGGAATGCGGGTGAATTATATTCACTTTCCATGTAGAAACATATGGAAAGATTACAAATGCAAAAGTACCTAGTCCTTTGAGTTCCTTGTTTTATGCCTAAAGCTAGACCAATTCTTGTATAGAATGGGATTCTTGATTAATTGGAGCATGAAGACAAAAGATATGTTTAACCAGTTTTGCGCAGTAAATAGGTATATGTTCCATTTAGGGATCACTATCTAGCAGTGCGCGGGTAGCTACAGATTATGGGAGTCTGTCATAATGAGAACTATCACCCAGTCAATCTTATGGGCAACTGTCAGTGATACCTAAAACAACTCAACATATCCACATAAAAAAACTAGTGTTGTTAGCAATTAGTGGAACTGGTTATCTATTTAGAAGTGCCTTGACAGAAACAAGGCTTAGATTATTTCTTGTTATTATATTTAAAAAATAAAACTAGCCCAAGAAATACGTTCCGAGAAAATAGACAGCATTAAAACAACTTCGCAATTTAAACAAGGTTAAAACAACATATAGAAGTTACGGTGGATCAGCAAGATAATGTTCAATTGTATATGGTAATGTTAGCTTGCCAAAAAACATTTAGATATTAAGACATATAGTGCGTTTCCAGACTTTACGGCACATATACGCTTTTTCTAGTTTCCGGGCTAAGTCTCTTGAACTATATTTTTTAATTTTGCCACGAAGATATAATACTTTGCGCTATGAAACATTTTATTACTGTCGCCGCAGTCTGCCACTTAAGTCGGCAGCGAGTCTTAAAAACGTCTCGGATAATTAAAATAAGTACTTCTTTAACTTACACTTAAGACATAGATAATTTATGGTTCCATGAAACTACTTTGCATTTTCTATGCAATATGAAAACCTTTTTACTGATTCAAGAAAGAAGGTGACTTTCTGAGGAACTTAATACATACCAGTTCATATTATGTGTGCATGTTCATAATATGTATATTGATTATGTTTATTCATCAGTACAACTGATGTGTAGTTTTGAGACCTACAACTAAAAAATTATCCTTAAATCTTTTAATGTTTATTACTTTGAAAGATTTCAGTTCTTAATATTAATAAGAATATTAACCTAAGTACAAAGGAAAACATTTTACTTTAGCCTGACTACTTTTTTTTAATAACTTAAGTTAATGCTAAGCACAAAAATCCATTTTCGTTGAACCTAACTTAATTTACGTAAGATCAAAACGAAAATAGTTAACGGTACCAGAGGCGAAAGCTTTTCAGGAGCAATTTCGGCAGATAATGCAATTTGTTAAAAGCCGTTCTCTCATTTGCCTTTATTATTAGTGGCCCTTATAGCTGGAGCGCTAAAATTTGAACCATAATTGTCTTCAGGAACGATTTTCGATATTTTTTTATTCATGAATTTTGTCACTATCCACTACACATCGATACGTATATGCGTTGGGAAAGATAATTGTCTATAGGTTCAAGTAAGTACAGTCATGTAGGTATTTGTTAGACTCTCGAACTGCGGCGTAAGACATTAGAGCACATTTTTGCTTATAGTAGATATGCTATATCTGCCGTTTCAACGGTGAAGGGAAGGTTTGGCGCAAAGTGACCACAACATTTAGGAATGTCCCAATGATACCGCGTATGCAGTGTAGAGGATTATATAGCAGGTTTTAGCAGTAAATACTGTCTAGCATGTACCTAGACCAGACTAGGGGTAGAACTACAACATGCTAGACTATCGTAAAAAAAACTCATACCTACTAAACCTACTTAATCTTCCGTCATTCTAGGCTTAGTGCCTTTCTCCAGGGCGTCACATTGCTCTTTGCGTCGTGTGCACTGCAGAAAAGTAGTCCGAGGGGCAGCCTCGAAGAGTAGACCGGGGGGCAGTTTCGAAGGGTAGACCGAGGGATAGCCTCGAAGGGTAGTCCGAGGGGCAGCCTCGAAGAGTAGTCCGAGGGGCAGCCTCGAAGAGTAGTCCTCGAAGATGTTCTTTCTTGTGCCTGCTACGTCGGGAGGCCGCCGTAACCCTTTCGGACAGTCCCGCAGCCCCGGCAGTCTTGAGGGCCTTGAGGGCCCTCACTGTGCTGACATCTCGTTGGGGCGCGCCTGGAACACGAACATGTGTCACCCGACGTCTCGGGTGCCCACGACCTGGGACCGTGACGAGAGGCACTCTGCCTTTCTCGTTCCGCCGCCTTCTTTGCTAGCAAGCCTGTTTCCCTGAAGGGGTAGCCTTCGGGGAAACAGGCGTGACTGTATGTATGTATGTTTTAACCTTGTAGATAATTATGATCTTAAAAAGTTATATCGATAAATAGATATTTTACTTATAACTTAGGATTTTGCATATAATTATTAAATTTAAGGTTTCGCGACTAAAAATGAGACAATTTTTTTTAAAGTTTTCCTACCCAACCAAATTAAATAAATTATTTTTATTTTATGCGATAAACCGAAAAACTTTTTTCCCCTTTTGCCAAGATGGTAGCTGTAGGGAAAGCGTGGCAAACCCTCACACTTGTATTTAAACTTATATTTGTATTTTATAATAGGGATAAACCCATATGGTCCTGCTGCGTGGACACCTCGATTCTAACATTTCTTCGTACGAATTTGATTATTATTTGTTATTAGTATAATAATCATTAGTAAAAAACAACTACTATGGGATAGACTGTATAGAAGGTTTATTTAAATTAAATATGCTTCGCAAAGGTCTTTGTGTCGCAAATGTCCTATGACAAGCGTTTTAATTGAGGGACCACCTTTAAAAGATTGAAACTTTTGAATGACTACTTATATAAACTAAGGTTCAATTTACAATAGTTACAATACTTCTACTGAAGCTGCTACCATATATTAAATCCAAATTCCATAATGCCATGCTAGTTCTTTTTATAGAGTGAACGGAAATGATTGATATTTAATATTATAAGTTTATAAATTTTATACTAACACAATGCGTTTAAACCAGTAAATTTTATGGAGATTACAAGATGAGGATATCTCTTAGCCATGATTGAGGGACCACCTTTGTCCGATTGTAACTGAAGTGACTGAACTTAATTGTAACTGAACGAAGAGTGACAGATTTAAAACTATTACGCATTGAAAAGTTCAAAATTTATTTTGCATTTCACGCACGCCGAACTTAAATCTAAAGAAGTCTAAATTTGCCTCAATAACTTTCTCATTAGAAAAATTGGTATAAAATGTTATTAAATCTTTAATGAAAAATGACGAGAATCATTTAAAATCTTTTTAGTTTAATTTTGGGAAATTGTTTCAATTATAGTCCTATAATATCGGAACAAAGAGTATGCAGGGGCTTCCCGCAAACCAACATCTGGTTTTTAAATTGCGTATTTAAGCTAATTGGGATCGTTGCAAATCAGCATTGAAACACTTGGTTAAAATGAATTCTGCTTTATTTATGACGGGAATAAAACTTGAATGGGAGATTTATTATTTTTACAAAAACAATGATTGCTACCATTGCGATCTTTTCCTCGTTTTGGTTCAGCTCTGTCCGCTCGCTGTTTCAAATTGGAGCTTTTAGCGTTTCGAAGATTGCTTTAAGATTGATCATAATTTATATAAAAGTGTATAATAATTTTTTCACCCATATAATATTTTTAATAGACTAAGTATATTATGAACGTGAAATACAGTTCTTTCTTTTTTTACTTCTCAGAGTATCATAAGAAAGCTCTCGTAGCTCTGTGATACTAGATGGTCGGAAAGATCAACGAATGGCAGAGTGTATAGAGATCACACCATGGTGGGTTACTGTTTGTGTAATAGGTAATAGGAATGCTAAGTTATATGTGTAGACGTTTGTAGCGGTTATTACTAAGGGTGCTAGTCATTAAGAAAATATAAATAATTTATTCGCCACACAAGTAACCGCTAGTGCGCACTGAGTAGGTAAGTATGATGTAGGATGGCCAGAATCTCTCCTTGGTTTTTAAGAGGAGCGTTTAATAGTAGATTGTTCAAAAGCAGATATGATGATGATTAGTTATCCGTGAAGAGGTGGACGACTGCTAGAAGAAAGAAAAGAAAATCCTGGTACACCCTGCTTGAAAAGTGTAATAGATTTTACTAATTTGCCTAAGGACATGTAGTTTAGCAAATAGGCTACGTTTTATCTCTAAAGTCCCTGCTACCAAGCAGCCAAGGAGTTTATATTTGCAGTATTTTTTTAATAAATAAAAACAATATGAAACAAGAAACTACCACAAATATGAAGCAAAAAAATTTAGTCTGATAAAATATTTAATAGCCTCCTTTTGCTGTAATAAGAAACTTTAAAATACTTTGGACTTGATCTAGCTTAATGGAAGTTTTTTTAAAATATATAACGAACCTTTATCACATACATATATGAAGACATTTAGCTTAAAAACTAAGCTTTTATGACTAATGCCATTACATATAAAATGATTTAATTCTAACATAAAAACACCTGTGCAAAAAATAGTGAAGTAACGGATAATTTTACTGTAAGTACTGTGCTTAGTTCGAAACTACATAGCGTTAAGAAATGCGATCAAAAATAATGTTAAGCATTTCTTTTTATAATTTGGGTCGGAGTTGTCCAGTCTTCTCTCCGCCGCCGTAGAAACAATATTGATTGGCGCATTATCGTTTAATGTACCCATTTAGTAGTAATTAAGTAAAAGTAGAGTGCAATACAAATGCTCGTACAAATGAGTGTTTACGAAAGCGCCGTCGACAAAAAAGACCGCGCAATTTCGTATTGGAGTGGCCATTACCCGGGCCGACTGTGGAAGGAGCGTTCGCAATTGCATTGAAAATGTCGCTTTTAATTTTTCAAAATGCAAAGCACAAATTCGCGTTTGCGGCTGCCACGATAACTACCCGCCTAAAAGCCCGCCGAGGCCCGTGTGCCTTTGTTCCGCTACCACAAAGCGCTCACACACTGATAGTTTTCCAAAATCATTGTCTCTTTATAAATCCTACCATTGGTTTCTTGCTAGGGTTCTTGCTGCTGTATCTAGAATTATCACTAGTCTTTAAGATTCTTAGCACTTGGTGTCTTAGTCTTAGTAGTGGTCAAAAATATTGGCTAGACAAAAGTTATTATAATCAGTAGCGGTTTTGTCTAATTCACTAAACTAAAGAAAAGCAAGCGTATCCTTATTAAACTTACGTTATCGTCTCATCACTTTGTGAAAGAAAAAAAAACAAGAAAGTATTTTCTTTATTTTGGAACGCAGAATACTAAAAGTTTACTGGAACAAATTGTAATTTCAGCTATTTGTATTCAAAGCTGCAGAAAAAATTAAAGTTTCATGGAGGCAGGCACTTATGGGTTCCACCATTTATCTCAATATAAGAGTGGCACCAGGCGCATTCCTCGCGGGTGCCGAGGTGGAAACCCGCTCGCGCCGCTCCGTGGCTGCTCTTTTATGCCCCTTGATATATTACACTCTGCCACACACCGACTTGGTAATATCGCTATGATTTATCCGCGTGTCGCAGACAATCCCACGCCAGAAGATGTGTCGACCGTTCTCAAATTAATAACGGGGCACTAATATTGCACGCTGTTATTCTTTTCGGACTGGCTATACATTACGAGTCGATGAGACGTCGTAACACCCATTGACAGATGCTAGAACCCCCGTTGCCTTCTCACTGATTAAAAGCGAAACAAAATATCAGCGATGTATCCGCGGAGTATTGTGCTTTTGTACGACGTCTCCAGATTAAAAAGTGGGACGGGCACAATGAGGGACTTGGATGTGGTGAGAGGAGGGATAGTGGGGACCGAGCCCCCTCCTGACGTCACAACAAGAAGATGACGCCCGGATAATGTGCCACGATGTCACCGCAAAACTGCATCGTTATCGACAAATAAAGTTGCTGTTTAGATATTCAGTATTTACCATGTAGTGACATAATATAAGTACACCTAATAAACTGTGCATTTAGGACAATAGAACTTGGAATCTATTTCATGAGTCCTGTGCATATTAACATTAGGACCTGATGCCCATTTTAGTAACTTGAAATCTGTTACGATATCCTTTACTTTATAAGTTGGAGATATAGCACATGTTCACCATCAGTTTTTCACGATGAATTTATTGTGTTGTCTTTGGAAATTACTTTAATGCCTAAGATTAATATTAAGGTTTCCCTGTAAATAATACAATACTGTGACCAAATAGGCGACAGCCAGACACTCTTACGTTTTTTGAGTTCTAATCAATAACGTGTGACACTCTATCCATCTAAGTTTTTGAATACAGTTATAATTTTTACAGCCAAAAAAGACAAAGAGAAAATACTGTGAAAGTGACTCAAAGCTCGAAGTTCGACGCTTATCAGTTGAACACAAATAAATTTAACACACTAGAGCAGAGGCAGGATTTGAACTCGAGCAAGAGATTTACATGCAATGCCAGTCTTTTGGTTTGTATCACTTTGACGGTAATACTTTGGCATTCAGTGGCTTTTAGTACATAAACTAATGGTTGATATAAAAATTATGAAAGCATAGTATAGTACCTAAGCGATTGGGAACGTTTCGCTTAATTCCAAGTTGACTATACTGAGATATAAATACCCAACAAAAATGGTAGCCCACGTTAAAAGCCCACAATTCGTTACAAAATATGTCTGAATCAGGGATTTAAAGTAAGTGCCAACTTAAACGGAACCTCGGGATTAAATCGCAGAGTTGATGAGCCATTAGGCACCTAATGGCTTATGGCTTGAATTCATGCATTTGTTAGTTATTCCTTCTTTTAATTTTCCATATAATGCATATGATAAATGAGTTCTTAACTTAAATGCTTTGCTGGCTTAATTTAAATCATAGTTAATGTTGCAATGGAATTTACTGAAGTATGCACATTTTTTGGGGTAGCGTACATCGAAAAAAAAGGAATTATCAAATGTTTATCGTTTTTCTATTTGTCCGTCGGTCTCAGCCAAATGTCTCCGAATTTACTGGACCGATTTTGAATAGACTAGAATATTCGGAGGAAATTAAACAGGTGAACGACATCGCAGATGATACCGTGGCTGTTAGATCTGCATCTTATAGCTTACATACATACATACATATATTCACGCCTGTTTCCCCGAAGGGGTAGGCTGAGGCTTATTATATGCCCACACTTCGCCAACTATGTTGTCGGTCCCACGTAATAGGTAGCGAGCCTATTGCAGCTTACCGTTCACGTTTATGTTCGCCAGAGCCTCGTCCGTTGATCGGCAGGTGCACCACTTACAGGTGAGGTTAGCTTAACTCCTAGGATATTTAACAATAACAAATTTAACAACAACAAAAGCAAATAATAAACGAAAAATTTTACGTTATGAACAGTTGAAAATACCTATTTTATTCATAAAGCTTTTCCGTTAAATTTCAATGATAAGCCGAATGAAAGCAAATCGCTCTATAAGTAGAATCTTAAACCAAACAAATAACAGTTTACGAGAATAATGTTACGAATATATGAATAAACTCTAGTTTATTTTTTAATTTAACTTCAAAAGAACCACTGGAGTATCCAAAGGCATTGTTATGAAAATAACTTGACTGACTCGAGTACATTGTATGGTGTCATTCATTTTTATCTTGTAATCCTTAAAACAGCGACGTCCAAGTATAAAATAGATTCAATGACAAAGAGTGCGATTGACTTTTTCTTTATATTTTTAGAGTATATTATACTCTGTTAACCCGTCGAGAGTATCGTGAAAATATGTGACAAGGAGTATGTGGCAGGGTATGACATACCCTTTTACAAATTTGGCTGCAAAACTTGATTCGTAAGAAAAGCATTACATTACGTATTTTTTATTATTATAAGACTATATTATGACGTATCGGAAATGAAACATTTGCGCTATTTAACTATTTTTATATTTTACTTAAGAAATGTAACAGTATTTTTTTTAAATAAAAATATATGATAAAGCATTGATCTCACTTAATAAAGAAATATTCTCTTATGAACGACTCACAACTCGATCTATTTTCAAACCAAACATATCCCATAAAACTATTTTATATGGGCTCATTAGTTTTTTTCATTTGTGAGCATCAGTTTTTTGTTGTAATGGAGGCCGAAAAATCTTTTAACCTCCACGCCCTGTCAGTAATGATTTTTTATTTAATAATAAATTATACTCACACAGCGCTTCTAGCTTCAAGCTAAGCAGAGCTTGTACAGTCAGAGTAATTTAGTTGGTAACACCCAAAGCGCCGTAAAGATCCACGAAGACCCACGTCCCTATTGGTAATGACGTTAGGGTGTGTTCCGATATATATGGCGGTTTGGGTGCTATCAATTATTTGATGCTGACTGTACGACAGGTACTATGCTATACTACGATTTTATATAATTATATTTTTTTGCAATAAAAACCCGACCAAAACATTTATACATGGCCATACTCATAAATATTTTACTTATGCGAAAATCCTACTAATAACGCCGGAACCGTAATTAATTTTGAAATTCAAATTTGAATTTGACAGATTATCAATGGCGTACAAAAGAGTTACAATCTTGGTTGGCGTTACAATATTTGGTCGGTTATAATAATAATAATATAAAATAAACGTAGATAATAATAAAAAATAAACGTAGACATACAATCACGCCTGTTTCATCGAAGAGGCAAAAAAATCTGTGCCTATTTCAGAACTTAATGCGAGTCAAAGTATAACAAAATACTAAAATCGTTTCCGAGACTCTGAAACAAGTCGATTTATATTTCAAAAAAACGGAGCTCTAAAACTCCGCAGGTATGAAATGTGTTAATTTCAGAAACATTTGATAACTTTTCCACTGAATGACCAAGGAACGGCAAAATTGCTGTTATATGCCCCTAACGGTCTCTAAATCCTAACCGAATGGGCTCGAATAAAAGTGTTATGGAGACTTTACTTTAACATTTACGCAAAATATAGTCCTCTATAAACGTTTCAGGTGTTTAGTAGAAGTGAAGTATTTAGAGTAACCGATACGGAGATAAATCTATATACTTCTGCTTGCTTATCCAATCATTCCTAAACATAAATAATAAAAGTTATGTTTTAGCAGGCCGTCATGAGTGGATGCGCTTTGTACCGTGCTTACCGCATCATATCTCGAAAGATGCGCTTTAATTTTTTCTTTGGACTGCAGCGACTGCTTACCATCAGGCAGGATGTAGTCATTATGACGTGTCACACTAAAAAAATAGTCAATTTTCCCAGATGTAGTCACAAACGTAAAGGCTTTTGATCAGGCACTATTTAAACCTTATAAATGAAATGAGCTGCAAATCACGATATATCTTCTAATAATAAATTGTGTGGGATAATTTGTTATATTTTATTGTGTACGACGGCATCACGTAATTTTAATTAACCTAGATTCCCTTGTTATTGCCCAAGACAACATGTTATGAATATGCATAGGAAATAGTGTTGGTGAGAGCTCAGAACCCTGCGGCACTTTGTCATTGACTTTGTAGTACTCGGAGTAACTGCCTTCACACAGGACACGAACCTCTGATGCACTGGAAAGCCTGTCAGGGATGGAAAAATAACATTACAGACCTGTTATCATTATAGAATTTTAAATCTTGGTATAGCCTATTCTATTTCCGAAATTACATTTTAAATTTTCGATCGGTTTGTTTACCGATTACTCGAAGAGGCAGGAGCCGATTTGGGAAAATCGACTATTACGAGGACTCGACGACTCGTTAATTTTTTTACATACATACAAAATATCAATTTTGTTTCGCCGAAGAGGTAGGCAGAGACATATTATACGTCTACATTGCGCTAATTATATTTAAGGCCCCACTAGATGAGGAGCTTAATATCTTTATCGGGAATTTTTGATACTTTCTGAAGCTACGACTGTTGATCGGCAGGATGCTCTTGCAGGTGAGGTTGGCTTGGGTTCCTAAGGTCTTTGTAGGATAAATACTGTAGTCATTTTACGGCAACTAGCAATTATTTATCATCATGTTCATACTTCGTACTTAAAAGTCATTCCATCGTATTAATTATCATTATAAAAATTGTGTCGTAATTATTTTCTGACAAAAATATGAGGCTTGTAAAACGGATAATTTTTAATGCTATTTTCTAAGTGACTATGGAACTGAACGTAACTGAAGATTGCTTTAGAAAGACATTATTTTCCAACTATTTCAATTGCAAGCAATTATCCATATAAATTGCGAGATGAGGAGCATATACAAATATGAAAAGCGCTAACTCTCCTCACTCCTAAAGCAGTGAACAGAAATGACAAACAAGTTAGTTAACTACACACAATAATATTGTAAGGAAGTTAGAGTCGGCAGCCCGCAGCTAGACCGGCCCTATTTATAGAGCAGCCGTTCCATTCCGCCGTCCACACACTTGACTCTCGCTTGGCCTCCGCGACGACGTTCAAGTTTTGCGTTTCGTTCTCAAGTTAGTGCAATTTGTGTTGTGCACGTCTGCATATTTTACAGTAACCGCTTTCCTTTGTTATCTTGTTTTACGTGTACCGCTTAAGGCAAGAGATTGTTGGAGTCTTAGGCTTAAAAACAAATGAGAAATATTTACATATCCCGGAAGGATTTTTTTAACAGGAAAACCGAGTCAGTTTGAGAAGGGGCGTCACGCAGAACATACACGTGTAATTTGAGATCCAATGGTCTGAAAAAACAGTTCAAAGGCGCTCTGGCTATAAATACATTAGCTTTAACGTAAAACATATATATCTGGCTCTATGTGTACTTGATTTTACTGGACCTTTGATGGTCTAGTCGGGTGGAAGAACCGAAGACGAATATAGTACCTACAAGTATATTGGTAATCAGTCAAAACATTATGAAAATGTTACCAAATACGTGAATAAACTATAAAGATAAGGGAAAAAATGGTTGTCCAAATTAAATGCCCACCAAGCCTTTTCCAAATTCTTAACTTAACTTAGCTAAAGTTAGTTTTTTTGTTGCGGAAGGTTACACTGTCTCTTATATATAGTAATATTTACGAGTAGCACTTTACAAATCATCGATAAAAAGAGATCTTGGAACAGTAAACAAAAATGTAAAGTTTTTTTTTAAAAGTTTTGGACATTTAATATTTTGATGACTGATTTGATCGTATAGTACAAGTGGCTGATATGCAAAGCGAAAGACTCGATACTTGGAAATCTCTAAAAAAGGTCTTTCTTCGTTCTTATGAGAATCTTCGTGAACGAGGGATTAAATTGGCTTAAAAAGAATGTTTTAATTTATAATTATAGAATTTGTTTATGCTTAAAAAAGTGAACTAAGATTAATATATATAAAATAAAGAAAAATATAATGAAAGTTTATATTCGGAAATAAAATGCTTTATTATTTTTCGACGGACAGATCATCAATTAAAATCGATCTTAAATCAGTGAACAACGATTGAGAGTAACAAGTAAAGTCTTGTAGCAGAGTGGGGAGGTAAAAGAAAAAGGATGTAACGGAAGGTGCCGATGACATCGCGCGGCGAATTCTCCAGGCGAGTGGTGGGTGGTCGACTCTGGCTGCACGCCCGCGGCCGGGTCGGGGCGTTACGCGGTGAACCAGGCTCGTATCGAGGACTGACGCGATGGAAATAACATGTTAAGAAGTACCCAGTATAACCTGCTTATAAAAAAAATAATATTTTCTGACAATTACACCAATTATTTAGTTCCAAGATGAGTATCATTAAGAACTTGTGTTATGGATACTAAACAACGGATAAACATTTTTTTTTTTGTAAATACATACTTAATATACATAGGACAACACCCAGACCAAAACAAATATTCATGTTCATGCACACAAAGATTTGTCCTGTGTGGGAATCGGACCCACGACCTCTGAAGTGAAGTGTAGGTATACTGACCTCCACGCCATATCGGTCGTCAAATACTCGTATATACTTGACCTATTTGTTCATAATAATTAAATAAAAATATATTCATTAAGAACATGCACATTTTATACCACTAGAGGTGTGTTCATGTCATTAGGTTATTGGTAAACTATACCTGGTACTTGGAGAACAACGTTATGCTCAGTGTTGATGCCGCTAGTAAACGTTGATTCTTTAGTTAAGTGATGGGTAAACCAGGACCGCACCTCGATGCGTCGCCAGTCCGTTCAGATCAGGTGCAGGTGAAGTTCTTGCTATACTTTACCTTTGTAAGCCAGAACTAGTTGTATGGTAAAGCAAAGAAAACAATTGACTAACTTATTAACCACAACTAATTGATAGTTATTTATTTGGAAATAAAATGTATTATTAATAAATATTAATGAAGGCGGTCGTAGCGTAAAGCGTTCCGTCATTCGGCACCGAGTTCAAATCTTGCCTGTTACAACAATACATTGTTTATAGTTCAGTTAATCCTTAAAGGTAATCGTGGGTGTTCACGTATACCCTTAAGAGTTATGGGACTAGTCACAACTTTACTGCAATTGTAAACAATTATTTTTAAAATGTGAAAATTTTGTTAAGTTTTAGTCTAAACGAAAACTTTTATGTAGCCAAATAACGTTGTTTAATCTACAGTACAATAAAGTCGTGAATATTTTTTAATAAAGTACCTAAAGTACTATGAGGCTCATCAGAAAACATCTTATTCACTTCGAAAAAGCCACTTACCGATTAAAAGCATCCATCTCAATAGATCAGTGCAAAACTGAAGTAAGACTACCAACATAAAGTGACTAAGTACGTGCCTGTCGCAAGCCGTGCATTTCCAACTCGCCCCGGATGCGCGCCAGCTGATTTATAAGCCGATATCCTCTAGCACCATCTACAGCTACTACTGCTAAGCCCGATGGGACCAAATGCACGTTCACCCAACTTTTAACGACACCCAACTGAGATATTGCCGATTTCCGTATTAATTATTACATCTGATAAACGCAACGTGGATTAAATTCCAAAATTGAGACAAAGTTATGGATTTTTTAGATTCAGTAAAAACTGATTTTACTGACGACCGATATGGCGTGAAGGTCAGTATACCAGCACTTCGCTCCTGAGGTCTTGGGTTCGAATTTAGTATGTATAATTGGTGTAATTGTAAGAAATTAAATATTTTTATATATGAGCAGATAAATAGTTAAATAAATTTACAGTGGAAGTTTTTACGAAATATCTTTATCACTTAGAAATTTCTACTGTATGAGAACTGGTGTGGCTGATAAAGCAAAACGAATTTGCAGGCTGAGCGACAGTGCACCAACACTTTAGCCTGTTCAATAATTTTTAATTTTGATCTTGCACATCATTAATATTTTATGAGTCGGATTGAATAGATTCTTTTTACCACAAAGTGGCACTAGATTTATAGTACGTTGATGACTTTAAAAAAATATTTGATGCCATTTTGAAGAGCCCGACGCTGTGATTTTTGGATATATAACAATTACTAGTGACTTTTCCATAAAGATATAACCCCAATAATGAAGTCAAGAAGGACTACATAAGATACTGCTAGTTAGTATAAAAATAAAATATTTTTAAAAATATAATATTTACGAGTACAATGTGCTAACCTGTAGTGGCGGAGGGGTTTTGTTAACACCAGCGCCATTACGTACTTTACAGGCACACCAGTTAGATTTGAAATCCATTAAAGCTGGCTCTGAACCCTATGCTTAACCGAAGTACAGGTATGAGGAAGTTGGGCTTGTTTAAATGCTTGACCCAAAATAAAGAAAGAAATTAGATACTGGCAGTGTTATTACCAAAAATATTTAAACACTTCTTAGACATGGGTTTGCTAAACAGTGTCTTAAAATTCAAACGATGTTTCAGGTATGTTTAATTTTTTCTATTACAAAACACTGTTTAGCAACCGTTTAGGTAAAACCGCTCAAAGCGATACGTTCATTCAACGGACTTTCATTCATTTTTTCACACTCCGTGTTAAGCAAATCATGTTCGGCTTAACGGAGTTAAATATTATAAAATATGCATACTCTACATATTAAAAAATAAATGTGTGATTTTAGTGAAATAATATTTTTATGTATTTAAACAACTTTTAAGTCTACAAACGGTCATGTTAGGAATATACAATACCTACTTCTAAACAATAAGCGAAATGAAGCATGAAACGGAACGTCACAGTTGTCAGCTGTCATCCTTCTAACTATTGACAAACAAAAATCTGTGAAGTAATTGAATATATTCAAAAACAATGGAAACAATTTATTATTATGGAATATGGAGGTTAATAAACGTTACAATTTAAATGCAATTCAATTTAAATACCTCGAGGGTCACTCGGATGAATTGGTGTGCATTTTGTTTGAGTGCCACTTTGACTAAAAAGCAGCAGCGATACGCAAAAATGTCATCTGTTTAAGGTTAAGCGCGTCCTTAACAAGCATCAGCCCGTGTTTAAATTTAAACTATGCCTAAGAAGTGTTTACCTTTAGGCAATCAATATACAAGGGTTTGTAATAGCGTCTTTTTTAAACGCGTGTTCAAAATCTGTTTTACTTTTTTGTAATAACATTGTTTTATTGTTTAAATTTATAAAGATTAAATATATCAATAAATCCTTATATTTTATAGTTACACAAGCGTTAAACCTTTTAACTGGGTCAAAGTAAATGAACTAACAGTGCTTAAAAACACGTCTGACATAAGTTGAATTTAACCAAATTTTTTGCTGATCGTACGGGGAGTCTCAAAATTAAATATTGACTATAGGATTCAGGACACAAGTGACTACCTCAGGTGTGAAGAAATCAGCTTGGATTTTAAAACAGTCTTTGAAAGCACGTCCTATATGTGGTGAGCGCACCCAATTACTTCGCTGTGCAATTAAGAAGATTCACTTTGTGGAGTGGCGAGTTGCCGGTCGATAAGTGCCTTCCCTCGGACCTTACTCGTTTATATGTTTAATTAAATTCTCACTCGTCTCTAGAGTACTTTCCCTAAGACGATGTGCCTTTGCGAAACGTCTGGTCCTGCTACCGAATGATGTGCACAAGGTTGTTTTGTTCCTTTAGATGGATTAAGGATTTTGAAGCGATCGTTTTATATCTCCGTTTTTATCAACAAAGTTTCTGTGCAAACTATACTAGAAGTGGTTAGATTTTGACTATATTCTATTAGGTTAAATTATAATTTGCTGAAGGGTTCAAAAAACAAATATACATAATTATAAAAGTAAGTATATTAAGTCCTTCCTTTAATTGATTTCAAATGAACAAGACAAGGCCAATCTGCCGAAAACTCGTTACGGTTCTCAAGCTATGTCTAGATTAGTTGGGTGTTAGATGGGTGATTCTTAGGTGTTAGGGACTGGTTTGAAACCTTTTTTATTACTTACCAAGGTTTTCGCGCCCTGAGTAGCTGTCCATACTCTACGCGAAACCTAAATGTAACTGAGAATATTATCACAATCTATGTTAAGTTTTATTTATGAAACTTTTTTAATATTTACAAGCGCTTGTATATGTTAACATTGAATTTTTCTTTTAATTAGTATAAAATAAATGGCATTATAAATAATTTCTCATTTCATCATTAACAATAAAGAACAAGTTAAAAAAGATTACAGTTGTAACTTTCAAAATAAAAGTATTTTAACAAATTAATTGTAATAAACAAAATACTCAACTGAATTAGAACCAGGCAGAGAACTCAAATTGGCTAGTAGACTTATGGATGGCACCCCGCATTCCGCAAAACCAGAGCAAAAATGTGAAAGCATGCCAGTTTGACTGGAACGTGCTTTCCAATTCCCCTTCAGGGATTCATGTTGTGAGTTTAGCGCTGCTTTAAGACTACAAAGTTTAGTTACGGGCGTAACAATAGAATGTCATTTTATATTCTTTATGGAATTTTAAAAGTTTGTCACAGTTTTTAAATGCACTTAGGTTATGTAAGAGTACTTAAAAATACTTCAGTTGAGCAGAATCGGCTAAACAAGAAATAGAGTTTTTATTTAAAATTTAATATTTTCCATCTCACCTCGTTACTCAAAAATCTTAAATTATATTTGGGCGTTTAGTAAGAAAGAAAGACTTAGGGGAAGTAAATGTGTACCAAATGTTGGACTGTTCGAAGTAATGATGTGAGTGGAAAGCATCTCTAGGCAATTTTAACTTTTTTAGCGGACGAAGCAAAGCTCAACTTATAAAAGTAATCTAATCTCACTTAGAAGCAAAACAAGAAATTAATACAAAATTTTAGTACAATTTATACAACACGAAAACACAGAAGTTTTAGAGCTAGAAGTGAGAAGCTTAGCTCTACATGAGATTTGATAACTTTTTGAAAGTGATAACCGTTTGGTATCTTAGCAACATTTTGTAAATAAAATATTTTGGTAGAAGGTATATGTGAAATGTCTAAGAGTTATCTTTTATTAGCATTATATCGGTTTCCCTAGACTTAAGCATAGGGCCCAGGGTCTGCTCTGTGGTTTGACCCGATTTGGCTGAATTCTAGTTATTATATAGAGCGACTTCAGTCTGACCTCCGCAATCAAGAGGGATTCTATGATTAAACCAGCTTTCAGAATGTTGGAAGGCAATGACTTCCTAATGAAAACTGTCATGTCAGCCAGTACCAACGGCTTAACGTGCTATCCGAGGCACGGAGCAAGCGATAATTACGCACAATACTCCGAAACGTCATAGGTACCAGAATTTAAACCCGAGACCCTCTGAATTTTTAAGTCTACGGGTCTTGCCACTGGGCTATCGCCGCTTGACATTATCCTGGAGTCACATAGGCAATATTTTATTATTGCAAAAAAATTGGAATCCTTATTACTAACTTCAATCATGTAACCGCTAAGCGAAGCGAGGGCGTGCGACTAGTGCTCTATACTAGGACTCTATTATAAAGAAGAAAAATAAGACTATTTCATTCAATCAAAACGTTTTGGAACTATTTATGTATATTTTGTTTCAATATGTATACCTACGTAGTTTAAAACAAAAGAGCGATAAAAGTATTTTGAAATCAATCGTGTTATGCCAAAACGAAATTCGCAATTTTTGAAATACTTTAAATTTTACTGTGATGACAATCTTTTAGCTCTTAGTATAAATTTTTTTCAGCTGTCCAAATATTAACGGTGAATTATTATTCACATATTACCCGCACTCAATTGTCCGTGTGCTGAAATTAATGAAGAGTTCATAATACGTGAGTTAATTATAACTGGTTTAATAGAATCAAATATACAGCACATGTCAAATTAAGAATTTAATAATGAGATAGGTTTATCCGGGATTCTGATTGTTATCGTAAAAGAAACAAAGTAGGCTAGATTGGACACTAACGGCCCTCTAAATTCTCCTTGAATATATTAAAAGGTTTTTATTAGAAGAATTTTTATTTTCTGCGAACAATGAGGATTCTTCGCGGAGGGCGGATAAGAAATTGGATCATTAAAATTTCTTTGGCAACCTTTTACGTAAACTTGTCAACTCAATATCTAAGAGTTTCCAAGAAGGCTTGTAAAGAACACGCTGAAGGAAACTTATAATTTCTTTTTTGACCGGCTTAAACAAATAGGGTAGATACATAGGTGCAACATGTTCGTTTTTGGTCACAAGTATTATCCATCTTTTTCATTAATTATGTATTTATTCATCCGAATATAGTAGTGTAAAAACTCGCATGTGATCTTATGATAAGCAGCGATTTTCATTGAATTTTAATTTTCGGCTAGTGATCTTCCCGAATAATTTGTGAGTGACTAATCGATGAAGTCCACTTCTCTACGGCGCGGCGGGAGCTTGCTTGGGCTTTACCTTCTACTGCATGAATTATAAAGGAGACAATAAATTGAATAATAAAATCGTACATAAAAAAAAATATATTGTATTGCAATAAACACACACCTTGCAGTTGGTTAACTGATGAATGGAAATAGCAGCTTTTCAACAGCAAAATCAACTAGATATTTGCCTCGGTGCACGAGTCCGATTCCCACTTGGCCGTTTCTTTGTATTTGTATAGACTATAGAGGCAGTCGGGGCCATAAATCACTATTGATGCTTAGAGTTCAAAAAAACAAAACAAGTGAATATGTGATTATTATAAGCACACACTGTAGACAGTTAAAATTTTTAAACTAAGAGAGCACCTGGCCTTGATCGCATGCTCGTGCGGCTTTATGAGATATAACTACAAATTTGTTAACTTAACAAGTCGATGATGTTTCAACACCCAAGAAAAAGCTTCTAAAATATGGCTGAAAAGAAGTCATTCAAAGCTATTCGGACTCATAATATAATCGCGTAAGTCACCTCAATTTATTTGCTCCAATTAAGTTTAGCCCAAAAGCTGTGTACTGTGACAACGTTAGTTTTTCTCTTCCTTTTATCTTCTGGGTAAATGTGGCGTAAAGCATAATATGCTATTTCTATTTTAAGCGACATCTCCAAGCCCACCTGATAGTAAGTGGAAGCTACGACCGATTCCATTGAGGGTACCTCCACATAAATTTCGCTCAATACAGTCATATATTGGGCAACTCTGTTATACATAACACAAACCCAACGGAAAGTCTGTAATACTCTCTCCCCTCATACTTTTATTGCCGGATGTATTATGACAATGTGTGTGATAACCAAGATAAGATACTATCAATTTGACAGATAAACCACTACTTAACGAATGACTTATAAATTATAATTAAGTTTTTACTTCTAGTATTTTTACGGTCCAATATTCAACTTACTTTTTTATTTTTATGATACGAGTACCTTTAAATCAGAGTTTTGTTGGACGTGCGATTCCTAGAATTGTTTATGTTGTATCAGAAAATTAAAAAAATTGAACCTAAACATTAATTACCAACTTTATTACTTTCCAATGGTTTAGTATTCATTTCAATTAATATTTATTTGTTCTACAACTTTATACTACTATTTAGCAATAGGCTGTAAGACATTAGATTTTTTTATATTGTTTAATTAGTATCATATCTGATTTCAAATGCTATGATTACAAAACATTAATAATAAACCACAAAAATGGTGTTTACAAACAAAATAAGCACAGATTGCCGATGAGATAATTTATGGAATGACATTTTAGAAACACTAACAAGCCAATAACTAGCGGTATTACCTAATATCTTACGGCATCATAACATTTTATGACGTTATTAACTCTGAACATGGCGACAGGACCCAAAATATATTATGTACATACACATATTCATTTTATACATTGACCAATAGTAGTATAATTAAATAGCAAGAAAAAAAGTGGTATTTTGAGAAATACAAGATTTAAGAAGTTATGAAATCTAAACATAGCACATACACTTATTAATTAACAAGAACTGTGTAAATAAATAGTAAGAAACAAAATATTATTTTCAGAAATACAAAAGCTTCTATGAATACAATTGTTTAGATAAAAACGTCATAATATGTTGACACTTCACACAAATATTATTCCACGTATTTTAGGTGACCTACATTGTTGTGCAGCTATTCAGAACATTTTTGTAAAAAACAAACTCTTTTGAAACAGACAAAACTGCGAATTTAGGTGATATTTTACTCTCAGTCCAGCGGCTCGACCACAACTTTGAAGGCTTTAGCGCTTTGTAAAAAATCTACACCACTCTGTCTTTTGTAGCCGTCCCCTTCCATTTGTACTTGTTTACAATAATAAGTTACCTATTTAAAACAGACAATGTGTTGAAGGATAATATTAATAAAGCAGCATTTGTTCATTTTTATAGTTCGTATAATTTTTTCACTTTAGAGCCTCTTTTTATGGAACTTTGATAATTATGCTCTCATTGCAACGAACAAACGTTCAAATAAAAATATTTTTGATTTAAATATTATTAAAGTATCCAATTTGTAAAAAAAGCTTTTCATGTTTATAATAAAAATGACTTCATTAACATAATTATATGCATTTGCGTCTGTTTCTGTTATGGGGTGTATGGGGATCCTACGAACATCTTGGAGCCCAGGCCAACCTTCTTAACTGCAAGTGCAACCTGCCAAACAACGGACGAGGGTAACATGAAAGTTCCCGGTGAGCGGAAATAGGCTCGCCAACTATTATGTGGGACCAACTATATAATTGGCGAGTGTAATGAAGTTGGTTGTGTATTGTAGTTGTGTATTAATTTTAATAAATAAATAAATATATCTGACACTTACATCAATTACTTAGTTCCAAGATAAGTATCATTAAGAACTTGTGTTATGGATACTAAATACATACTTAATTTACTCAGGAGTGGAATGCGGGTATACACGCCACCACGCCATATCGGTCGTCTTCTCAATAAGTTTTGTATAAATGAATTGTTATGAAGTTGAGAATGAATAATCAAGTATTCACTTGGCATATTCTTCCCGTAAATTCGTGTATTGTAAAAACCAATCCACTAGTGCAAGTTTAGAGCAATTAGTAACGGTTTAACGAATACTATGTTAGCAGAAAGGGGCTAGGTAAGGTTCTTTTGATTTCATTAATCTTGGTACATAAATTCAACCGTACTTAGTGCTTTTCACTTCGCCGCCGCTCTGTCGTCGATTTCCTTCGGTCTATTTTTTTAATTTTCTTTACAATTCAACACCAATGCGGTTGGGGTTCTAAAGAACACCTTTGTTGGTGGTAATAGATATATTTTACTTTATAATGAAGCTTATGCAGGTGCTATACTCACACATGCTATACTCGTGTATTTATTTATATTATTTTAAGAGCTTACAAATTTAATGTGTATTTGATAGTAACTACATAAATGACGCGATTCAAGTAAACCTTTTTGTGATTTAATTTAACAGTTCATAATTTTAAATGGGAACTGGTCATATTTAGTTACTTTTTTATTTTATGTAAACATCGACGATTTGACCGCACGATGGTATGGTAAAAGCGGCGGGAAGCTGGCGGATGCAGGCGACGGGAAGCTAGCTGATGCAGGCGGCATAAGATCGATCGTCGTGGAAAACAATAGGGGCCGCCCATATTCAGCTCAGACTGTATGTTTTGGATGATGATAACGATAAGAAAGTTAATTTTAAAAAAATTGGTGCAAAACCAGTGCCATTAACAGAAAACTTTTATAAACCCCACTAAAAAGAAATGAATTGGCAAGTCACCTCGGATATAAATTAAAAAGAGATATCACTAGATGTTGCAATTTTTTTTCAAGCGTATTAAACGGAGAAATATGGAGACAAATAATCCTCAGGTTCTAATTGACATGGTTTTTGTCTGATTTTGAATGTAAGTACTTTTCAAGGATCACTGTAACATTTTTGAAGTGTGAAGATCCATTGCTTATATAATTAAATTTTATACCTTTCTTTAATTTACTTCTTACACTATTTAAAAATCAATACATATTAATCTGTATAATAAAAAAATCGAAAGGTCACTCACTCATCACGAAATCTCAGATACTACATTTGCTAAGAGTCTAAAATTTAATTTTAAAAGACATAGGTGCCCACTATGAAAAAAATTTACATAAGCCACAGGAGGGTAAAAAAGGGTGGCAAAGTTTATATAAAAAAATCTATAGTTGTAATATAGGTAGGGTTTACATTTGAATTTAAGTACTTACTTATTTAAAGAAATAAAACTTGTGTTATTGTTTTTCCAAACAATCCCATAACGCGATTTTAAAAAAAATATATACGCGGACGAAATCGCATGCGGCCTCTAGTAATGTTATAAAGATAAAAATTGGAATCTACGCAAACTACAATAATCTGTAACCCGAGGTGTAAAGCATTTAACAAGTACCAACCGAAGCGAAGGCGTGCTACTAGTAAACTATAAAGAACAGTACTCACGTATCTTTTAGCATTAGCGATTAACGTGTAGCTGCTCTTCGGAAGTTCAACGCGGCAACTAACGATAGTATCACACTTCAATCGCCAACTTTGATCGTTCGATGAAACGTTCGAACGTTTCTGCAAGCATTTGGATGCCAGTCGCAGTAGCTATTACTATATCGTTTGCGGGATCAAGTAAAGCCAATCGGTAATGCAATGACGATGAAGTTGCTAAGACTCGCAATTTTAATGCTTCGATCCATCGCAGAATGTTGCTAAATCATGATGCAGTATCAAATTAATTACAAAAAATATTACGTCATCCACGTTTTGGGCCTTTTTCGTAACAAAAATTTCGTAATGCAATTTGAATAAATAAATAATAAATAAATATTTCAGACACTCACACCAATTATTTAGTTCCAAGATAAGTATCATTAAGAACTTGTGTTATGGATACTAAATAACGGATAAACATACATATATACTATTTTTTTTGTAAATACATACTCAAATACTCATTTATTGGTAATACAACATTACACGTCACAGAAAAGAAAACATACATAATTATTGGAATTATTAAAATGAAATTAAATTACAATATCATGAGGAATTAATAATGTCAAAATAAAAAATGTCAATAAAAAATGAATCAAGAAATATAAATGCAATTAATAAAAATAAACAGTCAATAATTTTGAAAATTAAATAAAACAAAATGTCATTACTTCATAAAGTCATTAATGTCATAGAACGTTTGCTCAAGAAGATATTTTTTTAACCTCCCTTTAAAGGCGGGCAGGCTAGGTGCCGCCAACACGGACCGAGGCAATTTATTGTACACAGACGGTCCCATGATGTGCGCGAATCTGTCAGACCTCGTCAAGCGTCTGGAAAATTCTCCCAGCAAGTAAGCGTGTCGAGTGTTATACCCATGCACATCACCGCGCCTTATAAATGTATGCTCGTTAAGTCTCACATAAATCGCGACCTGCATTATCACGATACTAGGCAACGTTAGGATACCGAGCGACTTGAACAGTGGCCTGGCCGAATCGTCCTGTGCTGCCCCGACGATCGCACGGATGGCGCGTTTTTGCATCCGAAAGGCACGCTTCCATTCTGCAGCCCTTCCCCACAACTCTGCACCATACTGCAGCAGCGAGTGCACCGTCGCGAAATAGCACGCCCGAGCCACGTTCCGAGGAACTACCTTCGCCACGCGATACAGCGCGTAGCACGCACTACCTAGCCTTCCACAAAGCCTGTCAATATGTCCCGACCATGTGAGGGACCTGTCTATAACAAATCCTAATAAATTCAATGTTGGTACTTCCTGCATCCTGGTACCACCAACCACTATTGAAATAGGATTTGTAGAATGGCCGGTCAATGAAAACCGGACGAGATGCGTCTTACCCAAGTTTAATGCGAGACCATTTAACTGAAACCAAGTGGCCAGTTGACCAGCTACAAGGTCCAACTTCCTCTCGAGTAACTCATGGGTAGACGCAGTAACCAACGCCGCGACATCATCGGCGTACATAAATATGTTCGCTGCTGTTACCCACTCGGCCCACACCCCCAACATACTTAATATACATAGAAAAACACCCAGACCAGAACAAATATTCATATTTATACACACAAATATTTGTCCTGTGTGGGAATCGAACCCACGACCTCAGGAGTGGAATGCGGGTATACTCGCCACCACGCCATATCGGTTGTCAAAATTTGAAAAATATTTTTTTACGTAGGTATACCGCGAAAGTTTTTACAGCAAAGTCACAAGCCCTCACAAACTTTCATAACGTTCATAAGTTGTAACACAGCAGTATGAAGTCGGGAGCACAGCTTGTACTAAATAAATACATATTTTCTGACAATAACACCATTTATATGGTTCCAAGATAAGTTTCATTAAAAACTTGTGATATAAATACTAAATAACGATTAAACATATGTAAATACTTTTTTTTGTTAATAGGCACATAGAAATACACCCAGACCCGAACAAATATTCATGTTTAATGGAACTCATGACCTATGGAGCAGAGTGCGAGTATACTCGCCTCCATATTGGTCGTCAAAATAAAACTCCTCATAGAGTCTTTCAATTTGACACATAAGTTTGTACACAGCGTGATTGGAGGTCATAAAACGGCTCAGCATGAGCAATATGTTTGCCCGGGGCCTCATGCAGTGAGCCGTCGTAAATTCGGTAATGGGCCTGACGGTCGGTCGAGCTCTGGATGGGTACGGTGAGTCGGTGACAGAGAGCCGTCAGCCTAAGTGCCGTCATATTTAGTTATAGCCGTCACCTGCATGAACCATACACTAGATTACAGCGCTCATATCATTTTGATATGTCAATTTAACTAGTTCTACGGAGATATCTTGACATCAACTGTATAATGAGAATTACTGCGTAACGTACTACCATATTATTATAGTTCCTAACTAAAATATTAGTGATTGTTAATAAGAAACAGAGCATATAAATAGTGCAAACTTATAAATAACTTACTTAATAAATAAATAATTACCTAAATTTAATAGATTTCAAACAGTTTCTTTTTATATTAGGTATGTTTTAATAAATCATTTTAAAAAAGCTAGCATCAACAACTTTTCGAAAACACTATTCCTAATGAACTGTGCTAACAATTAAAAGGATTAAAAATAAGTCAATTAATTGTATCCAGAGAGAGCCGTATCCAAAACTTTGAGCTGCCCAAGTATTAGTCAATCAAAATTATTAGACACTCTGTCGAAACTTTCAAAAATGTTATTAGCTTGGGGTTCACCTAAGCAAAATTTAGTGAAAATTTTCTCAATTAATTTCACTCCGTAAGAGTCAACTAATAGAGAAAGTTAGGGCGGCACGGACATTGTTTTAATCCCCCAAATGGACCTCACCTTTAGAGAATGTCTACACGAATTTTGAGTTATAACTCAGATAAACGTGCTATGCTATATTAAGACTCTTGAAACGTGTACGCAGTTAATTATAATTAGATTTGCAGTACAAAGTAAAATTAATAGCCACTTTGTTAATAACTTTGAAATTACTTCATTCTGTCTTAACGAAACTAATTAATAGTCAAGAAATTCGATACCGGAATGCTAGAAGTCTGAATTGAAGAAATTTAACCTTTATCGCGAAAGAAATAAAATGTAAATATAATGCCAGATAATTACAATCATCATTCTAAATGGCTGCTGAACAGCGAGCGCTTTCATTCCGATAGATCTAGTCGTCCGTCCACCTAGCCTAAGTTCAAAAATGTTTACTCATTTGCGGTCCCCACTCAGTTAGGTACTTGATATACCTTGTTTCTAGTTTATATAAAGATACTATGCTCCCAATAAAACTATATTTATAATTTTAAGCTAATTATTATTCATGTTAAATAATAACCGCCATAACTTGATTTTTTTTCTTGATTCTAAATTAAATGATGCATTATTTGTTTTCTAGTTATATATCAAAAATTGTTTCATGGGTCATGGAGTAGATAATGATTTTGATCCCAAAAAAAATGCATGGTTATTGTATGACGCCACTACCTGTAGAACACGCAAACAAGGATGCGGGCGGAGGATGCAATGTTTGAGACGGTTTTTAAAAGAACTATTAAACGTAAGCCAAGGTACATGAGAGGACAGGTTAAGGTATTTGTTTTCCAAGAAGAAAAGGGTAAAAGGGATAAAAAGGTACATCTTACTAACAACAGACAGTTAAAATATATGTTATTTGCAGGTAAATTTATACACATACTAGATAGAAATATCTATATCTATGTATATCGGGGCGCATCGGAGCAGTGCATGCGAGAACGCAAACCAATTCCGTCATCGGAATATTCAGTGACTTCAATATCGCATGAGCAAATCGCTGAAGTTTGCTTAATCTCCAAACAGATTATGTAAAATAAATATAAATATCAAATACTTCGATGATATTTAAGAAGGTTAGTTATGTGTTTATTAATGTTGTTATTTTTAGATTCTACCAGCTTGCGCTCACAAGAATTACAGTTCATCGCGTCTCTTAGAATGTATTACTAATTTGTTTTAGTACCTATACCATGTTCTTATTTGAGGCTCGAGCTTTAATCTTAAACCAATTTCATTAAAATCGGTCCACTTGTAAGTATTCCGAAGCTCCATCTATTTCTATAATTTTCATATTATGGGGCTTTGATTTTTATAATTAGATTATTAGCTTGCACACGCGGGTTTTATCATATAACTTACAGTTTATCGTGTATCATCGTAATTAAATATTTGGTTTACTATAAGAAGTTATTATATTCTCTTCTGAGTTTAAAGCTTTATTGGTATCGAATTTTATGAAACCTCGGTCAGGTTGTAGGTTTTTTAAGGCTACTTCTATGTCCAAAACTTTTATCAAATCGGATCCATGTAAAAACGTGTTAGTAAAAAAAATATTTGTACTTTCCTACATAAAAAATGATATTGCTATTCAACAGTAGCTTTTTCAAGGGTTTATTACGTCATTCAGTTACCACGCGCTTTAACTCGTATTTTTTTTAACTTTCATTATACTTCATACTGTCTATAACCAATAATATGATATTTTTATAACCTTAAATTTTATTTTATTTATTTTAAATCCTAATTACATTACTATTACAGGAACTTAATCCTAAGGCAATAGTGTAAATAATAAAAGTAAAATACCAAATTAACTTAACTTAACTATCATATCCTAATAACAGCTACTTATAACATAATACCCTACAGATAACCCTTGTGAATAGAAAAACAAATCTATTTCTCCTGCTACTGCATTGAGTACACACAGTGCTCGCGTGAGCGGCGCCAAGTGTAACAAGTTAGTGCGCGCGCGCGGCAGAGCCAGCAGAGCCGGGCGCCGCCGCCGCCGCGCCGCACAGCAGGGTTGTGTATAATAGGTTGGGGAAAAAGTCTTTTCGTATTTTTGTATGAAAAGTCAAGACATTTTTTTCAAAGTTTATTTACATTTATTTACAATATATATGTACCGTTTTGTTGAATAACTTTCTGCCATTTTGTGGGCAGAGACATTATCCCGTTACTGTAGAAACTTTGGGACTTCTGATCAAACAAACGGGACAAATAGTTTTGGCAGTCCTCTCTTGAGGTCAACCTTACAGAACCTAAAGAATTCTGCAGAGACCGAAACAGGTGAAAATCTGAAGGCGCAAGGTCAGGGCTATATGGTGGATGCACTAGGACCTCCCAGTCGAACTCTCTTAATTTTTGCTGAGTGGCTAAAGATGTGTGTGGTCTAGCGTTATCGTGATGAAAGACCACACCCTTCCTGTTGATCAATTCCGGCCGTTTTCTCTCGACTGCTTCCTTTAATCTCATCAGTTGCTGGCAGTAAAGATCAGAATCGATGGTTTTGCCGGGCGGTAAAAGCTCATAATAAACAATGCCCTTCCAATCCCACCATACACACAGCATCACCTTATTTCGTGTTAGGCCAGGTTTGGCCACAGTCTGTGAAGCCTGGCCAACTTTCGACCACGACCTTTTTCGCACGTTCTCGTCGTACGTGATCCACTTCTCATCGCCCGTTATCAATCTCTTCAAAAACGGCTCGGTTTCATTACGTCTCAATAATGAATCGCAAATGAGTACACGGTTTATTAAGTTTCTTTGAGTGAGCTCGTGTGGCACCCAAATATCGAGCTTTTTTGTATAACCAGCTTTCTTCAAATGGGTCAAAACTGTTTTGTGGTCAATTCCCAGTTCTTCAGCTACATCGTAACTACTAATATGCCGATCTTGCTCCACTCTTTCAAAAATGGCGTCCATTTTATTCGTAACAGGGCGACCAGAGCGCGGTGCATCTTTAACATCAAAATTTCCGGACTGAAAACGTTTGAACCAAATTTGTGCTACTCTTACTGACACTGCATCAGGTCCATAAACATCACAAATTTTTTTCACTGCTTGAGTTGCATTTTTGCCTTTTTTATAATAAAATTTTAAAATGTATCGAATTTCTTCATTAGATTCACTCATTTTAACGGAGAGAAAAACAAATGAAAAATAGCGGGAAACAACTTTTTTTTATTTTTTTCTTTTCTTTATAATGGAACCTTTTTAATGTTGCCAAAACCAGCCAGACACAAATAGTACAGTCAAAAAAAAATTATAATAAGTTTATACTTACGTTATGCGAAAAGACTTTTTCCCCGACCTAATATTACCGCGGATCACTCTTAGTATGTACATGGCCGTAGCAGCTTCCCTTCTAATTTCTAGTTCAGTGTATCCTACCATACCCAAAATAAATAAAGTAGGATATAAGAGCGGATATCCCGGATAAACTCCATATCTCTTCAGATAAATGAACCTAATAAGCTTATTTTATATTTTATTTCATATAACGAGATAGTTATTACCCCGAGGTTATATCAAAGTAAACAACCGTTTTTGAGCAAAGCGTTATCCTAAAACTCGTTTTCCAGTTTGCGCGGTTGTATTTCAACAAGCAAATTAAAAGGTTGGAAGTAAATATTTGCCAGCAGTGGTACTTCAGGCCCGGGGAGTGCAGATTTGCGAGAACTTTTTTTTATTTTTTTCTTTTCTTTATAATGGAACCTTTTTAATGTTGCCAAAACCAGCCAGACACAAATAGTACAGTCAAAAAAAAATTATAATAAGTTTATACTTACGTTATGCGAAAAGACTTTTTCCCCGACCTAATATTACCGCGGATCACTCTTAGTATGTACATGGCCGTAGCAGCTTCCCTTCTAATTTCTAGTTCAGTGTATCCTACCATACCCAAAATAAATAAAGTAGGATATAAGAGCGGATATCCCGGATAAACTCCATATCTCTTCAGATAAATGAACCTAATAAGCTTATTTTATATTTTATTTCATATAACGAGATAGTTATTACCCCGAGGTTATATCAAAGTAAACAACCGTTTTTGAGCAAAGCGTTATCCTAAAACTCGTTTTCCAGTTTGCGCGGTTGTATTTCAACAAGCAAATTAAAAGGTTGGAAGTAAATATTTGCCAGCAGTGGTACTTCAGGCCCGGGGAGTGCAGATTTGCCTCGCAACCACACCTCTTCTAATTAAATAAAGTTCTTGTTAGAGAAAACAGTGGACGAGAAATTTCATCTTGGATTAGACGCTACTGTTGTTGGAATCTCATGTTTTTTCTAACGAGCCAAGGTAAACTGTGTAGTATTTTGAGCTAGCAATTAATTTGCGGAGCATGGCAAAAGTGAGCTTGGTTGAGATCGTTAATGCTGCACAGCGGCAATGTCGCATTACTTTATGTACAATATTATATGACATTAAAAGTAATAGCTACTTTAATTGTAATAACAAAACGCTTAATATTTATTTTGTTTCTTTGGTGGTGCATTCGTTTTCATATATGTCGGTATGCATTTGAAATGTTCGTGCACAGGGAGGAAATTACTTGGCTGAACGACTGTTACACTTAAAGCTAACCGGCCAACCAAATTAAAATGCATTTCGAAACACAGAAGCGCTCAATATTATCTCCGTAAACTCTTCTATACTTCAGTGATCGTTCCTATCACCTTCGGTATGAGTATTTTTGATGATTTCAATGTATTACAATTATGTAGAAGTATGATTTTTTTTAAATAATTTAGTATATCCACTGAGCCTAGATGGTACTGTATTTAATGTCCGAAGATATAATTATTGTTAAAGTAATCATTGTATTCACGTGAATATAGACTCGAAAATTAGAAAGAGAAAATGCTAAATATTAGGTCGGGGAAAAAGTCTTTTCGCATAACGTAGGTATAAACTTATTATAAAATTTTTTTGACTGTACTATTTGTGTCTGGCTGGTTTTGGTAACATTAAAAAGGTTCCATTATAAAGAAAAGAAAAAAATAAAAAAAAGTTGTTTCCCGCTATTTTTCATTTGTTTTTCTCTCCGTAAAAATGAGTGAATCTAATGAAGAAATTCGATACATTTTAAAATTTTATTATAAAAAAGGCAAAAATGCAACTCAAGCAGTGAAAAAAATTTGTGATGTTTATGGACCTGATGCAGTGTCAGTAAGAGTAGCACAAATTTGGTTCAAACGTTTTCAGTCCGGAAATTTTGATGTTAAAGATGCACCTCGCTCTGGTCGCCCTGTTACGAATAAAATGGACGCCATTTTTGAAAGAGTGGAGCAAGATCGGCATATTAGTAGTTACGATGCAGCTGAAGAACTGGGAATTGACCACAAAACAGTTTTGACCCATTTGAAGAAAGCTGGTTATACAAAAAAGCTCGATATTTGGGTGCCACACGAGCTCACTCAAAGAAACTTAATGAACCGTGTACTCATTTGCGATTCATTATTGAGACGTAATGAAACCGAGCCGTTTTTGAAGAGATTGATAACTGGCGATGAAAAGTGGATCACGTACGACAAGAACGTGCGAAAAAGGTCGTGGTCGAAAGTTGGCCAGGCTTCACAGACTGTGGCCAAACCTGGCCTAACACGAAATAAGGTGATGCTGTGTGTATGGTGGGATTGGAAGGGCATTGTTTATTATGAGCTTTTACCGCCCGGCAAAACCATCGATTCTGATCTTTACTGCCATCAACTGATGAGATTAAAGGAAGCAGTCGAGAGAAAACGGCCGGAATTGATCAACAGGAAGGGTGTGGTCTTTCATCACGATAACGCTAGACCACACAAATCTTTAGCCACTCAGCAAAAATTAAGAGAGTTCGACTGGGAGATCCTAGTGCATCCACCATATAGCCCTGACCTTGCGCCTTCAGATTTTCACCTGTTTCGGTCTCTGCAGAATTCTTTAGGTTCTGTAAGGTTGACCTCAAGAGAGGACTGCCAAAACTATTTGTCCCGTTTTTTTGATCAGAAGTCCCAAAGTTTCTACAGTAACGGGATAATGTCTCTGCCCACAAAATGGCAGAAAGTTATTCAACAAAACGGTACATATATATTGTAAATAAATGTAAATAAACTTTGAAAAAAATGTCTTGACTTTTCATACAAAAATACGAAAAGACTTTTTCCCCAACCTATTATAATAAAATCAACGCTAGCTGGCTTACGAACTAAAATTATTAAATAAACTGAATTTCACTATGAATTCCCACTAAGTGGAATTCAATATTGTAGTTTTTTCATGTGGGAATTATTGATTTTCCATTATAACCCCGTGCAAAATTATATTCTATTTAAAAAGTATGTTTTTGCCTCCTATCACACATGTGCCCAGTACGTTGATGTACTGACATGATAAGACATCATTCTAAACCAGGCAGTTTATTATGAGAAGAACCTAGCGAAAAACAAGTCAAGGTACTTCCTTCGCCATAACAAATAGATATAAAGGCCGAACTCATATCTCTTAGCCGGTAACGAACAAAGTAGCGCTATGGGAATCCTCCATCACAGCCAGTCTTGAAATTAAGACGATCGCTTAACTTTAAGCCCGGCATACTTTACAGTACAAAATTTATAGACAAAGGAATAAGAAGTCTTTATTACATGTACTAGGACTGTCGGCTTATACATAGTTGTTAATGAGGCTAGAAGAAGCAGTATGATATGCGAAGTACCATCTACACTACAACTAAACTCGTAGACATAATAATATGTGTAAAATTAATAGTTCCATTAATATTTGGAAACCGACATTTCCTTATTTGTGAATTGCAAGGGAAGTAGTCATAGATTTTTTTTTTAATTGAAAGCTATTCAAAATTTTGCTATAAGCTTGGATATGGATATGTAGAACATTAAAAGTATTCTGGCGCTATAGATACAATTTAAATTTGTATAATTTTAAAAAATGAGCGCTCCCGTGGAAATACCGCTGCGCAATTAATACGTAACATTAACGACGTGTACGGTCCTAACACTGCCTGCATGAACGCTGTCTTTTGCTAAATGGTTTAGGACCTGGAAATGTTGAGTGGTAGAACGAGCGTCGTGCTCGGCGATGACTATTACCGAAAACGACAAATAAAGGTGACAGTTAAGTCTAATTCAATGTGCGGCTATACGTGCTGCGGGCTTTGGAGTTAGTACAACAAACGACATTAAAGCACTTGCGTCAAATCGAAACATATAAAAGTCAGATTAATGGGTGCCACACTAACGACCATCAGCGAGAGTACCGCACCTAAGCATGCATGACACTACTTTACCGGCAATGAAGTAAACGAATTGTGACCTGCGTTGAAAAGTGGATTCTATATGTACGACAATGGGTTCATCGCTGAGACGAACGCTTACACCCAGGTACTTTTCCTAATCAGGGCTAAAGAATATATTATACAAAGAAGTGTGCAGGTACAGGACAAATACAGGACTTTTACATCACAGCTACTTCATATATCCAACGCGGAAATAAATACTTCGCGCCAAATTTTTTTTCTTTAAAACTAGTGTAAATTTGAGTTTTTATGTGTAAATATCTTCGATCAACAAGTTGTATTGTTGATCGAAGGTAAATATAGTGGATTTTTAGACGTAACTTCTTCATCAACGTACACAAGTGTAGGAAAGTAGTATATTGCAGTGAATTGTGATTTTCCGTGTTAATTCCAAAACTCGATCGATAGAAATCTCTAGTACAGTCTTCACTACTTTACTAGGGTAGGACTTTGGCTTGACTGTAACCAAAGACATTTATAAATATCTTTGACTGTAACGAGTGTTACTTGACAAGACTTTAACTGTGATTTAATGACGAAAACGCTGCATATTGTTGCTAATAACTTAAATTATCGAATTATTTGACGCTGGCAAATACTGTAATCGTGAAGTCCATACTTAAAGGTAAAAAGAAGACCATAGAGGAATTATGGCACCAACGCAACTTGTACATATTCGAGTTTTTACATGGAAGTGTTGGATATTTCCAACATTATGGCTTTGGAAATGTACTTAAGTGTAAGATAGTGGGATATTACCGTGAATTAAGATTTCCCGTTTTGCTTTCAAAACTCCATAGACGCCGAGTAAAGTCTTCTCTATTTTACTGTAGTTTGACTTTGACTTGACTTTAATTTACTAAGAGGCTAACATATTAAGGACTAGCATAGGGTGAGTTGGACTCGCACACGATATCAGCCTCAAACATTTCCTGTACCATTGAGCGAGCTTGTTTGAGTCTCCTCTACTTTACTGTTGTTTAATTTTGACTGTAATTTACTAAGAGGCTAACATATAGATCCCACCAAAAACATTAAATGTAAAAAAATGCCAAGTCTCTCGATGCAGTCTTTCCATCGTAAAAAGTTTTGAAATCTCATAGCAGCCAAGTCCTATTTAAATTATTTTGTGGTTATAAATCAACATTTAGTAATTGAATCAATAGTTTTCTTTATATTATAATTATAGTGACTTTCTTTAGTATTATTTAGTTTTCCTTAGTTTCTCCTTAGTTTTTCCTTAGTATTATTATTATGTATATATACATAATAATACCAAGTAAAAACAAAAACACTTCCAAAAAATTGCAAATAAATGGCGTGCTTACTTTCTGTTATGTTCTTGAGATAGTGACAGGATGTGAGTACGTCAGTCAAACACGCTAGTTAATTGCACACTGCTTTATTGCGGTCAACCCGAGCGGGAACGCAGCCCGCACACATGCGTATATATAACAATCCCTCCCTTTAAGCTCACATACACTACACTATATTAATCTTAACATTTAACTACGTCTTAATTATCCTGATCATATGTTGGGGTCGAGAAAATTGGACTTATAGCTCGACGTCTTCGTGGCACATGTGTCATAGTGCGCGGTGGAGTGGGCGGTGAAGCGCTGACTGGTGGGCTGTGCGACGCGGTAGTCTCCTGGCTCAGATCTCTGGTCGGGTCTTCTCCCCCTCCAGCTTGCGAGACAGCCGCGGCGTCAGACGGAAGCACGTCGGAAACGGCGTCAGGGTTCCAGTCATGCCCATAAGCAGGCGTTGGGCTACATCTCGGCCTAATCTGATCAATGTGTCTTTTAAATTCGCATTTTAGCTGTGGTACGTAAATGACGTACATTACTCGCCCGAGTTTTTTAATAACTATTCCTTCAATCCAGCAAAATTTATTAATGTTTACATGTTTCATTGTCCAAACTAAATCATTATTTTTGAAGGCTGCTCTCTCCGTTCCTTTATAATATTTAGCCTGTAAGGACTGATTCAATTCGACCGTTCGAGTGAGGTCCGTGGATGAAGGTGACGACACAACGGGGCCTATCAGATCAAGCCGTGAACGTAAAGAACGTCCGAATACTAGTTCCGAGGGGGATCGACCTGTAGTGCTATTTTTAGAGTTCCTATAGTCAAATAAAAATTTTGCGATTTTCTCCTGAATATTTTTTTTATTACAATTTTCCATAATAATAGCTTTGAGTCCCTTTTTTATAATTTTTACATAGCTTTCCGCCTGCCCGTTGCTAGCTGGATGATATGCGGGAGATAATAAATGTTTTATACCATTTAGATTACAAAATATCTCAAACTCTTGCGAAGGAAAAGATGTCCCATTATCACTCACCAACGTTTCTGGGATACCGAAACGCGAAATAAAATCACATAGTTTATTTAATACTGCTTTCGAACTATAAGTCGAAGATACGTCATAACATTCAACCCACTTACTGTAAGCGTCTACTATAATTAAAAACATAAAATTGTGAAACGGGCCCAAAAAATCTACGTGTATGCGGCAAAAAGGGCTGCGCGGCGGCGGCCAGGCAGCCAGCGGCGCGTGCGGCGGGGCGGGGCGCAGCGCGCTGCACACGACGCACGCGCGCGCTAGCCGCTCCAGCGCCGCGTCCACGCCCGGGAACCATAGCCTCCTGCGCGCGTCCGCTTTCATTTTGACCACCCCGAAATGAGAACTATGCAATTCCTTACATATGGTGAGTTGTAAGGTTGATGGAATTACGACCTTATGCCCTCTCATTAAAATACCATTTTCGTAAGATAGTTGCGTTCGGCAATTGAAGAAAGGTTTTAATTCTATGCTATTTATTTTTCTAGGCCATCCGTTTAATACATATCGCCTGACTATACTCAAGACGGGGTCGGCGGCCGTCTCTCGCCGCACGTGGGCTACCGTGGCCGGCAGGGCGCCTTCTAACACGAAGTTGACGTAGGCCGCTCGCTCCTCGCCCTCCGCGAGCTCCTCGCATGTCCCCTCCACCCCCGCTTCTCCAATGTCTTCGCATGCCCGCGATAAATAGTCCGCGCTGTTTTGTTTACTGCTTATGTACTCGATTGTATAATTATATGCTGCAAGAAATATAGCATACCGCTGAAGGCGATTCGCGGAGACCTCGGGAATACCCTTATGTGGCCCGAATATAGATAAAAGAGGCTTGTGGTCCGTTCGGAGCACGAAGGGCTCGGACCGACCGTACAGATATTGGTGAAATCGTCTAATCCCAAATATAATTGCCGTTGCCTCTTTTTGAATCTGTGCATAATTCTTTTCGGCCGAAGTCAGCGTCCGAGAAGCATATGCGATCGGCCTTTCTAATCTGTCGGCCTCTTTTTGAGACAGTACGGCGCCTAACCCTGTCGGTGACGCGTCTACAGTTAATATCAATTCGGCTTTTGGGTCGAAATGCGTTAATACCTTATCAGAAGCCAACATTCCTTTAATTCGATTAAACGCGTCATCATGTGCACATGTCCATTCCCACTTGACATTTTTATTTAATAAATTATATAACGGACTTAATATGGAGGATGCGTTCGGTACAAAATTTCGGTAATAGTTAATAAGACCTAGGAAAGATTGCAATTGTAAAACATTAATGGGTTTAGTTGCTTGTAAAATAGCCTTAACTTTATCGGTTGACTTTCGAACTCCGTGTTTGTCTATAACATGCCCGAGGTATGATATCGTATCTTTAAAAAACTCGCATTTACTCATCTGTACTGTCAAGCCGGCATCGTCTAAGCGTTGCAATACCGCGATCAGTCTTTGTCTGTGCAGTTCCTTAGTAGACCCAGTTACGAGGATATCATCCAATAGGAATATGATGCCCTCTATGCCCGAAAGTAAGCATTCCATCGACCGTTGAAAAATAGCCGGCGCGCTCGACAACCCGAACACTAAACGGGTAAACTTAAACAGGCCGCGATGTGTGTTGACGCAAGTTAAGCTTTGTGATTCCTCATTTAAATTAAATTGATTATACGCCATAGACAAATCTATTTTGCTGAATTGTACGCCTCCATGCAATTTACTTAACAGGTCATTAACCGTAGGTAAAGGATATTGATCAATAATTAACTGTTTATTTATAGATACTGAATAATCTGCACAAAGTCTAATGGTACCGTTCTTTTTCAAAACAGGCACGATGGGCGATGCGTATTCCGCATGCTCGACTGGTTTCAATATACCAAGCGACAATAATCGATCGAGTTCCTTTTCAATTTTTTCTTTAAGAGCGTACGGTACCGGTCTAGCTTTAAAAAAAATCGGTTTAGCGTCCGGCTTTAACCTTAAATTAATTTTATATTTGTTAAAAGATCCGAGATTTCCTGAGAAAACTTTAGGAAACATGATAATCAGTTGCTCATCTATAGGTCGGTTGCATTCGCTTAAGTGCGAAGCAACGCGCACCGCGTGCACGGGCGCAGGCGCGGGCGCCAGCTCTAGCCCGAAGTGGTGAATGAAGTCGCGGCCGAGCAGCGGCGGCCCGTCGGCGCGCACCACGTACACGCTCAATGTGTGTGTGCGTCCGCTATAACATATAGGCAACTGAACAACACCGATCGTTTCGATATTTTCGCCGGTATAACTAAATAACTTTTTGTTGGTGGGTGATAATGGTAATCGTTTAAAATTTAAATTATAAGTATTTTTAGAAATTACGCTTACTGCTGAACCACTATCTATTTCGAACTCTAAAATTAAACCACTAACAGTTACTCGCTCAGTCATCGGTTTCCCCTTTTGGCATCGAATATTATAAAAAGACTCACCGTCGTCACCGTCGTCGACGGTACCTTCATCACTTACGAATTTTACTTTGCCCTCGTTAGGACACATTTTTCGTAAATGACCTTTGATATTACACTTTTTGCACTTATACTGCTTGTAACGACACTGATGAGCTTTATGATTGGCAAACCCGCACACACTGCACTTTTCCCTTTTGGAGATATTGAACACGGAGTCCGGGCCAGCTGCGCCGAGGCCGCTCGCCCCCGGTGCTCCCAGCGACGAAGCCTGGCGCGCACAGCGCACGCTCTCTGCTAGATCGATGGCTTTCGCGAGGGTCAACTCACGTTGATCCTGCGCGAACAGCTTGTCCCGCTCGTGTCCTGCTGCCATGCCCATGATAAATTTATCCAACAAGGCCTCCTCCAAGTTCTTAAACGCACAGTGAGCTGCCAGTCCTCTGATCCTGGCCGCCCATTGAGTGTGACCTTCTCCTGGTCGTTGTGTTGCAGAATAAAATACCGATTTTTCTGCAAACCCGCACCTTTTAGGTGTGAAATGGTCATCGAGGAGTTTCACAATCTCCCCGTATCCCAATTCTTCAACCTTTGCGGGTAACGCCAAGTCACTTGCAAGTTTAAACGTTGACTCACTTAAAGAAGTTAATAAAATCGCCCTCCTTTTGATTGTCGATTTGTCCGTCTCTGAGTTGATTTCATTTGCTATAAACCATTGATTTATTCGGGATTTATAGCTGTTCCATTCATTTGAAAGGTGGTCGAAGGTGGATAGAACGCCAAAAGACACTCCAGTGGACATTTTAATATTTGTTTTAGGTCCGAACGTCGCCAATTGTTATGTTCTTGAGATAGTGACAGGATGTGAGTACGTCAGTCAAACACGCTAGTTAATTGCACACTGCTTTATTGCGGTCAACCCGAGCGGGAACGCAGCCCGCACACATGCGTATATATAACACTTTCAAATGGTAATATTTCCTGAAACTAAGCCAGTAATCCTAATAGCACATTTGTCGGACAGATACTTTATATAATATATGCAAATGTGTGAATTTGTAAGACAGAAAAGCCATAATAAGATCCTTAGAGGGGACCCCGTAAAGATTGAAAAAGTGTTCATTTTACGCGGCCATAAAAGTGGTCATTCTGTCGATAACGACACGTGAGACGCTGTTCGAGACGTGTCATTATTGCTTGCAAATGTGGCAATTTATTGTAAGCTGAGTGTTAAGTGATAAAATGATAATGTAAATTTAGCCTAAGGGCTCTTCCACATAAAAACGATACGACGTCGTTCTAAGTAATACACGTGCATATGTACGTCGCTCGGCGTAGATTTCCATTGGACGACGTCATAATGTCATCATCATCATCATCATCATCACAGCCCATTAACGTCCCACTACTGAGCACGAGCCTCCTCACACAAATCAAGGTGTGAGGGTATTGGGTCATACTCCACCACGCTGACCCAGTGCGGATTGGCGGAGGCAGGTGTATGGCGTCCTGCTGTTAGAATTTTTCAAGCCGCCCATGAGGCCTCTAACATGGCTTAACGACTACCACATTTAGTGATAACCGGGACCAACGGCTTAACGTGCCTTCCGAAGCACGGAAGCGCTCGATATCAAATGCCACACAAACGGTCACCCATCCAAGGACTGACCTCTGTAAACGCTGCTGTACTTTGGTGATCGTTTCCAACCACCAAACACCGCAGAGCTACGAGCGCTTCGTCGTAATGTGTTTGAGTGTAAAAGTCATCATATAGGTAGTATGGGTGTTATTTTGACCTGTGTCACAGTTATACAAGCTTTTTTATTTGCAACCTATTTTTAAATCAGAGACATAGGCTATAAAACATGGATAAATTGTTTATATATAATCAATACGTCTTTGTGCTTTGTCTCTGTTTCGATCTTTATAGACATAATTGGAATGGTTATTAGTAATTTGAACAGCATTTATTATGCCTGTTTCACTTTAGGGATGCTGCACATATGGCTGGGTTTCTACTTTCTGCTCAGCAATTTTACGAGTAAACTCATAAAAGGTAATATTGTAAATAAAATTACCGAACCAAATGTGCCGACCCAGTTTTATTAGTAGCGCTCTTTACGGCAGAGTCAATGTTTATAATAGAACAAAAAATAAGATGATCTTTAGATATTTGTTACTATAAGAGATTACTATTATCGCTGATTATCATCAAAGAGACGTCCATTTTACTTGATGTAGTGAACAGACAAAGGTGTTAAGCCATGTATATTGAGTCGTTTTAAGGATGCGCACAATGTTGAATACAAATTGCCGCACTGGCATGCCGCTTGCCTGCATTAAAGTGCCACAGATTTCTGAAGGCGACTGTAGCAGAGAAGTCAACTTCAGTCTTCTTCGAGCATTTATCGAGAATTGTGCTGAGCAAATCTAGACGTTTACCATATAATCGCCCAGCACGTTTCTCTGTGTTCTTACGCTATAGAATTAAAAACAATTAAAATCTTATTAAAAACTGTATAATTTACTTTAACTTCTTTTATCTGCAGCTTTGCTTCGTCATAATGTTGATTTAATTAACTTATTAACAATAAATTTGTTTTTTTTTAAGTTTCAAGCTAATCGGATGACGCAATAAGATTTATCTAAAAAAGTTTTTTTGGAATGAATTTGCATATAATGATTACAAAATGACTAACGCAGGGTCCAAAATTCCTCTCATTCCTACCTACACCCGTCGAAGGTCCCTATTAATGCAAAGGTAAAATATTTCACACCTTGCAATATCGCCTTACAATTAATTTCGAGTTACGCCGGTTTAGAGTTACGTCTACCTTGAGATGTTTCACCGTGCCGAAATTAAACTAGGCTGCAATCTTAAACGCCTGTACGTGATAATGGCGGGAGCATGAATACGCTCACATCGCATCGTATTCTGTTACGAGAATTGTAATCAACTTGTCAGATGTATCCTGATAATAATAGTTATAATTACACTGTTTAAGATTCGTGTTAGTGGATACGATATATAAACATATTGTACAGTTTTAATTTTAAAATTTATAATAGTGCTGAAGTAATAATTTGTTTGACGGCCACGAATATACTGACAAAAAATTCATTTCTTGTTCACCAAGTATAATTAAATCAAAACTCTTCGTCATCTCACACACCAATGGTATTTTGTGTTACTCAATTTTGAGCTAGAATCAGAATTGAGTAACACAAAATACCATTGGTCACTAGACAACAGGTTCATATACAAGTATATTTTTTGTGAATAATAATAAGTTTATTCAAAGTCCACTTATAATTATTTACACATTTCTACTAGGCGCAGCCTGTATCGTGGTTATCAAGCTGACGTGTTTAAGGACATAGAAACAAAATATGTATTGTTGAATACATATTTTATATTACATATGACACACTCAGGTATACGCATTCATGCACGCAATTTTTGTACAGTATAAGAATCAACCCCACAACATTAGAATCGGAATATAGCTAGACTAACCTCCATACAACAAATTAATGCAGCCTAGTGTCTGGTTTATCTTCAAAATGACAAAACAAGTGATATTCCTTAGCATATAGCAAAAGGCTGCGAGGGCAGTTGCCGTGTACCCGGTCCCCGGCCGAGTCAATCCAATTTGCGGCGACAACCGAGTGGCCGCAACAGCGGTTTATTTGCTCAACATGCTCCGGAACCACCGGCCGACTGCGGAATAAAACGTGTCTTCGCTCCGTCGAGTTATAACCGACGTCCTCACAACACATTTTGCCGCTTGTTCACGTTTTCACCGAAATATTTTTTATATCAAAGCGCAATCAGTTGTGAGAGTTTCGGATTTCGTACACGTAAGGCAAAAACTAACTAATGTCAGTTATGTCTTGACCATAACCCTATTAGCACTTACACTATTATTAACCCAATAATTACAATACTACTACGGAGCCCAAGCCAACCTCACCTGCAAGTGATGTACCTGCCGATAGACGGACGAGGCTCTGGCGTACATAACAGTGCCCGGTAAGCGGCAATAGGCTCGCCATCTAATACGTGGGACCAACTATATAATTGGCGAAGTCTGGGCGTATAATATGCCTCTGCCTACCACTTTGGGGAAACAGGCATGAATGTATGTATGTCCCAGAAACATGTATAAAGATATGTTCAGAAAAAAATCTTGAAATCAAATGACTTGAAACCTATAAAAATCGCGGAAAATACATTGGTGTGTGCGAGAAGACGCGTTTCTGGGACATCCTTTTCTATTTTGTGCATTTACTGATTATTATTTTAATTAGGACTTATTACATACTTTGTTGGCATATACAATTAATTAAAAGCATTTATAATATGATAATTAATTATTATTAATTTTAATAAAAAACTTATTTCAAAATGTAAATATTTCTTACGTCGAACTAGAATTTTTAATTTAGGATCGAATTTTAATTAGAATAGCATATAATTAATTTGTCATATAGCAACAACTGACAAAGAGTATACGTGTGTTTAAAGTGACAACAAAGCCTTTCTCCTACAGAGATTTGGAAATTAAATTTGGTACGAAGAGGGTATCGTTCGAATTCAATTAGCAAGCGAAGTCGTTAACGGGGTCTGCCATTCCAGATAACGCTTAAGTTATCGAAACATAACTTAATCAACATGGCTAAATTATTATTTCGTGCTTCGAAAGGCACTCCGTATCCGCAAAGAGGGTTTTCGGGTATTAACCCCGCTGGTCTTTCAGCCAAATTAGATTATTAGACGGCTTGAAGAAATCTAACAGCAGGCCGATATAGACTTAAGGAAAACAACTTACAATTTTCAGGTCTTAAGACAAACAGCGATTCAGTAATAATCTGTTATCCATCTATATGACTAAAGGGTATAAAAAGCTACTGCACTTACCCCTTTTGTTGAACCATTATACCTCTTACCAGCCAGTTTACCTATCTCCACAACCAGATAATCATTCTTTATCTGCTAAGAATTTTTGTCACAGAACACGTTATTTATCTCATATACTAATAATAATAATAATTTAAAGAGAAAAGACTTTTAATTCAGTACTGTTTCTGTACGTTTGTTGCGAATAAACTCAAAACTCACTGGACGTATATCGATTTTTCCTGTTGATCCTTTAGCATGCTACATTATCCCTGAGTAACAAAGGAAGAATACCTACCGCTTTTATTAGATTTTAACTTGACGTTTAGAGGTAATTTGAGTCAAACTTAAATAAAATAATTTCACATTGACTGAGATGATGACATAATTTATTTCAAATATGGAGTGCGGTGATATCTATAAAAAGCTCCTGAGTTTCTGTGTAAATCGAGTAACCGCCACAATTTTTAATTAAAATGAAAGAAAAATGTTAACCTTTACTCTCACAAATCTCATTATGATTTAGATTAATATGAAAACTAGACCAAACTACAATAATTGTTAAAGGGATTTCATTTGTGATTTGACTATTTATATCTCATAGTTAGTAATCAAATAACGAATAGATGGAGCTATTAAAAGATTGCCTTTATTTCAAGTTACTAAAAAAGTGTAATTTTTTCTTTGCATTACTCAGGTGGTAAATGGTAAAATATCACATTCCAATATATTTTAGTCATTATTATTTCCCACAAGTTGTATGTTTCGTTAAGACCGAATGACGACGGAATTCGCAGTAACATTCATAGTATAGTACGGATTGGGTGATGCAGATAGCAAACCAATTATTTTACCAATACAACTTAAATACACGTAATTAATTATATTTATCTAACACATATAGCGTTATATCACATTAAGAAGGGGTGGTAAAAATCATTTCTCAATCATAATCGTTGCTTAGGTTTGGAGGAGTTCTAATTTGTTTTGGCCAAATCATTTGACAGTAAGTGCTCTTCTTTAATACGCTAAGGACTAAAAGCTCATTTTAAAGATAAAATTACATATTCCTAATTTTAATATGATAAAACGATGCATTCAAAAAAGTACTACATATCTGCAAACTTTGTCACCTAAACTTTTCCGCAGGTCTTGTAGTCAGGTTCAGTATGGCCTGAAAGGTCACACCTATTCCTGCGATATGTGGATATGGGTACATATCAATGTACCATAACACTTAATATGACAATCATAAATAAATTAATTTGCAATGGAATGAGAAAGCAATATCTAGCCTGAATATTCATTAATGCTTACCTCGCGTATCAATCAATACGCCTAATATAAGCTGATGAAACATGGGATCTATTAGTTAGACTGATAATAGTTGAGATACAGGTATATTATACATAAATCTCTTAATTAATTTAAAGTATTTCTAATAAATCAAATTGTAAAATGTATTTTTGTGTTGTAGGTTCTTATGGCAGAATAGTAATAAAAAAAATTTGAATTTGCAAAAATACTCACTTATGCATTTATAATGTTAATAATAAAATAAAATGGTTGTTTAGAACCTCTTCAATGACAATAAATACCTATATTATTTTAAATGTGGATTTTTCTTATCAGTCATAAATGTCGCTTGCCTGATTATTTCTACCACTCTTTACCATTCATCATTTATAAACTACGACTAGGTTCTAACATGTAGTATAAAAACACTGAACAATATTTAAAACCGAACCCAACGTTTTATTTCGGCAACGCGAACCATTAAGCAATTTTTTCACGAAATTCTCGGATCTCATGTAATTGGCACCGCATTAATCCCCGTTGTTCATGCCTAGTTTACTTCGCAAATCGCTTTACAAATAACGGCCATCAAATGTGTGTTTTCAATTGACTGATATTATTCGAAGTTAACTCTCACTTAACGTTTTCGTTGATTTTTTTAATCAAATTGACAGAAGCATTTCTAACTCTTTATTTTGTTGTTTGTTTTTTTTCTATTATGTCGTAGGTAAGATGTGATGACAATTTTAGGATTATTAAGTAGATTAGTAATTATTATATATTTGGTAACCATTGCAATGAATTATATGGTATTTTTTTACTCTGCAGTGTAATTCAAAAATAAGTTTCTACTTGGCAAAACCTTCTAATGAGAGACAATTCGTTAGTTACACGAAACATGATCAAAATATTTCAATCAATATTTCATTATAAAATGTATATTTTTGAATTAAACTTTATAGTCTTAATTTACAGACAGATCACCTGACCTGATGACCCGTATCTTATACTATAACTTACTGAATAGGATTTGGAGATATTTTGAGGGAAACACAAAGGTATGCACAAAAGATCCAACTTAAGGGTCAAAGTGCGCTGCAGGCTCGCCCGTGGCCCCTGTAAAGATAGGATAAAAAAGATGGAAAGGCTGAAAATAGTAAAGGTGATTCCATAAGCACAATAAGCTAATTATATATGCTCTTAGATAGCCTTCTGAAATTGCTATGCCCTTGCAAGTCGTCACATGTAGACGTATTGTATTTACCATCTTATTTATCATGTTAAGTGACATGCAATTAATGATCTAAATTTCCTGTTTAGAAGCAGGACAATTTATTATGGCTTTGACTGGTTTCACCATATTATAATGATGTTTCCCTCTGGGTTGCAAAGGTCAGACGGCAGTCACACTAAGTCTTCTTCTCCACCTATGTGATATCCCGGTTGCTGCCTTACGGTCCGCTGTCGCAGTCGCTCTAAGTAAGAACTGAAATTCAGCCAAATCTGGTTACACCAGTGAGTAGACCCTGCACGAAGCTTAAGTCTAGGGCAACCGGGAAAATGCTAAGATATGATATGAGAAGCCGGACAACTATAACTGTTTGCCCATAATAAATAAAACTCAACAAAAATTTCCCTTAAAACAAAAATAATTACAGCCTAGGGAAGTCGTGTTAAACAACCTTTGTTCCATAAAAGAACAATGAAACTCTCTGTAAGATATACGTGTTGCAGTGCTGCCTTTATCCTTTGCAAGAAGGCTAGCTATTTATTTCAGATCCCATGCTGTTCGATTTATTAATTAGCCAACTACGGCTAAGCCAAAATGAGGGTTATAATTTCAGCTCCCATGTTGTTCAACAGACGTTTTGATTCTTAACATGATTTGACAATATCCAATTAAGATTTTATTTATTTGGAGACTATTTTGCTTCACTTCTGAAGGTGAACGTGGTAGAGAATGGTCTCTTCCCTATAGACAGAAGATTTTCGAATTGAAGCGCTTAAAGATATGAAAACGAAGTGTAAAATAATAACTATAAGTCTTGAAATTTAAATAACAATTAATTATTATTTATAGCATAGCAGCTGCACTATGTTTCAGAAGTGGTGAATTCATAGTAAATTAGTGATGGCGCTACTAAGGTAATTCAAATTAATAAGAGAAAGCAACGAAATCATGTATTGTATTGAATTTACTTTTTGACAATTTTAGTTGCAAGTGTCGTTTACGGCTTCCAATATGACGTTTAACTTCACAGTTATTCCAGGCACAACGTTTAAACTTTTGATAAAAGTTTAAACGTTGTGCCGGGTTACCCGTGAGTATTTTTAAAAAACGGCGTGACATGTAATGCAGAATATCGTTTTGCTTATCTGCAGTGGATGGAAATTGTTGGTCGTGTCGGCGGAACGCGGCGAATCTTAATTTTCTGCGAATAAAATGCAAATAACCACACGAGTTAGCGCACCCGGTGGAGCGGTAGCAAATTCTAAATTGAAATGTAATGCGCTAGTTTGAAAACAGCCAGTTAGTGACTTCTGATATACGACAGATATTTATTTATTTACTTATTTAACCTCTTTAGGCACATGTATCCAGAAACTATTGAACAAAATAATATGTTGCTTCCTCTCTACCCGCATGCGTTTAAGTTTTTTAGTATGTTAGGCTTTTTCATTTAACAGCACTAAATTAAATAAACTTACACTCGCACCTGCACAAGTTCGTTGAATCGAGAGCTTTCATGTCTCGAAAGACACGTTAAAACACTGTTTAGTACCGGTTTTTACCACAAATAAGGAGGAATCATCGTTGAAAAAGATCTGAATCCCTCTCACATTACTATGTGAGAGAAGGCGCGTATAACTCTGCCAAGAAATGAAAAATATACCTAGCAAAACCGTCACCATTAATATCGTTGTGTACCTATGCTGGGGTTGACCACTACAAAATTGTTACATTAAAGCGGATGCTAAACTTCGTTGATAGTTTTCGACAATTTAATGTAGTGTAAGCTATCAGCTTGACATGAGCCGATGCCAACTATTTGTTTATTAAACTTGTGATTGTGATTTTCTCTTAACAGAACGTCGTGGTAGCCAAGTTCCCTTTTATACCGCACAAACTGCCTCCACTTGTCCCGGACCGCTGGTCCCGACCGCCACCCGCACTTTGACCATGAATTTATTAGACGACACCCTTTTTTAACCCCATCTATCTCACTGATAGAAGACTTTTCCCAATGTCTATTGCGATAAACCTTACGAACATAAAGGAGAAACTTTGTTTTGAGGGATGTCACAAAATCTTTACCTTCTGAAAACATATAATGTTAACATTTTTATGCTACTAACTACTAATTATTTCTAGTCTCAGCGTATCTCGGTCTAACAATCTTGGTAAGTTTAATCATCATTTCAGCCTTGTAAAGTCCACTGCTGAACATTAGCCTCCCCATTCCTATTGGGGTATCCGCCTAAATAATAACCACGATGGGCAGTCGGGTGGGTGATCGCAGTATCAGCTAGTGCGCAGGCTGACACTGCTGCCCATCATCCGGTAGAATTTATCCTCGTCGACTCTTACGATTCCCCATGAGATGAGAGGGAGTGGCTTATTCGAGGCTGGTACCATAAGTTTGATGACCTTTTTATACTAACACATAACCATCATGATATCAGCCACGAAATCCACTGCTGAGCGGTCTATGTAGAGTCTAATACGCCAATCGTTTTTCACGTCAATTGATCTTCAGTTCATTGAAGAAATGTTCGTCGATGGCGATCGCAAACTACTCGTAACATAAAGATAAACATCGGCCTTCTACCCGATTAACCGATGATCTAGTTGATGACTTAATATCGACATTAATATTTAGATCTAAAAAATAGTATGCAATGTTATTAAGTTGATTCCTCTTATATATACAATACGTTTTGCCTATAAATTATGAGGTTATTGCGATGATAACATAATAATTTTAGTTAAATCCAAAAGAGGTATTACATACACACTATACATATGTATAGGGCTCCTACCAACACCCAAGAAGCCCAAGCCAACTTCACCTGCCGATCAACGGGCAAGGCCCTGACGAACATATAAGTGCCCGGTAAGCGGCAATAGGCTCGCTACCTATTACGTGGGACTAACTATATAAGTAGCGATCTGTGGGCGTATAATGCCCTCTGCCTACCCCTTCGAGGAAACAGGCGTGGTTTTATGTATGTTAGTATGTAAATTAAGTCAAGCTTATACGGAACGATCACCTATCCTAGGACTAATTTCTGAAAACTCTATAGTACTTACTACCCTCTACCCTCTTGAGGAAACAGGCGTTAATATATGTAAGTACACAATATTGTTAAATTATTTGCCTATCTTCGTTTGAAATGTGACAAGGAATTATAATATCAGTACTGTGATTTTGAAGCTATTTGCCATTGGTAACTGTTTCATACTGATTGTGGTAATGTAATGACGACTGAAGCGATTTCGGCTGAATGGAATAGTGGTTTACCAATTATTATGCATTTTTTTTTTCATAATAGTGAAATACACTGGTAACTAAAATTTTATTATCGCAAAACTGCATAGCAGTTTGTTGGCAATGCACGTTCCTCTTTACTAGTTATATATATATACATTTTAAAGAAAAATATTAATTAATACTTTAACATATCTATAAGTACTTTTTTACATAACTCATTTGAGTAGGTACCAATTCATTTCGGAACATCTAATTGTGGCATATATGTTTGTATTAAAAAAATATTTATTTACTCTTAGTTATATAATTTTTTATCAAAAATACTGCGAATCAAATAGTTATTGGTTCTTTCACCGTAATAATGACAAGCTCTTGATGGAATAAATATTTTATGAGAAGTCGGTCATAGTTTTTTATTATGTTTCTTATTTATAGTACTATTTTATTTATGACACTTAAATTGTTAAACAGAAATGAAATCCTGAACCTTTTCATGCACTGGTCCACATTTTATGAATAATTAAGCAACGCTTAAAATTTCCAAATTTCAGAACTAAGAGTTCAGAAATGGTTTTAATAACACAATCGAAGAGTAGAACGGCGGGTACATCAATTAATTTCATATGTTCCAGTCAAACCAACTTAAAGTACTAAAAGGTAATGGCCCATTTAGTGTGAAAAATATACCCACGGCGTACAGAAATAAAATACGGCGGGAATCAAAGACAAATGATTATACTTTTCAATGATAAGTGGCGCATTACTGTGGCTCATGGGGATCATGAAAGAATAATAATAAAAAAATGTAATCTACCTAGTATGAAAACTTAACTTATAACTTGTGGTTTTAGGGAGGAGAAAATAAAATACATTTTTTTTTTGAATGTTTATTCAGCCCCATCAATGTCCAAAACTTTAATTTTTATTTAACAAAACAATGGCAAAATAAGTTTGTTTGTTTCATTTTCAAGTCTAAGCCACTGAACCGATTTTGATTAAATTGCCGTGTATAGATATATTTTTTGATTTGGAGTCAGACATAGTATACTTTTTACCCAAGTGACATGTTTTCATGGATAAAATAATTTACAGACAGGCGAAACCGCTAATTATTACCCATTTTTATTGGTCTGCTGCAAGATTTCTCCAACGAATTATTTTTTTCTTTTTACATATAATGAAAAGTGGGTTATGCTTGCATTATTTACCACCATTTTCGTTTTTGTACAAAAACATTTTTGAACCGGGTCGGATTATGGGCCATGACCTTTGTAGTCCTACTAAAATATACTATTATTAAAATACTTTTAAAGTATGCTAAAGGCACTGATTTAAAACGAATCTCATTTACTGTGAATAACTTTTCAAATTAATTAAACCCGTCAGTATATTAAGAGGATTTGCTCTGATATTTGTGATTTAAATTAAATGTACGAAAAAAAATGCCAAAGTAACTGGCTGAGCAAAATTAGGATAAGGAATAAAGCATTACGGGCTTCTACATAACAAAAAAAACATGAAAGGAACAATACTTTTTTAAATTTAAATAAAACACTTAAGTTAAAAAAAGAAGCAATAAATTTTATAGTCGTGAACTTAAAGTCGTCTGTGCCAAAAGGCGATTAAAAGTGCGCTGAGTTCTTTAAAGGATGTCTCTTAAGTTTGGAAAGGATTAAAAGTCGAATCGTGGTTAAAAACGAGTTAGGAAACTGGCCATGCCTCTCTGCTCGAGTGGGTCCTGCGAGCTCGCGTCTATTATTACCCAAATCAATTTAACACACGTGGCACCAGAGTTAGCACCAACGATTTGGCTAAGATGTAACAACGTTGTCACTCGTTTAGGTAATGCTCCTATTACTTAGAGAAGATAAACGCTGATGGCCTGTTTGATTGCAGTAGAATTTATATACTTATATTGTTATCTTATAATGCTCAAAGGAATTGAAGTGCCATTTAGTCCTAAACTAAGTAGAGCCAGTACTATAGGTACTGTATACTATAGTATTATATACTGTCTATAGACTGTATGAAGAAACTTCATATTATTATGTAAAATGCATAGCAAACAACTAGGCAAAGACAAAAAGTCGTATTCATGTATACAAAATATGTGCTGTGTGGTAATCGCACCCATAACTTATGGAGCAAAGTGCAGATTTGCACTCCACGCCATGGCGGTCGTTAAACATATTTTTTACTGTCATTAATTCTAGTCTTCCTGCTAATTAATTATATGAATTTCATAAAATTTCTGTGATTTACTTTTCCTTTCAAAACATTAAATTTAATCTTAAAGACCTATATCGCGATATCCCAACCGCTTTACCAACACACATTCCATTAATTTGACCAAAAAACTGGCGAAAGGCCGTTCGCCACAAACGGTCGCAAATTTTCAAGAATATTAATTTAAGTTATAAGCGTTCATAAATTCAGAATGTATATGTAATGGTGTGTCGTCAAGTTGCGATCCCAAGGGAAACTCATAAAGAATTTCTCGGTACTTATCCTACTCGTAAAAGGCCCAAACCACTCAATTCATATCGTATATGAGTTTCAGGTGTTGAATTTCCCCAGCTTTTCTTGTTCTACGCGAAATATTAAATTCCCTTGCCGACATATTAATATTCACACTTTTTTTCCGCTCGGCTCTTGTCGAATTCTTTCTAAGTCATTTGAGGTGATTGCTCAAAGCATTCGATTCATGAGAACTCTCCTCAGTCGTTAAGTTCCCCTTTCATCCGGCGAATATTAAAGCTTCGTGTGATATTAGTTTTTTTGGTAAATTTCTGGCTAAAACATTTCATGGTTAGAAATATCAAATTAATAAATAATTTAACGAACTCTTTAATAAGGTCCACTACTAACCATTGGCCTCCCCAATACTTGCCCATAATCACCACTTTGGGCAGGCAGGTTGGTGATCACAGCTCAAACCAGGGCGCAGAATGACGCTGCTGCCCGTCATCTCGTACTTTTCCTATTGCACTTCACTATTCTAGGCCGGCAACACACGGCGCAATTAAAACATAATAGTATATAACTTTTCTAAATGTATTGATTTCGTACCAGAAAAATATCTCGGTTCCCATGGGCAACAAGCTACTCTGACAGCGAATTAAACGCTGCTTATATGTCATAAGTTTTTTGTCATAATTTCAGTCCATATTTCTGAATCAGTTGTGATGCTTCATTCAGGTGAAATATATTTTTTCTTTCTAATGACGACATTTATACGTATTAACCAAAATTTTATTTGATAAACGTTACATAATGTGTATTCGTAATAAAAATACTTCAATTAAAACATATTTTTTTATGTGACACGTCATAATGACTACATCCTGCCTTATGGTAAGCAGACAATGCAGTCCAAAAAAATGAAGGCGCTTTATATCGAGGAATAAACACGGTACAAAGCGCATCCACTCATGACGGCCTGCTAAAATGCCGTTTCACGCCCAGCTTCAAAGACCCGGGATTATAGGAACTAGGAAACACATGAGCCGGCAGCGAACTCCAGAGCTAAAATTAAATGGTCTCACACAGAAACGACTTATCAAATTTCATGGGTCCAGTGCTGATAGTCTGCACAGAATGTGAATGGTCTCTCAGATCAGCACGTGTTGTTCGGGAGAGAAAAGTATAGGGCGGGATGAGATCGAAAAGCTCCTCAGAACACTCACCATAGTAGTTCCAGTTGAAAACACTGAGCGAGGCAATGGCCCTTTGTAGCTGTAGATCCTGAACGATCACGATCGAGAGTCCGGTTGGCTTTGGTAACCAGCTCTTGCCTTTGCACCGGGATATCGACTTGCTTGGCCGCAGGGTGTCCCAAGTACCGCTCATGTGTCGTACTGTCGTCTGTAACAATGAATATTGTTCAAGGACAACATGTCAGTAACATGCAGAAGAAATAGAGTAGGGAGAAAGCACTGAACCCTGCGGCACTTCAGCATTTACTTTGTAGAACTCGGAGGAACTGCCCTCACACAGAAGACGAATCCTCCGATCTTCTAGAAAGCCTGCCATGTTGCTTTATTAGCCATAAAGTTTTAATGTCATCATTTAACGTAGTTTTTTTTGAAAATCATACTTTATTTTCAATCTTTATACAATCTTTGTATAAATGTAAATAAATATTTCAGCAAAATCTCAATTGCTCAATAGTGGTATGCTTTCGTGCTAGTAATCAGCATATGTAACGATAGCTTTATATCAAAAATGCTTGCTTTGTCGTCAGTTTTAGAACCTATTATCATGCTGTAATTTTACATTTATCGTTATTCATTATAATCAGTAGTTTTTGTCAATTGAACAACCTTTCAACAGATCTGAAATTTGTAAACAAAAAAATGAAAATTTTGGCTTAGGAGCTTCGTATTAAGAGAGCACAAAAATAATTAGATAATAAATCATAAAACACCCGCGGCAACAGTCAAATGTTATTTTTAAACACAATGGGCTTCGAATTACTCTCTACTAATTACCCATTTGTAAAACAGTAAAGTAAGCTTACATGATGTGAGTAGGTACAAGGAGTATATACTTCTGTAACAGACTGGCAAATAACTCGTTTTACATAAACTGGTTAGGGCGCCTCTTACTTATCTAAGTGTCGTAACTTGGTTAACAAGGTAAACATCGTTACATTAGCAAGTAACGCCTTTGTTGAATCCGAGATTATAAATGATTGATGTTTCGGCAATAACTCTCTAGTGTTCCTGACACTAGTTTCTATTCTAATAACGGAACTATATTATAGAAGTTTGATTTTTGAGAAGTTTACTTATCTTCTTATTAATAATAATAATAGTACCAAAAAAAGTATAATTCATAACTGGTGTCATAGATATTAAATATCCGATAAACATCTTTGTAAATATCATATCATACATAAATATATAATCATACATAAATATCTTTGTTTGATAAAAACATACTTAATTTACAAAAGTAACACCCAGACCAAACAAATATTTATATATTTATAGTGCGGGAATCGAACCCACGACTTCAGGTGCGAAGTGCTGTCTACTATACTATACTGACCTCCACGCCACATCGGACGTCGTTTAGTTCAATGTATCAATGTGATGAAAATACTCCTTTTCGAAAAACGAAGATGTGTACTTAAGTACTTAAACTTTTCGTATGGCTGAAAACTGTATCAAACACTCGCTAGACATAGGGACTCAGAATATGTCCTACCAGGTAACTGACGCCGAAGAATATTATTTGCTAAAATACTTGCTTAAAATCTTTGCTTTATTATGATTATCATAGCTAAACAACTAGAATGCTTAAGTCCTATTTATATTTAAATCTGTTCGTTTGAACATTGTTTTCCTTACATTCTTCAATATACAAATACTCGAATTGTGTCGCTTTTCGTTCCTCTTCAGTAAATATTGCTTCTAAATACGAACATAACCTAATACTGTGCTCGGAATAATTTACTTTAAACATGGAATAAAATCGGGACGAGCGAATTTACATTCATATTTATTTCCATATGAACTTATTCATGTGAATTCATTACGTAATTAATAATTTTGGAGTATTTCGATCTCGTGTTTTTAAATATTACAAGTTATAACTATAGGGATTACCTAAGGAGGCCAAGCCAACCTCATGGCCGCACAAGGAGGTAGGAGGGGCGCGACACACTGCGTTCCTCTGAGGAGGTCCTCCCGGTTCTGATCCGGGGGACGTTGGCCGCGGGCGGGGTGCCAGAAGCTACAAACCCAAGCACTGGCCCCCTGCCCCTTTTTCAACAGCGGTGGGCGTCGTCGGAAGTTTTGTGAGCCCCACACTCCCCTCCCGGTCCCCCCATTGGCCGGGAGACAGTGCGTAAACAGCATTTTTTTACCGACGATAAAAAAAAAAAAAAAAAAAAGGCCAAGCCAACCTTACCTGCAAGTGGTGCACCTGCCGATCAACGGACGAGGCTCTGACGATCATGACAGTGCCCGGTAAGCGGCAATAGGCTCACCTATTACGTGGGACTATATATTGGCGAAATGTGGACGTATAATATGCCTTTGCCCTACCCCTATGGGTAATAAGGCGTGAATGTATGTATAACTTTAATTAACAAAAGACTTTTTCTAGGACAATATCTTATCGTTACAACATAACATCGATATATAACTCGAACCACCTCAAGAAACTGCAGGAAACTACTCTTTGATTTAGTGAAAAAGTTTGTATAGAAAAACAGCGTAATCCGATATTTCGACGCAATTTATTTCGGACAAGTCTATTCGTCATCGATAAAAAGGGAAAGGAAAGTTGACTACGTGCATTAGTGTTAGCGAACGTGACTAGGAATTTATATAAACAATTCTTTTCGAGACCCTTGATGGGTTTACCCAACACCCTGTTTAGGTTCACTGAAAAACGTATCATTCACATTGTAAACGCTCTGATCACTGTGAATATCTTCATACTATTTGGCAGTTATTTTTAAAACATATGACGCCTCGGTATGTGCCACTTGTGTGCTAGATATACTACAACTGAAAAATTGGTCTTTATGGAATTCTGTGTTCCGATTTAACCATCTGTTATTCCATTTGGTTTGCTTTATCCGAAACAAAACCGATGAGTACGAAATTGTATCAGGTATATCGATTTTATTAGGAAACTGGTATATCCTCATGATTTTATATGTGCACGAAAAAATTTTTTAACTATTGTTTTTTTTATAACTTAGACTTGCTCGGGTGCTCTGCGTTCCTTATTATGAAAGGTCAGCGTCTTAATGTAAGTCGCGCTTAACTCATGCTTGTATGTGGGTCGCTTAGATGAGATTAGTGTAGCCGTCTGCGCGGTCACGTAGACGATGATGACATAGTATTCGAATAACAGCGAGCCTACACTTACATTTAGCTCCATATTAATTTATAAGTTTACCTACAGCACCGATATTTTATACTTGCAACAGTAGACATGGTATATGTTCCTGGAATAAATATAGATATACCCAGCATAGGCTTATTAAATATCATCATAACAGCCCATTAACGTCCCACTACTGAGCACGAGCCTCCTCTCACATATCAAGGTGTGAGGGTATTATTATTAAATATACTTTTTCCAAACTGTACAATATAAGAAGCATTAAATATATTTGAATTTATAATAAAGCAATTTTTGTTGTTAATATTATAAATAGTATGTCTATTAGTGATGTTTATAGCGTTTGCTATGTACATTATTGAAAATCAAAATTATTTATTTTTTAACTTTATTCACAACAATGTTATCGAATCTGAACTGTTTGATCAAGTTTTAAACATACTTGTAAACCTATTACATAATATAATATTAGGAAGCCGCTATTACATCCTTACTGTAGATATTTTTGTAAGTAAGGTATATTAACATTTTAACTACGCTTTTTCCAGATGTTTATAGAGGATTGTTGATTTAGCCTCCAATAGTAAACATGACCTTAGAAAGCAATTTATTTTTTTACGCAGTAGTTCTATGTGATTTTAATAAAAATCTCTGCGTATTCTTTTTTAGTCAATATTTTGTAGTATTAATAGATTTTAGATTTCAAAAATTATTGTCTATTTTATAAGGCTCTTCAATCTCAGGCGAGTTTATAATTTTATAGTTAAACTTAATATCTTTTGGAAAGTTTATCTATAAATTGTTTTTAGAGCGATCAATCAGAATCAAGGTAAGGGAGGTTCAAGTCACATTTCGACTGCTAATTGTTAGATTGAAATTAAAAAGATCTGCTTCTATAATAGCAACTGCTGCATTTCTTATGCCAGCTGACAGCCGGGATCTTCCACGGCTAGTTGTGAAGCAGTGTACATCCAGTTTTAAAAGTGAATTTATCATGATATAATTATAGACGGAGAGGAGAATGATAGAGGATTGAGTTGACAATAATTTGAAATAAGTACTTCGAATTTTATAAAAACACACTTGAAAAGCTCTTCTATATATAATAAAATTAGTAAAGTTATATGTAGTCCATTATTGATTATTAATTTAAACACAATAAGTGATGGGATTTTAAAAAAGTAGAAAAAGTGGTGTGCAAGATGTAGTAACGAGGATTGAAAGAGGTATGCTCAGATGAGTCGGTTATGTTAATAGGATTAATGGAAACAGAATAACAAAACAATTTGTGATGGACGATTGAATGGGAATGTTGGGAATGGAAAACCATGTACAACCTTTCCATGACCAAATTCAGAAGGTTTTGGAGAAAAGGACTGGCCCAAAGTGCCCTGCCCTAAAGGAATTTATGAGAAGGTTAATAAGCGTGTCTAAATAAAATAATGTAGTAATTAGCTTTTATAGATATTTTTTATAATATTATTATATAATTAATAATTTGTGTTTAAACATTACGTAATAACGTAAAAATATATAATTGGTTGCTTTGCCAGTGCATCTAATGCAAAGTGAGGTTGGCTTGGGCTTCTAGTAGATTTTGTGCTCACCTTTTTCATACAATCTTATGTTTAAGTTTGCATATTATGAGAATTGAAAGTTTACTCTTAAATTAGCTGTTGTTTCTATGATATATCGGAGGCAGCGTGTTGAGTGTCGGCGGGCGTCACTAGCGAGTAGTACCGTGGGGTATGCCGGCGCACGCCCGGCCTCGTCTTCAAAGGGGACTAAATAAAGAGTTGCCTACACGGACTTCAACTTGCTCTTCTTTAAAGTGTTGCCTTTTCTTTTAATTAATTCGAAATAATTACAAAATAATATTATTTTAAAAAGACCTCATTTTCCGGTTACGTATCATAATAACTAAAGTTGTATCGACTATTGTCGAAATAACTACGGTTGAAATAAATAACGTTTAAAAAATCTAATGATCGATTCACATAAGTTTATAATAAATAATGGATGAAATTCCTAATGGACGGTTCACCTACAGTTGATATACCTACAGTTGATTTATCTAAGGTTGATTGAAGTAATGGACGATTCACTTATTGTTGATTAATATAACACCCTTCTGGGTATTACACGCTTGCTTCGCTCGCGTGCAGTTTATGGTCACTATAGCAACTAACGAAAAGGCTTCTCAACCTATAACCACCCATGTCGTTTCTGTATAGAATCCACCTTGTTCGCTCGCTTCGCTCGCTCACCTGTTTTCGTGGGTATTTTTGGCAAAAAAATTAGGTAGCGAGGAGCGAAGCGACGAGCGGTTAGGTTATATCGTGACCACAATGCACGAGCCGAGCGAGCGAAGCGAGCGTGCCGCGGCAGCGGCCGGCGAAGTGCCAGAAAATACTTTGGTCACGTTATTCTCCTCCTTTTATAGTGAACATAGTGAATCCCAACAGCTGGCTGGACTCCTTAAATAAAAAATGTAAATTTATATTTGAAAAAACGTTTAATAATACATATTGTAATTAGGTCACTAAGTTTAAGTCAAAACTTATTAATGAAAAATAAATCCAGCGCGGTGGCGGTGCGCAGAACTGTGCTGTAGGTGAGTCGTCCATTAGGTTTTTCAAACGTAGTTGAAACATCCCATAGTTGACATAACCATTACATCAATCGTTCGATAGTTCTTTTAATTATAGTCTAATCAAAATTATTTAAGTTAATCAGTACTTGAGTCAACCAATATACAATATGAACATATGTGGGTGGACCGTAGTTATATCGACAATAGTTAAACTGTATTTAGTTATAATAATATGTAACCCATTTTCCATTAGGCAGATAAAGCCTTCATTTGCTTATTTGTGCGTTCTAAGTTTTCTTATTTAAAAATTTGGGTGTTATGTAAATTTTACACTTCATTCAATGACCTTCTATACACATGGACATCGCATCAGCGCGCTGTCAACGGCACGGCAAAAGTGTGCTTAAACGCGATATAAGCACACTTTTTCCTTAGTCGTGTTTTGACAGCTAAGTCAGAAGGATGCCGAAGTGTGTCATAAAAAAGTGCCCAAATAATACGTTAACTATTCAAAAAAAATATGGTATGACCTACCACCGGTAAGTTAATTTTATTTCTGAAAGATAACACACGAAAATGTGTAAATAATGTTGTAAAACCATTTAATTTTCAATAATTATCATAAATGATTGACAGGTATTTCCATTCTTTTCACTCTCGCGCGTCAGAAAGAGATAGGTAAAGGACACCACAAGAACAGAGTCAGAAAAGAAAACAATAGAATCGCTTAAGACCTTTATTTTTTGCCACATTGCTTTCATCTGTTAATACATATGAATCCTGTATTTATCTGTTAATACATACCAACATACTTCCTGTTGCTTGCTGATGCTTTTTTTGTAGCTTTCCTGTACACGAGATTTTGAGGGAGAAATGGCGCAAGATAGTAGCAAGAGAAAGGTCCGAAGAATTTTACAAACCAAATAAATCAAGCGTCATTTGCTCAAATCATTTTCTTGAATCTGATTTATATTACACACCTAAACGATTTACGCGTATAAAAAAGACGGCTGTTTCGCACATAGAGGTTAGTAGTGAGTAATACTATACAACCCATCCAATTCAAGTTTGCCGCCTATATATCAGTGCTTCTTTTTAATTTGATTTCACGAAGAAACCATATCTACCGCATTTATTAAAAAACGACTCAATGAAGAAGCAACAGAAGGCATGTATGAAAGTAACTGCGACCATTTGTCGGAAACTATAGATGAAACACCTGACAATGAAATCAAAAGCCAGATAGTTGGCTATATTTCAGGATTTGTGGTGTACAAATTACTGAAAAAGTTACAGTGATGACTGTAAAAATAACCTTTTAGCTACTCAGAAGGATCGGTTCCATAAACTAGTCGATTTGAAGGACATGGGTGGCTTATGCTATGCGTCGAAAGGTGTATTCATGATTAATGCCAAAACAGAAAACATTATACGATATTATAATAAACTCAGTGGTGGCAAGTTCATGCTCAAAAAGTATGATAAAGCCTTTTTGACATTAAAAGTCCTGAAGTCTCTTTCGAATGTCAACATATTTACCCAAATTGACGCACACACAACATATCAGTATAGTCATATTTATGATTTGACCAAAGCAGTCGTAGAGAGATATGTTGACGTCCGTCTGCACTACATATGCCAAAAGGATACCTTGGAAAAGAATACTAAGTCTAAAAGACAAGTATTCAACAAATTAAATTTATTCCAGGGCAATTAGTACCTTGGCAGAGCTATTGAAATTAAAACCATTTTTAGCCAAACGAATCGATGTTTAAAGCTCCAAAACATGTTTGATTATTTTCGATTTTTGATACCAGTTGTACCAATTACTATTACTACTTTAAAGTCCATATTTTTTTTAAAGTGTTGGTTTTTCTTACATACACAAAGCTTATATGTATTCAGCGAACGGTAGTTTTTGGAGGTATATAGATAAAAACGTTAATAGCTGATATTTTTGCGATTTTCTAGTAATAATTTTTTTTTCATTTTTATGGGTGATGCCAATACCCCTTAAAATATCCCCCTAAAATATTGTTTACTAATTACAAGTGATCCTACATTAGCTATCTTCATAATATTTATTACTGGAAAAAAACTGGCATAAGAGGCATTTAATCTTAACCCTCTAGGTTGGTAACGCATCGGCACTTCCTATGGTATTGCAGGTGTCTATGGGCAATAGTGATCACTTGACATCAGGTGACCCACTTGCTCGTTTGCCTTCCTTGTCGTATAAAAAAATATATAATTCTATAATTCGATAGTTTAAAATAATAATAGGAACATTCGAAAACCGTGTGGTACCGAAACACAGTATGGCCACTCCTAGTCTTCCCGTGGACTATTACGGGCTGAAATTACGATATTCGAAAACTATAAAAATCTATCTCTCGTAAATAAAAAACCAAAAACTAACAGCCAACGCACACTCCACTGCTATTTTTGTTCGAATTCGCTTCTAAATTCACCTTATGAAGCTTATTGCTGCTCATGTAGCGCAATGTATGACAGATCAGTCAAAGCATAATATGGTGAAATTAGAGAGCTGTGCCTTATTATTGCTTTGTCATTGTATGACGTGATTAGTCCATGTGTATTGAAAGGTCATTGACTTTATTGGACACACTTATATGGCTTAAATGGCAGGTCCTCTTCACTGACTGATTCATTGCTGAACGCAATAATCTAAAAAGCAGTCATAAATGAACTGACAAGAATCATGTCATAACATGAACAGCCATTATTTCCCAGTAGGGATGTAATAGATCAAATAGAAGAAGGTACGGACGTACACTCGTGAACACTGGTATTATTATATTTAGCCTAACTATGAATAAATGCTAGACGATTAAAAAAATTGATATATACAATAATGGTACCACCAATAAAAACTTAAATTAAAACAGTTTTTATATTTGCTTTATCTTTACTATTATTATAAATTATATCCCATTACACATTCTATTTTACCTGCCTACTTTTTTTGTATTGATTATACTTACGTATACATATATGTACTTCTGTTACGTTTAATTGATTGCTAAAATCCCTCGCCGCAGCATAAAGTCAAAGGCAGTTAAGAAGTAGCAGTCGTTAATAGAAGATCGATCTTCTACTAAAGCTGTAAATAACTGCTAATATTCCATGGATATAGTTTGAAAATCAGCACCCGTTCTCTACAGATTCTGTGAGGAGGAACTAGGAATAGTTACGGATTGCGCAGGCAATCTGCATTGACCTCTGCAAATTATGTTCTGTTGACCTAACGCTACGACGACGAGCGAACATAGGGGAATGATTTTCCTTCTGACTTACAGATCACTTAAATACAACGAAGGCGATATGGCGCAGAGGTCAATACACCTGTACATCATTGCTGAGTTCCTGGGTTCGATTACCATAATTATAATTATGTTTATAAAATTGATTAAAGACGATTTTTGTTTTGGTCTGAGTGGATACTTTATATGTAGTATAAGTATGTATTTACGAAATATATCGTATTATAAGTATGGATAATCGTTTTCATGTACACATACGCTATGTTTTTTTTTTGGGCAAGGAGGCCGGCCCTTTGTGAGATTTCCAAGGGTTTTTTTTAATGTGACACGTCATAATAGCTACATCCTGCCTGATGGTAAGCAGTCGATGCAGTCCAATAAAAAAATGAAAACGCATTATAACGTGAAATAAGCACGGCACAAAGCGCATCCACTCATGACGGCCTGCTAAAATGCCGTTTCACGCCCCGCTTAAAAGACCCGGGATCATGAAATAGGAAACACATGAGCCGGCATCGAATTTCAGAGCTTAGTGGCCTTGCTCAGAAACGACTTCCTAAATTTTAAACTAACTAATATTTCTCTATATGTCGTAACTAATATTTTTATATTTCACTGGAGTAAAGTAAAAATACTACTTATATGTGTGTATAATAAGTCAATATGAATATAATACATTCAAGTCGTATTTTTTTCTATATATATGGTAAATATTTTACCTATTCTGGAAAATAAATAAACTATGGGACGCAATGAACTCAAATATCGTCATGTTCAAATCAAGCCTCCTATGCCACAGGACTTGTCAATAGTTAGACAGTACTCTAAGCCTTTACAGACATTCGAATCCCCAGCGTCTTGGCGCGCACTTCATCACTGAATATTGTAACTGCTAACACATCTGTCTTCACCTAATCCCTCAGCTTTAACTAACTGAAGCCGCACGGAAACGCGTCACATAGTTCTCTCCGAAAATACAATCAAAACTTGTTCTATACGTATTACGTGATGTCATTACTTACACAATTACGTATCCTTTGTTACTCCAGAGACGCAGCTGCAGGTGACACATCTATTTTATTACGTGGAATACGTTTCGTTTCTCGCCTTCCCAGTCGACAGCTATACTAGCAAATTATGAACGCAGCATTAGTCACAAAACGTTGCATTATTTACGCTTCAACCGCCATTAAAATTTAAACGTGGAGAAAATTGACGCAATCCATTACGGTCCACGATCAAATCGTTGCAAAATGTACATCACTAGTTCATTTCATTTTCATTTTATTGGCCATTCGGCAGAGGGTGGTAATTTTGTCATATTATTGTTTACGGTTCACTTGTCTGCGAAGTAACAGTACCGCTGCGCGGGACAAAAAACAATTGAGTTAATTGACTATAAAGGCGCTTATCTTACTCTTTGAATATTACAACTGTTATACTCACACATACACACACTGCAAGCTAACAAAAAGATGCACATGCACATCATTAGCTTTGCCACTGTAAGAGTACTGCTAAACATAGGCAACAATAATAACTGCACCCTGCAGCCTAATGGGAAGCAGTCGATGCAGTCCAAATAATGGAGGCGCTTCATACCGTGGAATATGCACGGTAAAAACCCCACTTATGACGGCCTGCAAATTATGCCGTTTCACGCCCCCCTTATAATAAATATAAATAAATATTTTTGACACTTACACCAATTATTTAGTTCCAAGATAAGTATCATTAAGAACTTGTGTTATGGATACTAAATAACGGATAAACATACATAAATACTGTTTTTTTTGTAAATAAATACTTCATATACATAGGAAAACACCCAGACCAGAACAAATATTCATATTTATACACACAAAGATTTGTCCTGTGTGGGAATCGAACCCACAACCTCAGGAGTGGAGTGCGGGTATACTCGCCACCACGCCATATCGGTCGTCAGAAGCCGTCAGAAGCCTTAAATGTCACGTCCACGTCGATCGATGTCGAGCCTCCAGCATCTAACGGCTACCTGCCGCTGTCTTTACGAGATCAGCAGTTCATCAGTTGGGTGGCCTCAAATCGGGACACTTAGTATATGCACATAAAATATGAATTCAAGATATAATTATTTTCGTATATTGTTTTGTAAATACTGAAAATATTGCTATCAATATTTTGATGCATCTATTTTACTACTATTCTTATGTTATATCGTTACAAATGCAAACTAAGACACATGTACATTTTTGAACTACTCGTATACCTTGATGGGCTTTTTAAATATGATAGTTCCTGATAGAAACATTCCTTTTTAAATTATGAACACCATAAACAATATTAAACACAGCATAGACTACACTAAAAAGATTCCACTATACATACACTGCTTATATTTTAAGCTGACTTGAAATTGCAATTTTTTTGTCCATAGGTTTATCATATTAGACGTTAGTTGACATAAGAAATAATGTTTAGTTGCATTTATCAAAGGTGATTGATTTTAGATAGCTTTGTTTAAAGATAATTAATTAACATCAAAATATGCGTCTGCCTACGCCTTCCGTGATAGAGGTGGAATGTATGTATTTGATTTTAATATCATTGCATTTCAGTAATTTGTTTGGAGATGAGGGGGACAGAACGATGTTTCAAAGAGATTTAGTTCAGTAAACAATTAAAAAAAATAACTTTTCTGTGTTATGACTTTAAAGACGTAATAATTTTATAACGAACGCAGTTTTAATTAACCGATACTTCGCTTTAGGCGCCTTAATTTATAATTATAAATTTACTCTTCACGATCGTTGATACAAATTATAAGATTGAAATTATTTAAATAAACCATTATTTTCGTTACATTTCGTTCATTGACCGTTTTCATAGCGTTTTGGTAATAGAAAATCAGATCCATGGTGGTGTGGTTAGATCGCTTATTCTGAAATTGAAAGCTGTTCAGATCCCGCTTTTCGCAAGTGGTAAGATTTTTTCTGTGCCCTGTTGACTATCGAATTTATACAATACCTGATTAGGCCATTAAAAATATGAATGAAGGTATAGGTAGGTACATTAAGTAAAATAAAATGAGGTAAGACACTAAGCATACTCTATAATCATTATAATGTGAATCCAATCAAAATCTAAGAAGCCCATGCCAACCTCACCTGCATACCTACCCCTTCGGGAAAGCAGGCGAGAATGTAAGTATGTACCCTTAAAGATAGAGCCCGTAGTTTAAAAATTGTTGAAAAAATTATGTCTTCAATATATTAATACGAATTAAAGTTACTTAGCTCAGATTTCAAAAGAATTAATCAATTTACATACTCACTTGTTAAATACAACATACTCCTAATTGTTAACTAAGTCCTTGCCACGGTTTTGTCCAAAATAATAATTATAGCAATTGTTCATATTAAGTATGTTTTACTTGTTCGTTTACAGCACGAGTAACATGGTTTTTCTTTACAGGTAGGTATGCTCGGAATATTTTTTCATAAAAGACAAGTTGCATGGGTACCTTGTGTTAGTCGACAGTCGGAAAGAAGCAAAGTTGCCGTCCAATCCGGTGGCTACTTATAGAAATGAGAGCGACTCGTCAGCCTTAAGACTTACGGAAAACTTTGTGCCTATGTTATTTTGTTGTACTTTTTGTGTCAACTGAAGCGATTTTCTGCATCTATCTGGAATTCAAAGCACACAAAGAGATAGCTATTCGCCATTTTGTGTTGAAAAAGTTGTTTTATATTTTTCTGCTTTTTTATGCATTATGTCTATTCGGTCTTTCTTTAAAAATACATTTTTGAATAATGAAATTAATAGTTTTTTTATGTGTCACGTCTTTTTGTATTTCTTTAGAAAAAAAATATTATTACCGCGATAGAAAATGAGTGGTGGCTCTCTTACTGACAGAGGATTTCCTGGTAGGAATCATTAATGTGCCTCTGTCATTAATAAAATCAAATATAAAATGTATCTTTAAGTAACGTTCCGCTAACCTACTTACCTATTAAAAGAAATTAATATAATTCTTCCGTCTATTTCTACAAGTGCTTGTGAAATTCTATATATTTTATACCTTTCTTCTTATGTTTTTAAAGATGGCAGGCATCAGGCGTAGCCCACCTAGCTTACAGTGCCTTACATATATTATAGTGGTTATAAATACATGGTTTTCGATGCTAAAATATGCTGAATTTGCTTGCTTACCTAAATAAACTTTGAGCACCTGTTTGACATAAGTCCTTTCACGGCCACTATTTAGCACAGGGGTCTCAAGGTGAAACGTGTCAATTGGTAAGAAGTTGACTTTGCACTAGGCGCTATTACATTCGCCCTATGACGTTCAGCACTAATTATTATATAGCCATGTATAACCAGTACATATAAATTTTAATTTAAATGAAATAATAATAGTTCATTCAATACATTATTGAAGGTCACTTTCATGGAACTGACAGACAATAAAAAAAACTATTCGTGGAACATACATTCTACTCACTTTGCATATTATGCAGGATTTGCGTGTGGAGTTGCGAAGAAATTCTGGGGTACGCAAAATCTGCATTTTACATATTGAATAGAAAAGTGTTTGTTGGATATAATTATAACCTCTCTCTGATGATTAATGGCAGTCATGCTAGTTGAAAATTCTTTTAAATAAGAGATAGAGTTTCTGTCTCATAACTTTAAAATCTTGCACTGGGTCGACATCGCATTCAATTATTATTAATTATTAAACTCCTTGGTTTGCTAATGAAAATTAAGCGCTGTTGTCTACACTCGTATTCGTATTATTTCATGCCATTAACTAAATGAGAATTATCTTCGAAACAAAAGCCATAGCAGTGCACGATTTTCTTTCGATGAATAATAGCTGATTTATTTTTACTGTGTTCTAGATTGCGAAGCCTACAACAACCTGTCTTTCTCACAACCTGTGCGGTAAAAATAGAGGGCTCGCAGTCAGCCTGTAGGTTTACCAGACTAAGTACTTCAATTGCCTAAAATCACAATATAATGATTTTGAAGTCAATATCTAAACACTACCCACGCACAAAGCCATTGAGATCTATTCTTCTTTCTAGTTCTAATATTTCAAAAGACGTTCTCATTTGATCAAGATATCGACAATAAAACATTACCGCGTACAACTTCATATTTATACTTACTTACAGACATAATTGATAATCATGAGGTACAACCTAATAATGGGGTCCCGTTTTTTACCCTTTGGGTACGGAACACTAAAAATGCGTATCAACGAAAAAATTAAAATGTTTAAAATATACGTTATCACATAACAGTATCCACTTTTTTCCTACAAAGTTGGAAAGGCATAAGCCGTTGTTATCAAGCCCACAACATCGCTTATCCGGTACCCCATCCAAACTGCGCACTGTTCGACTCGCCGAACTTCGAGGCGTGGAAAGACATCATAACAAATTTAGGATTATTTGACTGTACGACAATGGGTATTGTCTATCCTTAAATGGAGCTTGAGATAGGGTTGCTTATGAATTGTTAATAGATTCTTTTTTGTTATTTTCTGCCTTAACATTTATATTGTTAAAGGCAGTGATTTAAATTAGGATTCGTTTTAATTGGAGTCAACATTATGTAATGGGAAATACAATACTATTTATGTTAGTTTTAAGTAAATCATTGTAATACCCAGGACTTATCCTATTGATAAATATCATTGTGTTTTTTCATTACATGCTTTATTGACATTCGTTGGCAGCAACATAAATATTACATTAACAAATTTTCAAAAATAAATTAATATTTTAACTACTGTTACTATTCATGAATATATGTTTAGTTTGAAATTAAATAATATAATTTTCCAGAACATTTTGATAGATTATGTCACCTATGTACTTTCTTTAGTGCTTTTGTTCGAATTCGTTATCGGTTATTATTACGATAGATATTAGATTTATTAATTCAGTTTTTTTTGTTGCAACTTTTGCGGTAAAAGCGCCTAAAACGAGTTTTGTCTCAAGTAGGCAGCGAGAGTTATAATCTATTCTGTTTCCTTCGAGCATGTGACATAATTACGACGTAAAATTAATCTTTCCTGCTCTCTGTTCCGTTTCACGCATTGTGTTTACTTTCGCGTTATTACGTCTAAAGTGTTGAAATTTATATTCTCATGCCTAAAATATAACAAGAATTTATTACGAACTAGTTTCCGCCTGCAGCTACGCTTGTTTTGGAATTTGATAATGAGTAGGTACATGGTGTGGTAAATAGGAATAATGCTCGATACATTGATCCTTTCTTGTAAATCGAGTAATTTTAAGCAAGTTTTAGGCAAGTTTTCATTGAAATCTATTAAACCGTTATAGCGAGCAACAAACTCACAAACCATACTATTTTTGAACATTTCTATGGAGCTACCGACCTTCCATAAATTTTGTACCAGTATTTAAATAATAGGTTGGGGAAAAAGTCTTTTCGTATTTTTGTATGAAAAGTCAAGACATTTTTTTCAAAGTTTATTTACATTTATTTACAATATATATGTACCGTTTTGTTGAATAACTTTCTGCCATTTTGTGGGCAGAGACATTATCCCGTTACTGTAGAAACTTTGGGACTTCTGATCAAAAAAACGGGACAAATAGTTTTGGCAGTCCTCTCTTGAGGTCAACCTTACAGAACCTAAAGAATTCTGCAGAGACCGAAACAGGTGAAAATCTGAAGGCGCAAGGTCAGGGCTATATGGTGGATGCACTAGGACCTCCCAGTCGAACTCTCTTAATTTTTGCTGAGTGGCTAAAGATGTGTGTGGTCTAGCGTTATCGTGATGAAAGACCACACCCTTCCTGTTGATCAATTCCGGCCGTTTTCTCTCGACTGCTTCCTTTAATCTCATCAGTTGCTGGCAGTAAAAATCAGAATCGATGGTTTTGCCGGGCGGTAAAAGCTCATAATAAACAATGCCCTTCCAATCCCACCATACACACAGCATCACCTTATTTCGTGTTAGGCCAGGTTTGGCCACAGTCTGTGAAGCCTGGCCAACTTTCGACCACGACCTTTTTCGCACGTTCTTGTCGTACGTGATCCACTTTTCATCGCCAGTTATCAATCTCTTCAAAAACGGCTCGGTTTCATTACGTCTCAATAATGAATCGCAAATGAGTACACGGTTCATTAAGTTTCTTTGAGTGAGCTCGTGTGGCACCCAAATATCGAGCTTTTTTGTATAACCAGCTTTCTTCAAATGGGTCAAAACTGTTTTGTGGTCAATTCCCAGTTCTTCAGCTACATCGTAACTACTAATATGCCGATCTTGCTCCACTCTTTCAAAAATGGCGTCCATTTTATTCGTAACAGGGCGACCAGAGCGAGGTGCATCTTTAACATCAAAATTTCCGGACTGAAAACGTTTGAACCAAATTTGTGCCACTCTTACTGACACTGCATCAGGTCCATAAACATCACAAATTTTTTTCACTGCTTGAGTTGCATTTTTGCCTTTTTTATAATAAAATTTTAAAATGTATCGAATTTCTTCATTAGATTCACTCATTTTTACGGAGAGAAAAACAAATGAAAAATAGCGGGAAACAACTTTTTTTTCTTTTTTTTCTTTTCTTTATAATGGAACCTTTTTAATGTTACCAAAACCAGCCAGACACAAATAGTACAGTCAAAAAAATTTTATAATAAGTTTATACCTACGTTATGCGAAAAGACTTTTTCCCCGACCTAATATATATTTATACATGGCAAACATCATCAAACTTACTGATAGAGAATGCTTTGTAGCATAAATTCGCATTTTGCACAATTTTATTTGTTCTAAAAAGTTTAAATACATAAATCTTTGAAATTCACCCGTAAATTAGGTAAGGAGATAAGTAAAGATTCAATAATTTACAACTAAGTGTTTTTTTATAAGAAAACGCCTAGGGAGTTGCCAGATATTCTGACGCCAAATAGTATCGTTTTACGCAGTTTTATGTTCTAGTTTTAAGGATGCTGCGAAATTATTTGGCATGGGAGACTTAAAAACAGATGTCGAGGGGACAGTTTATCGCGTGGAAAATTCTATATTAGAAGAAAGGTATATAAAAAATATATGTTATAAGTTACCTTATACCATACGGAATATCGGTGTTCATAAAACGTTTAAAATTTCTCCTTATAAAGAAAAGCTTGAACTATTGCAGAATTATTCAACGATAAATTTTATAATTAATATTTCTATGTATAAAGAAAGGATAAAACTATATTAAAGCATGTAAATGGTGCGTTACAAATCAGACAGAATATTTTGTTACAAATTTATACGTGGGACTTGCAATAAATGATTTGATTGATTGATTGAACGTTATGACGAGCTTCAGATCCCTTATTTGAAAATATCGATACCCCTTACTTCCTTTTGTCTTTTCCAACGTCCCAACCTATTGGAACTATTTTAGCGTTATGTTAATAGAAGAGACATTCTTAAATACTTTCACATTTATAATATAAGTAAGGATTACTGTACCGAGGATACTAACCCTCTTTATTTATTTATTTAACAATTTATGCACATAAGGAACATACACAAAGATAGAAGTTATGAAAGACATGTACAACGGCACTGCTTATCCCTAAAAGGAATTTCTTCCAGCAGACCAGAGAAAAGGAAAAAACATATACAAAATAGACACGTGCACAAAATACGTAATAAAACAAACTAAAATAAAACAACAATAAAAAACTAAAATCCATCAATAACATACTAAAATTAAACAATAAGACAAAAAGGTATAGCTAGCAGGCAACAAGGAAGTGTTCCTTTATTGCCTTCTTAAAAATGGAAATACTTTACTTGGTGAACTAAAAACATGCATCATATTACTTACATCCTTGCTCAAGACGCATTGTGTTATTAGCTTAAATATTTTATTTGTGTCATTCATAATTTAATCTAATGTCCGTGACCTATTATGGAAAGGTCAATTTATATTTATATTAAGATAATTGTCAGAACATATGTAGAACATACTTATTTGTTATTTTTTACATTGCACATACTTACTTATTTAAACAAACTAAATATAAGTACAAAAAAATATAAATATGTTTATTTCCTCAGCAATATTGTTGTTCTTTAATTGTTCTTTACATCGTGATAGGAGCCTCCATTAAGACTAGAGAAAGTCTGTGTTAGGAGACTCCGCACTTCCATAACTTCAGTACAATAATTAAGTGCAATACAAGATAAATTGTGTAGAAAAATTAACACAATGTTTAGTCAGCGCAGCAAAACAATAAAGACTTATTTTAGCTTACCTTATAAAAACATTTTCACTTTATTGCTGGAAAATATAACGCTTTACACATTTGGGAGAACTCGGGCTGGAACTTCCTTTCATATTGTTGTGTTACCAAGGCAACTATCACCATAAAAACCTAATTTTGCAGTGCAATGTTACAAATTGAAATACATACATATATACATAGTTAAAAACTTTATGGGTCATCGTTAAATGTGTGTTATGTGTATGAAAAACATCATTTACAACAACAAAATGTACGTTACTTCAAAGCGATCCCATCCAGGCACCATTTTTAAAAGTAAAAATAATAAATAAGTAACCTTGCAACCTTCATATCATCATCATGAGTCTATAATCCTATATATATTGAGTATGTATGTATAAAAAAATAATAATTTATATTTGTTTATCCGTTACTTAGTATTTATAACACAAGTTCTTAATTATACTAATTCTGAAACTAAATAATAAGTAGATATAATTGTCAAAAAATATTTATTTATTTATTTACAAATAATTATCGTAGTTGTGCTTTACACAAGCGCCCAAGGTCTACTATTAGTATAATAATTTAAGGAACCCATTAGTATAATAATTTCTACAAAGTTTACGCTTTAATAAAGTAAGTAACTAATTTTGGAAATTATTTGTAAGTCCAACAGTATGGAATGTTAGATATTTATTTTAGTTATTGTATAAATTTAGAGACTTTAGAATTATAGTATTCGCTTGTGTAAGTTTAGTTTTGAGCCAAAAAGGAATAGTTTATTAAATGATGAAAACCAAAGAACGCGATCAAAATATGGTTCTAATAATTCTAATAACGTTTATATGTAAAAAAAACAAAAAAATCAACCTGTCTGCCCATTAAATGGATAAGAAATATTAATATCTAAATTTGTCCTAAATTTCATCTTTGTCCGTTCAGTCGTTTATGCAGTTAGACGCTTAGTTAATTAATAAACAAACAAACCTTCACATTTATAATTTTAGTATTATATTTGCCAGCCCTGTCCAAATCTTAAACAATAGTCTCATTTATCCCCCCCTTGACGAAAACTACGCTACAGGATTAATGAGTTGAACACAATGAAATAATTACTTTCCGGTTAAGCACAAACTCGTTTGTTTGTTTTACTTGTACCACTTCAGGCCTACAGTGTACAAGTTTATACTCGTACAACTGACAAGTTTCCAAATACGTTTCACAACTTAAAATCTTAGCGTAAAAATTGAAGATATGAACTAAGAATCGAACTAAACTAGTGACTGAAACACGTTTGATTGTTTTACTTGTAACACTTCAGTCCTAAGAATATAAGTATATAATACAACAGACAAGTTTCCAAATACGTTTCAAAACTTAAAATCTTAGCGTAAAAATTGAAGATGTGAACTAAGAATCGAACTAAACTAGTGACTGAAACACGTTTGATTGTTTTACTTCTAACACTTCAGTCCTAAGAGTACAAGTTTATAGTACAACAGACAAGTTTCCAAATACGTTTCCGAACTCATAATCTTAGCGTAAAGATTGAAGATACAAGCTGAGAATCGAACTAAACTAGTGACTGATACGCATCTCGGAGGAGCACATAAACGAAGCCCGACAAACCGACCCTCGGAATTCCTTCCATCATACTGGAAAACCCTTGTCACTTCCATTACGCTCCCAAGGCGGGCTATTCTGGTCCCGTCCTTCATTTCGGGGAGTTATAGCCTTCCTATATTTTCTAAAGTACATTCTCGAATGAGTTAGGTAGGTATCTACAATTTAAAATGGTATTTCAACGTATTTTACAAGGTTGAGTTTATTAACAGACTAGGTGGATAGAGATTGCTATATGTATGATACATTTTTAAGATACGATTCTGATTTCTATTTAAGAAATAAAATAAGTAATAAGTGACTATTTAAAGTTATTGACACAATCATATTGGTAGTTTTTTGCTTTAGGTTTTGCTTTTTTGTTTTTGATTCTTAGATTATATCTTAATTTTGTAAACTTTGTGAATATTTATTTAAAGAGCAATATTAAGTGAGGATTTTTTATACTTTCTCACTTTTCAGTGGTTAGGACGTAAATTTATTACTCGTACTGAATGAATATTTCTGTTCGTGTAGTATGTTTTTCTACTCCCATAAAACAAACTAATAGCACGGTCAAAGTAATATGCGTGATTTGCGTCAATTGTTTAAAAAATATGTTTCTATAGAATATGCTTTTTTATACACGTGTCAAGTTCACTATCGCAATGTCATGTATCACCAATCAATAGACTATCCCTGATCATCTATCTGAAACTGTCACTTCGTACATAAAACGACTGATGGACAAATTTTCGACGTGACAAATGTTTCCAGCCATAAAACGTCTGGGTCCATTCGGGTTATTGACCAATCGATAGCATGAAGGGGGTCACAAATGGTGCTTTTATTCATCACATCTGATGTGCAACTTACTGCTTGTATATAAAAAATCTTCAAAAGAAAATATTAAAAATAAATAAATATTCCTTTACAATTACACTAATTATTTAGTTCTAAGAAATGTATCATTCAGAAATTGTATTATGGATACTAAAGAATGGACAAACATACTTAACTACCTTTTTCTTGTAAATTCATATTTAATATACATAGGAATACACCCAGACCAGAACAAATATTCCTGTTCACAAACACTTAAGTTTCTCAGTGCACCGTATATATATAATTCAATGTGTAACCTCGCCTTATAGCTTCGACATTTATATGTTCACGTATGACACAATTATACACAATTAACACTATATTTTATATCATGAAGTTATTTTCTGTGAACTGTCTTTATTGTTTATTATTTAAAGATAGGTCTTTAGACTAAAATAATACTCATGTGTAGAACGTATCCGGAGGTCTAAGAATAAATTAATATTTTAATACGAGTTCTTAACTTTTAAACTTCTCTCATATACCTGTGTAATAGATTTACATAGCCTTTTAAACATGTTTTTTATTATAGTGAGTAGAGGCCGGCCTGTCTGCCTTTTCAAACTATTTTGCCTAATTACGTAAGTTATTCAAGGCGCAAGCGAAAACCACCAGTACAAGAACTCAAGACATGGACGAACTACTGAATGTAAAAAAAGTCTTTTTAAATAATAGAAATTAAAATCATATGTGATTTAACCAAAAAAACTATGTTCCAATTAAAAGTAGGAATAGAAACATGTTGCTTATAAAAATACGGTAAGGTTCCGTGAAAGATATTTACCGCACGTCTTATGTATGATGAAGAGTCTCCTCTGAAATGAATCTAAACGAAACTAGATGGGTTTCGTTTTTGGCATTTGGCTGCCGAACCCTTTAATATAAATTATTTAAAGCTTCTAACGGGTTCTCATACCACCCTACTTTAGTTTTTAGACGCAAAAAAACTAGCTAGGAACAACAACTTAAAATTAGAAAGATATAATGTTAACAGTTGTAGCTCTGTACAAAAAAACAATTTTATACTCAACAAGCTTATTTTCTATAACACTAACTGTAGCATGAAGTTATTCGATAACACATATAAGCACTACAGACAATGTTATGTAGCTAAAAATTCAAAACAAAACTTGTACTTTAAATATTTTAAAGTTGAAGAGATGAAGTTTTCTCGCTTACCTACTTAAGTTTCATAGAAAAAGCAGCGTGAGTTGTGGTGCTGGTGTAATCCCTGTCTTATAGGAGGCTTTCAGGATACAAAAGCTTTTATAACTTCATCCTTTACTTACACAAGCACAAAAACAATATATATTAATGTGAAATACTATTGCGCGACCACACAGGGATATTTTGAAATGTGCATTAGCTTAAAGCACATTTTGAAATTGATACATATTATAAAATATATATGTTACAGCCAAAGTAATATTCTTCTTTTATTTTAAATCATGTGACTGCAGAACACATGTTTTTGTAGATTTGTCAAATTGTTTTACTACTAAGTACATATTCTTGTAACTGGCGGGAGAAAAAACTAACCTTGACGATTTTCTTGCCCGTTCTTTTACGATCAAGCTCCCGCCCGCAGTGAATGGTCGCGCTAGTTTTTAAGTTTTGACGTTCATAAGAGCTCTTTTGAGCCAAACTTGAATAAATGAATATATGAATTTTGAATAAATCTGGATATTATGTATAATGGCTAGCCATTATGCATAATATCTACTCAGTTTGGTTAAAGTGATAATGGACACAAAATTAATCACATTAACTAGCTTATTATATATAATATCTTCGATGACTTGGATAATTTAATAAAACACGTAGGTATGCGTTTAAAATTATAAAATTATAATAAAGTGATATAGTAATTACAAAATAAAAACAAAAAAATTCCAAACTAATTTAGGTGGGCTGCAACTATTATAATAATATGTTAAAAAATAACCTCAACCTAACCCAAAAAGAGATACCTTCTCTTTATGGGTTAGGTTGAGGTTCTTTTTTTTCTTACCATTAAAAAACATTTTATGCAGCCCACCAAAATTAGTTTGGAATAGGTCATGGACCGTATTTATTACTTTGACTAACTTCGACACGTTATTATGAATAATGTCCAGACAAAGTGATTAATTTATTACTTTGTCTAGTGAATTTGGCCATTATATAAAATGACCAGTCATTATGTATAATAGCTATTTAATCACTATGACTGTAACATATACACCTGTTTGTTTAATTTTCATATCTCTAAGATTTTAAAAAAATATTCATAATTCAGCTCATAACTAAGATCACTCCTAAGTGGTAAGCTGATACTAAGTATAAAGTATTGTTATAATGGTGGGTGTGTAGGTGTCCTACTAAGATTTTAGGAGCCCAAGTCAACCTCACCTGCAAGTGGTGCCGATCAACGGATGAGGCTCTGGCAAACATTAAAGTTCAGTAAGCGGCAATAGGCTCGCCACCTCTTACGTGGGACCAGCAATAATCGGCGTAATGTGCACGTATAATATGCCTCTGCCTAACCCATCGGGGAAACAGGCGTGATTGTATGTATTATTATAATTTCAGCCACCTTCTGAGACGATAATAGTCCACTGCGGAACCTTCACAGTTTTTACTTGGTTGATTGCTTGCTTTTTATGCAGAGATCACGTCAATAGAATTATGTAATTAGATCATTGCCGGTGAATGTTCGAGTAAATCTTCAGTAAACCTTCTTACCATTCAAAGTTTATTTCATTTTAAATAATAAGTTGAATGGATAATTCTTTTGTGCTATAATTCGTATGTTTTAACGCATAAATAAATTCAATATATTTTTTTTACATACTAAAATAATTAAACTTCAGCAAGAAACAACACAAAAAAACTGTTTTACTGTACATTATTGCGCCGTGTGTATTCTAAGTATAAATAAATTTTATATTCATATGACTTCTTTATGAGATATTACTTATCCTTTAAGAACTTTTACATACATAATTAACTTATATCTATTAAGGTTAAAAATATGAATATGCAAGTGTAACATGCAAAATAGAATTCTGTTTGTACCAAATCCCTTTTAGGCGAATTCGTTTACTAGCTAAACCAAAGGGTCAACAAAATATTAATGAAATCAATTAGAATTTCACATCAATATTTACACCCCTTGTGAAAATACAGCAGGGCCGCTAAGCTTGGCCCAGATTAAGTGACTGAGGCCAAACCACATGTGAATTTAAGCATAGAACCCTCTTTGTTTAACGCCGTAATCGCATTTAGTATCACAACAATATCTAAATTTATATCTAAAATGGTTTCGTACAAGTTTGAAATTCATTTATCAAAGCCGGTGACCGCTTTTGCATTTTCAATAAAGGTTGTCACTGTTTCGGTTATTGTTTGTTAACTAAATATGTAAATGCTATGTAGTATTTAATTTCAATAGTGGTGATGTTGTGACGATCCATATGGTGCCTATCAACGACTAGAAAGCATATTGAAAGGCTCCATTCCTGCATTGAACCAATATTTATTTATATGAAAGCATAAGGTGTATCCTATCAACATCATAGGAGCCCAAGCCAACCTCACCTGCAAGTGCCTGCCGACCAATGGTTCCCGGTAAACGGTATTAGTATGACTATATAATATACCTCTGCCTACCTCTTCGGGACAACAGCTAGATTGGGTGTAAGTATGCAGTTAAAGAAAAAATATTTATGTAAATATTATCTATTACAAACAATATAGTTAGTTAAAGTTCTTAGTTTATTTTAATACTTAATTATTATTTTATGAGTTGTGTCCAAACGATGACTAACAATGGACTTAAATAAATGATTTATTTTATTTTTACTGGAGTAATTTAACTTGAATCGGTTCTTTTTTCTATTCACATTCACACATGCGTCACCTGAAATATTTCATTTACTTCAATGTAAATTGGTGACAGAATTAAAAAAAAGCCCGAAATGTATATAATTTGGCCTAAAATAGGATTTTAGCAATTTTTATCATTTGTGTGACGATTTTTTATAAAATAAAATAAGATTTCAATGAATACCTAAACCATGAAGTGAACATGTACAAATATAGTATTATAATTCTTAAAGTGTAAAACAACCTTTTTTCTGTACGTAAATAATACCAGTGAAGCGATAGGAGTGTATATAAAGCAACATTAATCGCCTTTAAAATATATCGGCCAACAGCACGTATAATTTCAAGGTGACGAACCGGAGTACCAGTAAAATATTTCAGTAGTCAATAATTATTGAACGAAAACATAGCCGCCGCACATCCTGCTGGTTTATTGCCCGTATGGAACACCTTTTATGACGAAAAATAACCTGTTATACAGAATAGCTTTCAATTTTCTAAAAGTTACATAATAAAGACTTAAGAGACTCATAATACGCGATATGAGCTGAAGTTGCGCTCAGGTACAACGTTAATCTTCTGGCTGCCAAGATATATTAGCTGTTAGGTGCGCAATCGGTGATAAACAAACCCGCAAGGAGAGGAGATTGCTATAACAATTACTTTTACATGCCTTTATAGCGTTTATGCTACAAATTTATATGATTGCTTATTTTGCTTTCAATGAGCTCAAACGTTGATTACAACCTTATTTATGGCTGGCACTTCACTTAAAGTAGGTATATAAAACAATTGACGAGCGCCAAATAACTTGTTTCAAGCCTAAATGTGGAAGAAGAATTACATAGAGTAGGAATACAACATGGAAGAATTCTAGCTCTGTATGAGAACAATATTATTTACAATTATTTTTACAATTATTATTTTAATATTATTATTTACAACATCATATTGAAAACTTACAACTTCTTTATTACGAACCAAAAATATATTGCCATTTAAATCTCAGAATATTTCACACATGCAGATCTATAAAAAGTTTATTCGCGTTCTTATTCAAATGATATTGTTTGGCTTACCATGATATTGTAAAAACAGATCGTATGAAGACAAAGAAAAATAACTAGACAAGTAGTTCCATATTAAAATGATGTCACAACTCCTAAGCGTGGCTGAAGGTAGGAAGCGGGAGGGGTATGTCGCGGCTTTGATATATGTATACTTGGACCTAGACATAGACTGTTATGGTTTTATCTTTTGTCTTGTTTGTTTGTGTAGGTAAAACTTATACCGTTTATACTGTATTTATGTGAAAATACTTGATTTACAGAATGTCCTTAGTAAGTATATATGTATTTAGATGGTAGAGGCTCTATAATCTATAATTATAGTAATGAAAAGATAAATAAATAAATAAATATTCTCTTACAATTACACCAATTATTTAGCTCCAAGATAAGTATCATTAAGAACTTGTGTTATGGATACTAAATAACGGATAAACATCTTATCTTATCTTATCTTATAGTGGGGGCCACAGATTAACCGTGGCGCACTTTGACCCTTATGCCGGATCTTTTGTGCATCCCCTTGCCTATCACTCCAAATCTCCAAATATTGTTACCATCATCTTTATGACAGTCTTTGCAGATTGGAGCCCATAGTCCCTTGGTTGTGGGTAGGCCACCCCCAGGAGACTCATTCGGCAAGCAGCCAACGAGTCACAGGTACACAGCAGGTGTTCCATAGACTCCTCTTCGTCACCACATCTGCGACATAGCGGTGATTGCACTAGTCGCATCCTGTGGAGCATTTTGTTTGTGGCATAATGCCCTGTTAGAGCCCCAATTATCAGTCTGGCTTGATTCCTGCTACCTTCGCAGAGAGCCTTACACCAGCTGCTCCCTGTCACCCCGATGAAGGTCTGTGAATGCTTAAGCGCCGGTAGCAGCTGCCATTCCGATAGATGTTTCTCCACCATATACTTTTTTAGCGTCATGGCTATTGTACTCATAGAGAGTGCAATGCATGGCTCCGGTCCCGTGAATAACGATTCCGAGCCCTGTCTGGCAAGCCTGTCAGCGTGCTCATTCCCTTTAAATCCGGCGTGGCCTGGTATCCACATGAGGGTTACCCTGTTTGTCCGGCCCAGTCTGTTAAGGGTTTGAGCAGCTTCTAGTACCAGCCTTGAGTCTACTCGCACTGAGGCGATAACCTTGAGTGCTGCTTGACTGTCGCTGAGTATGTAAATCACTCGGTCCCTGATGTTCAGGTCGAGGATCTTCATAGCACATATGATTATTGCATATGTTTCAGCCTGAAAAACCGTAGCATATTCGCCTAAGCTTTGGCTAATTTCATGGTTTTCGGAATAAACACCCGCGCCCGTACCAGATTCCATTTTGGAACCATCAGTATACCAGACAAGGCTGTTTACATCAGGAGTAGGTGGCCCTTGCTCCCATTCATCCCTAGTGGGGACCTTTGTTTTGAATTTATTTTTAAACATGAATACAGGACATTGTTTATCAGTCCCCATACTCATGAGCCTTTTGAGGCTGGAATTAGCCTCACATCTTGTATGTTTACCCTGGTTACTAGACGGATTCCACAGACCAGCCACTTTCAATCTGTGGATTGCCTTCCAGGCCTCCGCCTCTATAACAGTATGCAGCGGCGGTAAGTCCAGTAGGATCTCCATCGCTGCCGTTGGTGTAGATCTGAATGCTCCAGTAATGGCCATACATGCCACCCTTTGAACCTTACTGAGCTCATTTCTACAAATAGATAGCCTCGCTCGAGGCCACCATACAATGCACCCATAGGTCACTATAGGCCGCACCAGTACTGTGTAAATCCACCTTAGGATTCTTGGTTTTAGCCCCCAAGTTTTTCCGTAAGTAAAACGACACAATCCAAAGCTCCTAAGAGCCTTTTTAAGGGTCTGTTCTACATGTGACTTCCAAGTTAGTTCCTTATCTAGGATTACACCTAGATATTTAACTTCTGTAGTCCAAGGCAGCTGTGTACCACAGAGAGTCAGCGTTTTCAACGCTGACAGGTTTCTCATTTTAGTGAATGTAATCACGGTCGTCTTCCCTGGGTTTACAGAGAGGTGGTTGTCGTCGCACCATTCCTCAAGCTGACCCAGGGCTCTTTGCATCAGTTGTGATACGATATTGGGAAACTTCCCATTGACCATAATGACAAGGTCGTCAGCATAGCCTATTGTCTGATATGGTCCTTGGTTTAGTTTGGTTAGAATAGAATCCACTACAAGACTCCACAGGAGGGGTGACAAAACTCCCCCCTGCGGACACCCTTTCGTGGTCTTTACCATTAGTGTCTCACCAAACTTACCTGAGGTAATGATTCTACCCTTAAGCATGCAGTCTATCCATTTACAGATCGTGTCAGGGATACCGTGGTCCCTAGCTGCTGCTCTTATCGATTCAAAGGTTGTTCTGTCGAAGGCGCCTTCTATATCAACAAAGGCTCCCAGGCACACTTCCTTATTCTCGATCGCGGCCTCTGCCCTCTTAACAACTAGGTGTAGTGCTGTTTCCGTTGATTTCCCGGATTGATACGCACATTGAAACTTGTGTAGGGGAAGTTTCCTGAGCGGACCATCTCTAATGTAACGGTCAATTAGTTTCTCCAGGGTCTTAAGAAGAAACGATTGAAGACTAATGGGCCTGTACGCACGTGGCTTTTCATAGTCCGGTTTGCCTGGCTTCGGTATATATATGACCTCAACCTTTCTCCAGGCTTTCGGAATATATTCAAACGATATGCAGGCCTTATAAAGCCTACAGAGATGAGTGTTCAATTCTGAGGCTCCCTTTTGAAGAATTGCAGGGTAGATTCCGTCAGGGCCAGGAGCTTTAAAAGGTTGGAAGCTACCAGTTGCCCATCTCAGTCTATTGTCGTCTACAATTCTCTTTGCAATGGTCCAGTCTGCCCTGCAAGTATGTTTTATCTGGTCTTCCAGGCTTACGGATAAACATACTTAAATACTTTTTTTTTGTAAATACATACTTAAGATACAGAGGAGAACACCCAGACCAGAACAAATGTTCATGTTCATGCACACAAAGATTTGTCCTGTGTGGGAATCGAACCCATGACCTCTCGAGTGAAGTGCAGGTATACTGACCTCCACGCCATATCGGTCGTCAAAACTAATTTTATTATTAATATATTGAGTGTTCTGCAGAACTTTTTAACCTAAACCATCCTCCGGGATATTATAGTTGCGCGGGAAATGTCACAAAGAGTTTTTTAATCCATCACCTGCTTACAATGGATTTCCGCAAAGGAACTCCTGAATCAATAAAATAAACCATCCTCTCCTTTCTTCTCTCTTACTACACGTGCTGATCATAGAACCAAATAAATTGGTAGACCGTTTCTTCGTAGGACCTTTCGACTTTGGAATTTGCTGCCGGAGCATATATTTTACAGCTCCATTGTTTTTTAACTTAAATTATCCCGGGTATTTTATTCATTCACGCACCACATTTCTGCAGGCGTCATGATTGGGAGCGAGTTACTCTTGTTATACGATATTGACGGCTCTTACTTTTCAGGACTGCATCGACTTTCAGACAGAATGTCATAATGAAGAGTCACAAAAGTTAAGGGGCTTAGTAAAAAACAAGATCTAAAGTTTAAACTAGTGCTGTCACTAATAAATAAATATTTTCTGACAATTACACCAATTATTTAGTTCCAAGATATTATTAAGAACTTGTGTTATGGATACTAAGCAACGGATAAACATACCTAAATACTTATTTTTTTTTGTAAATACATACTTAATATACCTACATAAGACAACACCTAGACCAGAACAAATATTCATGTTCATGCACATAAAGATTTGTCCTTTGTGGTAATCGAACCCACGACCTCTGGAGTGAAGTGTAGGTATACTGACCTCCACGCAATATCGGTCGTCACTGTCTTCATTTTATAAAATAAAAGTGACAGCACTAGTTTTTATCTGGTTTAACTTTAGATCTTGTTTTGTAATAAGCCCCAAAATGTCATGTATAATCATAATACCTATAATTTTCATAAGCAAAGAGTTAGAATAGAATAGAATAGAATATTTTTTATTGACTAAGCAACACACACAATATCATACAATGGTAACAAAATACAATATAACAACACAAATAACATTAAACAAATACTAAAATATGAAATATGTGTGCAACCTGTCAAAAGGGCGATACATCAGCGTAATGCTGCTGCATCTGCTGATACAGCAGCGCTGGTGTTCCTGAGTTGTGTTTTCATTCCTTAAAGTGGTAAGAAATTATATAACAGTGATTATGTATTTTGTTTGTTGAACCAAACTTATTCAAATGAAAGAAGTGACTATCATGATGATTTATTTGAGCATAAATTGTCTTTGGGCGTGCTACCGCTGACATTCACAAGCGCCAAAATCCGTGAGTATTTGTCCGCTCATTAATTATTATAATTGCGGCAAACTGATGAGAATATTCTCCATGAATCTATAAGTTAGTCGATGACTACCAACAGACACGTAAAAACCATTTAAATGGTGTCTTGTCAATATTAATTGGGTTTACCAACAAAAAATAAAAAAAATTATGAGTGGGCTGGAACTATGATGTTAATAAAGGCTTGTCGTGTCCTGGCAATAAAATAAACAAGACTCAGTTTACTAGGAGGCAACTTATTTTAGCACGTTAACTACACTACAGTGGTGTCGCTGCTCAGCAGGAAACCAGTTTTGGCATCATCATCATTCATTAATTTGCGCCTAACATATGATATATTTTTATAAACAGCATTACTTTAAGTTGAAGTCGACAACACAGACCTAGTGAGAAGACTGAGAAGGACAAAACCTTTTGAGTTAGTTTAGTGTAGTATCAGTGAAGTGTAATACTGTGACTAAGAACACATTACTAAAGTGTATTCGCCTTAATAGAAACAATAAGAATAGTGTTATTGGACAAATTCTTAGTTTTGAAATATGTAGTAGTTTATGATAAAAGAAAATTACTAATTAGTCTTTAGATAGGCTAGATTGTAGGGTATATAAGATACCTCCTTTTAAAAAAGGACAGTATTTTGTATAGGTAAAAAAAAAAAAAAAAACTTTAAGTTGAACTAAATTTACCTTTACTAAATTTACTTTTATTTTTTAATTTATTTAAAAATAATAAGCCAACGTGTTTCCTTAGGGCTAAGAACACCAACATGTTGCTTAGTCAGTTTTCTCGAACCAAGAAATTTGGTAAGTCCTATAATCGTTGGTCTTTAAAGCGGGGCCTGAAACAGTCTTTCATTCGTAGGTGCGCTTGTTACCGTGATTGAAACGCAGTACGGAGCGCTCTCGTTTTTGGATTGAATCGATTGCTTACCAGTAGACAGGACGTGGTCATTAAGACGGGACACATTTTAAAAACATACATTGACTTTAAACGATTATCATAGATCTAATAATAGATACATCTTCCAGCTTTTTTTTACAGAAGATAAAGCTACAGTATATGGAATAATTCGTGAAAAAAATCACATTGCACTATATATACATACAACATGTACTGAGAAATATTATTTTCGCTTAAGGTGCCCTTGTAATCTCTAAAAATATTTTTATACCTGCCCAAAACTGGTATAAAACTATATTTAGTTTAAGTGCATAACTAAATACTTTTGTACTATGTATCGCAACAAAACCGTTCCGGTGGATTATATTTATATATAAGTCAAAATACGCTTCCCATAGAATATTATTGTTTTATTAACTTTTCAAGTCACAGGTAACCAGACACATTTAAAATTCCATTGTTTCTGTCGCCGCGAGTTGTCGGCCACCTCAGAAATAAAATGCAGACTTATAACAATGCCGTTTTAAATGTATATAAATATCAAACTTTGTTGACTGATCCAAACGTTAGCAGTATTAGCAGAGGCGTATTTAGATATGACGTATTTTATCGGATAATTATCTTAAACACATACACAAGGTATAACTATAGACCGGTCAACATTATCTTTGTACGTGATGTGGAATAGGAATTACTTTTCAAGCCATTTATCTACGTAACAAAATAACGCTCCAGAACTTCTCGTAAAGGGTTAAACAGAAGCGCTGAGTAAGGCGAAATAGAGTTAGGAATAATAAAGGTGGGTGACGATTTCCTCACGAGAGGAATTAAATTTCAAATTACTTGGTGTTTGCACGGCAGAGCAAGTTAAATAGAAATTAAATGAGGGCGGTGTACGTATTTCCAAGGTTGTATTAAAATTTATGTTAGACAATTCAACGTTTTTTTGAAACAAAACTATATTTTTCTTTTTTAATAATAGTAACAAAAGTCGTTTCTATGAAGTAGGTACATTGAATGTTCTGACGACTTCTTGGCGGGAAACTGAAGTGTCATGTCTGCAGTTTTGTTTTATTTTCTAAAATTTGTGATATTTCGAACATTAATGTGTAATAACGGTGGATTATTAACCGTTAAGTGTTTGTGAACATACATGAGTGTTGGTAAATGAAACAAAAAAGTGCAACATCACTTTTCATATTTTCTCTCAAGGAGTCCATGTGAGATCTCAGTATAGTCCCACATCTTTACTGAGGACTCAAGGGGCTTAGGGGAGGGTACCTCATTTACCATTTATCATCTTTATCACCACTCATTCTCATTTACTATGAATTATATATTATTAATATATCTCTAACTTGACACTGGCTAAATGTGCAAACAGCACGAAGCTATTATTTTAAAAAAGAAGAAGAAGAATGTTCTGACATCTTTGGTTAATTTTATGTGCCCCAGCTGTAGTTTAAACTTAAGTCTTAGTTTAGTTTCTAAGCTCTTGATATACTGAAAAAACATGCGGGGCGCATTATCGGGTATGCTGTGATCACTTAGACTCTCTAGGCATCCAGCTTCATTTACGGCGTTTCCTAACTGTCCCTAAAATCATTCTTGCTACAGTTTTAGGTCTTACTTACTTTAAATGAACATTCAAATAATGCACTATCATTATATTATACAAAAGTTAGGACTTATGACTTTATTTTATCTTTAATGCGGGGATTTAATTATTATAGTACTGGTTAGTTACTAGGTTGAACTGGTTAACTAAGTTTATAAAACTAAAGCTAATTACGATTTTTTTAACATGTGATTTTTTTTTAGAGAAGAATGTGAGTAGGATAGGGCCATCTCCATCTCCCTCTTTTGTTGACGGTAGACGGTCTCAATGAGGTAGGAGAATGATAGATCTTCCTAGTTGAGTGAGGACCAACCGCAGAAGCGGATAAAGTGAATTATCAGCGCGATCCTGCAAAGGCGCGTCATTCGGTTTGATTTAATTAGTTGGTTTAATTCCGGTTAAAAAAAAGAAATCAAAGTATGCTCGTAGCACAAATACGTTACATGACATTAAGAAACAGACAACTCAATAAAACAAGAATGATGCTATAAAACGGATACCACTCAGCTCATGTCATAGTAACCAAACTTTACAAATAATTAATCGAATTGCGTACAAACTACATACATTAAAATATAATAATGATAATAAATGTGGACGATTTTTCCGATAGTGGTCACGGTCAACGGGTTGATAGCGAAGAGTTTCGGCCAATATCTTAAGAAGCTCAAGCTAGGTAGCTGGGTTAAGGCTCAGATACAAAAGGCAGTACATCTCGATACGGCGCTCATTGTCAGGAGGTTTCTCTCTCTGCAGCCCTAGTCGTTTGGGTTTTACCCCGCGGCCGGCGGTCTCCGTTTTTATATTTTTTACAGTATTGTATTTTTTTTTGTTATATAATAATTGTAAAAAATATAAATGATGTGTAAATTAAATAAATATATGTAAATAATAAGAATAGCATTTAATTCAGAACATAGCTATAAAATTAATCAATTTATGCAGCGCTTCCCAGAGTAGTCATCTTAGTTATTTTATTAAATATGGAATCAGCAAAATTTAGACTTTTAATGAATGTCACAACGCTGATCTTAAGTGTTTAGGTTTCATACAAAAACACAACAGGCCCTGCAGTCAGTAGCGGCCCTAGAGTAGAACGAGTGGAGCGGTCGCTCTAGGCGCTAGGTAGCAAAGGGGGCGCCAAAATCGAAAAACAATGTCGAGCGAAAATTTTATATCGAGAAACGGCTTTAAGAGACGCGGAGGACGCAGCTATTGCGGCGATTGGTTTTTGGAACAGCTTGTAATTTTTTCGCCAATAAACTGAAAATTATTTGATATGAAAGCGTCGACCAACCAAAGGGCCCCTTCTGTGGCCTTAGCTTTCCTGTCCATTTAAGGTTTCCTGGAAGAAATTGCTTTAAGCGATAAGGCCGCTTATTTTATATACCTACCTGGTAAATTTTCTTTGTTTTTATGTGTAATCTTTATCTTGGTGTACAATAAAGAGTAAATTATTAATTATTAAATAGCGCCGAATGCCATTCTCGCTCTACCTTGATCAAGGGCTAGGGCCGGCGCTGCCTCCAGTGCCTCCCAAATATACCACTGTGGTTCTGCGTAGAACAAGGGCTTCTTAGATGCTCACCCTCTACGATCTAGCTCCTGTCCGCGGTAAAAGGTCGCGTTAGTTTTTCAAAATAATGTTCATAAGAGTTTTATTAAGCCAAACTTAAACTTTGATTTGCAATGAGTTATCAGTATCGCACTTATCGCATCATCTCAACTACTTACTATTAAATATCAGAATACCTTACAATCCGATGATACCAGACTCTGTCAAAGTGAACTACTAAATACAAATTCACATGTACAATTAATTTACTTATTTCGCTTGAGTAATCGTAATATGTCAAAATGAGGGTTGTTTAACGTACTATGAAGAGTAATATACCTACTTTACAAAAGTTTATTTGCCCGTTTCAAGTGTTGTTTGGCCTTATATAGTGTGGAGCTTGTCATTATTTTCTACACTGTTAAAGTGTCTTTTGATATTTACGTATGCAATCATTAGTAAGTATCGCCGGTATCGTTCGTCAAAAATAAGTCGTCGATAACTTTATCAGAAGTAAAACTTTATTAAAAGTTATACAAACAGTCTGATCTAAATTGGAAATTAATTAAATTTATTGTATTACAAAGAAATTGCGTTATAGTCATAGAATATTAACATATGTCGAATAAACGAGAAATAAAGACTGATTATTATTAATAAGGCAGACTATATGCTATTTACTTAATCCGGATTAAACGGGTTTAATAGAAGGAGATTTACATGACAGTAATCGCATATTATTCAAATGAATACATAGTCATTGTAGTGTAATTGTTGTAATGATATAATCTATTCATAAGTGATATATCGTTTGCATATTTTGAATATGTAATTATTTTCAAGTAGTTAAGTTATTGTTATCCGTAAAAGCTAAAAAGAAATTAAAGCTAAAATAACATTACATTAGCTTATATGTCATAAAAACGAACGCAAGAGTCTTTCTAGCTTCTGATATCATCAAAAATATTAGTGCTATGAAAAAATTGCGTTATGTGTTTTTTTTCATTTGGGAACTTTTTTTAATGAGATAACAATTCTTATTCTCCTCTTTTCTTTGTAAGAAATTAACTTATTAAATGTATTTTATGACTAAAAATTGCTTTGCAGAAAAATCGAAAACTTGAACGCTTAACTATTCACAGTTTACGTAAGCGCTTTAGCGACGATAAACATTCGAAGTGAAAGCGAAATAATTGCGTTCCCGTCCGGATATGTGCGAGTCCAGCTTGGAACGAGCGGCCCGAGCGAATGAAGCGAACCGCGAAACCTTCAAATTGAATTTTAAGCATCCAATTTGTTTGCGCGGTACGGGGCGTCGCCGCGCCCGCCCGCATCGAGCCGCTGTCAAAGAGGGACATATATAAAACACTAGAGTTTTATCAAACTTATCAAAAAGGTATTTTCGATACAAAGCAGATTATTTACATTTTATTTGGTACCCAGTTTACGTACTTACGAATATACATCAAATTTGTTAACCCTTAATCGGACTGAGCAAGCCCACATTTTTTCATTTGTTTCGTACCTAAACTGAACTCCGTAAGGTTCAATATTTGGTGGAAACATATTTCCCAATCCTTGCTTAAGGGTTACAAGTAAGCCGTGACCACGAATCACTGGATAGTATTAGAAATGTTCGAGATAAAAATGGAATAATAAGATGCGTTATAAATCCGTAAAATGGGTTAATTTTACCTAAAATGGCGTAAATAACATAAAACAAAACAGAAGTAGTTTATCCTAAAATGATTAGATAATTTTAGTTGAGTTTTTATTGGTAAAACAAGCATATCAAGTACTCCGCGATACTAGATGATAAGAAACGATCTCCGAATGGAAGCAGAGTTCAAAGTGGTCGTTCAGTAGAGGATGACCGTTTGTGCGTAATATACAAGGTACCACAGAACAGAACATATGAACAAGGTACGTTTATCTGCTATTATTTATTAGGTACATTTACATGCATTACAAGTAATATGAATGGTGTTACGATAATAAATATATTACCTGTACATGCAAATGTACCTGTAAATATACCTAATAAATATATTAGGTACATGCATTACAAATAATAGAAAAGGTCACGCAAAAGCTATTTATAGGTTCGACTGCGAGAACAATCTCACAATTTAGAGATTAAAAAAATATAGAATTTTGACGACTGTATGACGTATGGCGTGGGTTCGATTCCTACACAGGACAAATCTTTGTGTGCATGAACAGGACTGTTTGTTCTAGTCTGGGTGTTTCCTATATATATTAAGTATGTATTCAGAAATAAAAAAAAAATATAAATATGTTTATCCGTTCTATAGCATCTATATACACGTATAGCATATTAATACACGTGGTTGTCGATAAGCCAAGTCAAAAACTGTATTGAGAGACTGAAAAGTCATTAAAGCCAGGCACCTGCCCTCGCCAAATAGCCCAGGGTCCGAGTGTATTGTCGGAATTCATTTCACCTTACTCGGTTCTTGTTTAGTATAGTCGCTAATAGGACATGACGATGACGGTTAAAACGCTGAAATCGCAAATATTTTTATAATTCTATAAATATGAACAAAAGTAAAAAAAATTGGTTATACCCGTTTATTGTATTGCTCCATGAATTCTATATCCTACAATAAAACTGAATGTGACTCGAAAATAAGTGTCAATAAAACGATCGAGTAGTATAATATCTTTGCAACAATAAAATAAATTGATTGTCCATTATACTTATTGTTCACGTTTAAAGAGACTTCTTATTCAAATAAAGTAAGCTATAGAAATAATTAATAAAAGAAAATCCATACTTAATATGGCATTTCAACAAAATTTTATGAGTTTGTGGGTCAGCTTACCCGTTCTTAGCTTCAAAGATCGTAAATTCAAAGTCAAATTATTTATACAAGTTTGGCTCGTTAAAGCTCTTACGAACGCCAACCTAATAACTAACACCCCCATTCACTGCGAGCGGGAGATTGGTTCTAGAAAAATTGGGCAAGTAAAATCGTCATGTCAACCTTGACGGTTTTCTCGGCTCCCACAAAGGACAAATATTTGCGTGCAAAACATAACATAACATGAATAATTTTCATGCTTTGTATGTATTCAAAAAAAAATTTAATCTATTGTTTTTTTTTAATTTTAAGGCTAGATTGCCTCCTTGTTCATATTATGTAACATTCATATACAAGCCTCTAAAATAAATTTGTCACACCTGGACAACCCCAACATCAATATTTATGTTAAGATATTAAAACAAAGTTTCGTCACGTGGTAAAAATTAATATATCTATATAATTTAACCACGTGACGAAACTGTCAAGACAACCAGAATTACCTATGAAATGGGTGTAAAGGGATCCTATCAAGATCTGAAGAGCCCAAGCCAACCTCATTTGCAAGTGGTGCACCTCCCGATCAACAGACAAGGCTCTTGCGAACGTAAAAATCCCAGTAAGCGGCATTGGGCCCTTATTACCTGTGACCAACAATATAATTGGCAAAATGTGGGCGTATAATGTGTCTCTGTCTACCCCTCCATGAAACACGCGTTATATTATGTATGTATTGAAATCACAGGCGAATTATTATGTCTGTATTATACTGTCTTTAGTAATTTTGGTATCTACAACCTGCAAGCCAAGACTCAACTAAACAGTATTTATTATAAGAGGAAAAATAACATAGAAACATTTCTGCTGAAATAAAAAATCTAGCTGCAAAAATCGCATCGATAGTTGTCCGATGGGCTCTATGCAACACCACTAATCTTTAGTGTGGTGTGCACGTTTTTTGGCAACAAATTCACGCAGCGACGATTCATGTGAATTATTTCCACATCCTATGAACGGTGGACTGCCATTGTTTATGCTATGTGAAAAATGAGCGGTTGGCCACTGTAAATTATCCATAATAATTTTTGTCACCAATTTTCGTATTTCTTTATACTCGTACATAGAACTGCTCGTAGGTGAACCGAATCACGTTAAGACGTTGGTCCTGTTAGAAGTCGTTACACCAAGTTAGGGGTATCATTAAGCGGCTTGATGTTCTAACATCCGGACTTATACACCAGTCTCCGCCTATAAGCACTAGTTCCTGGTGATGTGGTTGTGACCAGATTTGCTAGAGAAGCCGTGCTGAAAAGTGGGATAATGTGCTGAGATACATATAAATTTATAATGGTGTTAAAATATTCAAGATTGAACAAAAATAAACAAAATTATTTATTCTAGTAAGGCCTAATAAAGCCCTAATCAGAGTCAACTTAGACACGTAGGAGCTTATTACAAAACAAGATCTAAAGTTAAACTAGGTTTTAAACTAATACTGTCACTTTCATTTTATATAATAAAGACAGTGACAGCACTAGTTTTAAACCTGGTTTACCTTAGGATCTTATGTTGTAATAAGACCTTAAAGCTTTTATATAATACTAGCGGCCCGGTACGTGCTTCGCTACGTATAAGGCATAGTAATAAAAAAAATGATTATTAAGTTCATTTATTCAAACAAAAAAATATTTTAAATTCCTAGCTATTTAAAATTCCAAATGACCCAAATTGATCGAGAAATGACAGGCAATGTTTGATGAAAGTCCCCTGACAGCAATATCAGAGCCCCACCAAAAAGCTGTTGATTACCGCGTAAATCTTGCATTGTTCGATTAAATGCTTCTATTGATTTTTTATTCGCAATTGTGCACTCATCCCATAAAATAATTGACGTTAATCGCAGAACTTTTGCCATAGCAGAATTTCTCGAAATATTGCATGTTGGAGTTTCAATCACCTGTACATTCAAAGGCAATTTTAATGCAGTGTGTGGTCCGACCATCTTCTAATAATGTAGCAGCAATTCTCGAAGATGCAATGCAATTTTCTGTTCCGATCGAATAGTCGCTAAAATCAATGATACAACGAAAGTTTTGCATTAGAATTGAACTCCTGCTCATATTGCTATTAACGATCAAAAAAATCATGTATCTCACGATTTGGTGCGGTCATACCCAATTGTGCTAATGCTTTATTTAAAATCTTTAGACACATATCTTTAATTATTATTAAAGCTTCGTTTTACATTTCCAAGGTAATCAACAAATCGGGATTTCTTTCATGATGACGCATACGAATTAAAATGTCTTTTGCCATATAATGTTCATATTCACATAATTTTGGCATATCTACGATCGAGAGCAATTTTTAACAATTGAACTAATGCGTTATGCTGATGGAAAAACCTTGGATGGTCTTGTATTTGAAACAATTGAACAACGTTCATCCAATTCACGAAAGTTAGCCGCATCACAATGTGGACATATTGCGTCCATCATTCCAATGTATCCGTATATACTATAATCAATCTGACTGTTGTAATTAAAAGCAGCACGCAGCATTTCATCCAAAACAGCACGACGTATTCTTGATCGCCGTGCACCGGCCAAACCGGCCTATGTTTTGTCGTCTTGCTCATGGCATTTTACCTTCACTCAACAACTCAATAATATTTTTGAAAATATAAACACAAATCAATAAGAACAATATTTTTGAAAATATAAACACAACAAAGCAATAATTAATCGCTGATAAAATGAAATGACATATGATGACATTAAATTTTTTTGATATAACTAACGTCACTTTTGACATTAAATTTGTTTGATAAGGTTCAAATTGGCTTTTAAGTATTAGTACAAATTGTTTGTTTGTATAGAAATATGTTGATTTTACACTTTTTCAAGATTTTTTTTTATTTTCTCGACGTACAAACCTTCTCTGGACTTCCACAAATAATTCAAGACCAAAATTAGCCAAATCGGTCCAGCCGTTCTCGAGTTTTAGCGAGACTAACGAACAGCAATTGATTTTTATAAATATATAGATGATGATGTAACAACGTATCTGAATTGACAGCTTGTGGATTAGTTGACGTTTCCTGATATGAGCACTAAATAATTATGAATTATATTAATTTCTGTGTAAAATCATAGCACATAAAACCGAAAATATTTCAATCAAAAACTGTTCTAATATCTCTCATGTAAAATCATCTAATCGTCCGTCTATCTGGCAGAATATATGCTACCAAATTAAAACATTTCATCGAAAGAGTATTCTCTTCACAACTATTTTAACCTTGCTGCTGGTACTATAGTAAGCCACACAACGAAAAGTGTTAACATACAATATTTTTTATCTTCATTTTTTATCGAAACAATTTAAAACTTCCTATCGGCAGAGCATTCACCTATCAGGAGAGTCCCTAGGGTTGGCTGCCGTCGGTTCCCACGTAAAGCGATTTTTACCAGCCCTGGGATTTAGATGAATTATTGATGTGGCCACGTACACACCTGCAGTTATGTAAACACACGCCTTTTTATACTAACGTCGGTTTAAAGGTTTTCCCAAACCGTTATTTGATTTCAATCGAACAGTCTTTGAGCATACGTAACATTTACTAGGTGATAGTTTTCTTTGTGAAGTACCTACGATTCCCAGGTCCCATCAAAGTGTTCCTAATACAAACGACACTTTATATTAATAATAACATAACTTATGAAAAATGTTTGATCCATATGGGAGGGTGGAAACCTAGAGTCTTGTACTATAGATTACTTTAACTAGTTTTAAGTTTTTTAAGTTTTAGAAGAAGTACGAGATAGCAAAACAACTTTGCTATAATAATTAACGGTGACGGGCAAAGTGCAGTGATATTCAGGGTAGATTCAGGGATAAAGGGAAAATCCTGAATATCACTGCACTTCGCTTATCTACGTAATGTAGATTTATTATGCGTAGGCGTCTTATGTCACTTGCTTACCACCAAGCAATACAAATAGCATATTATTAACGAGGACGACGAAATATTTTTGTTAGTAAAATCATAATTATTATACGGAACTGGCGGAAAATAATGCAAGTTAATGCCTTCTAATATTCTGACAGCTGGCTTAAGCCAACCATAGCATGATGTTTCCCTTTGACTTGCAGAGGTCAGACGGCAGTCGCTCTATGTTATAACTGAATTCAGAAAAATCTGTTCAGAGCAGTGAGCAGATCCTCTAGGCTCTAAGCAAATATTACAAGAAAAAAATATGAAAATGCTATAGTGCTCGGAGCTAGTAATAGAAGAACAGGTACCGAGTTTCATCATTACTGATGAAAGTTTTATGTAAAGTTTAGTTATTATTTATGTGTTTTTGTTTATATATAAATAAAAAAAAAATGTTTCGTGTGCAGAGCAGTACATTACTATAACCATGATCTTTTTTTGAATGTAAGAGGAATGCTGTGCTCATTAATGTGACGCTAATGGGCTAAAAGTAAGCTCAGAGTATCTATCGAAAGTTGATAAATGTTATAAAACACAGACTATTGAATGCATATTTGGTTTACAACACTTGGTAGTGTTTAGATTAATCCATATATAATCACTCGATTATATATGGATTAGTTAACATTAATGTGTGCAATAAATAATATTAAACTCCCACAATGGTATATTATTTTAACATTGTAGCTCATACCTATTAAATTTATATTTTAATCCCTTTGTCATATTTAAACAGCTATCTTGCAATGCTACTTTCTATTGAAATAGCGGTAGTTTCATTTAAATAACCTATTTTTTTTCACTAGACAGCTAAGAGAATGGCAATTATAATTGAATAGTAGCCACTACCGGCAATTTCATTAGTACAAATATTTTTTTATTTAGAAGCGCTTGTTGCTTTGAAGTACTAAGTAGTAGATACGGTCAGCAAAGCAGATGTCAGTTGGATAGGTGACCGTTTGAGTGGCATTTGATTTCGAGCGCTGCCACGCTTCGGAAAGCACGTTATAATGTTGGTTTCGGTTATTCATATATGTGGTAATCGTTAAGCTATCTTACAGGCCTTTGGGCGGCTTAAACATACCAACAGCTGGGCGCCACACATCTGCCTTTTTTTATTTTTTATTATCGTCTGTAAAAAAATGCTGCTTACGCACTGTCTTCCGGCCAAAAGGAGGAGACCGGGAGGGGGTGTGGGGCTCACTGCGGCCGACGCGACCACCGCAGTCCTACCCACTAAAAAACTTCAGACGACGCCCACCGCTGTTGAAAAGGGGCGAGGCACCAGTGCCCGGGTTTGTAGCTTCTGGTACCCCGCCCGCGGCCAACGTCCCCCGGATCAGAACCGGGGAGACCTCCTCAGGAAGGCGCAATTTGCAGCGCCCCCCCTACCTCTATGTGCGGCCATGGCGTAACTGGCCGACTTCGGGGGGGGTCTATGGCGAGACGGAAGGGGCCCCCTGCCCCCGCCGCCTAAGACCCCCCGGGCGCTGCCTGACGGGCCTTCCTGGCCCGCCCGCTGCGCCAACGGCGTAGCCTGAGAGAGAGCGGATCCCGCTCCCTGGACCGCTCCCCGGACCACTGCGTCCGGTGCGGGGCGGAGACCCTGTCTCCGGGATTGCGCGCCACGTCAGTAGACCGCCGAGAGAACCTCGGCGTCGAGGTCCCATGGCAGGGACCCGGCGAGCGCGCATGCCACCTCATGGGAGATGGTGCGATACCCCCTAACGACACGGGTCGCCATGACCCTCTGCGACTGCTGCAGGATCTGTCGATGGCGACCCGATATGGAGCTCGCCCAAATTGGGGCTCCATACAGGGCTATGGACCGCACCAGCCACACACCTGCCTGCGCTAATTAAACAATCCTTTCGCCTTGATTTGCGAAAGGAGGCCCGTGCTCAGTAGTGGGACATTTATGGGGCTGAAGTGATAATGATGGTACGGAAGACATAGTCTATCTGTGAAGTGGTATAAAAAGTAGCCTTTAGGGTATTCCAATTGCCGTCTCACTCTATACTAAAATTTCATTAAAATTTGTTGAGGGGTTTTTACGTTAAATCTTAGGTATTTCGCAATCAAAACAAATTATTACTGTTGCAATTATAATAGGTTGGGGAAAAAGTCTTTTCGTATTTTTGTATGAAAAGTCAAGACATTTTTTTCAAAGTTTATTTACATTTATTTATAATATATATGTACCGTTTTGTTGAATAACTTTCTGCCATTTTGTGGGCAGAGACATTATCCCGTTACTGTAGAAACATTGGGACTTCTGATCAAAAAAACGGGACAAATAGTTTTGGCAGTCCTCTCTTGAGGTCAACCTTACAGAACCTAAAGAATTCTGCAGAGACCGAAACAGGTGAAAATCTGAAGGCGCAAGGTCAGGGCTATATGGTGGATGCACTAGGACCTCCCAGTCGAACTCTCTTAATTTTTGCTGAGTGGCTAAAGATGTGTGTGGTCTAGCGTTATCGTGATGAAAGACCACACCCTTCCTGTTGATCAATTCCGGCCATTTTCTCTCGACTGCTTCCTTTAATCTCATCAGTTGCTGGCAGTAAAGATCAGAATCGATGGTTTTGCCGGGCGGTAAAAGCTCATAATAAACAATGCCCTTCCAATCCCACCATACACACAGCATCACCTTATTTCGTGTTAGGCCAGGTTTGGCCACAGTCTGTGAAGCCTGGCCAACTTTCGACCACGACCTTTTTCGCACGTTCTTGTCGTACGTGATCCACTTTTCATCGCCAGTTATCAATCTCTTCAAAAACGGCTCGGTTTCATTACGTCTCAATAATGAATCGCAAATGAGTACACGGTTCATTAAGTTTCTTTGAGTGAGCTCGTGTGGCACCCAAATATCGAGCTTTTTTGTATAACCAGCTTTCTTCAAATGGGTCAAAACTGTTTTGTGGTCAATTCCCAGTTCTTCAGCTACATCGTAACTACTAATATGCCGATCTTGCTCCACTCTTTCAAAAATGGCGTCCATTTTATTCGTAACAGGGCGACCAGAGCGAGGTGCATCTTTAACATCAAAATTTCCGGACTGAAAACGTTTGAACCAAATTTGTGCTACTCTTACTGACACTGCATCAGGTCCATAAACATCACAAATTTTTTTCACTGCTTGAGTTGCATTTTTGCCTTTTTTATAATAAAATTTTAAAATGTATCGAATTTCTTCATTAGATTCACTCATTTTAACGGAGAGAAAAACAAATGAAAAATAGCGGGAAACAACTTTTTTTTATTTTTTTCTTTTCTTTATAATGGAACCTTTTTAATGTTACCAAAACCAGCCAGACACAAATAGTACAGTCAAAAAAAATTTATAATAAGTTTATACCTACGTTATGCGAAAAGACTTTTTCCCCGACCTAATATATAAAATCACGCCTGTTTCTCCGAAGGGGTAGGCTGAGGCATAATATTTGCCCACACTTCGCCAATTATATGGCTGGTCCCACGTTATAGGTGGCGAACCTATTGCTGCTTTTCGGGAACTTGCATGTTCGCCAGCCTTGTCCGTTGATCGGCAGCCGCACCATTTGCAAATGAGGTTGACTTGGGGTCCAAAGCTCTTGGTAGGACCCCTGTACACCCTTAAGTAAAGAATATTACAAAACATATAATATGAATGAATGAATTTAAAATTATATAAATTAATGTATCTCGTTTTCAACTAGTTTTTTGTATTCTGAAAAAATTGGTCTTCAACTGTAAAAAAGTTCCTTAAAGTATCTTATAAGATTTTCTTTAGAGCGCTTTTTAAAACCGAGTACAACACCGCTGAGTGGCTCTTCAGAAAACTTGTAAGCTTGCTATGAAATTGCTTTGGGTCCCGCCTTTTACTGTTTTTATATTTGCCACTATACAAGTATTATTTCATTTATTGCGTTATTATACGACGCTACGATCGCTGATTTAAAAATACTTTTCTTCAATGATTCATCTTGGAGTCAGAAGATTTATGACATGATTTTTTTTGTATTACTTCATTTGGACTGCCTCCCACGCGATGGAACTACTGTGATCGCTTATTTAAAAATATTTTTCTTCAATTAAAAAAGAGAAGGAAGAGTCAGTGGTCGCTTCTTGTTCAGCTCAATATCAGAAAATTTACCACATGCATTTTTTGTATCATTTAATTTGGACGGCCTCCCACGCGATGGACCTAATGTGATCGGTGATTGAAAAATACTTTTCTTTTATTAAAGACAAGACAGTGGTCTCTACTTGTTTAGCTTCGAATCATTCACCACATGTATTTTTTTGTCACACACGATGGACCGACCGTGGTCATGAAGACGGAAAGCCGGTGAATGCAGGCGACTCAGGATCGCTCAATGTGGAAATCTATTGTGAAGGCCTATGTTATGCAGTGGACGTTATATTGGTGAGATGATGATGATGATGATTTAATTACTGAAGTCTATAATGTTGTATACTACTAATAATATGTCTTTTATTTTTTTGTTTTGTTAAGATACCTTATTGATCTTCATTAGTAATATAGAGTATCACAATTAATAAGTTCGAGGATAACGGTGTGGGCATCAGGATAATTAATATTACCTGTACATCTTTATAACTAGTTTATTTAAAGATTTCATTGTGACAGCTGTCTGTTATCCCAAATCAAAAAAAATACATACTATATGTGTAGGTACGTCACAGGCGTGGTAAAATTTCTTATTGAAAATTGATAGTTATTGATTTCTTTAACTCTCACTTTAGGGAAAGTCCAGGCTCGCTTCGCTCACTTTTAATGCAAAGTCGACCATGTACTCCACTCAGTACTAAAGCAGTGGAGGAAAAAGAATTATTAATACCTAATCCAAATCCCATTGTGCCAAACGGTAAAATTTCCCACGCTTCCGTCTCGCCACCGCTTCCTGATGTGACTGGTACTTTATTCTTGTAATAAAATTTACGAGGCCCTTTGAGTGCGTCCTCACATATTTTGTAAGAATAACTTTGCTAATTTCCTTAAATTCCAGCCTTTATAAGGGATAAAGAAAGTGCACAAAGTGCCATACCTGGGCATAATGAGCCAGTGAGCCCGCGTGACGGTATGAAGGATGACAATAGCTCGTACCACAGGCTAAATAGATACGCGGTGCTAAGGATGACCGTCATTGACCTTTAAATATAGTGATTACCAGACGATACTTATGTTGATGTCATATCCGTAAATTTTTAATTGTAAAATTGTCTATATTTATATCTACTGATAATTTTACGAATACCTTTCTTCTTGTTATATACTTCTCATAATATACATAACGTATATTAACAGCACAATATTAGGATACTCTGAGTTGATTTACTCTGTGTTTACGCATTTGTGTACTCTGAGTTGAAGCATTTATGAATCATTTTTGATTACTTGCAGTCATTTGTAGACACAGCATGCTATCAAAATTCACTCCTGACGTAACAAACACATAAATAATTAAAAATTAAATTACTTTTATCTCGTAGTCTGTGGTTGCGCTGTTTAATTTATGCTTGTTCACTTTTATTTTACATACACACGACTCCTTTGATGTGTCCGACAATTTTCAAGAGTATCTAATAACAGAACGTAAGAGTGCTTTTATGATACCGTACACTTTTCCTTAAAAAAGGTGAAACTTTTTTATACTTACAAAGCAATTTACACGTGACCTTTACACGCGCATAAACGAAAGTTATTATAACCCATCCTACTTTTTTAAGTTTTCAGTTGGAATAAAACTTAAAACTGTTCGGAATTGATGATTATTAATTTTGACAGTCATTTTTACCTCAGCTACAATAAGTTCACTGAAGAAAACAGGTAGAAAGGCCTCTTTTCTTGGATAGAAAGCAGTTGATTTCTTTCTTCTTGAGCCACCTTCTTCTTGGATTCCCGCCGCTTTGATGTATTTAACAGCTCTTCGGGTGAGAAGTCGTCTTCTACGCGGTCGCCATTGAAAGACCTCGACTTTCGATCAGTCGGTTCTTGGTGCTATGTGCCCACTTCCACTACAATTTTGCTTTGCTTCAGGTCAATCTTCACGCGGATCCAATGACCGTGGATGCGAGGAATTCCACTTCAGTGGTCATCGAGGAGTTCCACTTCTATGGGGGCCAACAAGCTCTAACTGCAAAACCACGAGCGCTCAAGGTTATGGCAATAATATAAAAAGCTAACACGTCACTTGAAAATAACAGCTCTTCTAGCCGAGAGAAGCTCGCAAGTGGGACTACACTTAAAAGCGAATAAAAGTCACTTTTAGCAAAACAACACATCACGTAACAACTGAAGTGTGCTTCTATAGTTGCGAGCGGTATACGGCCCTAAAATAGCAGCAGTTTTAGTTTTATGAATAGACTAAAGTAATCGTACTTAAATCATTGGAATTTAAATGTTTTAATTAGGAATATAATAAACTAAACCTCTAAAAAAAGCTTTTTTGATCATCAAAAATACTGAGTGAGCATCTAATAGGTGATTAGGTGCTCAATCAGTAATTTTGATGTACAAAAAGGTTAGGTTAGGTTGGCAATTTATTAATTTTGAAGACACGTTAAATATGATCCTTTTAATTACAGCAATATACTGCAGCAAGTCATTCAACTGCAGTGCTCCGAAATCACGTAAAAGTAGTATTTTACCATATTAGTATGCGGATGGAGTCGACTTAGTGAACGTCGTCAGTCTCTGCAGCGTCTTGTTCATTAAACACGTTAGATGCAAATATAAGGCATTTTAAAGTTTATATTTGGCATATTTTATAAATTTGTCTGAAAAAGCTGTATATTAATAATAATACTTACTTAAATCGCAATTTTATGTTTAATTTAAAAACAATTGTTCTAAAATAATCTATTCTAATCTTCTGATCTATTAATCTATGAAAATACAGAAAAAGTGAGGTATAAAAAACCCAAATCTAAATTAATACTTTTTATTAAAATGAAAAAGAATTAGATTGCTTATACATAACAAAACATTTTGATTTCTCTTCATAGTTGTCCCCAGAACCTTAAGACAAGGAAAAACTTCTCAGAGACTTTCCTTTCAAGCCAGTAAACCCTCATGATTAATGATGGACACGACACCATTCAATTTAACTCCAGAAATTTCCATCAAATAAGATGAAAAGAAAAGGAAAGTTATATATATTTTTCTCCATTCCTCTCAAACAAATTCGATCTGACATAATTATCAGAACGTATTTGAGCCGTTATAAAAATTATGCCGTTTTTTGATTAAATTGAGGCTTATGGTTTATGTAAGGCGTCCAAATTACTTATGGCAGGTTATTAAGTGGCAGTTTTTTTATTAAAAAGGATGCTTCAATGCTGTTTCATGTGCTCTGCAAAGGAATAGCTTCTCAAAACTGTGCTCTTAAATAGAGGTTCCTGTAGCAAGTGAAACTACTAGGTATATTGGATAGACACAAAATTGTGGTCTTAACGGTTGTCAACCGAAGACGAGTGCAGGGACAATTGCGAATATTAAAAAAATGCACTGATAGTTAGAACAATTTTGTATAAAAAGGTTTTTTGACATTCACACATATTATTTAGTTCCAAGATAAGTATCATTGAGAACTTGTGTTATAGATACGAATTAACTGATAAACATACACAAATACTTTTTTGTAAATACATACTTAATGTAAATAGCATACATCCAGAACAGATCAAGTGTTGTTCAAGTCATGCTCATTCACACAAATATTTGTCCTGTGTGGAAATCGAACCCACGACCTAAGGAGCGGAGTGCAGGTAAATTGACCTTCGCGCCATATCGGTCGTTGAATATATACTGTGTATATGATTATGTAGTAAAAGTAGAGCTTTTTAACCACAGTTATAAAAGTTGGAAATGTAGATTATTTCCTGTGGTACTCTATTATAAAATCTGATACTATTACAAACGAATTCTGCGTTTTGTGTAGTCGACAGTTTGGTATAATTTTTTTTTTTATTTCTAGTATTACAACTATGTGTTTTTTTGAATTTTTATCAAAAGTTGTTTTCATTAAATTATCACTTATATACTGCAAAGTAATTTTTTTCAAACATGACTGACAACTGAGAGATTCTCTGGACTTGAGATTGTGCGCTTTTGTAGTTCTAATATATTATGAATGTCTGCAGCAGATCTTTCTTCTTTTATGTTAAATCTTGTGACTGCAGAAAACAGGTTTTTGTAGACTTGTCCAATTGTTTTATTATTTTCTCGTAACTAGCGGGAGAAAAAGCTATCTTTGACAATTTTCCTAAATGTTCTTTTACGATCAAGCTCTTGCTTGCAGTGCATGGCGCTAGTACGTTTATAAGAGCTCTATTGAGCAAAACTGAAATAAATGATTTTAACTTTCACTTTGATCCCCACATTAAGATACCATATGATAAAATGCTATGAAAATAGATAAAATAGACTATTATAGCTGTTTCTTCGTCTGTAAGGAGTCTTATCTTTTTGATGGCATGGCATGCTGAGTTAAGCCTTCGGGAAAAATCCATTATATAGGGGTCCCACGGCAATTTAAAATCTAGCTTGCCTGAGAACTTTGTGCCATTTAATATTCTTGCCATTCATTTTTCAAATTTGTCGAAACTTGTAACATTTGGCAATGAGAACTTTATATATTTAGTTTTAATTGCGTTATATAATGTGCATATCATGATCATTGGATCGTTATAGCCCATAGACGTCTCATTATAGGACATGGGCCTCATGTTACAAACAAGGGCTTCATATCCTACTCCACCATTCTGACCCAGAGCAGATTGGCGGAGGGCAATATTAACATCACTCTTCATCATTTCGCCCTTTTGACAAGTAACATTACTTATATTGTTGTTATTATTACTATCCTACCATCATCACAAGTAAGTAAGTTTGTATTGCTTAATAATAATAAATAAATAAATAAATAAATCACCTGCCGATTAACGGACGAGGCTCTGGCGAACATCGAAGTGCCCGATAAGCGGCAATAGGCTTGCCACCTATTTCGTGGGACCAACCACGCAATTGGCGAAGTGTGGGCTTATATTATGCCTCTGCCTACCCCTTCGGGGAAACAGGCGTGATTGTATGTATGTATGTTATATTTTTATATTTTTGTTTTGTTTTTTGTGTATGTGAAACTGTTTGATCTAATTGTATGTGTATGTTATATGTTGTCAATAAAAAATATTCTTATTCTTATATTCATGCAGTTCCCTACTCATTCTCATAAAACAATAGTTTGTCTAAGAGGGCCTTATTCTCTGTGCTGTGACTACTAAGTAAGAATTACCGGTCTTCTAAAAATACCTTTGGATCATAACTTTTTTTATGTTATTTTTATAGAAGAATTAGTAAGAACACGATAGAAATATTTTAAAACGTCGAAAGTATGTAAAAGTACAATACATACTTTTACATTCATATCCTAACTTATATCGCAAGAAGGTATGACGTCGTCGGTGTAAGTGTTGATTTAGTCTATGTCAGAATAACGATAAGGAAGGTCAGGATTAAGCTAACGCGCCCATTCACTGCGAACAGAAACTTTACTTAAGAACAGTTTTGTTCTACCGCTAGCTTTCCACGGTGTGAAGTGTTGACAAATTATTGTACAGATTCTGGTTCTTGAAAGGACTACCGACCCCTGAACTCCAATGAACGCACGAACATCACTGCAGGCAGATACTCAAAAAGAAAGGAATTGGGCAGTTTTGTTCTTCCGCAATGTGACAACAAATAATCTTAGAGATTCTGGTTCTTGAAAAGAGAATCGACCCCTGAATTCCTTAGAAAGTTACTGTGCTGAAATGAACATGGCATAACAGTATCACATCGCATACATAAACACTAAAATAAGGCCACAGTAAAGTGTATTTGATTTAGATCCCCAGGAAACGCAATTGTCTTCCTTTTGCTTTATTACTTAATAAAATACTGAATCCACGTCGCCCTCCTTTTTTAGCCCCCGGGGTGGAGTTAAAAAGATTACGGACCAAAGTGTAGAAAATAAGATGGTTCCCATTGTTCTCAGACTGAATTTATGACGGAAACGGAGGGATAAATATTATTTAATACAACATAATACAATAATATAAGAAAGAATTATATTAATGTAATGGCTGTGTTTCCACGACGAACTTCGGATCGGAACGACTTCGGATGAGAAGACCTGCATTTTTTTGGTTTCATAATACTTAAAATCAAATAATTTATTTCGACAAAAAAATAAGTGAAAAGTTCACTAGCCCTAATTGAGTAACAGAAAAGTCCTACCACCATTTAAATCCAAGATACGATTTAAACTTGCATCACAGTAACGAATACAAGGTGGTTCAATTTCACATTATCTACTTCGAAAATTAAAACTACCGATTTTAAATCTTATTTATTCTGACATTATCAATCTCATATATGGGTGTATATGGATCCTACCAAGATCTATTCTACTCCCCCATTCTGACCCAGAGCAGATTGGCGGAGGGCAATGTTAACATGAATATCACTCGGTATAATGATATTTCGCCCTTTTGACAGGTAACATTAACGCTGATGTATCGCTCTTTTGACAAGTAACATTACTTATGTTGTTGTTTTTATTATTGTTATTTTTTAAGATGTACGGGCTTTTTTAAGAGGTTGGCATGGGCTCCAGAGATGATGGTAGGATCATCATCTCTGGAGCCCAAGCCAACCTCACCTGAAAGTGGTGCACCTGCCGATCAACGGACGAGCCTCTGGCGAACATAACAGTGCTCGATAAAGGCCAATAGGCTCGCCACCCATTAAGTGGGACAAACTATATAATTGGCGAAGTGTGGCGTATAATATGCCTCTGCATACCCCTTTGGGGAAGCAGGCGTGTACGTATGTAAGTATTAATCTCATAAATTATGTTTGTAATATTTGTCCTTTTAATACACACAGTAACATGTGTCAAGTGATCAAAATTTTCAACAGCTAAAAATTGCAAATTTACAACTATGGTTCTATATTAAAATCACCCTTACAAACCGTATAGTTGAGTTTCCTGAATTCACAAGTGAAGTCGTAATTCACCCGTAGTAAGTCATTAAACCATATAAGCACTAAACTCAGATGATAAACGTTAAGTTAAGCGGCAATCAAGATTTGTGAAACATTTGGTGAAACTCGCGTAACTGGAAGCTTTTATGACTCTTCAAATAGGCTGTTTTGAGTATCTTTTTAGAATCTATTAAATGGAAAGTTATAATATCCGATCTCCCTGCAAAGTATTCGAAGACGTTTACTATCACTTAGCTCATTTTCATATGCGCCATTTTGGCATGCTTACCGTCCCGTCGCTATGAATACAGAATGGAGCCTCCCTTAATACGATACATGGCCTACTTTGAGAGGGTTTTCCGGACTCTGTATTATTTGTTTACACCGATATATGTAGCTGCTTACTATATTTTTACGGAACTGTTTATGAACGCACCGTTTTTGTGTGTGTATGACATCATATATGTGTTAAGGTCTATTTTTAGATATAAAAGGGTACTTGACCCATATCAGCATTTCTAAAAAAGTCGTTTTCCTATTGAGCTAAATATATCGATTATTTTTATACTTTAGAAACACATAATTTAAAATAAGAAAACTCAAAACCCCAGAAAGGCAATGACAAAGGTACTTTCGGCAACGTTTGCAAAACTAGGGTAATACTGTCTGTTATCCATACGATATGTAATTTTTTTTAGAAACTGGTCGTTGTTCAGAATTTGAAACACAACATTTTAATTAAAATTAGTTTACATATTGACGTAGGATTTGGTTACTAACATCCATTGCTAGATATGCAAAGTACTGACACCATAATCCAGTGCCAATAAAGAAGCAGCATTCAATTCTAACGAGCGAGAGCGCGCTATCAATGGCCCGGACGCTCCAAATCCATATAGTTTATTGAATTGTGAATATTTGAAATTCAGCTTAGCGAGAGTCAACGACCACAAGCCGAGCAATAAGGCGCGTGGAGTGGTCGGGGCCTGTCTTAATTGTCAATAAACGTAGGCCCGCCGCGTCGAGCCTCCTCTCGCCGAATAATTAACGAACTTCCGCGATTTTCGAGTTTGTAAATGGCCTCATGGTCTCGTCGACCCGCGTTCTGGTTTGCTGATATAAATTATGTGCGCGGAAAATTAATCTTAGTGATTTGGGCGTACCCTTTCTGTGTATGCTGTCTCTTGAGTGTTTTCTTTAGACTACGCCCGTCTTTTTAGCCGTAATCGATGTAAACAAGGACGGCTTTTAATTTTGCGCTAAAATCGAGTGGTTTTATATGGAGATGAAACTTTATTTTTAACACGTCACGTCTGTTGCCATAGCAGCTTGGAGTACTGTCTTTGTAATTCCTAGTAGAATATAAATATTAGAAGGGACTATTATGTAAGATTTGACTAGTTTTAATCATGGTTACCACTTGCAGGAAATCCAACTCAATTCGTTGCACCCAAATTACGAGTGTACTCTCCGTATCAAAATGGATTGCTACACTTGAAAAAAGGAATTAACTGTTTTCAAGAGCACGTGCAAAGGTTTTTATCAACTCCACCAATTTCTGGTGAGCCGTATCCTTCCTACCAGTTCCAGTGGAACAAAATCTTCGATTTACATTCATCATCATCACAAGCGCTCTTACGGGTCATGGTAGCTTTAACAGACATCTTTTTAACATAGGTATAACAAACAGTCCTCTATGCAGAGCATGCATGGGGACTGAGGAGACAGCCGCACACGTCTTGCTGGAATGCAGGGTGGTGGCTGATTGCCGGGCGAGGTTCCTGAAGACACCAGGCAGCCTTCCGGAAGCCTTCAGCGACGTTAAGGCGCTGATAGGATTCCTGGAGGAACTGGGATGGCTGGAGTAATCCAGCTCTCACCCTCCTACGCAAAATGGACGCATTGACGTCTGATTGCGGAAAAAGCCTGCACGACGAAGAAGAAGAAGCGTTTTCATGAGTTCATAGGAATAAGTGGTCGCTTTATATAAATAATTGTATTACGTAAAAGAACCTCATTTTATTTAGGCCTTTAATATTCATCGTTACTTGATAAATATAGATAAATTTTTTTGAACCAAGCTGTCTAAATATTATGACGGGAGGTAAAACCCTGCCGAGCTTTTGCTTCAAATTTTTTGCGGAGCTACCTAACTTCCGCCCCAGTAAACTGTTGGTTCTGGATTAAAATAACGAAGCCCACACTCAATAAATAATTTATAACATTATGAACTAGGTGAATACAATAATAGTATGTTGTACTTTTCAAGATATCGTCTCGGTATTTACAAATAAATGCCGGATGAAATACTGCATAACTTTTACTGACATTTCATATAAAGAATGTTGACATAACAATAAGTTTCACAGGCACGCCTTTCAGCTTACACTCGTGCCACAATTTGTTTCAACGTAACAAATAAGGAACGGAGGGTGTGCAAGACACGTAACCTCTCATGGAAATTATTAATCTTGTATATGGTGACAAAATTAACATTCTACCATTCATTTAATGCCATTTTCTTTTATGAATCGTGTGGAATTCGCAAGAGGTCGAACATGATACTTAAAGTTATCATAGTGGTAAATCTTTGGATTGGAGATAATATTCATTGCTTTATGTCATGTTTTTCCATAATTACTTCCTAGATAATGAGCACATTTTTCATAATGAACACCTTGTTCAAATTTGAACTTGTTATAAGTTCGCGGTATGAATATAACATGTACCTAGTCGTAAGGATATTTTTGGTGTCGTATGGAACCATTGAACTGATTAGAATTTAGTCTTTTTATATTGAAATATTGGCTCTTGGTCTAGATATTTGTTTATTCATAACTTATTACAAACATATGTATAAAAAAAATACTTTTAAGAATATAAAGACTACTGTACTTTTATTGTGTCAATTTATGGTTATACTCAACATTATGTATGTGAAATATAGAATGCCTTAGACACTTATCAAAGTTACAAGACAGATAATGTTGGGGCTCAGCAAACTGTTATAACAGTGAGCTATTCACTGACTTCACAATATATGTGTTCTAATTAATATGTAAACAAGCCGCAATATAATCTGTGCCTCGTAAATACATCAACTGTGTGTAAAGGGGGTGGCCGGGAAGGTTTATGGTCAGCATTGCCACAAACGGTTGTCGTCAGGCCCTTCCTGTGCCCGAGTCAGTGAATCCCGCTCGAGATTTTCATCGGCGGCCTAAATTAGGTTAATTACAAATGAGTATTCACTCCCAGTTGTCTTCGGTGCCTGGGCCAACAGTTACGACGTAAGCGATGGAAAGTGCTTCTTTTTTATTATGTAGCAATTAGTGAGATGGGGTTTTTGTGTTTTACTTTGTGCTAATGAATTTTTATGGAACTATCTTTGACACTTCATTTAGAAATCTAATTTTAATAAGCAGACTGTTTTTTCTTTATGAGTAAAGGTTTGTTTGAACTTTCGATGGAATATAACAGTATCGGTAATAAATTGCAAGCAAAACCCATTTATTTGCTGTTTTCGAAAAATACTCAAATATTTTTGTTCTTCCGTAACTTTTCATCCCATTAAGTAAATTTTAAAAGTTATTCAATTGCGTGTGCTAAATAAACTATTCGTGATGTTTGTAGAAGTTAAAACTTTCATTTATACTTTAACATTTACAATACTTCATAATTATATGTTTTTTATAAGTATCTAAAACGTTAATTCTACCTAAGCAATTTATAAAATAATAAAGAACAATTTACATTAAACAACTGCTTAGTTGGCACAAAAGATAGAGAATGCCTTCGGCATTAAGTTCGCCTTTGTATTACTTTTTTGTGTGCAATAAAGATTAAATAAATGAATAAAAGATGTCTTGAAATATGATCTAGAACATTCGTGCACTATCAACACGAACCTTTCTTCTTATAGGAACTGACTTACTAAGCTGAACTAATTTAAGTCTTATTTTCTTACCTTACACTAACAATTAAATCTCTAACTGCAATCGTGGCATTATTATGAAAACTTTAGAACAAACCAAAACGAGCTGTTAAAATAAAGCGCAGATTGTGGTTCTGTACTTTGAAGAAGAATACGAAGTTGAAATAACTACTGGCCAAAGTTTCTCAGACGCGCTCACAAACTTACAGGAATAAATTTAAGTTTTCTCGAGCTGAAAATTAATGAGTGGTTACTTCAAAATAAAGGTTTTGAATAACGAAATTATCATGCAAATCACCTGCATCCAATAACAGAAAATTCTGTTACAATTAAGTTTTTGATACCAAACTAAGAAAAAGCACTCCTTTAAGAATATTAACTTCTATTAGCGGTTTCCGTAGATAAGTTAGAGTTTGCTATTGCGATACAAATAACTTAATGTGAAGCGCTCGTAGGTTTGAGGTGCTAGGTAGGTAAAGGGAATCCATCGCCGATGTAAAGCAGAATACGCAGAGGTCAGACCTTGCATGAGTAACCGTTTGTGTGGAATTAAATATCGTTTGTTCCCGTGCTTCTGAACACACATTAAGTTGTTATTCCCGGTTATCACTAAATTTGAAAGTCGTTTAACTATATTAGAAGCCTAATTGGGTGCCTTAAACATTTTTAACAGCAGGACTCCACACACCTGCCTCAGCCAACCCGCACTGGACGTATAGTTATTTATATCAAGTCTTTATTTTTAAGGATAAAATTCAGATACACGTATTATTAACAAAAAAAAATTGCAATAAGTCTCTTTTGCGACCCATGACGACTGATGACTGTGGAGGTTATTATACCTGGACTCCGCTTCTGAGGTCGTAAGTTCGATACCCGAACTGAACAGGCATGTGTACATAACATGAATCTTTGTTTTGGTCTGGCTTTTTCCTATGTATATTATGTATGTAATTATAAAAAAGTATTGAAGTATGCTTATCTGTTCTTTATTAACCATTACACAAGTTCTTAATGATACCTAACTTAAAACTAAGCAATTGGTGTGATTGTGAGACAATATTTGTACTTAATATTTATTTGCATATGAAAACATTGAACGAAATTCACAATCAGTTTAAACAAAAGCCTTTCTCTTCGTTGACAGTAATCCGCTGTGTGGAAGTTGGTGCGACACAATGCTATAGAAGTACGCTATAAATCAGCCCGCTCCGGTGCGCGAGTGCTCCACTTCATTGCCGAATATTATGTCCTGAACTCCTGGAAGCAACTGTTAAAGCTTACCACCTCATCTTTAAGTAAACTCTCGTCGTAAATTGGTGAAATTTTGTGATTTTATTGCGTTTTCCTTTAAGTTATTGGACAAAAAATCGTGGTATTAAATTTACTTCATGTTTTATTATTTATTTGTGTGTTTTTTTGGGTTCAAATTAGTGATTAGTCTGTTCACTTTATTTGAATATTAAAAACTGGATTTAATTGTTTATAATTTAAAAAAAACTTCTTAAAAAATCTGTGATACGAAAAAAAACTTCAAATCATGTTGCCAAATAAATATTTAGTTATTTTATCATGTTTTTTGAATGTTCAATATATGGTCGTTTAAAAGAATTTGATAGGTAAGCATATCATGATAACAGCTTTATGTACTAAACATTAGCCTACCCAATAGATTATATTGTATTAGGGGTATTTGGCCATAATCACCACGCTAGGCAGGCAGATTGGTGATCGCAGCTCAAGCCAGTACGCAGAATGACGCTGCTGCCCACCATTAAGACTCCCCGTAAGATGAGAGGGGGTGGTACCATTCTAGGCCGGTACCACACGGCATATACCACCTTGTAAAGCTTAAACTGGTTATAAGGTACGAAATTCCACATTCATTGTAAATTTTATTACTGCATTGTCTTTTAAAACTTATGGTCATAGGACAGACCGAGATTTCATATCTCATATTAGAAGTTATTGCGGTAAGGTTGGTTCTCAAACTGTTATTGCAAGTCGTCGCAGAACCAACTAGGCACTCTAGGTTGCATTATAAGTTCCTAGCTTGTTGTAAAATCGTTCCAACTACAAAATGACAATAGTTTTTAATACGTATTACATTTGTATCTTTTAGAATATAAATTTTGCCTTAAATCTTCTTCTCGCCAGGTAGGTAGGTTTTCATTTTTGGGTTAGGGTAATAAGGAAGAGTCAGGGAGAAGTTAAAATTTTGCCACAAATAACTATTCAAAATGTCTACCATCTCTCGCACTACAAAAGTAAATTACAAAATTGTGAATTGATTTTGTGAATCGTTATGTTTTCCCCATGTTATAATAAATTCAGACAAAGTATTGTCCTCAAAAAGTAGGAAATGGCCCAGCGGCGGTCAAATGATTTCAGAGCAAACGCTGGAGCCGTCACATCAGGAAGTGAGAAAATTGTCGAAAAAGAAGTTAGTATTCACAAGTGTCTAATGTGAAAATGCATAGGAAAGTTTAAGTATACCTTATTTACTCGGCTTATAAATTATAGTTTATAATAATTAGAGCATTAATAAAAAAAATCTAATCTACTGGAAATATTTATGTTCATAAAAACACATATGGGGACAATATTCTGTTCTTGTGACAGAATATTATATAATTAGCTTTTCTATAAATTCAACAATAAGCTATTCAAAACACACAGTTAAAATTTAATGTTGATACAAGACTGCTGTGTTGGCTCCAAAGATTGTTTCTATCCATGTCTTGCTTGAGTGTGTCGTAAAGAGCGCCTAGTTTCTTCTAGAAAGCTTTATGCTATAAGTAAATTATAAATCCATGTTAAATAGTCGTAGCAAGATTGCTACTCACCCCAAATGGGATAAGGAGCGTAAGATTAGGTTAAAATGTCTAAAACTGTTGACCATTGAAAGCTTCCTTAGTATATAGTCAAATGTAGATACAGTAACGAACTGAAATACTATCTATAGCTATGTAAGGACAAAACTAAGCAATCTAAGCATACAGCACCAACCAATCAAAGCTGAGCTCACAATCTTCCCAGTAAGCTAGTAAGTAAGCTTTAACTGTGATCTGAATGGCCCATCTGGTAGTGCAAATGGATCATTGATCTGTCTAACATTACAGTAAGGTCCGTTTTACCTACAAACACAAACAATAAAGCAAAGTTTTAGCTTTGCAATAAATTCCATAAATTTTAAAGTGGCAACTTAATTTGAAAAGGAACTGAGACGTTTTGAAAGTAAATTTTGATTCAGATTTTTTATTTATTTCTGCAAATAACTAAACTTTCTCCAGTTTAATTACAGTGTCTCATACAGATATTTTTCATACACTGCTTGGACCTGGTGGGATACAATATAAATGCAGTGCTTACTTACAAAATATAGTAATACGTACACAAGTGTTGGTGTTGGTGGTGGTAGGAATACGTGGTACAGGTAGGTATAATAGTTTTATAGCTTGCAGTATAAAGAGTGGAATTTTGTAATGCCACCTGAAGGGGAAGTATTCTTAATACTATGGATAGACAATTTAACTCTAAGAAAACATTTCTTTATTTTTGAAAAGAAAGAAAACTGCATTCAAAGATATTTAAAAATTCGCTTGCCGAACCCGGTAATCGGACCGACTAAAACCTGTGAACGATGCACCCTGTACTTTTATGGCATCTATCGTTAGGGTCAATTATAAGGATGAAATCTCTCTCACTCATCACACAATTCAATGGGTCAAGTTAAAGCACTATTACTCAAAGATCCGTTTCTTTATGTTCATCATCATCACAGCCCATTAACGTCCCACTACTGAGCACGAGCCTCCTCTCACATATCAAGGTGTGAGGGTATTGGGTCATACTCCACCACGCTGACCCAGTGCGGATTGGCGAAGGCAGGTGCATGGCGTCCTGCTGTTAGAATTATTCAAGCCGCCCATTAGGCCTCTAACATGGCTTAACGACTACCACATTTAGTGATAACCGGGACCAACGGCTTAACGTGCCTTCCGAAGCACGGAAGCGCTCGATATCAAATGCCACACAAACGGTCACCCATCCAAGAACTGACCTCTGTAAAATCTGCTGTACTTCGGTGATCGTTTCCGACCACCGAGCACCGCAGAGCTACGAGCGCTTCGTTCTTTTCTTTATGTTATTTATTAATAATTATCATTGACGTCATTTATCCATTAAAATGACGAATTACTATGTAGATAAGACGATTGCAATTTGCATGTATTTGTAATACAGACTCCTTACTTAGCTGCGACATAATTTTTCAGGTGGCATAACAAAATTCCACCCTGTATACCAGGCTCTCGCCTACATGACTTCGTCACCTCATGGTTAATAAAATTTTAAAAATATTTTTATTTTCTGCACACTTTCTTTTTTATCAAAGATTTTGTAATTGAGTACATAGTAATAGAGGTCGAAAACTATATTTTTATTCCAAACCCGTTAGTACCGAATTCAAACTTCATTAGCTGGAGCCCTGCTTTTAATATATTTAATGGTTTAATAGTTAATTCTTGTCATTTGAGACATTTACCGATAGGCATCATAAAATAAAGTGGTATAAGTATAAACTAACGATATACTGTAAACTGATAGCTAGATCTAGTAACATACTAGATAAGACGATGTTACAACGTCGTCGTTGCTGTATAAAAGTTTTCTAATTCTGTATTCTTTGACAAAGTTTTCCAATATAGCCAACATAACAAGCTTACATGCGACCTAATCCGACAACAGCCAGCGTTCGTACCACCTGTAAGTTTTCCTGTCTGGTTAATAGAAATGGCAGTTATGTACCTATAAAATTGTACTATTTAAATATATATCTATTTTAGTCTAGACTATTTAAAGACTTTGATATTCATCAAACTTTTTTTATATACTTTATTGGAATAGTCCAGAGGTAGCACGATAGGTAGACATTTTTGAATAAGTAGGGTAGGCCATAGGGCATGACCGTATTATTTTTAGTATTCAAGTTTTAGAGCGGCGATAGCGTAGTGGCGAGACCCCTTGCCTTTAAATTCTGAGGGTCTCGGGTTCAAACCGCCTATGACTTTTCGAAGTTATGTGCGTAATTATCGCTCGCTCCGTGCCTCGGAAAGCACGTTAAGCCGTTGGAACATCTATGGCAGTCGTTTTAGGAAGTCAGTGTCTACTATTAGACTGACAGCTGGTCTAACCATAGAATGATGTTTCCCTCTGGGTTGCGGAGGTCAGACGGCAGTCGCTCCACGTAATAACAGAAATTCAGTCAAAATCTGGTTATACCAGTAAGCAGGGGCAGGGCAACCGGGATAATGATATTGATAATGATATATGATAATGATTCAAGTTTTAGCAGAGAAGTCACTCAGCCCACCCAGTCAGTAAATTTATTTATTTACAAAGTATATTGTATTACATATAAGTTAACAAAAAAATCCCACAAAACTGTTCAAACAGTTTGACTTACTATAAACTATTATTTTACACTAAAAAATTATAAATTATTTTGTATTGTGTATAGCGTGTATTGTATATAATGGTAGCGTATTGTTTAAGTACTTATAAATTCTTTTCCTTTCTTTCCATGACATAAACAAATTTCTTATGGTACATTCAAGGTATTATGGTAAGCTCATCCCATGTTTCTGAAATACATTAACTTTCTTACATTTAATGGCCGGAAGACAGCAAACATTTCAAGCGTTAGAATGAAGTAAATGGTGTTTCAGTAAGAGTACACTTTTTCATTTTAAAATAAAAACATCCGTCATACAAGTATGGAATAAAATATCCGTCAATTGACCCCCACGACTCCAATGACAGGCCATTACTCTTTTCATGAAATTTTCCAAGACATGAGATGTGGCTGTATGTCACCGATGTCGTGTTGGATTTCCGATTTAAGCTCAGAAATTGTTTCGGGTTAATTTGCATAAACCCGCGTTTTGGGGTGTACGTGGATTCTACCATCATCACTGGAACCCAAGCCAACCTCACCTTTAAGTGGAGTACCTGCCGATTAACGGACGAGGCTCTGGCGAATATAAAAGTGCTCGGTAAGCGGCAATAGCCTCGCCATCTATTACATGGGACCAACAACACAATTGGCGAAGTGTGGTCGTATAATATGCCTTTGCCTACCGCTTTGGGGAAACAGTCGGTATTGTATGTATGTATGCAACTGTGTCATAAAATATTTGTTTTTATTATAAAATGAAAAAATGCACTCTTGCTAAAACATCCTTTATAATAGTAATCCTAAGCTAACTGTGCATAGAAAAAGTATTACCACTGAAAAGAACTGAGACTTGATTTGAGATTTTTGGTTTTAGAGCAAGAGATAAAAAAACAAGCTTTACTTATGAACGAAGAACAATACAAGAGATAGCTTAAATGAAAATTTAAGCAATAAGGCCGAATATTTAAAATTAATAATCTAATAATTTAGCATTATAAGCTGGAGCGTTTATAAACCTAAAGATTCCATTCAAACTCGGTACCGAATTCTTAATTCGAATCGCACTGTTTCGCACAATTGTTTACCCGTCCGCGTATTTCGGCCGCGGCAAATTCGCGAGCAACGATTCCAAACATCTCTTTGTCGTAAAGTAACTGTACCGCTTTTAAACGAATTATCACACTCCGACAGCCTACAGATCAGCACTTTCATTAACGTCCAACTAAGCAATTCCGATTTGAGTTGCCACTTCATTTTAGTAATAATGCTTTGCTTTAATTGGTACGTCTATTTTCTAGACTCACCTGAATTGATTTGAATCTTCATTTCGTTTAAAACCATTATATCACACATAAAAGAAGCTAACAACAACAAAATCAACACATTCGTCATCATAATGACGAATTATATAAACATTCGCACAAACAATTATTATTAAAACTCTATGGTCATCAGTAGGTATTTCTTTTTATCTTTATAATTGCCATCATGTTCAACGTATGTACTATGCTGCTTAATTTAGTATTTTACAGCACAGTATATCCTCAGGTCATAAACAGTTGGTTTCCGAAGATAGCCATATCAAATCGTCTCTTTAAACTAGTTTACTTACTCTAATTAGGTAATAAAGTCGCAAATAAAGTTATTAAAGCTGATAACGATTTCGTACGGTCAAAACTTTTATCAATGATGTATATAGCATGTAGTTGATAAAGATCTTATTGCAGCGATGTAGAATCCAACGACACATTTAAATGAAATTTTATTAATAACTAAATGTGCATAGTCGATAGCGGAAACTTGTTTTTACACTCAACTATGCACCTTTTTTACCTTCACCATAATAATAAATAAATAATCATCCCGGCAACATCATTATACCAGTAGATCCTTATTATTTATTTATTTATTTACTTGTACAAATCATACAAAGTAGGTGCCTCAATCTCGATACGATCGACAGAGCAAATTTTGATGTTTAAAGTTTCAGCCTTCTAAAATGCTGTCCCTAATAAAAACTCAAAATGTAATTCTCTTATTCATTTTCCTTAATTTTCTTTGATCATTTATTTTACAGGGGAAACGTTTTTTGCATATTTTTAGGAGATTTTTTTCATAAAAAGTCTTTCTGAATTCATCTTTGAAGCAGAAATAGGAATAACTTTCATGATAATATATTTTTACGTAATTTTTTGTTATTCCTCTTACATTTGAAAAGAGGAATAAGGTTATTTCCATCGATTTAATCTTTATCACCTCGGCCATTTGAAGTTTACTGCTGAACAAAAGCCTAAAGTCAAGTAAAGTAAAAAGTTCTTTATTTCATAAATTATTATATAGCACTTGAAAACGTCAAAACAAAATATAAATAAAACTAAATATTACTAGTACTGAAATCACGAAGTTTAGATTCACTTACATACAAGTAAATAAAAATTAGGTGTAAGTGAATCTAAGTGCCAGTTCCAAACCAGTTCCGAGTTATGTGAGAAGAACTGACAAGAAACTCACAGGCTATGCTCTTTTAAATTATCAATCAAAAATAACAATACAAAACACACACAGTGAATATTTGAAGCAAAGTCTATCGATGTGCAAAACAATAACTAAAGGGCCCTCCTAGCGTAGCTTTTCCCATTGCACGCTGAGCGACACTAAGCTCCCTTTTGAGACCCATAGTCAGGCATCGTGTCTCAGTACTATTCGTTACTATCAGATTATCGAAGAAATAAAATAAACTGTAATTTTGCTGATTAAAACGGTGACTTGCATTTTTTACGAATAGGTATTTTTTTTAAATTTCTGTTTTTAGGTTTTGCCATGTCCGCGGGTCTGTCCTCGGCTTAGCTCTGAGTTTCTTAGTATGTGAAAACTGAAAATTGTCATTACTTTACAAACTATTCTATGGTTAAAAATGTAGGATGTTAGTGTAAAAACTTTTAATTGATATTAATTTACATTAGGATGACCTTTATTCAGGTATATCCCATTGGAAATTAAAAATAAATTGCAAATCGATTATCATCAGCCCACACCGTTGAAAATATGTAGTTTATTTTTTTTAATTAATATTTACGAATGCATAGGGGTCCTACCAAGATCTAAGGAGCCCAGGACAACCTGCCGAAAAACGGACGACGCTCTGGCAAACGTAATAGTTCCCGATAAGCGGCAATAGGCTCGCACACTATTACATAGGACCAACTATATAAGTGGCCTTCGAGGAAACAGGTGTCACTGTATGTATTTTTCAATTAAGCTATTCCTTTTATAATTGACATTGTGCTATTATTTATTAAAACCCAACAAAACAGTTTAAAAAGTGCTGAAAATCGCAACAGCAATATCGTTACAAGTTTACGAGTACTAAACGGCACACAAAAAAATTTGAGGCACCTATTTAGATGACATTGTATATTTATTACTTAGACTTAGTGATTATGTTTATTAGTTATCCTTCTATGTCCACATAAATTCTTCTCCAATTTTTTTTGAATATTTTACATTCATATGTATACTACCAGATCATTCGATGTTACCTGCTTGATTTTGATATTAGTTCCGTAAGTAAAATGGCGTCCAAAAAATTTATGACATGACGAAACCCGAAATGAAAAACGATTTCAATTGATATTTAATACTATACTACTGGCTGTACAGATCAGATCAAGTCTGCTATGGGAGTTCCGTTGCATGAGTGCTCCAGAAGCCCCAAAGATGCAGAGGAAGATGGCGTGATGTTGTGAGGCGAGTCACATCTGCTCATTATTAAATGTGTGCTTCACAATGACCACGACCGCTCTGACAAGGGCGTTGCGAAAAAGAAGAAGACCGGCTGCGGTTTCAACAAAAAACCTTTCACATAACGTGTCTAGCAAGGCAACTTTAGTTTCTTGACTGATAAATCTAATATCCAGTTTTAAGAACTTCTTGACTTAAGTAAAATTCACGAGAACTTTCCTTATCAAAGACTAATTAAATTACTTCTAAATAAAACAGCAAAATAGAAGTAAGTAAGAGCGATTGCCACAGCAACAAATAAACATTAGAATTAGCTATATGTAACGCTATCTAGCAATTCAAATTTGAAAAGCTATAGTAATTACTGAATACATCACATTTCAATTAACGCTGAGGACACTTTGTTAGTATTATTATTGCTTGTAAGACCTTTAATCTCAGTGCCTAACTATGGGCCTCATAAGAAAGCTCAAAGTTACTCAGCGTTCAACGGAGAGATATGCTCCGAGTGTCCCTATGTGATAGAATCAGAAATGATAAGATTTTTTGGAGAACTAAAGTGACCTACATAGCAAGGCGGGTTTGAAGACTGAAGTGGCAGTGGGCACAGAGCTCGCAGATCCAACGACCTAGCGTATGAGGCATATAGGTTCTCCAATGCCGACCGCGAAGCAGTAAACATAGCAGAGGGCGGCTTTCTGATGATGATGAAGTCTCTTATTATCTATAATATCAAACAGGGACCAAACATCACAAATGTTATGTATATATTTTGATTTAAATAATTCCTGTTAATTTGCTGTTTTCCTTTCCGAAATCTTATAATCCGACTATTTTGAGAATATTTAATCTATATTTTTACTTTGGGCACTCTCTATCGTCGCAACGCAGAAATATATCATATTACCTTAGACCAAAATTAAATCCAAAGTTACTAAGTGAAATAAAAAAAGAGGTTTGTGGATTTCAATTCTTTATTCGACACCATATTTTATGCACTCCATTAAAACACCAATTGTAACAAAATGTTGATATACATTTCATTTAATAAGGATGTTGTACGAAGACGTAACATTCTTTATTCCTGACTAAGTACATATTATGGCGAGTGATAAAAACAAACACAATTGGAAAACCATGTTTATCCGCTAGTAAATAACAATCATTTATAAACAAAAACATGTTTAACAAACAATATAAAGTATGACAATATTTTAACAAACTTTTCATTAATAAACATTTAATGAAATAACTAACATTTTTTTTAATTCACTATTTGGTGCAATTCCTTTGGATTTTGAAACAAATAATAATTGTTTATGAAAGCTTGGCACTTAACGTATAGATAGACAGATTTCTTATATATAATAAACTATAAATATGTCACAAAAACTGCATTCAAAATGAAAAAAGATTGTGTCTGTTGGACAATCATTAATACTATAATACTCGTAACACATTCATTGGTTACAAATTTGTGTTTGTTTGTAAAACTTAACTTTACGCTATAAGTTCTAGAAACCCATCCAACGATACCACTGAGGTCAGACCTTAGATAGGGAAAGGTTTTTTGGTATTTGTATTAAGCTTTATCCAGTGCTCTAAAAGGCATGTTAAGCACTTAGCTTAACGACTTTCAAATACAGTCCTCGAATTCGCATTGGAACCAAGTAGTGGAATTTGACCTGAATCCCTCTAGGGCTGGTTTATGATAATCCAAGCAGTGGAACGTTAATGGACTAAGATGGTGAATACCTTACATTTACTAATTAAGAAAAAAATTAAACTTCCATCTTCGTGACATTTATCATATCAGTATAATTTGGAATAGCAAAACACCAATAACACAACAGTGATAAAGGTAATGTTTTACTAATTTCAGGAAACAAATTATGCCTTACACATTACTCATTAGGATGAATGAAATAAACCATTAATAGTAATGATATTTAAGAGTTTTACCAAATCAAAATTTAACTCATTATATTGTCACCAGGAAGTAATACATTTTCGAATCGATTCGACTGCTATACGTGGGTTAAGTCTTCCAATTCCGCTCGTGTGCGTGTAGTTGTTGAAAGTTTCATATAAGAGAATAAAAGCCACAAGATGATCATCCACATAACGTTACACACGAGAAAGATCTAATACACTCTGGAACACAAAGAGATGCTACTGTGAAAACCACGACAATGGTCTTGTAATTATTTATTCTTGGTTCCTTTTTATGGAATTGTGGCGAGACCCATAGCCTTCTAATTCAAAGGGTTTTGACTTTTCAAAGTTATGTGCGTATTTATCGCTTGCTTTGTGCCTCGGAAAGAACTTGAAGCTGTTGGTCCCGGCTGTCATGAACATCAATGGCAGTCGTTATTAGGAAGTCAGTGCTTTTACTTCCCGACAATTGGTTTAACCTTTGCGGAGGTCAGACGGCAGTAGCTCCATGTAATAACTGAAATTCAGCCAAAATATGGTTAAGCCAGTGAGCAGATCCTGGGCCCCAAACTTAACTCTAGGGCAACTGGGATAACGCTAGGTATGATGACTATATTAATTAAATGTACTTGTAATATTTTTTATAAATAAAACACATCAAAATGCAAAAGGAACCGATCACCCTTCCATTTAGATGTATTTTATTTATAAAAAATATTACATGTACATTTAGTTAAAATATTCTGTCTCGTAAGAAGTACATTGCATTGAACTTGTATAATTTTTACATGGCTAAACAAACATTTGTAACCAACACATATGTATGTCGAGTACAGCAAAATTGCACGTATAATAATTTTCAAATCAAATCATGTATTGCATGTCACATTACATGATACATAGATGGTAAATATATTAGGTCTACATGTGACGCCCTGCAAGGGCACAGCAGTTGGGGACGATTAGTTATATAATAATAAATCTTTTTTTAAATTTCAGAACATACAGATATTTATATAAAATTTTAAATCACTTAAAAATGTTGTCGATGAGATTTGAATAGCTTTTCTATAATAGTCAATTCCACACCAAAATCACTGTCTTATCTAATAAAAGATCCAGAAACATTTTGTAGTTTTTAAATATACATATATATTTTTTGGCATTTCATTTGTCAATATAATTAATATAATTATGCCCGTTATTAAGTATTTATACTAAGTTTCCAGAAAGGGCTAAACATATCTATTCACCCTAAGTTAGTTTCTAAACAACTTATAAAATAATGAGGTTAACAATTCAATGTAATTTATTGTTTCTAATTAATTCTAAGTCATCACATTTTGTCACAATGTGGATATAATGGCATTAATATTAATTAATACTTCACTCATCATTAGTTAAACATCATCAATTCCTGTAAAGATAAAAACACGGACGAGTACAGATTTATTGAGCGGGTAGGTCAAGAAATGGTTCTAGTAGAATTTAGTTTGTATTCCATTAGCAAATTTTATTAAAAAATCCCATTCGAGCTCTATCTATGAAAGGTAATATTGCAAGTGAAACTTAAATGTCTTAGGGTAGGGTTCCAATAGCGATACTTATTTCAGCTAGCTAAGCTCAAAATCGATGGTTACTTTAGTTTCAGTAGACTTTAGCTGCAAGCGCAAGAATATAAGTCTTCCCTTAAAATGTCGAGTTATTAGCTCACACAATTTTTTTGCAGTCATCTATCGGTATAGTTGATTTGTAACGGGTTAAGTAAGAAATAAGAACAAATCAATCTTTTTGTTGGAAATCAGACAGCTCCATAGTTACGCATTTGTATAATGAAACCGCACCCGAGTACCTGTACAAGAGTAAGTAATAATAATACTCGAGTAAGATTAAAATTTCAAATTATTTCGTTTAATTAAAACTTGTTAACTAAAAAAATATTGTATGCATTAAAATTTGCAGAGATTTGGTCCGGCACGAAGTGGTAAATTTTTAAAGTTTTATGAAAAAACTTTATCGAGAATAGGGATAAACTTCAAAACTAATAAAATAACAAGGTATTTCATTTCATCAAAGAACATTTCATGATGTTATAACTCACTATAAAATGGTTTTAAAGATTCTATCCCTGAGGAGTAATAATATAAGTTAACGAAAAGTTTTTCATGTTTAAATCTATAAAAGCATGAGCCATCGCGTAATCGATTTTACGTAAGATAATTTATAAAGTCAAAAAGTTGAGTAAGATTCTTGAATGCTATGGTAACTTTTTGACAAAAGAATGCAATCTATTTCTTGTTTATATTTATTTTATATTAAGTAAAAATCAAATAAGTTGCTGTGCAGTGCAGGTGATTGTGGTCTATTACCCTGTTTACCTTTAATGTATGAAATCGCTAAAATAAATGTTTTCACATTGCTCACAAGTATGGCACATATTTATAAACTTTTTAGTATATACTCGTCCGCTAAGTTAGTTTTCAATATTTAAATATCAAAAACTACTAAAATTAATGTACAACGTACAGTACTTAAATTAACTTTACAAAAAAGTTACACATGATGTTGGAATTCCTTTACTCTACGCACTTGAAACACACACATTTTGATAATATTTACACATTAGAATGGGATTAAGTCTTTTTTACTAATTTATTGTTATATTCACATTCATTACAGACAAATATATTTTACGTTCATAAGAACCTACAATTCCTTCAATGTAAATTAGAAGGATGGAGTTGCTTAAAAATAAAACATGTATGTAACGAGATAAAAAATAAAATCATAACGCAGCTGTACATTATTTTCATAAATATCTTAATTGTGGTGGTTGAGACGAAACAAGTAGTATATGGAGAAAATAACGCAAAGTAAGTTGTATCTTTGAAGCGCACAGACAATTACCGTTCATTTAAATTAAATTAAATAAATTACAAAAATGTTATTTTTGCTGTTTCGTGGTTCAAAATCAACAACTATAAAGTTAAAAGAATAGTAAACACTTATAATTTATATATGACAATGTACAATTTATAAATTCAAATTTCTTCAAAGAAGGACAGAGCGTAAAGTAAAAGTAAAAAGTAATGACAGTTTAAATAGATTTTTCGTATAGTAAGGCAAAGAAGTCGCATGTGCCTCGAATACGCTTGACTAACTCTTACACTAAATTTTATTTACAAATATATAATTAATATCTATAATCATTTAATACTGGTTTATATACACAACTACTCGTATGCCTATGAATCACAACTTTGTCCTTTTGTTTACTACAACCTCAGCGGTTTCTAGGAACCCTCATACAGATATCTCTTGAATTTGCACTCGCTTTTTCATAATACCAGGGGGCGCTGGTGTGGTTGGAGCGGGTGGCACCCGGAGGATCCCAGAACCACTTGCGCCGCCGTTAGATTCGGAATCACCATTTGACTCGGACGCTGCTTCAGAATCAGTAGCTGGACCGAATTTAACCTGTGTCGAACTATCTACCACTCGAGGCTCGAACGTGCTAGTTCTACCTACATTATCTTGCCGTCCTTCTATTTGCTGAATGTCTGGTTTTTGCGTATCTATGCACACAACACTTCCAGCTTCTAACGCACTACCTACACTCACGTCTGGCAACGAGCTTCTCGCAGCTCGGTGCTTCTCGTCATAGCAACTATATTCCCCGAAAGTTGGCTCTCCGCAGTCCGATAACGTCCTTAAGTCAAATTTCGATCCAGAGCTATGGGGAACATGAGCTGATTTACAGTCAAAGCCAAAACCTTTACCATCAAACGCACGCACTTCGTAGTCAAGTTTTCCGTCGTAGTTATCAGAGGAAGATGAGCTCCCGGCCTCAGCGAGGTCGTCTTTGGAACGCCGAGGCCGGGAGCCCCGTTGATGGTAGATCCCAGCAAATATGAGAACATTGAGAAGAAGAAGAAAACATCCCACCGCTATCGTCACAGTAAGAGCCGCCGTATATGACTGGTAATGAGAAGAAGCCAGTCTTCGCAATAGTGCATCGTCTGGTTGCATCGGAGTAGCGGTTGCATTAGGCGGACATTCAGTTGAAGGCGCTGGTGGTACGGGAGAAGGCCGTGGTGGAGAAGTTTTAGAAGACGGGGTACTGCGAGGATCTCCACCACGATTGTTCTCCACATTAACCACATGAGGTACATGAGCCTTAGACATTGACTGTGGCCTTACAGCACCTGTCGACAAAAGTGTTGTTTTGTAAATCTGTAAAAACTTTCTATTACTTATTGATGTTTCAGCTGCGATAAATACAAACCTTCGTAGTAGTTAGCATTATCTTCTTGAAAATGATGATGTCGCATACCAGTGTCCGGCAAATCTGCGCCAGGTTTGTGCAGTTGTGGTATAAGTGACAGCCACAAAGACATTTTGTGGCCCCGATAATGACTTCTCATTTCAGGCTTTGTACCTGTCATAATAAAAATATAATGATTAATATATTAATTCCTGTATTAACTAAGTTTAATCACAGTTCAATAGAAATATATAATATAGTTTCGAAATGGAAACGACAATGGAGTGTTAAGGTATATTCACTGGGTTAGAAATTCAATGACAGCTATACAAAGTCCTTCGCAAAATTTTGTGGTTGCGGCAGTAGATTTGTTCACTACCTAAGCTCGCAAATTGAAACAAACGAACCAAACACATTCGCGCAACAACTGGGAATACGCAACCCTGAACTTTGAATGTACGACTCCGTCAATTACACTTCGGGTTTGTATTTGCCATTAAGGAAACAGCAATTTGAAGTTTGGAGTGTTATAATATGAGAGAACACTAAATTATAAAGTTGGAATAAAATACACATTGATTAGAGCATATAATTTTTGTCGACAATGGGCACATTGATTAACTGAAATAGTCGATAATATAAAATAATCATTATAATTTTTTTTCATCGGCCTTAGAACCCAGGCAACCAGTGCGAAATTATGTGAAAAGGTGTAAACGTATGTGGAAAAAATAATGATATTTGGCAGTAGTATTTCATTTTTTGTTTGTTGTTTTTGTGGTGATACCTGTCACCACAGTATCTTAGTCAACAAGAATCACTTTAAAGTATTCGAATATTAAAATGAAAAATATGTCATCTAACATGTATAAATTTTGCAGAGTATGTGTACACATCCTTAGTTGCGAAATATTTTTCGATACCTACGAGATACAACTTTACACTACGAGCCGATCAATAAATTATTTCTCTATGCATCCTACAAAATGGAATATTAATCCTTAAAGTATCTGTCTATTTATTGTTCATTTATAAATGGTTAATCTCTGTAATGATATCTGGAGGTATCCATATAGAGGTTGAACTAAACAGCTAAGTCTTACAAACTTGTAAATCTCGTCGGGTCTATCTTGGAGTTCTCTGGAAACTTTCAGTGTCTAGAAGAAATGGTGGATTAAGTTAGGTGTCTCATTATCGGAACTCGTCGAGTATTAGTATGTCAAGTAACTCACTGATCGCCACGTAGAGATTGGTATTAGTGCCGTAGGTGTTTCTTTATCAGGGTTTCTAAGGTCGTTAACGAACACATGGGTTCTTAACTAGGCCTCAATAGCCACTTAGTAATTGCCCGGCCAAAATTTATAAAATCAACAATCTTTTTCATTAATGAAAGATACAAGATAAGTAATATTGAGTCCAAGGATTTAGATTTCAAAATTGATGCTGTCACAAAATTACCCCGTCCCTCTACCTGAACGGGGTGTGTAATGTTTGATATAATAACAAATGCTCTAATTTCACTTGAAATAACGTTCATATGTTATAATTTTCATATGCTATAATAACAAATAACCTAATTTCATATGATCTAATGTTTTATATGATATAATCTTTCTTTGATATAATAACATTTAGTATAAAGTTCATATTATATAATTTTCATAATGCAATATTCTTTTAATATAATGTTCATTTAACCTCATGTTCTTTTAACCTAATTAGTCGACGGTAGCTATATAAAAAAATAACCACGAAGGGAATGGCTTCTTCCCCTTCTAACCTAACCTATCCGAGTCGGGGTGCCCTAAAGTCCAAATTGTATCCAGATCCTCCTGGTAACAATAGTTGGGTGTGGCTGATGTATAGGGTACTAGCTGTTACCCGCGACTTCGTCCGCGTGGAATAGTATCTTTGGGTAGCATTTACAACCCCCTTTTCGCAATAAAAAGTAGCCTTTATCCTTTCTCAGGGTCTAGACTATCTGTATACCAAATTTCATTTAAATCCGTTCAGTAGTTTTGGCGTGAAAGAGTAACAGACAGACAGACAGACAGACAGAGTTACTTTCGCATTTATAATATTAGTAAGGAAGTAAGGATTAAATCCGTTCAGTAGTTTTGGCGTGAAAGAGTAACAGACAGACAGACAGACAGAGTTACTTTCGCATTTATAATATTATAGTAAGGATAAAGCGAAGAACAAAAACTTAACGCAATAGATATAGGTATTATTTATTTAATCATAAAGTATCAAAATATAAATATGACATCTTATTTCAGTTTTAAGTTAGTTAATTCAATTTCAGTGTATTCCTCCTTTCTTTTTAAAATATTATCGATGCGTTCTTTTTCTTTAAACAATAAATATTATAGTAAATAAATAATATACTAAATGAATATTATGTCAAATGTGCATTATAAGAAATGTTCATTATATCAAAAGAAATTAGGTGAAATGAAATTATAACTACAATTCATTATGACAACTGATCGTTATATTAAACAAAATTATATGAAGTGAAATTATGTCAAGTGAACGTTAGATTATTTGTTATTATATCAACCGTTACACACCCACCTGAACGTGTGTTAAAATTTATGAATGGTCTCTGTGGATCACATGGGTGCCTCGGTATCGGATCTCGATTGGTTATTGGTGGAGACTATAGCATCAGTTAAGCGTCGTTTTGTGTTAGAGAGACAATTACTCACTGATCTCCATATACAGTTGGTTGATGGTGTCGTAGGTGTCCCAGTACCGGACCTCGTCGGGGCCTATTCGGGGAGGCTCGCCATGTATCGGTGGTGGTGGTGTCGCTGAGGGATCATTAGGATTCCTAGAACAAAGAAAGGACTTTATTTCTTATGTTCAATAACAAATCAACCTAGCATATCCAGAAATAAGTTTATAACATCCATCCATTTAAAAATAACATATCACAGTTTAGCTTCAAATTAGGCATAAGTTGAACTGTGGTTGTTGGACAACCAATGAAATGGACATATGCACTTTTATTTTTAAATAGAAATTTATTAATAATAAAAATTTAAATTAATAAAACACCATTTGCACTGTGTGCAGCCTTAACTTCACGCTAAATCTTTTATTTTCAATTACAAGTTAAAATTTTACTGAGTAAGCAAATTTTTTAAATGATTAGATAGTCAATCGATCATATCTGATAAAGTGTAGGCAGAGCTTGGATACTCGATGCTTCTGGGCGGTGGAGTTATGGATAGATGTTCAAAATGAGACCATATTCATAAGTACCATTATCAGACAAAGTTGGCGATGACATGCAGAGCTTAAACAATCGCTGTTTCTGGGCGGTGAAGTTCTAGATGGACGATAAAAGTGTAACCACATTTAAAAGTTCCTTACCCGTATCGGACAAAGTTGGCTATGTAGTGCATGCAGAGCTTGGACACTCGCTGCTCCTGGGCGGTGAAGTTCTGCTGATGATGAATCAGCGACAGCGGCACGCCCAGGTAGTAAGGCAGCTCTTCACCGTGCACCGAACCCGGCCGCTGTGTCCAAAAAGTTCGTCCAAATTTCTTAACACAATAGGAAAGTATAATTAGAGTGTGTATCAGAAAGTTTGAGAATTGCGTTAAATGTCTATATTGTATACATTACTTACAAATGATGTTCATGTGAGGAATACAAAAAGTCACATTCAAAAATTACAACAGTAGGTATTCATAATCACTCTTTCTTTAACTAATCATCAATCAATATTTAACTAAGGAACTTTATATAAAGTTATTAATTAAAAAAAATATATTTACAATTTGATATTAGTGACTTTTCAATTTGAAATTCAAATGAAGTCTACTTTTTACCAACATAGTCATATTTTTTCTGTTAATCAAATAATTTGTGTATAAATTTCGAAGAAACATTTCCTGTGTTTAGCTTCAGTTCAAAAGAGATCAATTACATTGTAAACTACTATTCTGATACACACTATTCAGTTATTAATAATTATCATCATCATTTCAGCTCATTAACGTCCCACTGCTGAGCACGAGCCTCCTCTCACATACCAAGGTGCGAGGGTATTGGGTCATACTCCACCACGCTAACCCAGTGCGGATTGGCGGAGGCAGGTGTATGGCGTCCTGCTGTTAGAATTTTTTAAGCCGCCCATTTAGGCCTCTATTAATAATACTATTGCACAAATAAAAAAAACAATAAAATATAAAGAAAAATATCTGTATAACTTAAGGTAGAGATAAATTTAAGAATTAATATAAATGCAGCACTTCCTCAGAGAGGCCTCTGTTGAAGTGCTACAGCAAAACGAATTCTAGTGAAAAGAAGAGAAATTTATATTATTATCTGCATAATGTACTCTTGAAGGTATAACGCGCGAATTGTGAAGGTTTATGAGCATGAAATAGGAAATACTTCGCAATATATAGTAAATTTGGAGTGCTAACGTAGTTATTAAACTGATAACTAAAAACTGTAGTATGAAGTGTGAATATAAAATGTCTTCAGAACTCACGTGCTACTCTTATGTATGCACATATTTAAGCAAACATTATCAACATGAAAAGTAAAACATAGAGAAAATGCAAATCCTAGCATTCGCGCAAAAAATGTTACTCTAAATATATAGTTACTCTAAAAAGAATACTAAAAATAAGCTTAGTATGAAAGTTTAAGACCGAAAGGAAAATGTTTTGCTTCCGAAAATTCGAAGTAAGTATTTTCGATTAAACGTTACATAGGTACTGCAATTCAGAATGTAACTAGCAAACTTTCTTTTACTTAAGTCATAACCGCCACCGTTCTTCGAAAGTCGACTTAAATATTTATAAAATGAAAAAGAAATGCAAAATTGTTCCTAACTCTCTCTCTGAGGTAAGTGAAGTTCTACTTTGAATGACGCAAAGTTAGTCTGTTGTTGGCTTAGGTGTAAATATTTTTACTTTGTTTAGCTACATATATAATATATCCTATAAAATGAGAGTAATGAAAGTTAGGTAATTAAAATCAAAAGTAAAAATTGAAAACCAATTGCATAAAATGAAGTTACAATATTTTTATGTTGAACTGTTTATTTTTGTATACACATAACTGAAAAATAACATAATTATAATTAAAAATAGTATATAATATAAAATGAAGACATCCTATGCTCCCAAAAGATTAAAATCTAAGCAGTCTAGAAGCGTCACTTCTCCTGAGACAATATTAACTTTAGATGAACCTTTTACTCTTTTCCTATTTGAATAATAAATTATCATTTCTACCTTCACTATAAATCTGTGTGACCAGTCCATATCGGTAATCTCGTAGATTAACTATTTTGCCACAACGATTACCTTATAAGTACTACGAAAGTGCTTTATAATTATCAACTTCTAAAGTACAAAAAAAACATTAAAGCGTCTGGTAGAATGTTTAGGATCAATTTACCAATATTTGTAAACACCAGCTGTTCAGTTTTGCTACTTAAACGTTACGTACGTTGGTTCAGTTAATTACTGCCTGTATTTCCGTCAAGCTAACGATGACAACAACGAGAACGTAAACTTAGATTGATGAATGTCTTCGATTCCTTTTGCTAGAATTAGCTAAAAGGGTGAGGGTCTGGCGTGGCTTCAAGCTGTTTTTGGTATTTGGATACGATACCCATTTTTTTTATGAAAATCTAGCCAGTCTCCGATAGGATCACATGTATAACTACAATTTATGACAATTATTGATTAAATTACGAAATTTTGTTTTTAATTATTTACAATTAGTAAGAACAATAATACACTTATATGGAAATATAATCAAATAGGTTTGCATTAAATCTTGGAAGTACTCAAAATGTTATCAGGCTTCAATAGATTAATCTATTGACTAGACATATACTTGAATGCACCTGAAATATTGTCGTTTCAAACTAAACCTCTTGCCTACTTTTCTTAAAATACGTAATAATGTTTATGAACATAATGGCGAGAAAGAGTTACGAATTATCACAGATGGTGCTTCTAATATAATTCGTATTAATGTATTGCCAAGTTAAAATAGCGGAGCCTCGGAGGAGGTATAAGATCTTTTTACTGAATTTTATGTTTGGAGTTTTTGAGTATACGAGCAGCGACTTAGATTAGACGTGGACGAATCTACAAACTGGCAGTGTGATAAAAAAAACATTTTATTTATCAGATCTATGATCAAAAATACTATTCCCGAAACTTTTTAATTTTAGCTCTGTATTTTGAAATAAATAACTAAAAAATAATTTGATTTAAAAACCAATATTTTTTAGTTTCAAAGTGCTAAGTTGTTGGAAAGCTTTAAATTCCTAAGTTAGAAATTACTAAGTTAAAAGCAGCAGAGCTGCCAGGATTCTAGAAAAGATGTTACAAACTTTAATACACATAAATCGTAGTGCCTTTAATTAAAAGTGTTAAAGATACTCTCATTCGTTAAACTCTTCGTTTACATTGTGAATACTTTATCAAAGCACACATACTTTTTTATTTTTAAAAAGCCAATCGCACTCTTTTGTAGAATATTTTCTGCTTCTTATTTTAAGTTGATGTAAAAAATGAAAGTGGTTTGCATGTTGCTTTCTGGCGTGTAGTGGTGTAGCCCGGGAGCTGAGTGACGTTAATTGCCGCGCCGTTGATCAGCCTGCCAACCGCGTTTCAGCAGCTTTGGTCCAATACACATACCACTTGATTTATGGCTCGACAATCACGACAATTAAGATTTTGAATAATTTACAAACACATATCTTGTTTTATAAAATAAAATAAAATACACTTTATTCTATTAAGATCAACATGATCATTTAGATTCGTCAAACATTTACACACAAAATGGAAATTCGATATTTTTTTAACAACAATGAAAGAGATATGAGCGGTACCATAAAAAAGAAATAAAAGCAAATGGGTTCTTTGTCAGAATTTGTCAAGGTTTGTTAGTTTATCTGTTTATCAGGCTACGCACATTTGATTTCCAATATTGGTGTTGTTCACTCTTTGCTCCTTGAGCCGTGAATACGATTATTTCACAACACAAATATATTTCTAAGTTTTAACTTATCTTCGTGTAAGTGATTTTAATGTAGATACTACTCGAAGAACAAAATCTTAAGTATTAGTAAATTTACCCTACATAGTCCCCTTATATAGTCGTACCTACAGAAAATAACATTTTCGCTTAGTTTTGGGGTCACACGAGGTAGTGAGTTTAGAGGTGGTGTAGTGGAGGTGGTCAGTTTAGTGGTGAGTTTAGAGGAGTCTAAAAGTATTTTATTTACAAGCGGCCGCCAACGACTTCATACGCATGACTAATAGTTCTTTATTTTTTTAAAGTAGACTGTTCCGAAAATTCGAAATCGGTCCAGCTGCTTGGGAAATTAGCCACAACAAACAGCCAGGCTAACAGTAAATTTGTTTTCTTGTACCTACTTATAGTGCCGTGTTCTTTTATAAGCTTTAAACAAAAAAAATCATATTTTGACGTTACATATTATTATGTCTAGTCTATGCATTAAACAAAATTAATCAAAAAAATAAAAATAAACTGCACACATCACTGTCGGCCATGTTGCTCGATAGACATGAAGTGCAGATAACGATACTAGTGTGGTAAAAACTGTTTATTTATGTGAGCGTACTTCTATGTAAACGACACTCAGTGTGAAGCGCATTGAATAGCTTATAAATAGTATAAGTAGAAATAAACACTTCATGGCTCATAACTTAAATTACTATTAATTATAAGCTATTCAATGCGCTCCTAGTTTATAACAGCCACAATTAAAATACTGTAATTATGTCGTCCTCAAATACTGCAAAAGCAATTAAATAGTTTCAATGTTTACACTTTTGGATTTTATTGATGTATGCTGTAAACTTTGGTCGTTTTAATTCGGTCATTTGGTTTTTAATGTTGAAACAAAATAAATGATATTGTACCTGTAATTATCCGATTACATCGGGAGGATCGCAGCACAGAGAGTATGTTATGTTACTTCAAAAAACAACAATAGGATAGAATGCATAAATCCCAGCGGTTGCGTACTACGCATACCTATCTTTTACAACATGGGGCTCTTAAAAACGCGTAAATGGGGTTTAAAGTATCAGCAATGCGCTAGTGATGGCCTCAGTATTGCTATAGTCCTTAGAATGATAACATTTTTTCATGTGTTGGCCTGCTCGAAAGCTGTGCGATCATGCTCGCAACGTGACGACGACATGAGCTTTCTAAAACCACTGTTACGTTTCAACTTTTGAAAGGGATAATGTTTCTTATCTGTAGTTTCAATTACGTGGAACAGCGCTCCACGTAATTGAAACTACACGATTTTACGTCAGCATTTACCCACATCTTAAATGTTTATTTGTGTCTAGCTCACATAAGCGGATACTCGTAATTGGCCTTCCATTATATGGAACTTTTTGTAATTACAAGAAAACAAACTTAGCTGTTTGTTTCCCTAAAAAGTATAAATAAAAATAAATATAATAAAATCTTAGCTTTTGTTGTTCATTTATAATGAGTATTCATACCTAAAGCGCTCGTAGCTCTGCGGTGCTTGGTGGTCAGAAACGATTACCGAATCGAAGCAGAGTTCACAGAAGTCAATCCTTGGATGGGTGACCCTTTGTGTGGCGTTTAATATGGAGTGATGAAGGCACATGAAGCCGTTGTTCCCGGTTATCAGTCAATGTGGGAGTTGTGAAGCCATGTTAGAGGCCTAATTGGGCAGCTTGTAAAATTCTAATAGCAGGATGCTACACACCTGCGTCCGCTAATCCGCACTGGGTCTGCGTGGAGGGGTATGACTCAATACCCTCTTATCTTGGTTCGTGAGAGGAGAATCATGCTTAGTCTGGGACCTTAGTGGGCTGATGTGATGATGAGTGATGAATTAGAAGTCTTTAAATTGAAAAAATCTTCGATATATTTTCCGAAACTAAGAGCTACCTACATACAAATTTCCTCAATTACTTTATTGTGGATATATGAACTTATTAACATCGTTTTAATGTAATAAATGGTTCAATTTAAACATAATTTTCAGACTAATGAACACAAACAGCTAAAAGAAAAGTTTACTGATTCAAATAGTATTAATGAATAGGCGAACATAACAGTGCCCGGTAAGCGGCAATAGGCTCGCCACCTATTACGTGGGACCAACTATACAATTGGCGAAGTGTGAGCGTATCATATGCCTCAGCCTACCCCTTCGGGGAAACAGGCGTGAATGTATGTATGCATGTATTAATGAATAGACAGAATTAATTACATTAGGGAAACAGGCGTGAATGTATGTATGTATGTATTAATGAATAGACAGAATTAATTACTAGGTGGTAAATCTCTGTGACAGAGGGCGCCTTGTTAGGATCCACCGCAGAGCTTGACATTTTACGGTATAGCGGTTAGAAGAGTGCTGTAGATAGTGAAACTACAGAGCACAAGACTTAACAATTAATGATGATTTGGAGAAAAATAAGTAGTGTTAATAACAGGTACTTATGCAAATAAAAAATAATTTTCATTTAAAACGTGAACACCATCGGTCACAGGCACAATAGTCAAAATATTGTTTGTCGATCATTTGGCGTCGACATACTTATATATTCGGCATTGGATTTCGCATATTAAAATTGAATTAGGTAATACCCGAATAAGGATTTGGAAAGTTACATTCTTAATTCATATTACGGTATTAGATTTATTTATTATTATCGTCATTCTAGAATTATTTGTTAAAAACAACTTCAAATTAGTATTATATTTATAGGGAAGGAAGAAGGCGGAATTACACCTTAGTAAAACGATTTTGTGTAAAGGATACGTGAAAGAGTCCGAGCTGTAAACGGGCAAACAAATTTATTTTTATGATAAATTAAAGAAACATAAAAGAACACTTTCTGATATATTTAAATAAAAAATAAATTAATAAATAATTTCTAACATTTACACCAATTATTTAGTTTCAAGATAAGTATCATTAAGAACTTGTATACGGATACTAGATAAGGGATAAACATACTTAAATACTTTTTTTTGTAAATACTTACTTATTATTCGTACATCATAGGAAACACCCAGCCGAGAACACGTATTTATGTTCATGCAAACAAACATTTGTCCGGTATTGGAATCAAACCCACGACCCCAGGAGAGGAGAGCAGGTGTATTGACCTCCATGCCATATCAGTCTTCAAATAAACATAAACAGATACTTCTTTATCAATACATATTGAAACTAAAGGAAACCACAATGCCAGATTGTTGTAAATCACGTAGATATTTCAAAATGTAAAATACAATCTCGTGATATAGGAGATTTATGATCCCTTGACAAGTCCAATCCCCGAGAAACCTTATCTTGAAATAGGAATTACCTCCTGGGAGTAATCCCTAACACCCAGATTGAAAATGTAATAGGACGTGAATCAATAAATTTTGCAGCTGGCACAACAAACCAATAACAATTTATTTATATGCTTTCACGATATGTATCATAATTATATATATCGTGAAAGAATAATTTACAAATAAAATACAATTTACACAGTAATTTTTTTATTACGAAACTCGTACTTTACTGATAAGTTAATATGTAATTGTACATATTTTTGGCAAAAATTATAACAAACATAAAAAATTAATAAAGAAAAATAAAATCCATTTTAAAGAAAGACAAATATGCAGCTAAACCTTTTTTGTTGTGTTATCTCTGTGTGTGTGCCAAATTATTAAACCAATAAGTACACAAACTTATTATTACATATATACACTATAAGGTGAAGATCTAAAGTTAAACCCGGTTTAAAACTTGTGCTGTCACTTTGATCTGATGAAATGAAGATAGTTAAGTTATAAACCTGGTTTAATTATATATAGATCTTGTTTTATAATAAGCTCGTTTATGATTTAGTAATTGCATGCTTTGCCATTTTAAATTGCAATACAATGTTGAACAAGAGCAGAACACAAGACTGGATTGCTGTTGTCATAATGGTATCTTATCATTAATTCAGCCCTGTGCGCTAAATTGCAAAACTCATTTGCATACCAGGATAACTACAACATGAAACGCTTATGAGCTTATAGTTGCAACTGACTATTTTCAACTTAACCTAAATAGTTCCATAAAACAAGACGGTATGTATAATTATATAAAAACAAATTTAAGTAATTATAGTTTATCAATATCATAAAAACATTGTTAATAATTCCGTTGGCCTGGTATGCTGTAGCATAGGGTGCCCTCAAACAGACTCCAATCTCAACAAAATACTTTTCTATTAATTATATATTTTTTCTTAGGTAGTATTAAGAAGTACTTGTGAATATCCCGATATTTTTTTTAAATACAACATAGTATAGGGTGTTTATGAAGTTTGAAACATTTTACCAGCAGGGCGCCACACACCTGCCTCCGCCAATCCCCACTAGCTCCGCGTGGTGGAGTATGACCCAATATTCTCTCACCTTGGTTTATGAGTGGAGGCCTGCGCCCAGTGGTGAGACGTTAGTAGGCAGAAATTATGATTGATGAAAAGCGTATATTCCAACCTAGCATTGTCTCACCTGAGGGTAGTCTTTGTCCTGGGATAGGTGGTGAAAATGTGTGAAGTATGTGGTCCCTCCTCGAAGGGCGTGAAGGTAGCCAAGTCTGATGAGCGGAGCCGCTGTTCGTCCATCACTAAGGATCTAAAAATAAATAAATTAACAAATTTGGGTATGTAAACATACAATGTTAAGCAATAGACAACGATGACTCAAAACCGCCCAAATAGCCATCTTATGCTTGATTAGATAATATATAGATTTTATTTAAATAAATAAAGATCATTTAAAATTAATATACTTAAAACAAATAATTCTTATTTGTACATAATAATAGATAATTAAAAAGTTAATTTTGTTTTTCAAGTTTTAATTTATACGCTGGAACGTTTTATAGCAGATTTGAAGTGATTAAAAAAAGAGATGGGGCAAATTTGTTAAGAAAATTAAGTCAAACAAATATCAAGTTGTATATTTAACGACCAACATGAGACTCAAAGCCAAGTCAAAGTAACCACTTTTCAACCCCAGTCGCAAAAAGAGGAATCTTAACAAGCACACAAACTCATTACGAAATATTTCACATAACATAGTGAAGAGTTATATCTTGTGGTCTACATAAGGCAGTCAAAGGAATACCTACTCAAATCTAAACAGGCGCATCCAATTTCCCCTACTTAACACCGACTTACTGCTTAATTGATCGTATAAATGTTGCGTACGTCATTCTAAAGTAAGTGTGTTAACGCGGTAGAGGTTTCCATTACTCTACAATCAAAGAGAAGAGCTTGAAACCAAATTGCTTTAAATTGTGTTTATACAACCTTGTATTATTTTTAAATAAATAGTCAATACCATCTAGTCTGAAACGAAGTTAAGCTTGAATTAAAGGACATCAGATCTCATCTGGTGTCGATGTGGGTAATAGTGATAGGTAATCACCATTTGATACATTCCATCAAAAAAATAACTATATAATTCCTTATGATTTGTAGCAAGGTTTCTGCTCTCCTGAAATGGGTGTAAGATTATATATATGTATGTGTATTGGAGTACCTTTATTTTTTAATGTCAATTATCAGTTCATATTTGTCCCGTTTTTCAATAGATAATTTTTCGAAAGTAAATAGTACTTTTTTCTGATAAAACAGAAACAAATATAGTAATTTCTATATTGGAGTGATCAAAACTTGTATAGACAGTTCATAAATTTATACGTAAAAAAATTTTATATTGCTTATAAACAAAAATTTCTAAGGTATTTGTATCGTATTTGTTACTCAATCACGCTTTAACGGCTGAACGGAAATCGCTAAAAAAAGGTACAAATATTGAGCTATCTAAAATATGAACCCGGTTTTTGTGTACCCGTAATTATAATTAATCACTTTTCCCTTTCTAAATCGTAAATCTAATCGTAAACTAACAACATCGCCAGTACAATTTAGTTTTTTAAAAACCAAAGTGAATTTCTATCTCCTGAGGCATAAGCGAGCCTAATAAATGCCTTCTTTTCAATAAAGGACGCCGTTGCGAGAAAATGTAGCCGCCTACTGCAGCTGTATCCCGCCCACACACTGCAATTTCACTGTCCCCACCAGTCGACAATGTTCCTAAATTACAATTTGCGAACTTAACCTGAAGCAAAAGTCGGATATGGATAACACATATTGTTGTTCGAAACTTACTATGGTTTGGTAAAGTGTCAAAGTTTATACTAAATTTATTTTAACTGTTCAATATTGAAGTAGATAATTTTTGTAATTTGAAGAACATATATTTGTTTCTATTAAACAGAATACAACAATTAAACAGAATTAGAATTATCTAGTGTTTCACTAAATAGATACAAAGCCCTCAGCGTGATGAAGCAACATATAATCATCCAAGTATATAAAAGTTTGACCTTTCAAGAGACGGGTGTACTCGTATGTAATAATATAACAAAATATATGTTTTTATTTTCATATTAGCCCCTCTTTTTTACTTGCCACAGTCGTTGTCGCCTTTTAAAGTACATAACTCTGCTGAAATTTTTTATTAAGTCAGTTTATAACTGATTACTACCCGAAACATAGCATATATGTGAGTAATTATTGATTCCCCGATCAAAAAGTTGTATACATAAGATAATAGGCACTACATATTTACGTACATGGAATGAAACGCAATTATTTTGTACTGATTATATAATGTTCAGCGAGCGTTAATATTTTCGTGAAATGTATTCATTTGCACAAGGGTCATTTACCCTTTGTTTGGTGGGTGATTCGCAAAACCTCTCGAGGTTTAAATTGAGATAGGCCCTGATAGAGCGACCCCACGTCACGTGTTGTCTAGTCAGCCGGCAGTTATCTGCTTTCCTCATAGTTTTATCTATCGCTTTGTATCTAGGCGTGCTATTGAAAGTTCATAATGTGCCTACAGAGGAATTAATGAATATGAAATTTAAAATATACAAGAACACAAAATTTTCATTAATTGCTTGTTATTTCATGTTTAGAAACAGTTGAAATCTTTAAGCTTTGGTTTTTATGTTAAAATATAAAGCACTGTACTGCGCAATGTGTGTTTTATGTTAGTTTATAGGTTACTTGAAACAAATAGGATCTTCTACCTTTTGATTGTGATGGTTTTGAGGTTAAAATATAAAGCACTGATAATATGTGTTTAATGTTTGCTTCTCCTTTACGTGAATAGAACGACGTTGAAATTTCTGAGAGATTCTACTCAAAATATGAATAATTGAATGTAATGTCGAAATGGGAAATAATTCTCTTTCATTATATTTGAATCTCGAGAAAATACACACTTGGCAATGATGTGACGTGGGTGTATCCTAATAAGGAAATCACATACCTAATAGTAATTAATTTAAATAAACTGAACACAATTTTCTTCAAGTGAATGACTGTTCGATCCTGTGAGCAAAACAACAAAATTAATAAGGGTTTAATTTTGTATAGACAAAACTGGCCTTTCAGATTCTAATTGGATTCTGCGACAAATCGAAATCTAAGAAACTTTATAGCCGTTCTATTATTTGAATAAACTACACACTAAACGGTATCACGAATGATTGATAATGACTATGCTTGTCCCAGTATTTATACAGACTTATTTTAAGATAAATATTTTTTTAAATCAAAAGACAGTAAAAATCGGAGATAAGCCATTAAATTGTTAGATACATTATAAATATCAAATAAACCCTTTACATTTTGATTCTATTCTACGCTAGGCAAATCTAAACTGGTTTATCCCAGTCTGTATATGTTCTTGAGCTTAGAATAAAGCTAGTTCAGGTGGTAATAAAATCTGCACAAAAATTGAAGCAACACAACTTAACAAACCTAATAATTTCCGTAAAAATATATGGAACAGTTACCTCTAAAGTTGCGTCCCGCACGCTAAGCGGGTTCTGAACTGGCTTGTCCCAGTCGGTGTACTCGTTCTTGAGCGTGGAATAAATCTCGTTCAGGTGGTAATAGTACGCGTTCCGCACGAACGTCCTCAGTATGCGATCCCGTCGGCTCTCATTGAAGCCGAACTCCAAGTCTTGCGCGTTGAATTCAAGGTACGACTCTGTAAGGAATTGGCTGGTCATTTGCATAATTTACGAATACCTGCTGTATACAATTTTCTCGTGGAAACCCTTTCTGGCTAAACATTTCGTAGCGAAAAGTGGGGTTAGCAAACTTCGTGATTTAGTATAAATATACATCAGTATGTATTTATGTTTATTTATGAGCTTAACGAGCCCGTGTTCTACTTTTTGATTTAAAGCAAACAACATATTAGCGCATCTGCATTATACACTCACATTCAATTTCCTTTCTTACGGCTTCTATCTTTTGACAATGTCAAATGAAAATAAACGATATACCCATAGGTAATGGATTCTAAGCTCGGATATTATGGGTGACGTGTGCGACCGCCCAGACGTCTAAGTTCAAAAAGTCTAACGTTTCTCATTCGGTGAAGTTTCTCGCCGTTATCGTTATACAGTCAATAAGTCGCAATACAAATCATGCTGTTAGTCAGATTTGTTTATCTTATATGTTTGATTAAATCAAATACATTTTCTAAATTGACATTGAACATTTGACTTCATGTTTCTATTTGCGATTTTATCTATTTTATAGAGGTTCGAAAGTGCCTACCTGGTGTTTCAGATTTTCACAAATCAATAAGTGAAATTACATATGGCATGTCTTATTTTCAACATTATGATTTTTAAGTGCCCAGTAATTAACGGGGATATATTTTATGTTTTCATTATACTTTAACAGACTTTTGTAGAAACATCAGCAATTCTGCCAATGAACGTCACACAGCCCTCATCTCATAAACTAAGGCGACAGGGATTCAGGCCACGCCGAACAAGTGCGAATTATCTGGGCAGATGTTACAAAAAGTCCTGCTTGTTAATCTATTAAATACCGCAGATGAAAAATTGTCGTTAAGCCAAGCATATAAGACCAAAAATATTTATTGTTTGCGGCGCAATTTTGTTTTGTTAAAATCTTTTTATCCTTTAGCTCCAGTATGTCATGTTCACTTAAATATCTCTGCAGTGGTGGCGTCATGCGTCGGTTCGTTACGTTCCCTAAAATATGGTTGAGCGAAGCGATGGCTGGTTCATGCGTTTTCAGCCCTTTATTCGTAATTATGTTCGTATAGTTAAAAAAGAGTTATTTTCTTCTTTTATTTTAAATCTTGTGAATGCAGAACACATGTTTTTATAGATTGTCAAATTGTTTTACTATTAAGTATTTTTCTTGTAACCGGCAGGAGAAATAAGTAACTTTTACGATTTTCTTTTACAATCAAGCTCCCGCCCACAGTGAATAGGCGCGTTAGTTTTTAAGTCGTCCTTCATAAGAGCTCTATTGAACTAAACTTGAATTAATGATTTTGCCTTTGATTGATAACCGGGACCAACGGGTTAGCGTTTTTTCCGGGGTACTTCAATGTTCAATTTAGATGCAACGGTCACCAATTCAGCTGACCTCTGTGAACTATGTAAGACTTTGGGGATATTTTTCGATAACTTTATGACGGAAGCCACAAGCGCAAAACAATTAAAAATATATGAACGTGAATGTGGGATTTCAACAAAACTCCGTCGACATTCGTGTCAAATGTTCTAAGCATAAACGGGAATAGAGATGTAAAGGAAATGCCCGCGTCAGATCTAAACGAAGAAAAACAATCACATAGACCTTCATTTTATATTTGAATAACGAGATGACACGAAAACATCACAAAAGATTGAGGGTGATATCGTAAAAATAAACGACGCTATGTTTCATTACGGCATTCCTTTGCTTGTGTATTTGAAAATAAGCTTGGGGATAGGTTTTGTTTGAAGTAATATAAAAATAAATGAAGTTCATTTGTGAACACTTTACCGTGTTATATTACAAGCTACAAAGTTTCTTTGATCAGACGTAGCAAAGCTGATTGGCAAGAAGCACCAACTTGAAGCTGAATCAAATTACTCACTACGACAAACTCGGGTGAAGTTAAATTGATTCGTTTAGTTTTTAGTGGCGTCTCGAATTGTACTGGAAACGTTTTTCTACCTTAATGAAGTTAATTTCTGTACTAAATGTTGTTTGTGTTTAATTTAACGGTTTTGTACACCTGACTTATTATTACTAAAGTAGAATGCGTATAATATTCAGTCCTAATTCTAGAAAAGGCAAATTCAAAACTTGCAAGATATTATCTGCAACGTGATATCGCATTTTGCAAGGCAAAAAGAAGTGAGAATATTCAACCCGTTTTTATTAAATCTGTGAGCTGTCGCGCTCTACCGCCTTCTAGGATAGATTGGGAGATCAATCTTTTACGAGGATGAAACCGCAAAAGTTTTATTCAATCTTTAAATCCCACATATAGAGGTTTTTTTCATTGAGTGACAGACTCAAGACATGTTAAGCTGAAGGAAAGTAATCACCTGCCTCTTAGAAGTATTTAAGGAAAGTCCTGATAACCGCTGTACTGAGCTCGACACCTCGGGACTTTAGTTGTTGCTTTGAAACGTTTTTGTTAGACTTAAGAATGCGAAAGCCAAATTTCGCAAACTACAGCACATCAAATGAATAAAAACATATTCGCCGAAGATAATCTGGTATTGCGACCTCACCGAGGTGATGACACTAGTATATTAATAATGACGTTTCTATTTAGTATTTCTTAGCATTCATACAAATGGTTATTTACTTTTGTTTTATAAAAAAACATAAAGAACGAATACTGTGCAATTGGCTTGGAATCTTTTAGCTATTCGAAATTGCAAGTTACAACACATGCTTGTTATAACAATTATTTTAATTTAATGCTATAAATAGTAATAGCACATACATTACATTCTTATATGGTGTCATGTTTACATAGAGGAAAGGGCTTAAGTCACAATAATTAGCGCCCGTAACGCCATAAAGCATAGAACCCAACAAAACAGTAACATTTTTATATAATCTATTTCTAAGTTTACTTTGTCGTGTAAATTATAATTATTTTAAATCAACTATCATTATAATTTTTGGTAGGTAACAAAGGAAAATACCTGTTGTGGTTAGGCCAAATAGCAGTTCCCTGTGAGAGAAGTCGGCGAGCTCGTGGCCTGCTGCTGTGGCGACGGCAGCCGCGCCCGCGCCCAGTCGCGAGCTGTCCGTAGGAGGTGGGGCCTGTCAAAACAGAATACTAGAACTATTTTCTCTTCGACACACAAACATCTCATACGCTTATATCCCAGTTGGGTGGTTTGCTTTGCCAACTTGCTACAACTACATCAAATGGATAATAATAATAATGTGTTTTCCTATGTAGGTATATTACGTATGTATTTACAAAAAAAAAGTATTTTATTCGTTGTTTAGTATCCACAACACAAGTTCTTAATGAGACTTATCTTGGAACTAAATAATTGGTTCTATTTTCGGAAATATTTATATATTTATTTATTATTTATTTAATGTTAACTTTGCATTATTTGTAATAGGTGTATAATAGGGATCCTGCCCTGACCTAAGGAGCCCAAGCCAACCTCACCTGCTAGTGGTGCACCTGCCGATCAACGGACGAGGCTCTGGCAAACGTAACAGTGCCCTATAAGCGGCAATAGGCTCGCCACCTATTACGTGGGACCAACTATGTAATTGGCGAAATGTGACGTATAATATGCCTCTGCGTACCCCTTCGGGGGCACTGGCGTGAATGTATGTATGCGCATGTATGTATGTTGTACTTATTATTTCTGAGCAACTCTTCACGAATATAAAATCCTGATTTTGTTACTGGTTCCTAACCTAATCACAACAAATATTCTTGTTATAATGGACGTAACCAGATAAATATTATTTGTAATTAAGAGTACATTAAAGGTTAAAATAACACATACAATGAAAATGTTCAAAACGCACTTTTACTGAATTACTATATTATATAGTAATTCAGTAAAATTCAGTGATTAGGTTAGTAATTCAGTAAAAGTGCGTTTTGTAAATTTTTATTGTATGTGTTATTTTAACCCTTAATGTATATATTAATTGGTAGATTCTTGGTGTTGTTGGGCAAAACAATGATAAACCAACAAAATCACGACATTAAAATTACTTATGCTCCATAAAGTTACATTTCTGAAGTAATTATATTCAATAATAATTAGTTATCTGCTTATTGCTTTTATTTTTGTAGACCTAATTCATATATTTTTATAAAATATCCGATACTTAAATATAACGATACATTTACGGATATTATGTCCGGATTTATTACACCATTGCAAGAAGACGACAGTCAACAAGCTTGGGGAGAAGCGGCAAATTTTCCAGGAACCGCAGCCATAACAATTACTTGTGTAATCTAGCTACTCGGCTCATTACTTTGTGTATTAAGGTTGCCAAGATTTATAGACTGGATATTGAACGTGCCCGAGGCTAAGCTGTTGGTCAATTACGTATATTTTTCCATTTTTTAATTCAAATACGACTCTTTTTGTGTATTTGGGAGATGTTTCATTGGATACAATATAACCACAGGCTCATGCTTTAACAGTTGGAAATGAAATTGGAGACACTAAAAATAGGGCTTGCTATTACTTTTTATATATGTTACTATTACTATACATATTGACGTAAAATTTGTTTTTGGTGCCTATAGTGCAATTGTGAAAAATCCAGAGCGAATAGCCAAAAATTTTAAATAAGTTACTCGAATTAGTTTCTGTTTCATTTGTGTTATATTCGTTTACAAACTAGAGTGTAATATTTTCTTGATTTATGAGTAGATGTACAAAATTTAGTTTCCCATAGCGGCTGAACAGATTCAGATTAACAAGGTATTGTTATAAATTACAATTATTTTGAAATAGTAAAATGAAATGTTCCTTTTCTCTTTTGTTATTTTGGGTGTTGCTAAAATCTATCATGTAATTACGCATGTTCTGCCAACTTTCGTGCATATAACAAGCTTCTTATGGTGCATATCATCCGGTCTCTAGTTTTAATCCGAGCATCTAAAAATCGACATGACGGCAGCAGGGCTTTATATTCAGATGTGTATTGCTGACAGTAATTTATTTTCAATTTTTTATTAAAATTAATGTAACAAAAACATTTAAAGAATGAAAAAATGTTACAAACATACATAATTTGAAACATATATCCAATATCGAATTTACTTTTTATGTTATTCATTATTTTCATAATTAAAAAACTGCGATACACACTTACTACAATATAATTCAAAACTTTAAGATATTTTATGTTATGTTAACTAATATGTTATGTTATGTCAGTAATTGTATGAAGTTCTATAACTCACAGAGGACGGATTGACAATGACAGTGCCATCGACGAAGGGCGCGAACCCAGGCAGGAAGCGCGGAGGCTCGAGCCGCACAGCCAGAAGCTCGGCAAGTGGCTTGTTGCGCAGACACGGCGCCAGGTCGTCTTCCAACAGGTCGCCATGGCAACCCGTTTGTTCAGCCACCTAGGACAACAATACGTTATTTGTAATACTTCATCTATAGTCAAGCTACCTACATCATTCTTCGCCTGCGTTATAAAAGAGATGAGATGGGACAACTGCAGAGAACGAACTTCATTCACATATATGGAATACACGTATGTGCCCATTAAAGTCCCACTACTGAGCGCGGCCACAATCCATGGTGAGAGGGTATTAGAGCGGATTAATGTGTGGCGTCCTGCTATCAGATTATTTGAAGGTGCTCCATAAAGCCTGTACATGACTTAACGACTACCACATACATATAAGGATAACCGGAACGAACATCTTAATGTGTCTTTCAAAGCACGAAAGCGTTGGATATTACCTTGGACCTTAATGCCACGAAAACGGTAACCATCTAATAACTGACCTTTTTGAACGCTGTTTTACTTCAAGCCCGTGGAGACACGAGCGTTTGACTCAGTCGGTGCTTGCATAACGCATGCTTGATATTAAATGTCACATAAATGATCACCATCAACATAAACGGTCACCATCTTAGGAAAAACCTATGTAAAGTCTTTTTTACTTCGGAGCCACGAGCGTTTCAATCAGTCTTTGCTTCCCTATTACAACAATAGGGAAACGGAGATGAAAAGGGATAAGCGCAGTGCTGGCGGCACATATTACCTACATTCACATAATAATATCTTATACATCACAGAAGAAGCATCACTTGCTTAGTTTACCTTTAAATATTATGAAATTCAAGAGTTGCTTTGTGTTCCTATATTTTTTTTTACGTTTGTGTGTTCAGAAAAAACAGCCAATAGTAGCACGTAATGAAACGCGCGCAACAGTCAGTCTGTGGTGCGGTCTACGCACGCTGACGAAATTTTAAGAAATAAAACTTAAGATATCTTTAAAAATATATTTGTACTCTCATCTTATTCTCTCATTTAGTTATTTAAACGCTGTTAAGGTCCTAAAAAAAGGTCTTAAAGAAAGATTGGATTGCAATGCTGGTCAAAATACGTCGTTGTTGGATCTGATCAGGGTAATTTTACACTCTGTATAGATGAGATGTTAAAAAAGGTTACTACAGCATTTTATATAGTTTTGTCTAGTTCTAAACAATAGATAAGGAAACGCGAGCGGCTGCCAGTAAGAAATGCATTAACTATTTCCTTTCCAAAGTAAAGATAAGTATCAAAGCTAATAATAAATTACAGGAAGCAATTGGACGCGCTCCAGCTTATCTTATGCTGACAAACTGATAAATCCATATATATTTCGCTAATTTCCAGCCACTTTATCTACGGAGACAACTGTCATCCAAGTCTTCCTGTGACCATGAATCACTGTAACGTGAAACGAAAATGTAGGAAAGAAATAGGCAGGAATCACGAATTCATAAATTGTGTTTTATTTAATACTAATTATTAGTAGTATTATCATAATTAGAAGAAATCAACATAGGGAAAGGTGAAATGAGGGATAAGAAATATAGGCAACAAGGGTAAACACTCTTAGAAAATAAATGAATTTTGTGATTTAAAAAGAAAGTGGCAGTAGAAGCTGCTATACGTCTTTGAGTGTACACTGTGTACTATCTCATTTGTATTTATGTTTTCGAATCAAATTTTACCGGAATAATTCGAAAAGAAACTAAATTAAATTATTCAAATAAAACAAGTACCATGAAAATAAATTAAATTGTAATTTCAAAGCCCTTAAGCTACAATCACTCATTATCCTTTAAACTGAATAAGAATTTCGCAATAGCCCAGTATCTCAATAGAAAATGTACTCTTAAATAAAAGGGCGGTACTGAAAATTTCGGGAATCAAGGAAGTGACACAACATTACTATTTATAAATGTATTTATTGCTTTTCGAAGTATTCTCTGCGAAATTTGACACATTTTTCCATACGATGGTACCAATCGTTAAAGCAACTATTCCATTCGGAAGTAGGGGGCTCCAAAATGGCCGTGTTGTAGGCGTCCACAGCTTCTTCAGGTGATGAAAATCTCTGACCATTTATTATTTATTTAAGGGAATGTAAAGAAATCATTAGGGCTAAGGTCGGGGCTGTACGGCGGATGGTCTAATAATTCTATGTTTTCTTGCTCTAAAAACTCTTTTGTTCTGTGCGCGGTATGAGAACTCGCATTGTCGTGATAGGGGATGATGCGGCGATTGCAGTTATCTTTACGGGGTTCAGAAACGACCTGTGGCAAACAAATGCTAGCATACTATTCTGCATTAACCGTTCTTTGTCCCTCAAAAGGAAAAGTCGCAACATGGCCGGTTTTGGAGACAATTTTTTTTTGCCACTCTCCGTAAACGAACAATTTTTGTTGGCTTTAACTCATTTTCGAACACTCAAACTCGTGACTGATTTTTTGTTTCGGGTTTGTACGCGTATATCCAGGGTTCGTCACCTGATACGATGTTGTATACCTACAGCATTTGAGGATCCTGCGTGGAATCTTTCGAGAGTTCTGACGCACCAAGTAACGCGAGCCACTTCTTGCTCTTCACAGAGCGAATGCGATATCCATCGGGAAAACAACTTTTTTACACCTAATTGTTCATGCAAGATTATTTGTATTTGACTCATGCCAATGTCTAAAGTTGTCTGAATTTCGAGGTATGTCACATGTCGATCTTCCTCAATCAGCTTACGCACAGCATCAACGTTTTCTTGGGTGACTGCAGTTTTTGGACGACCTTGACGGGGATCATCATGAGCTTGACACGTCCACGTTTAAATTCAGCAAACCAGCGATAAACCGTGGTTTTGGATGGGGCTTCATCACCAAATGCAGAAATCATACACAGTTTTTGTGTTAAACCACTTCGAAAGTCATAATAAATCATCGCTCTTAAATTTTCTCGAGTCAATTGCATTTTCTCAACGACTAAACAAGTTTGACAAGATCTTGTGACAAGACCGAGATTCATTTTTTTTATAAATAAATGGTATTCGATATTTAAACCAAGTAGTTTTCAATTAAACAGATTTTAATATGTCAGGAACAGTGGAAATATTCCATTCCCGAAACTTTTAGTGCGACTCTCGTAAAACTGGTTAAGAATTTGTATAAACTCATTACACTGGTAAGTAACGCACAACTCAACTCAAAACTGTAGACTTTTATGACAGTAAATATACTTTCATAACTGACTGAGAGCGCCTTACCTGTGTAGCAATGCGTATTTTAGGGCCCTGTAAAGAGGATAATTGTGTATAATTCTTTTGTGCCGTGTGGTACCGGCCTAGAATAGTGCCACCTCCTCTTATCTCATGGGGAGGAAGAGAAATTCAACCGGATGATGGACAGCAGCGACTTCCTGCGTACTTGCTTGTACTGCAATCATTCACCCACCTGCCCAGCGAGGTGATTATAAGTCATAAGAGTCGACGAAGAGAAATTCAACCGGATGATGGACAGCAGCGGCTTTCTGCGTACTTGCTTGTACTGCGATCATTCACCCGCCTGCCCAGCGAGGTGATTATAAGTCATAAGAGTCGACGAAGAGAAATTCAACCGGATGATGGACAGCAGCGGCTTCCTGCGTACTTGCTTGTACTGCGATCATTCACCCGCCTGCCCAGCGAGGTGATTATAAGTCATAAGAGTCGACGAAGAGAAATTCAACCGGATGATGGACAGCAGCGGCTTCCTGCGTACTTGCTTGTACTGCGATCATTCACCCGCCTGCCCAGCGAGGTGATTATAATTCATAAGAGTCGACGAAGAGAAATTCAACCGGATGATGGACAGCAGCGGCTTCCTGCGTACTTGCTTGTACTGCGATCATTCACCCGCCTGCCCAGCGAGGTGATTATAAGTCATAAGAGTCGACGAAGAGAAATTCAACCGGATGATGGACAGCAGCGGCTTCCTGCGTACTTGCTTGTACTGCGATCATTCACCCGCCTGCCCAGCGAGGTGATTATAAGTCATAAGAGTCGACGAAGAGAAATTCAACCGGATGATGGACAGCAGCGGCTTTCTGCGTACTTGCTTGTACTGCGATCATTCACCCGCCTGCCCAGCGAGGTGATTATAATTCATAAGAGTCGACGAAGAGAAATTCAACCGGATGATGGACAGCAGCGGCTTCCTGCGTACTTGCTTGTACTGCGATCATTCACCCGCCTGCCCAGCGAGGTGATTATAAGTCATAAGAGTCGACGAAGAGAAATTCAACCGGATGATGGACAGCAGCGGCTTCCTGCGTACTTGCTTGTACTGCGATCATTCACCCGCCTGCCCAGCGAGGTGATTATAAGTCATAAGAGTCGACGAAGAGAAATTCAACCGGATGATGGACAGCAGCGGCTTCCTGCGTACTTGCTTGTACTGCGATCATTCACCCGCCTGCCCAGCGAGGTGATTATAATTCATAAGAGTCGACGAAGAGAAATTCAACCGGATGATGGACAGCAGCGGCTTCCTGCGTACTTGCTTGTACTGCGATCATTCACCCGCCTGCCCAGCGAGGTGATTATAAGTCATAAGAGTCGACGAAGAGAAATTCAACCGGATGATGGACAGCAGCGGCTTTCTGCGTACTTGCTTGTACTGCGATCATTCACCCGCCTGCCCAGCGAGGTGATTATAAGTCATAATCGACGAAGAGAAATTCAACCGGATGATGGACAGCAGCGACTTCTTGCGTACTTGCTTATACTGCGATCGTTCGCCCGCCTGCCCAGCGATGTGATTATGGGCAAATTACATTCTATTGGGGAGGCCAACGTTCTGCAGTAAACTTTATAAGGCTGATATTAATAAAGAGGATAATACCTATGTTTGTTCACATATTATGTGGAAACTAACGGGATACAGGCAGTTGTTTTATGCATGCCTGTAAATAGGAATAATAATATTTCTTTTGGTATTCAGTGTAATTTAAAATATCTAAATAAGCACTGTATAGAACTCGTCAAAGTTCATTCATTCGAAAGTCGAAGTTCATTTATTACACTAGCAGTCGACTCTTTAATCAAGAACACAGTATGGTGTAAACCGCGTCTATTTAATAGAAGAATAACTCGGATTAAGGTATTATCAATAGAGGCGCTTGCTGTTATGAATAAAACTAACACCTACGTAATAGAGAGATTTTACAAAGATATTCAACAACAGTAAAGAACTTTATTACCAACAACTTCATACAATATACATGTGTGATAGGAATTAAGACTAATTACTATGGATTATGACATATTACCTTTCTCTTTATTGTAAGCGGTTCCCTTTGCAAAGCCCACGAGCTTAGCCCTGACCCGCTTAACAAGATGACTCGCCTCAGTAGTTCTGAAACAGATAAACCAATTTAATTTTGTCATTTCTACCGAGGATCACTAAGGTTAATGAAATGTTCTTTAATAAAAAAACATTTTAATTTGGCCTCCTTTTCTTTTCGCCTCTGATGGGAGTCAAGGGTGGTGTTGACCTTATTTTCAAATTGCGCTTTAGTCGAGATCCCCCTTAAACGGCTGATGTGACCCTTTTAATCGCATTATGAGACAGAGAGACCTAACGACATGCTGACACGTTATAATAAAGTCTGCTTTCAATGGCGTTATTTCCTACAATGAGGAAAATAAATGTATTATTTTACGGGATTTATTTAAATGTTTTCAATGGATGATACTTTGTTATATGTATTAATTTATATTTAACCTAACGATTCAGACACCCGTACTTTAGACCTTTGTTTTAATAAATCCCATTTAACTTTAAAAGAGTGGTACCTATATCACGTTTCATTTTGCGTTGTAATAAACATCTCACTTCTGTTTACTATTAAGAGTAACTATTGCATCCTAGATAAGCTTCAGTTTGGTAGTATCAATGATATAAATGAATTCATTCAAAAAAAACACATGAAAACTCCTACTGTTGAATACGTTAAGAATATATACGAATCCTAGCAACATTAATTCATATAAAAAAAAACCATGTTAGTATACCTAAGGTACTAGACATTTTACGAATCCGTTCACGTATCACTTATCTATATTTATCTCAATCCATAATCGTGTCTCGGCGGGGCCTGGCAAGGTGAGACGGGTTTGGATCATATTCTATATGGAGCGTATTAGCGGTTAACAAAATACATACTAAAATCGAAGACTTCGTAAAATAATGGCCATTCAAGGAGGTAATGTAGCAACGTGTCGAATGACTTATGTAATGAAACTCTCTTACAATCAAGCACATTATTTAGTATCAATATAAGTATTATTCAGAACTTGTGATAAGGATAAAAAACGGAGCAAAGAATTTTTAATACATTATTGGTCAAGAACAAATATCTATGTTCATGTACTCTGTAGGAATCGAACTCACGATTTGAGGAGCGGAGTGCAGGTATACTCTATGCCATATCAGTCGTCACATGTAGTAATTATATTTCAGTATATTCACTTCCTTCAATAGTTAAGGAATGTAATAAGGTAATAAACATCTGTGCTGATATTGCTAATTGAATAATTGAATATATGGTACTGCACATATTTATTTATACATGAGCAGTTTCACGGCATGAGGAAGTCGTATTTGCAGCATTCTGGAACGCAACACTTAAACTATTACAGAAGTTTAGTGCTAAACTGAGGCACCTAAATGCTGAATGTGCCTCAGACTGCCTCGGGGATTATCGTTCTGAGTACTTCTATGTAATGTATGTGTTCATGTATTCGGTAACATAACTGGAGACTAGGGGTACGTTTAAACAACTCCTGTAAAATTCAACAGGTGGTCTCGTTCAGCTGCAGAGTTATACAACTTAACTTAACTTAGTGTTTCGCGTTGATGCCTCCAAAATTTTGCACTGAACTTACTTTATTCAACTTTAAGCAGCCTATAACTTGTTAAATGCTGTCTAGGTCTCGCACTAAAACTTTGGATGAAATCGGGTTGAATAGATAATCTTTTAATGCGAATAAAGTTTTTAAGCTTTGAGTTGCCAGTTTAAAATAGAAAGGGGTAAATAATGCTGAACTATAGGCCTATATAACTATATGAGTAAAAGAGCTTATGGAACAGTATCTTACGGAAAATGCCCAGCAATAGACTTAACGAAGAGAAATTTTAATGTGTAAACTATCTCAGCCTTTAAACTTCTCACTACTGGACCAGGCCTCTAGGTCTCCTCTCACATTGCAAGAGGTTATCAGCATTGCGGATGGACGGAGCATATCATGAGGAATATGCTCCGTCAAAATTGCTCATTTAAAATTTTCTTAATACTTTCTTCACCGCTTCTTTTAATTTTTTTTTCAAGAACAAGATGTAGTTAAATTACTAAATCATACTATCATCAAAACACACAACAAAAAATATTAATGTGATTTTTTTTAAGTAACAAAAATTTCCTTGTAATGTTATGTCAATAGAAAAAGTTTGCAGACAGCTGGATTTTCATTCGCCACGCTCCAGTTCAAACTAGTATTACCATTTTCTTTCTATTTGAGACGTTGGTCTAGATAGAAACTATGACACTTAGGAGAATTTATCTGAATATCGGCCAGTCGAAGTTGATTCCGAGCCAATTTCTATATTTGTTTTACGTAGTGTTTTGAAGAAAACTCTATATTAACGACCATAACTTAGTGACATAAAAGCAAGTTGTAAATCAAAAATGTTTTAGAGTAAATACATTAATCCTTTTTGCCATTTATGGAGGAAGAGACCTTTGTACTTTGTTCTATAAACAAAGTACAAAAGTATTTTATACAATTCTCATAACATTCTTTATGTTGAAGCAATTTTAATAAACTGTGCCATAAAAGGCATTGAATGTCGTTTTACTTGCTTCACTCGAAAAGTGTCCATATTATTATTTTTGAACTATTAACATAATTATGTTATCATTTATCATAACATAATATATTAACATATATGAATATGTATGCAAAAGATTAAAACAAGACGGCTAAATCATTGATTTTTTTTAATTTTGTAAATTATCTGCCTACATTCGTCCACTGCTGGACATAAGCCTCTCTTATGGCACGCCACTGAGCTCGATTATCAGCTCTTCTTTTCCAACCGCTGCCAGCCGTTTTGCGTATGTCATAGCTCCACCTAGCTGATGGGCGTCCTACAGTACACTTACCGAGACGCGGTCTCCACTGTAGGACCCGTCTATCACAGCGGTTATCAGTCCTACAGCAGATATGATCGGAACACTGCAACTTCGGACAGTAATTAAACAACAATTATTGTTCCGTCACAAGTATTAAAGAATCTTCAAAGAATCTTCAAAGAATCTTCAAAGAATCTTCAAAGAATCTTCAAAGAATCTTCAAAGAATCTTCAAAGAATCTTCAAAGAATCTTCAAAGAATCTTCAAAAAATCTTCAAAGAATCTTCAAAGAATCTTCAAAGAATCTTCAAAAAATCTTCAAAGAATCTTCAAAGAATCTTCAAAGAATCTTCAAAGAATCTTCAAAGAATCTTCAAAGAATCTTCAAAGAATCTTCAAAGAATCTTCAAAGAATCTTCAAAGAATCTTCAAAGAATCTTCAAAGAATCTTCAAAGAATCTTCAAAGAATCTTCAAAGAATCTTCAAAGAATCTTCAAAGTATCTTCGAAGAATTCTAAAACCCCATGTCTTGCCTATGCCCAAGGATGCCTTAGAAGGCGACTAAGAGCGGGATCATATCTAGTGTCAATGTGGGCTAGCCTGAACCTCTCCCTCTCGATATACATGTATCTCTTTTAAATAGTTGCAGTGTGTTGTTGTGTGCGCCATGGCTGATCTCACGGGATATCGTAAGAGTCGACGAAGAGAAATCCTAGTGGATGATGGGCAGGAGTTTTATCCTGAGTATTGGCTTAAACTGCGATTACCAACCCGCCAGCCCAGCCATTGAGGTTATAGGCTAGAATATAATGTAGTTAATTGGGGAGGCTAATGTTCAGCAGTAGACTTTATAAAGCTGATACGATGAAATAGTAGTAGCTAGGTTTCTGTCCACCCCAATCGGATATATTGGCAAAGGATTATATTGACTTGGCCTGTCATGTTTAAATTGCCTGTAAGAAATTTCTGTTGGCAATAAGGCCGCTCATTGTACAAAACATTTATATAAATGATTTGTGTGGTGCAATAAAGTGTTAATTCATTATTTCTTTACCTCTAGCCACAGGTGATACAGCGAGGAAATTGGCAAGCGCTGCCCCTGTGCCATGGCCCATGATGGTGACCCTCTCAGGATCTCCCCCAAAAGCAGGCAGGTTTTCTCTCAGCCAATGAAGCCCAGCTACCAGGTCCATTAGTCCAAAGTTACCCTGCGCCGACCCCTTAGCACCAGTTTTTAAAAATCCTGTAAATATATTTCATATTATTAACAATAAAATTACCCTACAATAATGGTAACTATATTTGTAAAAAAAAAATACATTGTTTGATAATATTTACGTGAGCGCCATAGTAAGTTCAAGCATACAACAACATAATAGTAGCTGATAGCCTAGTGGCGACATGAATGCAATACAGAGGGTTCAAATCTGTGTGCCGCATAAGACTATTCGAAGTTATGTCCGTTATTATCGCTTGCTTCGTGCCTTGGTAAAGTTAGAAAGCACGTTAAATAACATCTACGGCAATCGTTATTAGAAAGTTAAGAGACTTCCAATATCCTGACAGCTGTTTTAACTAAAGAATGATCATGATGGTTGGGAGGACAGAAGGCAGCCGCTCTGTGTATTAACTGAAATTCAGTCAAATCTAGATAGACCACTAATCAGATTCTGGGTCCTTAGAGTAAATTTAGGGCAAACAGGGACAATGCTAGGATGACGACACATAAAAACGTAAACCCATTTAAATTGTCAATGTGAATCCTTCTTCTAGGTACGACTTATACAATGGTACTTTATACTAACTAGCCATTTCGCTATTTCGAAAAACGAGGCTTCTATAGAGAACGGTCTATATGTATATAGAAAACACTTACCCAAAACACCTAATCTAAAGTTGATTGTAACTACGATGATGTTCCCGTGGGCGGCCAGGGTGGTGCCGTCGTAGGCGTTGCCGGAGCTCCACTCGTAGGACTCGCCATGCACAAACACCAAGCAGGGCAGCCCTGCGTTCACTATCTCATCTTCTCCACCTGTATGTTCAACACTTACGTTTAGTATCTCGTATATATTACAAGTGGCACGCCCTTGCTATGCTTCGGTAGATATTTATTGAATACTAGCTTTTGCCCGCGAGTTCGTTCGCATGGAATAGTGACTTCCGGCAGATTTTTGGTTTTACCTACATATTTCCCGATCCCCCGGGCTTTTTGAGAAGTTCCCGCTCCTGTGGGATTTTCGGGATAAAAACTATTCTACATGCTTTCTCGAGTTCCAAACTATGTCTGGACCAAATTTCACACAAATCGGTTTAGTAGTTTAGGCGTGAAGAAAGACAGACAGACAGAGTAACTTAGTAGAATTTGGCACCTTGGGGTACGTTTGTATTGATGTCTTCGTAGAGATCCCTATTGTTTCCGGTAAAACATATAGCCTATATTACTTAAGGATAATGTAGCATCCTAATGGTGATGTTATTAAAATACGTTTAATAGATTTTGAGTTTGTTTATACAATAATAAAAATATACAAGTCTTTCCTACTTTCATTCTTAAAATATTATATGATTTGATGACCGATATGGCGTGGAGGTCGAGAGGTCATTGGTTCAATTCCCACACAGGACAAATCTTTGTGTGCATGCATTTTTATTCTGGTCTTATTTTGTATGTATATGAAGTATGGTAAAAAAAAATTATTAATTTATATTTGCTAACATATATGGATATATATATTAATATGGATATGTCATGCATTATTATATATTATATTATTAATCTATCTACATTCGTTTGGAATTCCGCTCACTACAATTAAGGCCGGCTAGAAGATATTTATATATTTTTAAAATAAGTTGTGTGTTTGCATTATTTCACATTTAATATTTTGTTTTTTTTTTGTATGTACTATGAGGGATATAAATAAATAATAAATAAATAAATATTTCTGACACTTACACCAATTATTTAGTTCCAAGATAAGTATCATTAAGAACTTGTGTTATGGATACTAAATAACGGATAAACATACATAAATACTTTTTTTTTTTTTGTAAATACATACTTAATATACATAGGAAAACCCCCAGACCAGTACAAATATTCATGTTTATGCACACAAAGATTTGTCCTGTGTGGGAATCGAACCCACTACCTCATGAGTGGAGTGCGGGTATACTCGCCACCTCGCCATATCGGTCGTCATATAAATATTTTAATACTTTACTACATTTTAAGATGCGTTGTAAATTTTTGGTATGAAATTCACTTATTTTAGCAACTATCTAGAAGGCGAGAAAATACTATAGTCTATTCCGATATAGCATAGGGTCCGCCCTAGGTGTAATTATATTTTGCAATATCGAATCCCCAAGCAAAGTCAAACCAAAGCGCTCGTAGCTTAGCTAGATGGACGGATACAATCAACGAAATAAAGCAGAGTACGGTGAGGTCCACCCTTGGATAGGTGACCATTTCATTCAATATTAAATTCGCTCCCGTGCTTCGAAATGCACATTGGATCTTAAGATATAATTTGAAAAAAGCCGAGATGAGTTTCTTGAGGCATTCTTCTCAATCCTGTTGCCTTTTGGAAGCCTCGTTAGAGTCACCGACAGACTGACTGGCTGACGGTCAACCCCCTCCCTCCTTTAGAATCACGACAGGCTGACTGACAGATCCCCCCGATAAGAGTCACTGACAAATTCTGACAAAGAACCCATTTGTTTTTATTTCTTTATTATGGTACCGCTCATATCTCTTTCATTGTTGTTAAAAAAGTATATCGAATTTCCATTTTGTGTTTAAATGTTTGACGAATCTGAATGATCATGTTGATCTCAAAGACAATAAAGTACATTTTATTTTATTTTATCATGCAGCCGGTGTCCACATGGTCCGTAACAAGTAACCGGCTAACTTGGTTAGATTTGAACAGACACACACCTTCCTGCGCCAATCCGCAATGGGTCTGCGTGGTGGAGAACTACCTTTTCTCACTCGCAGTGGTTCGTGAGTGGAGGCCAGTGCTTAGTAGGTTATGGTGATAATACTAAGGTGGAATAACTCTTTCAATGTTCAAAGCCAAAGTCAAAATCATGTATTCAAAATTGGCTCAATAGAGCTCTTATGAAAGTAAACCTTAAAAACTAACGCGCTCATTCATTGCGGGCAAGAAGCATTAGCATGATCGTAAAAGAACGGAATAAAATCGTCAAGGTCAATGGTTCAGGTACAACATAATTTACGTCACAACACGTTAGCGGCTTTGTGGTTGTAGGAGTAGGGTCTCTTGCCGTGTTTATTTCTCATTAAAAGTCTAAAAATAAAGTTTCATGCTTTCCCTATTCCCCTTGAGGTGAAATTTCTAAAAATACTTCCAGAGAGGGTCAATCCCGTAAACTTTACGTAACATGACCTCATATTACCAAAAAAACAGTATTTTATAACAAATTTTGTGTTATTATCATCCAACGGTTTATCCGGCACAACAAAAATGTTTATGCTTAATTTTTCGGGCGCTCTTACCTCATAAGTTAAAAGATCAATTACTTGCATTATTGAAACTCCGAATGAAAAACAATACGGTTGTTTGCCACAAAGAAGATATAGAATTTCTCTTAAAAAAAACATGTTTTGCCAGAGCCTCAAAGCAAAAATCCTAAATGTTTTCTTGGAGAAAACATAATATATTTAATATTCTGGATACACATATCTCTTTTCAGAAAGAAATAGGAAACGCGATTTCAATCAAAATAAAAAACCCGATGTGATGTGGAGGCTTGTATGTTTGCACTCTATTCCTAGGTTCGATTCCCTAAAAGACATGATTATATATGACATTATAGGTCATATCAATAGGTGACGCGCCTATTGCCGCTTATTTTGCCAGAGCCTTCGGCAGGTGCAGCATTTGTGGGTGAGACTGGATTGGGATCCTAAGATCTAGGTTGGATCGAAAAATGTGTGACTTGCGGACAACATTAACAAACATAGCTTCAATAGTATCTGATCGGCGATGACGAATCAGTTAATCAAAAAATAATATGTCACATCAAGTATAAACAATACTACTAATTTTGTCTACTTTTACATCTCGCAGTTCGTGAAAAAGGGTTAAAAACACTTCAAGGCAAATGGATAGCGGGTCGTATTGAACTCACAAGGGTCATGAATACCCGAGAAACTACTCCAGACCTCGGGGCTATACACCCAAACCTTTTTAAGTCCTTAACGTATAATAGATATCTGAAGGTATAGCGGTTCGCAAGCGTAGGTTGTGATCCAATTTCAGTGCCATGATGGTAGCGTTAAATAATATTTGGCGAAATGTTATTTTTATAACAGTTTAGGAATATCCTTAAATCCTAAAACGCAAGTTGGTGGGGTAGCTATAAAATTTCTAACAGCAAGACACTCCTGTCTCCTCCAAAGTACAATATGTTTGAGGGTGACTTAAATCCCTCTCACTTTGGTTCGTGAGAGAACACTCGTGCTCAGCTGTGGGATGTTATTGGGCTAAGACGTGGAATGTTATTGGGCTGAGATGATTATGACTATAACTTATTGGATCAAATTTTTTGACCAATTTTCTTATATCGAATCGTAATTTTTTTAAGTCACATCATTATTTTATGCATATTTCTGAAATGTTATTCCACGTTTGAAATAAGGTAAGTAAATACTTTTTACACTGAAATTTAAATAGTTGGTCATTATTATTGTCATAATAAAGATACAAGTTAACCTGCTAATTTAATTTCGGGCATCCCTCTGATATAATATTCACACTCCAGGACCGGTTTCTAATGACGTACCACTAATTTGTGACGTATAACAAACACAATGGCCGTGACACGTTAATGGCTTAACAAAGTAAACAGTTAACCGATACTAAGACTGTTTAGATTTGTCTAAGCAAATAAAGGGTAAAAGGCCTGAAATATGAAACTAAGGGACTTGAGTGTAGCAAACATTTCGACAGGCCACCGTGGAAGGGGCGTCGAATGGCACTGACAGCTACGATTGAATTCTAATCTAATGAAATCCGAGTGAAAATAACAAAAGAATGAGAAAAATCTTTGCAATGCATTCAATTCCGAAGACTCAAGAAGGCGGATTCGCTTTTTTTTAATTTCACTCGATTCTCTCTAGCTCAGAATAAAAGCGTCGACATAAAAAGGATAGTATATTTTATAATAAGTTAAATTAATGCTGATTTTTAAACGCTATCCAAAAACTTATATTTTTAATAAAATCATCTAAAATATAACATAGTGTTATATAGATACAATTGTTGACTGATTGCGGTCATGGCCACTGTAATATTCGGAGTCGGTTACAGCCGTTCTATTAAAATATTTGAATTTCTAAAATACTTTAACTCTCCGCCACCTGCGACTTGGTTCACGTGACCTACATAAACTTCCTTTTCCAATCACACATTTTATTAAAAAAAAGGCATCAAAATCCATTGCGTAGTTTTAATGATCTGAGCATACATAAGGACAGATAGAGGAAACCGGCTATGTTTTATACTAGATATTGATTATACTATACGTATAATATGACAAATAAATCTTCAATTACAATAAATTTTAACCTTAGCTCAGAAACAAAAATCAACTATAAACTACAAAATATATAAGGGGTGTATAGGGATCCTACCAGGGTGTATAAGGATCCTACCAAGACCTAAGGAGCCGAAGTCAACCTCACTTGCAAGTGGTGCACCTGCCAGCCAACGGACGAGGCTCTGGCAAACATAACAGTGCCCGGTAAGCGGCAATAGGCTCGCAACCTATTATGTGGGACTATATAATTAGCGAAATGTGGGCATATAATTTGCCTCTGCCTACCCCTCCGGCGAAACAGGCGTGAATATACATTCATGTGTGTATGTAAATATATAAGTAAGTTATACAAATTGGACTATAACATACATTATGTTAAGATTAACTATGTTATGACGACCGATATGGCGTGGTGGCGAGTATACCCGCACTCCACTACTGAGGTCGTGAGTTCGATTCCCACACAGGACAAATATTTGTGTGTATAAATATGAATATATGTTCTGGTCTGGGTGTTTTTCTATGTATATTAAGTATGTATTTACAAAAAAAAAAAAGTATTTATATATGTTTATCCGTTATTTAGTATCCATAACACAAGTTCTTAATGATACTTATCTTGGAACTAAATAATTGGTGTAAGTTTTAGAAATATTTATTTATATTTGATTAGTAATCCGTCAGGGAGCGATAGCCTAGTGACGAGACCCATAGCCTTTAAATTCAGATAAACGCGGGTTCAAACCCTGGTGGCTTACCTATGACTTTTTGAAGATATGTACGTATTTAACGCTTGCTCCGTGTCTCGGAAAGCACGTTAAGCCGTTGGTCCCGACAGTCATGAACATCTATGGCAGTCGATATTAGAAAGCCAGTGCCTTCTAACATCCTGACAGCTGGTTTAACCATATAATGATGTTTCCTTCTGGGTTGCGGAGGTCAGTTGGTGGCAGTCGCTCCATGTAATAACTGAAATTAAGCCAAATCTGGATAGACCAGTGAGTAGGCCCTGGGCAGGTAGCTTACGTCTAGGGCAACCGGAATAAATGCTAGAATATTCTGCAGGAGTAATTCGCAAAACCCATTTTACTGACTATATAAAATAATTTTAAAATACAAACTAATTGATTATACTAACACAGTCACTACGTTATCACATCTTAGTGAATCGATCATGCCTGTAACCGACCTATCAAAGTGTATTTATCTACACATGTCAGTTAGCAAACAGTTTGCCTTAATTACGGTTTAGTACAGATCTCGAACGTGCTAGAGTGTAAACTTATAATTATTTATGCTGAATTAACATAATTATATCAATTTGTGTTAACATTAATTATATGCTTAGGTTTCTTTTGAAATGCAAATTATCCTTTGCTATTCAAATTCAAAAATCATATATTCAGTTTAAGCTTCGTTAAGGATTTTCTCAGAATGATGGAGCTAGGGCGTTTTTTAGGGCGGGAAAACTTAATCCTTGTTAAGAGAAGAATTAGGTAAGAAACTTAATAATGTTCAAACTCCTGTCTTTACTTGTATACATACATACATACATACATTCACGCCAGTTTCCTCGAAGATGTAGAGGCATATTATACGCCCACACTTCGCCAATTATATAGTGGGTTCCACGTAATAGGTGGCGAGCCTGTTGCCGCTTCCGGGCACTGTTCTGTTCGCCAGAGAAGATAAGGTTGGCTTGGGCTACTTAGGGTTTGGTAGGATCCCTGTACACCTTCCATCCATTCTAACATAACATACTTATAAACACTTATTGTATAAAGGTAACTCAAAGTAAAATAAAATGAACTAAACAATTCCAATGAAATGACAAATATCTAGAAATAAGCATTAATTCCAACTGCCGCTGTTTTACATGCACATTTACATTAATGTACATAAATCGTCATTCGGCATTCATACAGTTATCAAGAGTATTAGGTAATTTCCGATTTCAACGAATCCGCGAAAGTATAAGATAAAAACGGTTCAAATATATCGACATCGAACGTGGCGTTAAGAGTTAAAGTAGATATATTTTATAAATTGCAATGATAAAAACAGTCACAATGTACACAACACAATGCACCTTGTTAATATTTTGAGTTCAAACCTTCAAGTTAATATATATTTCATCCAAAAATATTGTATGCCATAAAACGTGCCACTCATTTGGCTACTATAGTGATAAGCGTACGTAGTTACGTACGTACGTACAAATTTGATTGAAAATTGCAGTCAAACCTTTAACGTATTTTCAATCGAGCGCTAATAATATTTCCATAAAGAAAGGAAAGTAAAATTTTCATAAAGAATAAATTAGCCGTAATGAATGCCGAAAGACGTAGATAATTTTATAAAAAAACAATAGTCAAAAAGGCATATAGTGCATAATGTACTTTAACACTTTTAGATTTATATTTGAAGCCATGTTAGTTTAAGCACTTATGAACGCAATTTTACAATAAAATGTAACATCACATAATAACCTGAACCTGCGTTTCGCATTAGTAACTTTTCTACACTATGAGTTTAGACAAAATAGCATTTCAGAAACAAAAAGAACATTCGATGAATATAATATGAATAATATCATAACCGTATGTAATTACGTGGTTACTACCAATGGCTTATGTCAAGTCCATACATTTTATACTTTTCAAACTCCGTCTTTTATAGTCAACTATCAGTTTGTGTAGGGCAGTATATTTAATGAGATATAAATGTAAAATTCCACCGATAAAAATATAGTGCTCCTTTGAATTCCTTCAGTATACTCAGTAGGGTATGAGTCACGAAGTCTTTCTTGATATCTTGCAGTTTCTTGCAACTTTGGTGTGTCCATGAAGGGGTGACGTAGCTGGTCTGATTTGCGTGTTGTTTTGAGCAATCTCAGCCTCACTTCCGCACTGCTTGCAGGGAGTACTATGCACTGCAATGCACTACGGAATTGAGGCCTCGACGCCCTTCTGTATGTCCCCTCCGCCCTCATTGACGTCTGCTAGCGAAGTCCCCTAGCAAGTCTTCTTAACTATGCTTGGGTAAAAAGAAATAATGTACATTGCGTGAAGAACGTTTCTAGGTTAGTTTTAATAAATCTAGAGCTTTCTTCGCTCTAATTTGGCTCATTAATGTCACATGTCTTGGTTTCAAAATAATTTTAACATGTAATACTCAGTCAAATTATTATAAATTAAATCATTTATTTAATAAAAATATTTATTTGCACAATTATCCAAAAATCCAGTTCATGTCATAATAAAAAGCATTATATGTAAAAAGCTAGGATTCGTCACAAATTCTGGTCTAATCTAAGGATTTCTCTTGCAATTATAGAATAATAATAATAATATTAGAGCAACTGAAATAAAATATAATTAGTACCTAAACAACTTAAAGAAACTACCTTAACTTAAAACTATAAATAGAAAATCTCTTCCAACTGTGGACCCATGGGTACGGTGCCAAAAACGCTGGCAACATTTTCTCTTTGGATTTCCAGGCTAATATGCTAATATTTATTTAAAATATGTCTTAAAAACTGTAAAAAAGTTTTAAAATAAGCTTTCTATAAAAATTAAATTGCTTTTTGTAATTAATTATGTGTAAAGAGTAAGTTTACGTCTAGCATCAAAATATACTGTGATCATGGAAATCTTAATAATATAACAATAGATGCTGTGCGCGCGTGACATTTGATTGACATTGTGACATTAGTGAATCAAGAATAAATAAACTTATCCATCGGCACTAATATTCATTATGTGTAGATAGTAGCACTTAATATACTTACTCATAATAAAACTGTGTGCAACAATATCTAGAAAAGTATGTTACACTTCGACGGTCCCTACGTAAAACATCGAAAGTGAAAAATTGTACTTTTCAGGAGAGCTATTTAAAGTTAATTTTTTGCATAACTTTGTCATTTATGGCTAGATCTTTATAAAATTTCGGACTCACGGTTAAACTAGGAAAACGAACTATTGCATAGCAGCAAAAAATTACAATTATGAATAGTTATGGAGGAAATTGAGTTACGATAGTATACCGCGTAACTGAACTCGCTTGATTTATTGAAACTGGCACTTTCGATTATTTACAGGGAAAAGTATAAGCTTAAATGTATTGAAACTGGCACTTTCGATCATTTACGTGACAAATATTGTAAAGATATTTAACGTAACTGGTAGTTTCAATGAGTTACGTCGTAAAACAGGTATTTTCTTACATCTGTTTCGATATAAATGAATAGCTGTATATGGCGTGTAAAAATAAATAAACAAATAATTATTCAATTAGGTAATATTTAATAAAAAAACCGAATATAGTATAACTAACTTTATTAAAAATCACACGTTTTTGTTGTTTGTTTGCATAATAAATGCAATATTATGGCACTAATAATCACATAGAATCACGTTTCAATAAATTCTTATTATTTCTTTCTAATCAAGTCTTATTCCTTTTCCTCCTTAAATTAGTTATAATCACATTTCTATAAAGTCTAATAATGCTTTCTTCTTCTTACTTGTAATTGTAATATATACTCATGAACATAGTAATTACGAAACATAAATTTTAATCAGGTTCTAATAGAAAAAATAATAAAAACACACCAATTTTAATAAACTAACATAATGAAATTCTAGTAGAAAAAAAACTAAAACTCTTTGAGTTGAACCAAGTTAGATAAAAACATATAAAACAAAAATCTTTTTACCTAATCTTACCTATCTATATTCTTCCGTCCTCTCTTTTATCAATATGATAACAAAAAAGAAAAAAATAACGTATAAAAATATATCTTCTGAAAAATAAAACTTTTAACAACTGTTAAGCAATAATAATCCTACGAATGCAATATCTGAGATCAAAATAGTAGTAAAAATAACTTGTTAAACTCTTCTTATTGAACAATACCTACCTACTATAATGCTTTTAATCTGACTCATCTTCGTCTGTCTTTTTGTCATGCTTAATGTTTTTTATAAAATCTGTGATACTCCTTTGGTATCACCAATGTATCACAAAGAAATGTATTTCGCTTCGGTAATACTAAGAGTATTAGCATAAGCCACTTTTATTAGTCATTGTAAATTTTTCTCCCACGTCCTCTCGTAACAACAAAGTTTAAACAATGTTGCTCACCCTTTAAATAATATTTAAAGAAAACGCAGTTAGGAACATTCTTGTCTATTCTAATTTCCTTAATTTTATTCCATTTTACCTCATAGTTGTTAGTATCCTTCTTCCAATTTCTATTATCTAGAAAAGGATAAAAGTCAAAAATGTCTTGTTGAGTTAAGTCAATGACATTATATGGTCTACCAGTGGTTTTGGCCCACCGCACTAATGCATACCACTGGCCGGGCGTATAAATCAACTTCCTCTTTGACTCTTTCTCAATGAGAGCATGATCGCTATCACCCTCATTTTGGGTGTGGCCCTTTTCTAAGAAACGGTGAGTTATATCAACATTATGTACTTTTGATAAATAAATATACATAGAATAGACTACTCTATTTCTGTTTTGTCCTGAGCAGTTATTCGACCAAAATAGAAATTCCTTTGTACCTTTGCCAATAAGATTTTTCATGAACATCATCAAAGAACTGCTGACTTCATTGGCTCCCCTCTTTCCTGTACATTCTGTCCACATAGAGCTAAACCCTGCCTTATTTGCCATGTCAAAAATAAATTATACACGGACAGCTTACGTTTGTAATATAAAAGTCCTACATCACCATGAGGAGAATTTAGAATTTTCTGGAAGTCGATTGTTGCACAAATCACAGTCATCAGTGTACTGGCGTAACGAAAGAGCTTTGCTCTCATAATCTTTCAGTTGGTCCCATTCTTTACTATCTCTCTATTCACTGTCGATTGGAGTGGGTGATTCTTGTATTGTCTTCTCCAATATTTAAAAGTCTTCTGAGGGCCAGTTTTTGTCCGATTAAAGTGCTTCGTCAATTCCCTCTAATACGTTCCATTCTCCTTCGCCAAATTGACAAGACACATGCAGAGGTGAATCTAAAAAAAAACAGGTGGTATTGGCAGAATTGTACTTACCTACATAATTATTTTAAGCAAATTTTATCAAAAGTGTGAGAATAAATAGTTCAACATTGAAATTGTCAGTTCAAATATTCACCGCAATTAAATGAAACTGGTAGTTTTGTTTTCTTGCTAAAATAAAAAACCGCAATAAATAAATGAAACTGGTAGTTTCGTTTTCTTCCTAAAATAAAAATCCGCAGTAAATAAATGAAAGTGGCAGTTTCGTTTTATTTATCTACTCAAATACCGCAATAAATAAATGAAACTACCAGTTTCGACAAAAGGTTACTCCTTACTGACGACATATAACATCGAAACTGTCAAATTCGATGTTTTACTATGTATTTGCATTAGTATTCAGAATTCTATCCATCTATCTATAATTATATCAATAAAAAGAAATAAGTAAATCACAATCTTCCTTGGAAACGTATAAAACTAATTATAAATAGTATTACTTTACTAACTTACCGGGCTTAGGTGTTTCATCATGAATTACTTGCTGAGCGTCACTCTCCAAATTTATTAATTGAAAAATTTTTCTCACACCTAGAGGATCTAAATTTGTATTTATTCATCGTTTTTAATATTTGAAACAGAAACTCTTGCGCAAGGACACCTCAAGGCCGGTCGGCCGCTAACTGCCGCTAACTGCCGCGCGTGTGGCGTACATACTCGAAAGTGTTAGTTTCGTCTCGCTCGCACGTCGCTCACTCCCGCGTATTTCATCGAATCACAACTTTCGACTGTCTACTTCGGAAAATGTAGTTACATTCGATGATTTACGATTATATTTTCTGCTTTATAGGACGATTTTATTTTTTTTCTTCAATGGTATGAATAAATAAGTATAAAAGAAAACTATTTAACGAATAAAAAAAAAACGTCATTTTTGAGTTTCGATGAATTACGTAGGGACCATCGACTTAACTGTTATATAGGTTTAGAAACTGACTTTTACGCATAAAGAAACTCGAGTTTATTTTCTCCTAATGACCGCTTACCTAAGCTAGGTAATTAAGCAAACAGTTCATCAACACAAATTACTAAGAACCAAGTAAACAAACTCCCACAAAAATTATATTCAAAAACCAAAGTTCTAAAGTAAATTCTGCCTGAAATTAATTACCATGGATATTTAAAAGCAGAACTTATAATTAAAATTAAACTGAAAATTAGGATGACTAGGTACCCATTATATATTATTCTCATTGAAAACGTGATAAATGGGCTTTCTGGAAATTTCACGAGTTATTCTGAACTTCTGTTCAAACAAAACAAGACAAATAAGTTTTATTATTAAGGCATACCTGCGTAATAATGAAGTTCTTCGCAAATTAAGTTAGTACTGTTGAAGGTAAACAGATCGCGGTTTGCTTTGAGATTAATGTTTAATTAGATAAAGTCATTAAGTTGTTTTCCAATATTTATAGGTATGTATGTTATGTCAATATGAATTGTTTTCTTTTTACCGCTACTTGTTTGGATAAAGACCCTAGAGCCAAACTAACTCGTCACTACACCGAAGACATCCCGGACGTCAGCCTGTACGAGGTTAGGATGGCCCTGAAACAACTAAAAAACAACAAGGCACCAGGTGAAGCCAGGATGACAGCAGAGCTTCTGAGAGCGGGTGGTACACCAGTACTTAAGGTACTCCAGAAGCTCTTTCATACCGTCATTCTCGAGGGACGAATGCCACAGGCGTGGGCCAGTGGCGTGGTTGTCCTTTTCTTAAAAAAAGGTTATAAATCTATTTTGAAGAATTATAGGCTATACATCTTATAGACGTGGCTCAGTAGCGTGATTACTGAGCCACGTCTATAAGCTGTTTTCACGGGTCATCACAAACTGTCTCGGTCAAGATTTGATGAATTCCGGCTGGTTTCTGAAAAAGCTTTTCAACCATAGACCACATACACACACTGCGGCAGGTTATACAGAAGACCGAGGAGTTTAGCCACTTGGCTTAGCGTTTGTGGACTATGAGAAGGCCTTTAATTCGATCGAGAGCTGGACAGTATTTCCGTCCCTGCAGCGATCTCGCATTGATCATCGGTATATCTAAGTGCTAAGGAGTTTATACAGAAATGCCACCATCTCCGTACGAGTACTGGACCAGTTCACGTGTCCTATCTTTATATGACAAACAACTCCGACATTACATACTGACCTTTGAAATTTTTATATCAGAATAGTAACTCTAAAGTTTGTTAAATATTGAAGCCCAAAAATAATACAAAACCAAAATATGTTCTATGAACAATCTGAGTAAAGTTAACGTACAAAAATAAGCAAATAATTACAAAGTTAAATGAACGTGATTAATTGATGAGAGATAATTTTAGAAAGCAAAATGTAATATTCTTTGGGTGGAGAGCGAGCGCTGCATATTTGAAGAGTGGCTTATTTAACGGACAGTGAATTAACAGTGAAATGACGTGAATAAATTATGAGTAAACCTGATGGCGAGGATTAACAGCCGCCACGGGTAATAGCGGCAACAGGCCGGCCATTAAGGCGTTATAATTGTCTTCTTTGTCTTTGACGACCGATATGGCTTAGAGGTCAGTATACCTGCACTTCACTCCAGAGGTCGTGGGTTCGAATCCCACACAGGACAAATCTTTGTGTGCATGAACATGAATATTTGTTCTGGTCTGGGTGTTTTCATATCTATTATAAGTATGTATTTACAAAAAAAAAGTATTTTAAGTATGTTTATCTGTTCTTTAGTATCCATAACACAAGTTCTTAGTGATACTTATCTTGGAACTAAATAATTGGTGTGATTGTAAGAGAACATTGTTAAAATAAACAATAATAATCTACAATATCACTTATCTTTAGTACTATTTAACACACACACACACAAAATCACGCCTATTTCCCCGAAAGTAGGCAGAGGCATATGCCTTTATAATATTATACGCCCACACTTCGCCAATTATATAGTTGGTCCCACGTAATAGGTGGCGAGCCTGTTGCCGCTTACCGGGCACTGTTATGTTCGCCAGAGCCTCGTCCGTTGCTCGGCAGGTGCACCACTTGCAGGTGAGGTTGGCTTGGACTCCTTAGGTCTTGGTATACTATACACCCAGTACTATTTAAACTATATGAGTTTATCGTCTTAGCGTATCGGTTACTCGTTCCTTAAATAGGTCGTAGCGCATCAGTTGCGTGTTCTGTAAAAGGACCAGTTGTCACCGAGATAAAACCTAGCCAAAATTCAACAGACGAAAACCCACCCGAAATACAAGCGTTTTTATTTAACCACAAGAAGTTTACAAAACTATTAACGACATAGTTCAAAAGTCTTTTGAAGAAATACTTGCCGCGACCGCGCTTTCATTCGCGTGACTTTTAGAAATGTTTCTTTAAAAATACTATTAAAAGTTTTCTTATTTCATTAATTTTCCAAGAAAAGACAGCATACTTGGGCAGCATACAGTAACTGCATTTCGTAAATAATTAATTAATTCAAGATACAAAGCACTCTAAGACAAAAACAACAACAAAACACTACTACTAAAAATTTAATAACTGCTCTCCAGACATTTTGAAAGCCGTCACAACTTCAGGATCGCTTGAAGACTTAACAGGTAATTTTATAGGCGAACAATCTTTTGAGGACCGCAACTTCAAGTTTGTTAGATCGTGAAAACAAAGAGAACTGTCTCCAAAGTTACAAAGATCTTAAGTTTGGCAACTTTAAAGTAAACTTAATTATTTTGTTGAATTCAATCCTATTTAACATGACGACTAGACAATTTTACAACATTTCTGCAAAATTTTGTAAGGATTATTATTTACATTGTAAATAAAAGTCAAATATCACATATAACTTATTTTGCTTTGCGAAGTACTATAAAGACTTTTGAAGTTTGTAGGTAGTTTAATGCATAGTAGCGAAGATAGCCCAGTGAGTAGCGACGACAGTGGCGAAAGCCACATACTTCTTATTCAGAGGGTCTCGGGTTCAAACCCTGGTGGCGCATCTATGACTTTTCGTAGTTATGGGCGTAATTATCGCTTGCTCTGTGCGTCGGAAAGCACGCTAAGCCGTTGGTCCCGGCTGTCATAAACATTTATGGCAGTCGTTATTAAGAAGTAAGTGCGATCTAACATCCTGGACACTGGTTTAACCTTAGAATGATGTTTCTTTCTGGGCTGTGGAGGTCAGACGGCATTCGCTCTAGGTAATAACTGAAGTTCAGCCAACATTTGGTTAGACCAGTGAGCAGATCCTGGGCCCTGGGCTTAAGTTTGGGGCAACCGAGAAAATGCTAGAATATGATGATGTTGGTAGTTTAATGCATCGTTTGAATCAGCCAATCATTCTATTATTACATACATACAGTGGGAAGGCCAGCGTTCACAAGTGGACTGCGATTGATTGACACATACATAATCTCTTGCCCATATCCCATTTGGGGTGGGCACAAACCATGTTGCAATAGCTATTTAGAAAGGATTTATAAGTAATACCAAAGTTCACTTTTAGTACAGAGATCTCTAGATGAAACGCATCGAATAATAATAGATATCTAGCGCTATAGATAAGATCCCGTTATCATTTATTTCTTAAAGAAATTTTAATCAGCGAGTGAGCTCGCATTTTAGCTAATGGGTTTGTTATCAGAATGCAGTGAGTTGACATGGGCATCAATTGTCATGCATGCATATTTCACCAAGCTGACTCAGTGTGGTAAACAACAGACGGTGCTGTGTTTTTCAAGTCGTATACGTGTGTACTTTTGAATTAAAGTAACTTTGAGTAACAGAACGTAACTTACAAATTTTACTAACTTCTTAAAATTAGCGACCTGGGTTATCGATTCAACAATGCCTTCCGAAGCACGCGCTAGATATGAAATGCGACACAAACGATCACCCGAGCCTAACCTTTGTCAATGCTGCTTTACTTTCTACTTATAATACGTTTTGACGTGACAACGTCTTAAATTAGGTTGCGGCTGGGAGTCACTTATGAAAAAGTGTAACGCTCGGTAACGTTACGATGAGTCACCGAACGAGAGAGAGGCCCGGCGAATGCCTTGCGTCTCTCTCCCACTCAACTATGATCGGTCTGCCGCGCGCGCAGCACTAGAATTCCTTGTTCCTATTGTGCAATTTAATTATATTCATATCAATAAATATTCTACCGAGAAAAAGACGTTGTCACGTAAAATCTTCGCCCGTAAAAACGACTTTACAGGCAACCATTTTGACGTGACAACGTCTTAAATTAGGTTGCGGCTGGGAGTCACTTATGAAAAAGTGTAACGCTCGGTAACGTTACGATGAGTCACCGAACGAGAGAGAGGCCCGGCGAATGCCTTGCGTCTCTCTCCCACTCAACTATGATCGGTCTGCCGCGCGCGCAGCACTAGAATTCCTTGTTCCTATTGTGCAATTTAATTATATTCATATCAATAAATATTCTACCGAGAAAAAGACGTTGTCACGTAAAATCTTCGCCCGTAAAAACGACTTTACAGGCAACCATTTTTTAGCTAACTATTTCTAACCGTGAACAGGAACATAAAGGTTGACGTAAAGACAGTCCTCGCTCTGGTTGGCCAGCACTGGCAGCAGGCGCTCGAGCTGTCGCAGGCGCGCGCGGGGGTGGGTGAGGAGCGCGTCCTCGCGGGGCGCCGCAGGAGGGGGGGCCTGCGGGCACGACGGGCCCGGTGCGTCTGCCAGCCGCGTCGTGCGCCACTGAGAAGGCGTCACCGGCGGCATGTATCTACAGAAGATGTCCATTTTTTTTTTAAATATTGGCATTGAATATGAAATACAATTAAGGCCGTCAGTGCAGCAGCTGCAGCAGTTTTTCACAATTCTGACTTATCTACTGCAAACGAATTCATATTAAATGTACTCAAATTTTATACGCAGAATGTAAAAAAGTAGGTTATAGTACATTTTTTAAATTATTAAAAACCCCATGTATATTTTCACACTGCATTGGTTCACATCTCAAGTTTAGCCCGTGTTTGTGCTGACGGCTTTAATAATAAAAAAGATAAGCTTTGTATTCTTACCTCAGACTGCCGAGGGGCGGTGTTGCATATGGAACACCGAGGTAGGCTTCGACTTGCGGATGTGAGTGCACGACGATGCCTCTGAGCGGACCGTACTTGGTGCGCACGACGCGCGTGCTGTACTTGTGCGAGGAGAGCGCGGCCGCGCAGCAGATTAGCCACGCGGAGAGCGCGGCGCGGGCGCGCATCACTCGCGCGTCGCAGGCGCAGCCCACGCGCCACCGGGGGCGCGCGCCACGCGCATCACGCGCCCCGCAGAGCGCGCAAGCGCACCGACTCGCGCTCGCGCCCACTCATCCTCACCTCACACCGCCTTCTTTCGCACACGCGGCCACTGTTGCCGTCACACAAATATGTCTTATGTAAAAATTGGTAACCTTAGTGAATCTGATGTTGTGCTATATTCTGGCATAACAGCAGATGCAGAGGCAAGCCTCATGCCGGGAAGTCTATAGCGTTAAGCGGTGTACCTCGGCCACCAAGCAATCATATGTTGGTAGTAGCAGTAGTAGCTTTTCAGTGGATAGAGTCTCAAGAGATTCTTTTGTAAACCAGTGAAAATGTATATTCGGCCATGCGGTCCACATGACCGCAAAAATTATTAATCAGTTGGTAAGCCACAAGTTTCCACGATTCAGACACGAGGGCTTTGCGATATTTCCCTGCACGAGACCTTATTAGGCTTAGTTACGAATCGGTATTTAGAAAAAAAATAACCAGCGATCACTAACTTTAAATTTACTCATGAGAGTTTTTAAAGGCAAATCTTTCAATAGTTATAAACAATTATACAATTTTTACCTACACTGACAGCGCGTGGCGATAAATAGATCTAGGTTGAACTCTACAATACAATGCTGTACTCATTTCTCCCAACATTTTAGTTTGACTGACCTTTTAATAGCTGGAATGAAATTAATAATACTTACATAATTATTGTGAATAATTTTATGCCACTTACATTTTAATATCCCACCTCGGAGATTTGTTGTTTAAGCGACCACTTCCCGGGCGTAAAATGTGAGTTGGGGTATTCCAAGTGAACTTAACTGACAGAAGTATCATCGGCGAGCTTGAAAGCTTGAAATTGTTTAGCCTGACTGGGCCAACTACACAACAAAGATATAGGCGAGGTGATGCTAAAACTATATTCTCCTAATCAACTTTGAAAATCACTCTTCATAACTCCTATTAACACTCGACGACATATATACATCATTCACGCCTGTTTCTCCGAAGGGGTGGGCAGAGGCACACACTTCGCCAATTATATAGTGGCGAACCTATTGCCGCTTACCGGGCACTATCATGTTCGCGAGAGTCTCGTACGTTGATCGGCAGGTGCACCACTTGCAGGTGAGGTTGGCTTGGGCCCCTTAAGTCTTTGTAAAATCCCTATACACCCTGTAAGATTTCTCTACACCCTTAGGCTTAGTTACGCCTCGACGCAATAGTATTGGAGATGCCTATGAAACCACTATAATAAAGAAAAGTTATAAACAGAGATCGATATGAAGGAATGAGCAAGACCAAAAAAATACAGATGGGGCCATTCCCCATAGAAACTGTGTCCGAGGTCAAACAGGGCAAAAGGCAAAATCAACAAGCAGAGGAAAAGTACAATGTGAAACTGAAGCCCTCAAATACGGTCTGTAGATTATATCGTAAACAGGAAGCAAAAGCTTTTAAGCGAACGCTGAGTACTATTGAGATTCAAACAACATTCGAAAAACGGGAGCTGGAAAGTTCAATGAAAACATTGCGTTGAAATAAATAAATACAAAAAGGGGATAAACTCGAGAGTTTGATCAATGATTACTAAACAAGGAAACCCGCAAAAAATGTTCCAAAATATTATCGGAGAAAAAATCAGTGAACTCGTTTCAATGATTAATTGCGAATAAAAATACATGATAGTAATAAATCTATCAATGTCTAATGTTGGACTTCCACGGTCAGTTAAAATAGAAAAAACCGAAATGGTTTACCCACACATGAAGTGGCAGATGTATGATATATTAATTAGGATTGATGCTTTGAAAATGAAGAAATTGTTAAATACTGCATCACAAACTTTGTCGCGAGTTAAATTAAATCGTACTAGTTAAAGAAATTGCATATATTTTTATTTATAGATAGTGAACAATGTTAAGTACAAATGATAAACTTTGGGCCTATTGCCTATTGTTCCATGTCTTGCAGACATAGTATCCGAAATTCGTCCCACCTATGCTGAGAGTGATCGCTGGTTGATTTAAAATAGATAATTTATTGATTCAGGCGTTACTTTGCGGAAATCCATTGTAAGCAAGTGATGGATTAAAAATATATATATATAGCGCGGGAATTGTTACAAAGATATTTTTAATCCATCACTTGATTTAAAATAGTTCAATAAAACAATAGAATTGACATATATTTGTTAGAAAATTGGGACTTACTATAAGATCACTAATAGATGTACAATAATTATCGTAAAATATTATTACACCAGTTTCATCAGTTACTAAGTAACATTATATATATTATAGTACTAATAGGGTAGCGAACTGTTTTTATCTGCACGTTATCAAAGAGCATTATAGTCATAGAAACATTTGTAAAATAATTATTTCTGTAGCTCCTTGATACCTTCTCTAGATAAGACTTTTTTAATATCAATTTGAGACTTTCCCAATAACGCTTCTTTCAAACGGCTACCACCTTATGACGTCACATGTTGCTATGTTGTATGGGTCGGGTGGATAATTTGTTCTATAGATAATGAAATGTTGCGTTTAATAAGATGGTTACTGTAATAAAAGTTGCTATAAATTGGGTAAGATTTAGGATTGTAATTATTTTTTAAACTTATTCCGTAACTCATTTCTCCAACAATTATAATTATGATTCAACAAATGTGTATAATTTTAATGATTATCTCTGATGAATAACATGCAAACAAAATGCAGGAGCATACCCTATTATTTAATGATAAAACTCACCCGATTCATGCTTCAGTTTTTCTTAAACTAAGCTGGAGTAAATTCACCATTGACACAATCTGAAACAAAAGAAACATTTGACATGTAAACATAGAAAAACAGAATCCGTTTTTTTGTCACAACGCTATTATAATTTTCCTTGATGTTGATGTGGTAAATAACATAGACGGCAAATTTCCATGAAATTTCCATTATAATCAAATAAAATGGTGGCCTCAGACAATGGGGTAGGTAACGGAAAATGTTTACCTGACAGACCTAACCCGGCATTCGTGTAATTTAATGTTATACAAACACGACAACATAGCGGTTCTCGGCATTATTTGGATCGTAGCCGGCATTATTTGCTAAAGCTCGGGAACTCAGATAGTAAGAGGCAATATTGTTACGCTTAGTAATCTGCGGAAGGTAGGCAGTTTATATGTGAATAAAAAAAACAAATATTTTCGTCGAAAGAATCACTTTATTTGCATTAAGGAGAAAATAAGTAAGATTTCTATTTAAGACGGCAGTTACTTATATAGTCATTAATGTAAAATTAAATAAAGAAGTCAACGTGGTTGCAAGTTACACTAACTTGAAAAGACGAATAATTGATTTTACATAATATTCTCTCTAATCTATGTTATTTTATTTTGGATTTTATGTGGCAACATGAGTCATTCCTTCGATAATTTCATACTGTTTTTTTAAGTATGTATTTAGTCAAAGGAATATAAAGTTATATATTTGAAGTACATATTTATACTTGATTCCCCGCACTAACATTTTGCTACATAAATATTTAACGTAATTGTTTTTTCCTACATAAAAAGGAGGATTCACACTGCACAGCGCCCTTACCTGTCAAGCCTCATATGTTTATTAATTTTACTAGCACCCTTTTTCACCGGAACATATTCCGAAATATCTAGTCACCACAGTTTATACAACAGTGATGCTGCATCTGCGTAAAATTTTACAAACACTCATAGAGTATAAACTTTGCGTTGGAACACATACTTAAAATTAATTTGTTTCGAAATGTGTCTCGAGTAGAATCTTATGCAGCCGCATCCATATAAGAAAAAAAACTTTTAACAGCCAAAACAACAAGAATAGTCATGGATTAATAGAACTGACAAGACTCACCAGAGACGCCAAGAGGCGTGGCAAAAAACGATAGCACCTATTTAGTCCACCATGTTATAAAAATATACGCAACTTTAAAGCCCACCAAATCATGTTGGGTACTTAACATATCACGCGGGTCATCGATCAATTCAGGTATTGTTTAGTAAGAACGGTATTTGAAGGGTATCAGTTAAACGGATTTTTATCGCCAGCACCAACATTTTGGAGCGCTATTTGATATCAAAAGCGGTCACAAAGCAGCAGATCGTCATCAATCACCTGGCTGACGGGCAGACGCTTTGTGGCCCGTGTCACTGCGGACCGCTCCGTTACATTGAACTCTTAAATAGCCAGGAGTTGAATCAAGTCATGTATAACAACATCCCTTACTATAAATAAAAAGTTATACTGTAATGGTAGCTTGACCTAGTTTGGAGGCTAGTGATTCTTTTTTATAACATATATTCTAATGCTCACAAAATTTAGCAAATCCTCAATGCTCAGTGATACCATAAAGATATTTTAGGCTAGAGCAATTATTTTAATTTCTTGTATGTAAGGTAGTATCTACGAAAAAACAGAAACATTTATCAACTTACTCAAGTAATGACTACTCTCATCTAAGCTGATAAAAACGGGCTAATGAAACACTCACATTTTTTAATATTAATTTCTTCCCAATATTTTCTTACTTCTAAACATGTTTTCCGATGACAAGCCAAGATTGACTTGGCCAGGTATATGTGGCTTACTACCATTAGAATTGTCAAGTAATCTGAAAGGCTTGGCTTAAAGACTAAAAATTTAATGAAACTAATACTGAGACTAACGGCTAAACGTGCCTTCCGAATGTGAAAAAGTTTGTTACCTAATGTCAGCTATTCCACCATTTAACATTTATTCATACACCTCATCTACACATGCCTCAGTGCAAAGGACACATTTTAGGTCTATTAATTATGTCGCTTAAACTTACTTGGTTAATTAAGTATTGTTGCCAAAATTCTATCGTAATTTAAGTCGAGTTTTAACAATTGAGACACGACCTCCGTGAATTAAATGAAACATACGTGAATTAGGAAAACATGAGTCATTAAACTGCACTTTGGAGCAACAACCACTTCAGAGTTATGGCATGGAATACCAACACTCCTTTGAGTGGTAATAAACCATTTGGAAAATAGTTTGGTTTTCGGTATAGTCCCCACCTCGTTTCGTTTCAGTAATAGGATATACGCTTCCCAAATAAATAATAAGACATTGCGTATGCTAATCAGGGATAAATTATACGATTTACATAAATTCACGGTAATATTCATCTTCAGCGGGAATAGAACTGATTATTTTAAGCGGATGAGTGGACCACTGACACCTTTGCTCCTTATCGATTAACTTATTTATTGTTTAACATCGCTACAAGTATATATTTACAATTAATTGGTACATCAAGACCTAATTTCTTTAAAATAGAGTTCAGAAGTGAATTAGGCATTAAAATGATTTCCCCAAGGCAATTTGTATATGCTTTTAATGGAGATTTTTTATCTGACGACCACTGTTTTGTTGACATACTTTATACCGTCGTTGACGTAGTGACATTAATGAATGGCTGCAAATAGCAGGTAGACATTTATATTCAAATGAGCACCGACATCGACAATATGAGCCCCGGCCCGGAATTATTGCGAGACAAGGGAGGACCGCCGCCACCGCATTAGTTAAGAACTTTGGTACTTCTGCTTACCATTTCTATCAGGTAACATGGTTTTTGCAACTTCTTTGCGAAAAGTTTTGTACAAAAATGATTTGGTGTATTTCTTTGTACGCTACAAGCTACTTTACAAGTTGGATGTTATGTGAAGTGCCGTATACTAGTTTATAGTACCTGTCATGAAATTTTCATTTTGGAGCATTAACAGTTTTTACTGTGCACTTTAATCATACATTAATAAAGAAAACATTTCTAATTATAAGTTCTTATAATCAACCATTACCATCTCACTACTAGGGAAAAGCCCTCTTTGAAAAACTAAAGTAAGAAGAAAATTTTAATACTGAACTCACTTCACTTTCACTTCAATGAACCCTGATAAACACAAATAAAAGAGTGGACGGTAGACGACTTATTATACAATATTGGTTTTAGTGAATTTTTACTTGCATTACTACCTTTACGTAAACTTACTTGGTATAACGTAATAGTTATAGTTCTTTTAAAAAATTTACGAAAACCAATATTGTATAATAAGTCGTCTACCGTCCAATCTTCTATTTGTGTTTTTCAGGGTTCATTAAAATTAAACTATTATAGTAGACAAGAATTAAGCACAGTTTTGTAATACTTGTGGCAATATTTATTTACATATAAATTTGGAACTCTTGCTTGCAATACTCAGCAGATGTCAAATATACCAGCCATTTGACATGTGCTTATAATGAGTGCCGTTGTCCCGGCTCACTCATCCTGAACCTCTATTCAGTCTTAGGTTAGCTATTTTGTTCGCGTTGTTTTAAGTCGTTATTGTGTGCTAAACAAATTTTATTCTATTTTACATAAATATATTTACATATATAAAATTCTATTTTACATATAAAAAATACTCTCTTAAAAAATACATATATATAATACGTAATAGACTCTAGTTGCAAAAAACACAATCTAAATTATAGCTCATTAGGCATAACGCTCTTACGATCACGGAATTACCTACATATTTGCTTATCTTCTCGGAAAACGGAAACGCAATGTCTGCAACACGTTGCCAATAATATATTTTCCCGTCTAACAAAAGCTTTTCTTGGAGGTGAACACACTCAAACAAGATTCCGAAGTCAGCCATGGCATTGTTAGCACTTGAAAGCGGAGTACGCACACTCTGAGCAAACACTTAATTAGATGTATTACGCACAAAAGTAGTAGATGCCTACAATTTTTTTGTAGTGTTTTTCTGCACCCTGTGCTTTTGATTTCACTAAACCTGACAATATGCACTAAGTATTCGATTAATAAACATACTAAATGTAAGTTGAAAAGCGCTCTAAGTCGTAGTTGTCGCTGTTTATGTGGCCTTTGATATTGAACGTGCTTTGGAAAACTCATTAAACCGTTGCTTCTGGTTGTGATAGTCATTAGGCCAAATTAGATGCAATGTTGGGCAATTTGATAAATTCTGACAGCAGGACGCCTCTGCTATCTCGCTTGGTGGAGTCAAACCGGGTTTTTTAAAGATCTATTTGTTGGATAGTGGTGCAATAAAGTATCATCCTAATTATCGAATAGAAAAGTCATAGGAAAATACTGCAATTACTTCGCTACTATACCAATACCAATTCTACTGTTATAGCTGAATACAGAAAACGAAATTAAATATGTCAATCAATAGGGTTGAAGCGCTCGTAGCTCCGCGGTGCTCGGTGGTCGGAAACGATCACTGAAGTAAAGCAGAGTTTACAGAGGTCAGTCCTTGGATGGGTGACCGTTTGTGTGGCATTTGGTATTGAGCGCTTCCGTGCTTCGGACGTCACTTTAAACCGTTGGTCCCGATTACCACTAAATTTGGTAATCGTTAAGCCATGGGGCTTAACAAGATCTAATTGGGCGGCTTGAATGTGAGAGGAAGCTCGTTCTCAGCAGTAGGACATTAATGGGCTGAGATAATACATCAAAAGGATACTATACTCTCGATATCGGTTCCAATCCCAGCTGGTGGAAGAAGAAGACATCATAAGAAGTTGACAATCGTTAGAGCTGAATTAAGCAAAATGAGTATAAACTGTTACACTAAAAGACTATATTATAATATATTTTTGCAACAAAACACTCAATTAAGAGTATAGTAGGCTATCCACAATTAACTTCTCAGTGCGCCGTGCACCCGTTCCCCTCGCGGACATTAAGCTTATCGCCTCTTTCTATTTATGACCGTGAACGAGGCTTACTTCGTTTCAGTAATAGCCAATTTTAAAGACTGAACGAACCGGAGCAGTTATTGGGAAACTAATATACAGTAATTGCATTGCCGGTACGGCTTAAAATCTCGCCACTCGATTTTCTGAAGTATCAAAGCCGATTTCTGATAACATTTTAATCTCCCGAAGAATTTATTGGCAAACTGACATGTCGCTATCGGAAGCTGAATAGGTTTATTAAGGCGCTGAAATATTGCCAGTGAATTTGTGTGGCGTCAATTTTGCTGGTGCAAGTTAATCTTTTTAAGCGTGATGGAGCTTGAGCCTGGCGTGTCGCGTCGTGGTTAAGATATGACGCCGATTACCTATAGAGGCTTGAGCCGGGTGGGTTCGGTCGGTGCTGTGCTCAGCCGCGCCGCGTAAACGTTATTACTGCATTTACTTCATGGACCGCATTCACAACTTCGCCGTGCTAATGTCGCATATACATCGGCTAATGCGATTCAGCTCTTGATATTTCGGATAAATTTTATGAAAACTAATACACCGGCTTTAAAGAGTGTGGAAAGGTTGGTAATGTGGGATAGTAGAGTGACGGTTACGATAAAGTTGATATTACGAACTTTTATGGGTAACGATATCCACCCTCCAATTAGGTCGTGCAATGACAGTGGTATTAAAAAACTAAATACCACTGCTCAGAACATATACCACCCCCCCACATATACTTCCAATGTAATCAACTTCGAGTGAACATGGTTTTTCAACATTTATCAGGTCGGGTAATATACTAGTAATTAAATGTAACTGTAGTATTACAGTGACAACCGACAAGTATCCTATAAGACACCAGCGTATTGAAAAGTTCTCATTAACTTGATTATGTATAAATTTGGGAAGGCTAACTACAAACGTTTCGTGCACGAGTGAATCCCGCAATTCCTCGCACGGTTGTGCTCTGTGTTAATGAATTCGCCCTATGTATGTGACATTTATTCTATGCTACATTTAATTATGTACACCTAAAGAACTCGTTACTGATGCCAACACCGCCTCGGTTTCATTACGGCAGAGCAGCACTAAGCAATCAATTACCTTAATGGGAATAACAGAAAGAGACGAGGACCTGCTTTATAAATTGAGGTTTTCGATACGTATCGTCACGGCCGGGTTCATTACCGAAATTAAAGTTACGATGTAATTATTATGACAAATAAATTGTCGTTATTGGTATCGTCTTACTGACAATTCGACAGCTGAATGGATTGGAGATCATAATTCTAGCATTCAAGCACGTGAACTACTTAAACAAATGTTTGTCTACTGCTTTCATTTTATCACATACAAGTGACAGCACTAGTTTTTAATTGAATCATTTCAAGAAAACGACTTTTCAACATTTTTTCTAGAATTAACGTTAGTTATTTTTAACGCAAACATTATTATATCTTGATTTTTTTTACGAAATGCAAAGCGTAGGCTGTGTTATAAAAAATATTCTTATTTCTTTACTATAGAGCGATGTTTTTAGTAACGTGAAAGAATAGCATCATAGACTTTTAATGTCAAAGTTAACTAAGAATGTAAAGGTTCATAGCTTTTAATCATGACAATTCAAAAAACTATTGCTGGAGACTTCAAAGAGGTTTCTTGTCAGCTCTTGCAGCAATGAATGGGCGCCATCAATTAGTTCGATCCATTTTGAGAAGCCTCAATAGCAGCCCTAGTTTTTCATGCGTTTCCAAACTCTCTAGATTAACAGCCCAAATACGAGTAGGCTTCTGATTTTTCAAACTCAACGCTGTTTAGTGCATGTTTACTAATTTAAATCTGTTACGTAAGTGCGCCCAAATCATTATGGCTCCCAAAGGTTACATACCGCTGTCGCTTACCGGGAACTGATACGTTGGTCAGAGCCTCGCCCGTTGATCTGCAGGTGCACCACATTCAGGTGAGATTGGCTTGGGCTCGTTAGATGTTGGTATATACACCTTATAGGTTAGATTTATACACTAATCTGCAATTATATTTAATGTTCAAAATACAAAATATTATTTGTAAAGAGAAAAACGACATTATAAAAACTGAATTTACAAACTTTTTAACCTTTTTAGCTACGGGTAGTAGACACATAGCGACATTTGGAACGAAGAGCGAGAATACCGAGATCTGAGCTATATTGAGTGCCAATATTGAAATAGATACGTCGTTTTCGTCGTTTTCGTTCTTGTTTCAGCTGTTTATCTAAAATTGCGTGAAACAGCTACCATCTCTCATCTCATAAGGACAATGTCAAATGGCACAGTTCAAGAGATAAATTGTTTGTCACCAGAGAAATTATTTGTCCAAGACAAAAAGATAATAAATTATTTCTTGTCTTATAAGTGAGCTTGAAAAAAGTGTCGTCTTAGCGGCGCAGTTGAAGGGGCCATAATGGGCAGAGACGTGCTAAATCTCGGCTTAAGCCATGCCGCTACAACTAAATTGGTTCCTTTTCGTCGTTAGCTTATCTCCAGGGTAAGATATTGACTGTGTCGTCTTTAACGACGCATTCTTGGTTCTTTTCCTGATGTATATAAAATTCCTAATAGAGAATTACGAATGAAAATATTAAGCAGCAATTTTTTTGAATTATTGGCAACATATAAGTAAGTAGTATATAAGTTGCTTTAAAGAATTTTCAAAATATAATACTCTTTACGAAGCACCGCTCGCCGCGACCAAGCTCTTAATCACAATTCGATTAGTTTGAAGACCTTTGTGCTCTCGTCCTTGTAACCTCTTTGATCACTGTTTTCATAATATCGTAAACGAAATAACCAAATCTGACCTTAATAACTTTAGATACCGATTTAGATTTCCTTTCACTTCACAGAAAATACGTATTAATAAAGAACTCTGTAGGAGAAACGTTTGCTTCAGTTGCAGAAAACACATTAATCTTGAATTAATAATCATAAAAGAGTTTAATTATAAAATAAAATTTAAAAAAAAATCATGTGATTTTAGCGTACACCGAGAGGAAACCAGCAGCGACAAGCATTGACAAGTATGTCAATGGCATTAACCTACATAGTAATGTAAGTTCTTTCTGACTTTTTTTGGTGTCTCTAATATTTTTATTTTACGTATTGAATTATGTGTAACAGTTAGTGAAGTCTAAAACTGTATCAACCAGTACATGATCTCAAGACGTGGGAAGCTCGTTTTGTGTGAATTTGAAAGTGTGCAACGATAAAAGTTTTAAATTTGTGAACTTGTCTATGTACACGCCGTCTTTTAGTGTACCCTTGACCAAGAATCACTCTAAAGTACTGAAACGTCTGAACAAACATAGTAATAGAGTTTCAGTTTCAGAATTTTTACTTTTTTAGTTTCAAGTTACACTTTTTCTCACACCCCAAAGTCATGGTAAAGAGATATTTCCTTTCGATGTTCTTGTAAAATGAATACGGAACCAACAATTCAATGAGTATCATAAAGGTGAAAAACATTTTGTCGATATCTGTCGCTTGGAATACGACACGAAAAATTCTGAAGCTATTTGTGATTTCACTTGCCTCCACCACCCCTTTCAAAGTAAGTAAGCAAACGGAATTAATATAACGGAACTCCAATACGACAAAATATATTGTACGGTGAGCTTTAGTTGGATAAAACGTTTTTTGCAGCAAGAATGGTAAACATGAATGACATAATACGTATATGAACATTTTCTTATAGTTATTTGTAATCTTGTTATTGTAGTGGCGAGTAGGTATTTTTGTAGTCGTAGGTTTGTTTATTATCTTCTTCGAATTATAATTATAGATACTGTCAGCATGATATAGAATACCTATACGGTTAAAGATTTTATTATTTCTATTTTTTATAATAGAACATGTCTTCGTCAATTGTTGGTCGGTTGATTATTTTTTCTTATTTATTTCCTTTTTTCACGTCATATTTAAAATTATACTTAAAATCGTATTGTTTGATTCTCTACATGTACGCGATATATAAATAAGTATGAAATAAATATTTTCTGACTATTACAACAATTATTAAGTTCCAAAATAAGTATCATAAAAAACTTGTGTGCTCGATACGGAATAACGGATGCATGAATGCTTATTTTTTGTAAATACATATTGAATATATATACTAGGTGAAAAAACCTAGGCCAAAATAAATATTAATGTCTAAACATACAAAGATTTGTCCTGTGTTGGAATCGAACTCACGACCTCGGGAGCGGAGTGCGGATATACTCGTCTCTACGCCATATCGGTCGTCAAAATATATCATCACTACTTATTATAAAACAAAGTAGCTTACCTCTGTCTGTCCCCTATATATGCTTAGATCTATAATCTATGCAACTTTATTTAATAAATAGAGTGATATATGAGGAAGGCTTACAAGGAAGTTACGCGAGAAGCCGCTAGTACATTATATCATAAAAAATATGTCTGAACATAATAAAAAAATATTGTTTTCAGAAAGCTTCTGCTTTATAGCAGTGGTGCTTCTAGATTTAAGTGCCGTTGACAAGTGTTTCGGTATGAAGACTAGCTTTAAGCTATACCAATATACCTATTATTAGGATAGTGGGTTAGTTTACCTCCAAATCATATCAATCTACGTAGATATTGCGTATTTTGTTCTCCATATGTTCCAAATCATTTTTAAAAACGTTAGAATTTCAGCTTAGTTCTTTTATCATTATTAGATGTTTGCCTGGTACTTGAAATATCGTGCTTCCACAAATCTAATATCTATTTATTATAACATGTATTAATCAGTAGCAGTTTGGGCCGTATGTATGAATCGCACTTAATTGTAGTTGCTGTCTTGAGCTGTCATGTGTCATACTGTTCAACTTTAACTGGTACAGAAATACAATTGACATTGTATTATGTGGGATATAACTATTCGAGAGCAGCTACTGTATGATACTGGGGTTAAAGTATTATGGCGAATGTAATAAGGTTTTACATTAACTATTATACTTCATTGTACATTTGACGTCAGGTATGACGTGAGGGTCAATACATCCCTTTATATACAAGTGCATATTAGCATACTAGCGGCCGCCCGCGTCTTAGTCCGCGTGACCTAAGGTTTTTTTTAAAAAGCGTGTTCCTGCGGGAAAATAAAAAGTAAATAAAAAGACTTACATTAACGAATAGATGCTCGTTAATGTAAGTCCCACAAAATCAGACCATCTATTTTCATTGTCTATTATCCATGGTACACTTGCTATGTTGGTGGCTAAAAAGCGCTATGTAAACTCTCAAAGATATTTTTTTTAATGAAAAATTATGTATTGAATTTAGGCTGAGATGGAGCACTTATGTACGTCAAGATAACTAATTCGTCCATTTACTGCGAACGGACCTTGAGTGAAGAAGTATTTGGCAAGAAATTCGTCAAGTTTGTTCTCGCGTCATAAGAATGATGGAAACTCATTTAGAGTACCATTACTATTTGGTAAAGTTCAGACGCAGGCGTTTTAGTGATAGACAATGAAACTCTTCAATTATTGAGGATAGATCGACCGCGATTGCCGCGATATTTCATTAATAAATTACATTATAAAAAGAATATAACATCAGTCTCTTACAAATATAACATTCACAAAAAGGTAATCTTCCTGTAATTATTAACAAAATTGAAAGCAAATTATAAATAATTCCTTATCTCGTGTGTCGTAAGCGTCAGCTGTTTATTGCCAAGTGCTACTGAAACTTCTAAACCAAAACGTTATGTCAAGGAGAGTTTAGAAGGGGATCAATCAATCATTTCTCAAATCAGGGATATTAGACTTATCAGAAATGTATTTTTATCTCGAATAAGCTCGTGATTACAGTAAGTCAAATTTGAACATCCATCTGAAACGTTATACCTTTTTCTTTTGGTCTATTTCTGTTCCGTCGGTGCAATAAAAAGGTGCCACTCGCTGTCTTCTGTACTCGTGAGGCATATGCATTGCTCAAGAGTGCATTATAAATAAAGCTTATAATCTGTACTCTCTATGGTATATGCTTAGAGCGACTAGGTGCAGAGTTGAATCCTCTGATGAACTTTAATATTATTAGAAATGTTGTCATTTCAAACTATGCTTGATTTACATTGTTCATGTTCAATTCGTAAATTTTATCTACATTCTATATGAATTTTTCTAACGTCTGAAAGATATAATGTCTGAGAAAAAGACGTACAAAAAATACGTAATGTGAAATTAATGTGTAAGTCGATCATCATTCTGTCACGATTCACTGAACAATCGACCAACGAGAGAAAACAAAATACAGCTTAGCAAAGCCCAGATAGTCCGATTTCTGGCTGGAACATCAATACGGGGACTACGAAGTCCACAATACAAGTAAAATCAATTTAGCAAAGCCACTCTTGAGCCCCTCTGGCCCTCGAAGGTTTATTCACAAACCTACAGGAGCGATAAGTCCTTCAAGTTTATTTAGCTGTCTTTTAAGCCTTATTCACCAGTAAATAAGACGTAAGCAAGGTTTGAGAGAAGGTTTTTAACTTGATGATACTTTAGAGTTTGTAACAAATATTAATTACACAAGCAATATAATGAAAACGTGTTTCAATTAACAAAATATGGCTTTACATATAATTTTCTAAGAAACAGCTTAATTTAGATTAATAAATTTAGGACATAAAGTTTCTCTTACTGACTATATGTAATAAAAAAAATTATATGTTTTTTCAAATAAAAGAGAAGATAAATACAAAAACAGTTATGTATTTCAGAGTGTTTAGAGAATTTTTTGTAGTTTGTATCGAGTAGGTACAATTTTATATAAATGTGCATGATATTTCAAGGTGTAGATAATCATATTTTAATGATTTTATTTTTAAAATAATAAAAACATATTCTCTAATTTTTGGATCTTCAATCATTAAATAAGCGGTAGTCCATAACCTGAAGCATGCTCGACACTTGGTGTAAAAAAATCAGAAAAGTGAAAATATCATTAAAATATCCGACTCATTGATATTGAAAGAAAGCGTCGAGCTTTAGCTTTCTACTGCAATATGTTTGTTTTAAAAAATGTAGCATGTTACAGTGAACTGAAGTTCAAGGCACCATAACTACAAACAGAAACCAACGCTAAAAACGACACTCAAACGTCCATCCACACACTGACCTTTTCAAACGCTTTTTATCTTCAGTAATCTTATAAGTGCCACAAACGCTTCTAGAAACGTATCCTTCATAAATTATTATTATATGACATGGCTTTCATAAAATTCATTTGAGAAACCAACCACGTGTATGTCATTTTCGGGTCTCGAGAAAAATGTCGGAATTATGTTCAATGCTATAAAAACAAAGGACTGTATAAAGATGAGGAAGGAGATTGTTAAGCAAAAATGTATGAAGTGTCATAATAAAAAATGTTAATTCAAGTCCCGAGGAGACAAGCTTTTCAGTGAGAAAGGGCTGCGAACAAAATAATTTCGCTTGGCTACCGCTGATAACAAAATTTGAAACTCAAGATTTTTAAGCTTAACGAGTAGGTACTATTGTTTGTACGAAGTAATCTGGTTCTTTGAATTTTTATTTTTACTGACGAAAAATGTAGCATTAAATTAAATACAATGCCGTCGTGATGGAAATCAACATACGCAATAAATGTTGTTCTGTGCATAAAATAACGGAAATATTTTTTTATTAGAATTTATTTTTACCCATAGTATAAAAGCTCTGCTTAGCTAATTAGCTGCTTATTTCGGTACTAAATGCTGATTACTGGGAACATTTTCCTCTTTCAATTTGTCTCAACGTTTTTCACTATTGCTTTTTGTCGTTAGTCGTGTACGATTTTGTTACAACATTTTAGGAATAATTCAATTTTGAATTCTCAACCCTTTTTGCCGTCTACAGAAAAAACTATTTAATTTATATATAAATTTATAGATTGTATAATAACGGTTCTTGAATGGCGACCACGAATCAGCAAACGTAGTAGAGGGCGGCCCCCAACGCGATGGACCGATGATCTGGTCAGGGCGGCGGGGAGCCGGTGGATGATTCTTTGCCGCCTGCGGCAAAGAATCGATCTACGTGGAAAGCAATTGGGGAGGCCTATGTTCAGCAGTGGACTTCGAATGGCTGAAATGATGATGATGATGATGATGATAATAACGACAGCCAGGCACTACACCGAAGACATCCCGGACGTCAGCCTATACGAGATTAGGATGGCCCTGAAACAGCTGAAGAACAACAAGGCACCGGGTGAAGACGGGATGACAGCAGAGCTTCTAAGAGCGGGTGGTACACCGGTACTAAAGGTACTTCAGAGGCTCTTTAACACCGTCATCCTCGAGGGATGGGCATGGGCATGCATGGGCCAGTGGCGTGGTTGTACTTTTCTTCAAGAAAGGTGACAAATCTCTTTTGAAGAATTATAGACCAATCACGCTACTGAGCCACGTCTATAAGTTGTTTTCACGGGTCATCACGAACCGTCTCGGTCATAGGTTTGACGACTTCCAGCCTCCCGAACAAGCCGGTTTCCGAAAAGGCTTTTCAACCATGGACCACATACATACGCTGCGGCAGGTTATACAGAAGACCGAGGAGTATAACCACCCCTTTGCTTAGCGTTTGTGGACTATGAAAAGGCCTTCGATTCGATCGAGACTTGGGCAGTGTTTCAGTCCCTGCAGCGATGCCGCATTGACCATCGGTATATTGAAGTGTTGAGAAGTTTATACAAAAACGCCACCATGTCCGTACGAGTACTAGACCAGCACACGAATCCTATCCTCCTGCGGAAGGGCGTGAGACAGGGAGATGTCATATCTCCGAAACTGCTCACTGCTGCCCTGGAGGATGTTTTCAAAATGCTGGACTGGGGAAATTACGGCATCAACATAAATGGCGAGTATATGTCTTACCTTCGATTTGCCGACGATATAGTGGTCATAGCGGAGTCGCTTGTGGATCTGGGCACAATGCTCGAAGACCTCGACAGAGCTTCCCAAAGGGTAGGTCTCAAAATGAACATGGACAAGACGAAAATTATGTCTAATGTCCATGTTAAGCCTACCCCAATAATTATTGGAGACTCGGCTCTCGAAGTTGTCGACGAATATGTATACCTGGGACAAAAAGTCCAAATGGGTAGGTCCAACTTCGAGAAAGAGGTCAATCGTCGAATCCAACTCGGTTGGGCTGCGTTCGGGAAACTGCGCTATATCTTCTCGTCAAAAATACCTCAGTGTCTTAAGACGAAAGTCTTTAACCAGTGTGTGTTGCCAGTGATGACGTACGGTACTGAGACTTGGTGCCTGACTATGGGCCTCATTAGAAAGCTCAAAGTCGCTCAGCGTGCAATGGAGAGAGCTATGCTCGGAGTGTCCCTACGTGATCGAATCAGAAATGAGGAAATCCGTAGGAGGACTGGAGTGACCGACATAGCGAGGCGAGTTTGCAGGCTGAAGTGGCAATGGGCGGGGCACATAGCTCGAAGAACCGACGACCGATGGGGCGTCAAGGTTCTGCAATGGCGACCGCGAACCGGTAAACGTAGTAGAGGACGGCCTCCCACGCGATGGACCGATGATCTGGTCAAGGCGGCGGGAAGCCGATGAATGCAGGCAGTGTGGAAATCTATTGGGGAGGCCTATGTTCAGCAGTGGACGTCAGATGGCTGAGATGATGATGATGATGATGATAATAACGACAAAAGTATACAGTAAATATATTAGGATTTATTTCGTTTTAAACTTTTTATACAGCATTTTTAGCTAAGTCTATATCCATTTTCATTTTGGAACTCACCGAACTTATTCTTCGTTTATTAAAATTTGAAACAGATTTTAATTAATGTCTTAATCTGACGTACAATATCTATTGTTAAGTCCGAAACTAATTAGAGTCGTTATACCTTTAATGTTGATTGCCTCTTAATATGAAAATGAAATGATTACTGTTTCTGTTACTTTACAACAATGAAAGTTTATAATATAGATTTTTTAGAATAATTTAATTCGAAACCTATTCTACAGTACCTATTGCTAAGTAAGAGTGTAATTGACGCCGACATCCATTACCCTTTCAAGTCCCAGAAGTGTAGATGCGTCCCAAAGACATATTGTATTTATTTAACTGTCTAGCGAATAACAGATGCTCGGCTCCCTCTCAATGTCATTTGTCTGTGTCTCTTCTGTCTAATCATTCTAGCGCACATTTGTCACAACAGTTTTTGTCTACGTTACAAGCCAAATAACTCGACAATGTCATTCCAGTCATAATACCTAAATATTAACGGATGTCTGTTATGTAATGGTACTTCGTGGCTTGCTATTGTTCGCTGTTTTTTATTTCATCTCACCTAGTAAAAGCTGGTTCAGATAAGGCGTTTATATTAGCGCGTTTCGATCGTGAGTGCTGGTCAACCCGCCCTTAAAATGGCTATCTGGGTAAGGTCTAAGCTGTAAAGATGCTCAGTATTATTTATGATATGACTTGACGACTAGTATGGAGTAGTGGCGTGTATACTCGCACTTCGCTCCTGAGGTCGTGGTTTCGATTCCCACACAGGACAAATCTTTTGTGCATAAACATGAATATTTGTTCAGGTCTGGGGTAAACGTATGTATATTAAGAATGCATGTACCAAAAAAAACTGTTGTCTGTTATAAAGTATCCAAAACACAAGTTCTTAATGATACTTATCTTGGAAGGAAATAATTGGTGTTTAAAAATATTTATTTATTATTTCAAGCAAACCCTGATTAGATGCCGCTACCCCCACAACCGAGACCTGATGTCTCCGTATCCGAAAAACAGTATTGCGAAAAATGGCCGGACTTTACAGTGCTGTACAATGTTCGAAATAAATTTGTCAATAATATTTTCATCAATCCCATCCCCAGGACACATCCTGTAGCATCGAGAGCTTGCTTTGTATATTCAACCATTTTTAAACGAGACAAAAGGTCAATAACTAAAGCTCATGTATTATATCATAACAACCTACAGAGCTGTTATTACGAGTATGTAATTTAATTATTTGCAGTTCTTAGCAAATTGTAGCTATCCAAGGGCTTTTGTCAAAGGGCAAGACTATCCATAACTTTTTTTCCATGATTTTTGTTTGCTTTACAATATGAAGATTTAATATAGTTTTAAAACGCGTCTTCCTCGTTCACTACAGTAACGCAAAGGATCACAGTTGCCTTTCAAAAAACCCGTAAATATCTGATTTACAATACACATTTACTTTTATATAACTATGTGCTTGGTCCAGAGTTATTGGAAGTTTGTGAGTAGTACTTTTAACGTGACAAAGTACCAAAGTGTATTCTGTCAATGACAATACGATAATAATTTATGTCTTCGACAACAAGATAAGGGCGGGCCAAGTTCGCCTCGGTGCATACTGATCGACAGAGGCGCCATCACATTATCAGAATATTTCAAAAGCAGAATAAACAAGCCAATTGAAAATTCGCCCTATTTGCATAAAAAAGGAATTTGTTACGAATACGCATGAGCAATAAAAGGTCAATATTTATTTTAAATCGAACTTGTAGCATATTAAGGAAGCTCTAGAAAGATTCTTATAAAACAATATGCACATACAAAATGAATTAAGGTATAACGGTTACCGCCTATTTACCTTTAATCAAATACACACATATTATTAGGATCATGAACTCAGCCTATTTGCGTACTACTATTAGGCACGAGCCTAGAACCAAAGTTAGAGGATTTCGGGTCACATTTCACGCGAACCCATTGCGGGTTGGCGGAAGATTGTTACCGACGTAAATCAAAAAAAAAAAAAAAAAGGCAGGAGCGTCGCGTCCCCTGCTGTCTAACCATAGACCCTCCGAGAAGTCGGCCACACACGCTATGGTCGCACAAGGAGGTAGGAGGGGCGCGTCCACTGCGCCTCTCTGAGGAGGTCCTCCCAGTTTTGGTCCGGGGGACGTTGGCCGCAGGCGGGGTGTCAGACGCTGCAACCCAGGTACTGGCCCCCGCCTTTTTCTCCACAAGCGGCGGGCGTCGTCGGAAGATTTCTAGTAAGTATTACTGCTGGCAGTCGCGTCTGCCGGTGGTGAGTCCCACACCCCCTTTCGGTCCCCCTTTGGCCGGAAGGTAGTGCGTAAACGCATTTTGTTACCGACGTAAAACAAAAAAGAAAAAAAAAGGCAGGAGCGTCGCGTCTTGCTGTAAGAATTTTTCAAGTCGTCTAATAGCAACATGGAGTGATAGCCAGCACTAACAGCATAATATGCCTTAGAAAGCGCGGATCGATATTAACTGCGACACAAACGGTTACCCACCCAAGGATTGATCACAGTGAACTCTCATTTACTTTTGTGATCGTGTCTCACCGTCTAGTAAAAATAGTAGTAGTTGTCTTCTTTATGATCAAAAGGTTATATTCTTTAACAGCAACCGATATTTCTACAAACACTTTTATATTATATATGAGAGGTTCTTAGCTAGCTAATAAACATGGACTCATTAAAACTGAGTTTTTCTCATATTTAGTCATTTTCTGCGGACATTCACATTGTACTTTGTTCTTATTCAGCGGCATATGAACGCATTACGAAAGTCTAAGCTACAATAGAGAGCGCCATTACATGCACAATGGTCGACGTTTTATTTCGATATTGTTGCAAAGGGTAGTTCAGTGTATGGAAAATATGGCTTAACCGGCAACCATCATACGAAAGAGACGAGATTTCACGAAATGGTTTTCTTCATCTCAGCTTTATAACATTCCACTACTGGGCTTAGGTCTTTTAGAAAACGATATGAGAACTAAGAATTATATTATGGATCTATTTAATAATTGTTTTAACAACTCGTACACATAAAAATAAATATATGCAATAATGTGTGTTCTGAAAAATATTATCTTCCCCAAACCTATTAAAATAAAAGATTTGAAATTATGATCCCAAACAATAACATACACCTAACAATTATTGATATATACGAGTATAATATAGAGAAGATTTATTTTTAGACGAAATTATATGAAGATAAATTTGTATACATAAAAACAATTTTTTTTCTCTTAAATAGATAGTCGGCTGAAAAAAAATATACGAAGAAAATATTGTTCATTTTATGATTTACAAAACTACTATTGAACTGTTAAATATAGAAGAAATAATTGTTAAATTCATTGCTAAAATTACATTGAGAATTCATGTTAATATTTTTTAGTATTCAATGGTTTTCTGTTGACATTTTATAGAGTTCTTTAAAATTCAGCTGCATATACGAGTAGCCCAGGCCACAATACAGTCAATGGAAGGGCCATTACATGCAAAACAGCCACCGTTTTATTGCGATATTGCTGCAATGGACTTGCATTTTACTCTAAACTTATTGCTGACTTAGACTAAGGATGTGCTATGAATGGTAAAAAACATTTCAAAATATTAAAAATAACTAAGTAAAACTAGTTACTGAATTATGGGTATTCTTCATACTTTATCACGTAAATGTAACCTTAATGGGATAATTGGATTGAATTCTGTGTTTTCTGAACGAACTCAGATAGACATTCGAAGAGTTATTTCAGTTCATAATAATTTTATTATATTCCTTAGAATTTGGCGTAATGTATTTAATTTACTCCCATTGATATTTATGTGATTTACTGTTAATCACATAAATATCAATGGGAACACGAGGTAGCACGCACGATGTTTAATTATATTCTGTAAGCTCTAAACGAACTGAAAGGCAGATTGGACAAAAGAAAAAGATGTAAATATTTTTCGATATGTCTTGCTTCTTATACACACTTTATAGACACTTGTTATATGTTTCACAAATGTAAAGGGAAAATTTCCTTATTTCTTTGTCACCATCTGTTTAGGTCCCTAAGGTTGAAGGGTGATATTTTCCGTACCTTTGTGTTAAACAGTAGTCAGTTAAACTATCAATCATATTAAAAAATAGATATCTTGTTCGAGCTTCGAACATACATAATGTTCCTACTTTCACATTAGTGTTATTACTTAAATATATATGGTTAATGACGTTATTTCATATCTTTATTTATGTTAACTTTTTATAAAGACGTAATATAAAATCTTCTTATTAAAAAAAAACTAATACTGTTTTTGGCTTAGGATCTTCTTCTAATCACTAACTATCATTTTAAACAAAAGTGCTGTATGTTATCTTGCGTAAAAAAAAACAAAAGTGTTGAATATAAACATTACAAATCCTCGCCTCATGTAAGCGAATCCAACGCCCAAGGTAACGCTATGTAGGCCTGAGTCTGTACTGGCACTTGTAAAGCAAAGTCTTCAAGGAAGCGAATATATTTTCTGCATTGTTATTTTTAAAGACTGTCTCCTCGAAAAAGCATTCTCATAATAATAGTTATAATACTGCATGTTAAATGACAAATATTCTTTTTTTAAGCCTGAACATCGTGTAGAGCGAGCTGTTTGCTTAATTTAAACAGCTTGTGTTTGTTCATAAAGCGGTCCACGGGGAACGCTCCAGCATGTTATGTATGGGTTAAACTGTTTTCGTGGATAATCAGAACATAGTATCTTTAGGTAATTTATCACTAAAATACACAGTAACACTCGCTTAAATAATATTACTGCGGGAATTATTAATGTTTATTATAGTTATGCAGTCGTTTAAATTATATTTTTGTAGAAATATCTGTGCAGTGAGTAATAACTTGTGTACGTAGTTGTACATGACCTTAATCCCAAATACTACTATATTGATCGAGCAACGAGACGAAAGAGAAATTTACATGATAAAAAGTAAGCAAGTCAGTTAAAAGCCAATAATCATTAATAAGCCTTGCAAAGGAAATCCCGCCTATAACTGTCCGAGTCTCTTAAGCCCAGTAATATTGCTAGTTTCCCTTAAACCGGAGTAATGTATTTCGTAATGCAGTATCTGGCGGCGGAATACTTGGTAATGTATATCATATACATAAAAATGTAATAATTCAGTTATTCTCTCCCTATGAACATAAGTTTATTCTGACAAACTCTTATATTTATATATATTTATTTATTTTGGGCTCTTGCCGTTTCACACAAAAATATTACAATAAGACAAACTTAATTACGTATAAAACATTTTCATAGTCATTTGTAGTAAATATTATTTGAAGAAAATTCTTTATATACGTATAATAGTGGTACGCCACTCAAGAAAAATAACACAATATAGCAATTAATAAGCGTGACAATTTGATACATTATGGCTTGGGTTGAGGGAGATGAAATTAGTAAGAAAAACGGGGGTGTTAAACATAATATACATATACTTTAATATATAATCACAAATAAATACCATTACATTAACACAATTCATATTTTGTATTTAATGATATCTCTAAATATCTATTTAAAAATAACATGATAGAGTGAAATATCTCACATAGAAAAAAAAAAGGTTAAAAAAAATTCAAGGAAAGCCTGTAATTTTTTTTATAGGTGAAATGCAAAGACATGTAGGCATAAATATAAGCTCTTCAACATAAAACACCCATTCTACCTAAAGGTCTGGGAATTTCCTAAATAAACGTCAGAGCTTAAGAAATTTTCTTAGGAACACTGCCAATTGGATTTGCAAATCAATATATTCATATGTACGTTAAAATTCCGGGGCACCTTTTTTCTCACCCTAGATTTTGCCTGATCAAGATAGATTACTTAATCCGCTTTATTTTGTTTGAGCAGTTTTACTGCCGATCAAAGCTTCATACATGTCAAAGCAACTTTTGTTTAGAAATACCTTCAAAAGCTTTAAAAAAAAATATTAGGTATAAAGTTAACTTCTCTATTATAGTAATAAATCATTCTCATAGGGCCGTAATCTCTAATACAGCGCTTCGCATAGCCATAAACAATGATTAGAGCCTCATATTATATCTAGAAGATTACGAGTATACCTAGAAGCATAAAGTAATCTAACACAACGAAAAAATCATATATTTTGTAAAAGTACGCTTGAGTTCTTCATTGTCTTTTTTGGGTGTATATGTACTAAATAAATAATGAATTTATAGACACCCTTTTTATGTTTTTAAGCAAATTGAACTTCGGAAAATAATAATTAAACAAAAAATTTAAAAATCTTATTGTTTATGAAAAGAAATATTTATTAAATTGTGACGGTAGATCGAGATGCTGTCCACTCAAAGTCATTACATTTCAAACGTTAAAAGACAAGTCTTATTAAAATTATTTTTCCATGAAGAGGAGTTTAAGATCTCCTTAGTAACGAGGAACACAACGCTAGAGAAAAAACATAAGAGTAACATGCCGTATGATTGCAAACTGATTGCCTGTTTTCTTGAACAAAAGTGTCCCTAAACGCGAATTCCGCACAATACCTTTTTGGAACAAAGTTATAAATATGTGTATCTCTCAATATTTATAAACGCACACAAGAATAACACATTCGTTATAACAAAAACCTATAAACCCCCACTGGGTACAGGCTTCCTCTGGCAAACCAAAGTGATCAATGAAATGGTTAATAAAATCATACCCTAAAACGCTCTAGTGACAAATTTGCCATCAAGAAGGCTAATTTTCGTACCGTCTAGTCTCATCAGAAGCCCTGCGCTGACACTACATTATATTATAAGCAAAAAAAAATTATATGCACAAAAACTCTCAACTCCATTTAAAAATATGTACTACCTATTTAGGGGGATTTTCGAAAAGTAATCCATTTATCCAGTTCACATGAAAAAAAAAGAACTTAAAATGTAAATTACAACAAAATATCGGTTTTCCCGGCCATTAGCTAATTGAGTGTCGAATGGCGAAGCGAACGCATGGGAGCCACAGCCAAAATTATTACGGTAAAACATGTCTGTAAAAACGTATACTTTTTTTCTTTCTTATCTGCAAAAAATATTTCCATCGCGTTCACTTTCTTAAACTATGGGGTCTTAATATTTTTTGGCTACACATTTCAAGGACTAGTATAGTAAATATTCCTTAATGAACATAATATTTTCACAACAATATATATTTACGTTCATTCACATTAATGTATGTAAGACGAATATCACCTATTAAGCGTCTAAAATGAAATTTCAGGATTTTGACAATTTACCCAAGCAATTAATGTTATGTCGCGAAGGAGGCGCTAGACAGGCACCGGTGAAGGCTATTCGTCTGGTTCTGAAGTAGCTTCAAGCTGATATGAAGGACCGAATACAGAGAGATGATAAGCTTGGAACTGCTGAAAAACTAGCTAGCATTTAAAACTCATATCAGCATCAAAGTCAGGTAATTCTACTATTAACATTTCAGTGTGGCTGAATCCGTTGTCACGCCTGGCGCCCGGTACACCACGCGTGATGCGGACGCAATGGTGCGGTGTTCGACCAGTGCTGCAACGCTACTCGATCCCATATATTAATTAGCTCATTATCTATTGTATCGGACTGAAAAGGACCCAGTAAAATTAGTTAACTAGTTTCGGATCGGTAAAGAGGAGATAATATATTGCATGAAATGTAACAGTTTGGAAGCACTCGTAGCTCCGCGAAAACTATCACCGAAGTAAAAAATTCACTGATGACAGTCTTTGGATAGCAGACCGTTTGGGTGTATAGGTATCCTACCAAGACAAAAGGAACCTAAGCCACCTCACCTGCAAATGGTGCACCTGCCGATCAACGGACGAGGCTCTGGCGACCATAACTGTGTCCAGTAAGCGGCAATAGGCTCGCCACCTCAATAGTTAAAAGTGTTATTACGTGGGACTAACTTTATAATTGGCGAAGTGTTGGCGTATAATATGCTTCTGTCTACTCCATCGGGGAAACAGGCGTGAATGTATGTATGTAGCGTGGTATTTGAGCCAAAATCTACTAAATAAAACAGATTTTACTAAATACAATTTCGTATTATTAACGATCGTTAAAACAACCTTCATGATTTTAATATTATTACCGAAATGTTGTTTATTTTTTGATATGTAGTTGGGATATAAAAAATCAAAATATCAAAATAAAAATCAATAAAATACCTTTGTTAAATGATAATATAATTAACTTATTATAAATTTTTTGGTTGCTGGACAAAGGAATACTGTCCCTGCCGCAATTAACCGGACGTTTGTCGCCGCGGTCATATGGACCTGACATCAACAAATCGAGCACAACCCTAGGACCGGCACACAATATGTAAATCACGCGTAGTTAAAGGGATCCATTAGTTCAAAATTTAAATACAGAAATTTGCGATGTTACATGATGTACTGTGACCGCGAACCAACAAACGTAATGGACCGATGATTTGGTCAGGTCGGTCGGCGGGAACCTAAATTGAAACAAAAATAAAAGTTTAAAATTTAAAGACTACAAATCGACAAATAAGCTTAGCATAGCTAATCTTTGAAAGGATACACTTAACGTCTTCATCGTGTCAGCTTTATAAAGTCCAATGCCTTCCTAATAGGTTACATTCTGTTGGGGGTACTATCCCATAATCACAGACGGGTTGATGATCGCAATTCAAGCCAGTAGGATTACTCTTCGTCGACTCTTACGATTTCCCGTGAGATGAGAGGGGGTGGCACTACTCTAGGAAGGAACCACAGGGCACAGTCTTACTTCATACATTAAGAAATGAATCGTCATTGGGAACTGGTATTCTCTTCAGTCTTTAAATGGACATGTCCATAACATTATTATGTGCTTTACTCTGGAGAGTGCAGAAATGAACTTTACAGTCTATTCATCAAATAACTATAATAACTCATGTATCTGTTAGAGGGACTAGAAAATTATGCTAGACAAGTTCACTACTTTTTGTACTCCCAAGTTCCGTTCTATCCAAAATGAATAAGTGCCCTAGTTTTATAGTAACTGTCATAGGAGTTTGGTACAGGCGAACTTCCTTGAATTCCATTTTCACTTTGTAAACAGGTTAGGTAGGTTAGTTTTTTGATAACTAATTAGCAATGTTAATTCCAATCTCCATAACAATGTCGTGGTTCGCATTGAAATGCAAAATTCACTCAGAATATTATCACAGAATAAATCATAAACGGTGATAGTTGGAAGTGCATTTATCATGTCAAAATTAGCTTACGACAGCCAAACGCGGATACATTACGCATACGACGCGCTGGGTCTTGTGTCACGTGGGTGACATTTGACACTCGCGAGCCAACTGCCGATCAAATGGCATCCAATTAGAGAGTAGCTTTTCCGACCGTTTTATATGTTGATTGGCCAATTTCAGTCTGATATTTTGTTTTATTATAGATATCAAAAAAATAACGTGTAGTTTTATTGCAGCAAAATCACATCACTTTTTATTAAAAAATAAACATTTTCCTCGTTACAACACTTTATGGTTGTGTGGCAATAACGTGAACTATTTTATTTGACACACCCCACTGCGAATTATTCTGTGCTTGCTCTCTTGTTGTTTTCTTTGCTAATGTGTATAAAAAGTTGTCTTTTTTTGGCAAATAATGCAAGAAATAATGATGACGACTATAAAGAAGTTCCAAAATAAATAATTTAAGTTTAAAAACGAGCCCACATTTTTATATTTTCGATTATTTTTTTTATATTTATATTGAATTTTGACGTTTTCAAGTACTATGTAATAGTTTATAAAATAAATAATTTTTGACTTTTGATACTTAACTAGGAACTAAATAATTGATGTGATTTTTAGAGAATATTCATTTATTGAAACGCCTTACTTACTTTGGGTCTTTAGAAATGCACCTTGCGGGAGAAGGATAATTGACTCTAATAAGAAAAAGCTTAGTAAATCTTAGACTGATACATTAATTATTTGTCCTTTAATTATGTGTAGGAGAGGTACCCTAAAAGCCAAGAAGAGACGCATAAGCATTTCTTGTTTACCAAAAACCTTAAAATCAACGAATAGTTGTATGCAAAAGTGTAACAACGGGTGCAAAAGAATATTTAATTTAAAGAATATTAAAGCCTAAGCCAACCTCATCAGCAAGTGGTGCACCTGCCGATTAACGGATGAGGCTCTGGCGAACATAGAAGTTCCCGGTAAGCGGCAATAGACTCGCCACCTATTACGTGGGACCAGGAACACAAATGGCGAAGTGTGGGCGTATAATATGCCTCTGCCTACCCCTTTAGGGAAACGGGTGTGATTTTATATATGTATGTAAAATAATATTTGAAATCACATTTATATACAGGTTTAAAATACACCTTCTCGTAATAGTTTCAAAACATAACTATGAACAATAATTTGCCCTATTTGTTTATTTTAGTACGTAATGCTCGAATGATATTTCAAATATATAAAATATTATATATAAATAATAAATATTATAACATATATTTTGTATATTATTACCGTCCTTTAACTGGAGACGACAGTTATCTTACAATGTAAGGCTATAGGGGATGGCATGCGAACTTATAGTTTGAATAAATATTTTTTTTTTTAAATTTCATAAATTCTGAATTAATTAATATTAATTAATTAATATAACATAGATTGTAGCCCAACCTTACAGCTGTGAAGAAGGCCATGTTTCCAGTTTCCGTTATGAATTTCTTTGATGACATTAGGGACAAAATAATCCCGGAGAAACATTTTGTGAAACCAGAGGAATATTTGCATCGAAACTTCGGCCACCTTAACCCATGACATTTCTTGCCTCGACAACGTTTTTTTGGAGGTCGAGACCCTCAGAACATCAGAATATTAATGAACATCTGTCGCGAAGGATTCGCAACAAACTTGGCTTTCAATCTATACGGAGAAAAGGAATAAACTTTATATCATTTATGCCAGACATTTTTAATAATAAAATTGTATTAAATTAACTTTACGTGCCCCATTTGTAACAAAATGGCGTAACATAGCATGAGGTAATTTTACTGTAGCAGTTGTTAGTTTTAGTAGGTTGGGAAAACCTTGCGCGGTTTTATGTAACCATTTTTACAATATGGCTTCCAAAAAAGTCGTGAACCTAATTTTAAGAGTCGCTAGTGATGTAATGATAGATACTATAATTATACTTATGCATCCATAATGAAATGAGGCAAGCAGCTTTTGAAATAAATTTTAATATCCAACGGAATATCAACAATATGCATGTATGTAGAAATTAATATAATATGAATTACTTTATAAGCGATTTCATAGCACAAGATAACATCACAACATCTCTTATATTTTTATGTTTCCATATAGATCTGTGATGATTACGTGTGATTTTTTTTGAAATGCAAGCTTTTTACCCAATAATTATTCACGAATAGATTTATATTTTTAAGTAATATTTGATTTTTGTGATAGATAGACTAAAATAAGCTTGAGACACTATGGTGCTAGTGATAAAATCTTAAATACTTGGTAACTAACAGAACAGCTAGTAACTATGTTGGCTTCAGCGGTGTACGCCTTTCGCCAAGTTAAAGTGTACCGCGCTTAAACGAACTTAGAGTAGCTTCTAAGTTGTTAGGTACATTTTCAGGAAATTTGCTCTGCGAACATCAACTACCTATTACAGCTCAGGTTAGCAGAAATTTGTTCGTTAAATTATGTTTATAAAATTTTAAACTTTAATGTTTTCAAAACTAATATTAAATACATTATTCTTACAATATGTTTCAACTTACTAATAATAACTAACCTGATTTAATATTATATTTGTACAATATTGTACATTTCTTTACTTAAAAAATTATACCTATTCTGACATAAAATAATCGTTTCACACTATACGCCTACTTTTTATGTAGCATTAAATATTATTTTTGTTTTATCTTAACTTTAGTAGAGATGACGTAAGCCTTAAAAATATATTAATGTGTATTTTGCATTCTTCAAAATAACAAAAACTTTTTGTAAACCACAACTATCTAAATGGTGTATAATGTTCATTGATATTTTAATTAAATTATTGAAAAACAAAATAAATCGTTACTGGTGCGAGGTCTTTTTTACAATATCTTTTAGATTACTTTAAACAAACCAAACAACAATTTGATATAGTTACTTACTTTGAAACCTGTAAACAGAATACTTTTATTCCATTTCTATATAAATAATTATTTTAAATAAAGAGGTTCGTTGACGAAATCGCTCTAAGAATTCTGAGCACTACTGCCAAAGCCAAACAAAGGTCAAACAAGCTTACAGATAGTTCACTTTGATGTTGTGAAGGCCGGACCTTTGAGCTCGCTCGGGTCAAAGGTAAAAAGGCAGACAGACATCAAAGATAATAATTGAAGACTTATTAAAAGATTTAACATAGCCACTTGACCCTATAATTTCTATTCATATTTTTTTGTTTTATTGTGGAATTGAATAACTATAAGTAAGCACTGTAAAGAAATAAATGATACCATTGAGGATAAGACTAATGCTATATTTTAATACTGATGTGGTGGATAAATTTTGATTATCATAATTACGGGCCCACTTTTTAATCTCCAGTGAAATTTTATTCATATAGATATATCTTAATATTTCTATGTACATACAAAACATTAATCTAAAATTCGCGACTTTACTTATGACTTTTGTTTTTGTGGGTTATTCATACAACTGATATCTTTCATCTAACGCTACAAAAATTGGCCTGAAGATAAATAAATATTAAAAGAAAAAATAACAAAACATCTACATTTATGAAGATAACAAGATAGATAAATATTGATTCAAAATACGATGGTTTATGACATTATAAATCAATAACCTCTCACCTCGACGAAGCCTTAACAAGATCCGTTTGAATCTCACCTGTAAACAAACGAGGGCACATTTTGAAATCCTTTCTCACCAAATCTTCTTAGCCGAGGCTTAAAATAGGCCAAGTCTCTGCGCTTCGCCTTTGTAAATCCCTCGCGAGACCACTCAACCATACCAAGGTAAACGTTTTTCTCTTGATAAATCTTAGTTCAAAGTTGAGTATTGCACAACATATGTTTCCGAGAGATACAGCTCTTTGATATAAGGTATTTTATTTCTAAGAGTCGTTTGAGACGTTTACCTGATGTGAAGTGATATCATGAGTGATATCACTTCACATCAAAAGTCGCATAATTTGTTGTAGTTTTTTAGACACATAAAGAAGTCGCATAATTTGTTGTAGTTTTATTTATTTCTTACATACTCGTAATGCAGACGCAAAGAGCTTTTTCTGCAATAGACGTGTCTTAAACAATCACCTTCATCAGCCGATTAAGTTGCGACCACCAATGTAAGTTATATGTCACACTATTAAAATATTTTCATTGAAGATACACAAATAATTTAACCAGATCAACAAATAGCAATCAGCAAAACATAATCGATCGTTTAGTGCATTCCACCATATTTTACTCATGGCCGTGGTTAACGGCTTTCTTTACTGAGCTCTGTTATGGCATGTTATTGCTCGATATAGTTGTACAAGGATTCTACCCTCATCTTTGGAGTACTTGTGAAACCAATCAGAATAATAAACCAATACTAGTAAGTGCTTTTTTTAGGTAAGTCTAAGCCAAAATAATAAAATAACAAACTACAGTTAAATAACTATATTTATACTTAATTGAGTAACAAACAACAATAATAAATGTAATTATGTATATTAAAACGATCCGTATACAAAACTCCGGATAATAATAAATTGTAAAACATAAAATAATGAGAATAGTAGTAATGAGAATAGTAATAGTATAGTAATGTGCATTTTGATATCTTAATAGTCTTAATAATAGTATATCTGGTTAGCACAACTCGAATATACATTATGTTTAGTGTACTAATGTTAGCGGGACTAAAATTATGCAACACGCCTCCATGCCAGCTCATATGAAAACATAAATTAGTCAGGTAATTAGGTCATCAGATATGCACAGTATTCCCAAAACAACTGTATGTTAAGTTGTTATCTTGGCTTTTGATAATTTACTGATTTTTATTGACCACTTGAAATATCATTATTTGAATAAATTATGTATTATGTACCAAATATCATGAAAAATCTTTTTTTCATCTTGTAGTAGTCTCCTATTGGATAATGTGTCTCCCCGTCGTGTGTATACTTCTCCCTGCAACTGTGTTTTGAGTTAAAGCAAAGCGCTCGTAACTCCATGAACCTAGGTTGTAGGAAACGATCACCAAAGTTAAGCAAAGGTCACAGGGGTTAGACCTTGGATTGGTGAAAGTCTGTGTGACATTTGACAAAAAGTGCTTCCGTTCATCGGAAAACTTTTCTAGACGGAAGTTCAGGTAATCTCTAAACACTATAGTAATAGACAAAGATAGGGGTCATATTTGATTGCTGAAAATTTTTGTTTTACGTCGGTAACAAAAGACGTTTACGCACTGCTTCCAATGGGGGACCGAGAGGGGGTGTGGGACTCAAACTGGCAGACGCGACTGCCAGCAGTAATACCCACTAAAAATCTTCTGACGACGCTCGCCGCTTGTTGAAAAAGAGGCGGGGGCCAGTACCTGGGATGCAGCTCTGGCGGGGTGCCTGCGGCCAACTTCCCCCGGATCAAAACCGGAAGGATCTTCCAGAGAGGCGCAGTGGACGCGCCCCTCCTACCTCCTTTTGCGACCATAGCGTGTGTGGCCGACTACTCGGAGGGTCTATGGTTAGAAAGCAGGGGCCCCCTGCCCCCGCTGCCTCAGACCCTCATGGTGCTGCTGAACGGGCCCCCTTGGCCCGCCCGCTGCGCCCTCCACAGGTCCCCTCGCTAGTTTCCCTCGCGGTATTCAGTACTCAGGGCACCCAGAGTCGCCAATCTCTGTGTGTTACCTTTTCCCGGCCTCCGGGAGGTACCCAGGCCCCGCACCACGCCAAGGTGGAGACCGGGGGGGCTCAAGCCCAAGGCAACTTAGACAATGCTAGATGACTGGTTAATTGGTAGAAAATGCCTTGTAGCATTACAGTTTTATTATCTTTACAAAACATTTTTAAAAAACAATCTAATAATAACTAATATAACAACACCCGAACTCAACAAAGTTTCACAACTGATTAATATTTTAGAAATAATACTAAAACAAACGGTAGGGTTTGTTTTAGGAAAAGGGTATCACATAATATGAAAATTTCCATATCGGATAATAGCGGTGGCTTAACACTTTCAATATCGGATTAAAAGGTATTAAGTAAATACTAGGCCGGTCAAATGAAGTTGAAAAAAAAAACCAATTTAATAAAGTATTTTTGGTCTCTTAGTTTTAAATATAAGCTGCGCAGATTTAATATTTATCGCAATAAACTCTTTTGAATGTTTATATTTTATATACTTTTTTTCAAATTCAGGTATACCGTTATTTTCATTAAGAACGCAATAAAATTGGGTATATGTACTACCCGTGAATACCACTGAAAGATTGCAGTGCCATATCATAAAGCGCGCTGTAAAAATCATGAAAAATAATTACTTCCCTTGGAGTAATAATGACAGCAGTGCACTGTCAATCATTACCTTGTAAACTTTAAATAATGAATCGATGATCCTCCTTCGAAATATAAATGATAACTTATTAACAGGAGTACGTGGCTTAGCTCGTTACTATTTATAACATTTGAATCTATCATCACCCTTTTTTTGAGTGATCAAACAAATTGGACTATTTGTAATTTGTAATAAGATCTTTGGGTGTCATAAATATGATTTATTTTTTTACGGTCATATACAAAATCACTGATGTGCATTTTGTGTAATATGCCGATTACCTTGTTTCATTCTTCTTTATTGCTTTTCATAAATATTTTGCTTACACATTGTAATTTTTTTAATGACATAAATGCAATAAATTTTAAAAAAATCGTATATATCTTCGTACATATTACTTAAACTAGTTTCTCATACACTTAGACTACTAATAATTATTGTTATAAGCCGAATAAATAGACAAAATGACAGATATAAAAGACATAACCAATTTTATGAAAGAATATCCAATAAAGATCTGCCGTTTCTTACAGGCTATTCTAATGTTTTAAATTCTTGTTAATGTTATGTGATATTGCATTGTATAGCATCACAGACAAATGAAGATTGTAATTTAAGAACCTAACCATGTTTTACTTTCGCTTAAATATGTATTGCTTTTTGATAGTTTTGATGCATGTAAGTGAATCTAAGCTTTGTTATTTCAGTGTTATCATATTTAGATTCTTTATTATATTTATTTCATTTTGAAGTTTTCAAGTACTATGTAATAGTTTGTAGAATAAAACATTTTGAAATTGAAACCAAACAAAAAAGTTTAATGAATTTAACTTTATTTTAACAAGGACCATCGTTTTATTATGCGTGTTAGGCGCGACTTCCCCTCAAGTATATTTACTTTTCTCTGTTCGATAGCCCGAAGTATAATAAGCTCTAAATCTTTTTTATAGGATTCTTTCGGTATTTCCAGTACCACATAAAGAGCACTTTTATAGCTCTTATAAATTCAGGCTGCCCGCGGAATGGTATACTATTTAATAAATCTTGTTGTCATTAAGAGAGAGACGCACTTTAGCATTTATCCATCATCCTAGCCCATTAATGTCGGGCGCGAGCCTTCACTGAGACCAAGTTAAGAAGGATTTAGGTCTTTGCGGCCCCAGTGCGGATTGGCGGAGCAGGTGTGTAGCGCCTCGCTGTCAGACCTTTCCAGGCCACCCGATAAAGTTATTAACGTATTTTCAGATCTCCACGCAATAACCAACCAACCAAACTGTATATAGTTATGTTTGTAAAAATTATGAACTGAATGAAAATAACCACTGTTTTTCACATTTATTTAATGTACAGCTCTCGCACTCGTAAAAGGAGGTTTATGTTGATCCAGGATGTGCTCGAACTGTGCGCAACATTTAAGAAAACCCGTTCATTCCTCCGATACGTAGGAACGTTTACTGTGTTACATTTGTATAAACCAATAGCGGAAAATGGTATAACTATTGAAACGCATAATGTTTTTCGTCCTTATGTAAAAAATGCTTAATGTTAATATCTATAACTCTTTATTGCATTACTTGATAACTCATAGTTTTATGAGTCCGAAATATGTATGTCATAACTATGGCTAGACATAATTTTAATATTAATAAGTAACAAAAGGCATAATTTATGTTTGGCATAATATGTAAAAGAAATAATTATGCAAAGACACCTCTCGAACCTAATCTGTCATGTTAGCCTTCCTATTTGAGAGTTAATTAATGCAGCAAGCCTTTAAATCCATAAAAGTTATACGTTGTTAAATTATGCGTTGTAAAGTATGATTAGTGAAATAATAAACTGTGAATGTAATGATTATAGTTTTCAATATTATAAATTTCATCAATCCTTTTATTTTCATTTTGGTTGGAAAATCATCAAATGTTTCAACAATCCTGCGTTATAATGTTTATGCCTACAAATATAGATGCCAAATAATAATTTGCTATATTTTTTTATGCCTTATGATGTAATATGTCAATCGAAGTTATGACAATCAACGGTATGCGTTTCAAAGTGTCACCAATGAAATCTGATAGTTAAGTCATTCATTAGGGAGAAAGACAAATCACTAAATATCGAACACTAATTATTTTGTGTACTTGTACTATTAACGTACTAAACCGGTCGGTGTTTAAAATGAAATACCGCAAGTTGCTGTTAAATAACTACATCCTAGCAACTTGGCTTGCGTTAAGCGTTACTTAAATATAGTTTATAAAAAGTCGTAGCCATTGAAAGACTGCTTACTTTAAGTGCGGCTTAACCTCAGTAATCGTTTACCGCTATTTAGTCCGATAGCGCCACGAATGCTTAATTATAATATTTTCTAACATTTACGACACGCTGAGTTAAAGGTCGTTTACCGAGAGCTGACACGTACACTACAATCACAAATTATGTTTATGATATTTTAAAGCGATAATTTCGTAGCGACACAAGCGCTTCATATGTCATTCAAAATCGTTGTTTCTACTGCAATTATAAAAAAGGCTTCAACAGGACTTTTAATATTTACCAGTACTATGAAAGAAAAAAGGTTCCCCAATGTAACAAGGATTCCTACAAAATATTGCTTTTTTTCCTCCCGCATAATGAGATTAAATTTTACTAATGAAACAGAAAATGCGAATTTCTTCAACAGAAAGTGAATTTGCAAAATAGCTTTGAGCCATTTCTCTTTGGTACTATATTCTTTTTTTTAAGCATGCTTTTCTTTTGAACCGACTTGGATAATAATTTTCTTCGTTGTCAAAATTATTAAAGTGCTATTAGTATTATGTAAGTTTTTAACTTATTATTTTATACCAACAATGAAAAAATGCAACATAATATATCGAAGGCATTAATCGATTGTGGGTGTATAGGGATCCTACCTTGACCTAAGGAGCCCAAGCCAACCTCACCTGCAAGTGATGCACCTGCCGAGCAACGGACGAGGCTCTGGCGAAAATAATAGTGCCCGGTAAGCGGCAAAAGGGTCATGTGGGACCAACCATATAATTGACGAAGTGTGGGCGTATAATATGCCTCTGTCGGTCTGTTCGGGGAAACAGGCGTGAATGTATGTATGAATCGATTGTCATTATTGAAGAAAGTTTGATTGAAAGGTCGACAATTCAAATGATCGATATTTCACTCGTCTTTTATAATTTTCAACAAATCCGTCAACACTATTAGTGAGTCTTTATTATCATCTCAGATAATTAGCGACTTATATCTGGGCTAGCTTCCTATTGGCAGAAGCAGTTGTGTGAAATTCCACTGTCCCTATTTTCAGGCTGCTCAGGGACTTTACCACTTCAGGGTCACAATAGTTAGCTCGGCTTAACTAACTCGCAATAACTAGACTAACCCAGGATTTAAGACTTAAAAGGCCTCGTAACACAAGCGCCATATGCTCTTCACGAGGGGTAAACTAAGTGATAACCAATTTATTTAAAAATTTCTCCGAGAACACATGCACTGTTATTCTTTTGCATGTACATTATATATCTGGAAGGCAACATCCAAAATTTTGTCTTCAAGAATAAAGGCCTTTTTCTTTAGGTGGATTACATTTGAAAATGCTCTCTCCAAAAACAATCGCGCTGTAACCCGCAGCCTGGCTGAGACGTCATCGCTCGGCGTTTGAATTTTAAAGGTTCCACTAACTTCTTAATTGAAATTCTTAGAGAATGCCTGAAGTGTCCGTCAACGTTCACTTGCGGGCTTTCTTACATTTTCATATTAATTGTTGAAGTTATCATCCCTTGCGACGAGTAAAAATTATGGATGAGATATACAAAATTTTCGAAGAAAACACTTCATCCATAATAAATTAGTTGATAATAATAACAGCTTTTATAAGAGTACCATGACTGGATTCAGATTACCATTTAAAAAGCAATAAGTTATATAGAGTTATGCGGCTAGCATTGGTCTCATATTAGGGGAGATCAGCATCGATGCCAGCTAGGTGAGAATTATGATAGGCAGAACATTGCCCATATACGTCGATGCCATATAAATAACCACCGTTCAGTACATTGAGTAGACCACATAAAAACTATACGTATAAATACATACACAAGAAGGAGTGGGCAGAGACATATTAGTATAAGCACACACATGGCTAATTGTATTCACAATTTCCCCATTTTTGATGAAACCATGGACACGCCTATAAATCGTTGAAATAAGAAATATAGAAGACTATTCTAATTTGTAAGATTAATCAACAACCAAAAAAATTGTACTTCGCATGTATCTCTACGATTAACCCATTTTCTAACAAAGTTACATTCCATAAGGTTTGTTTTAGATTGTTTTTGTTAGTGAATGCCTTCGTGTATATATCAATATATAACTATGATATAGGTGTTATTACCCCGTTAATAGAAAATAGTTAAAGGGGTAAAAGGGTGTTAATATGGCCTTTACGGGTATTCTGGTTAGGTGTATTGTGATATTCATGAAACAATGTTGTTATGTTACGAAATTTTATACGTAGGTTTAGGTCATTATAAACACATTTAAATACTTATAAACTCCACTGTATCTTCTTTATAAGTAACTAGAAAGAACAGCGCAAATTTTAATTCCTTAATGTTTTTCTTTCATTTAAAACACAGCTATTTACCTACTTCTTCCTTTAATAGGTCATGCATTTCTCAGTGCTCGTTTAGCGTAATATGAAGCAAGTAAGCACTTTTCAAGTTTTACGAACTCCAGAGACATTATTCCAGTGAGAACTGGGTTGACACATAAAAGTAAACTTGGCCACTAAACTGCCGTCTGTGCCAACGATGCACATTGTCTTTGTAAGTACGCCGAAACTAGACCACGTCGCGATTAATATAACTCTTTAGTCCTGTGATAACAATTTTATGCTTGAAATTAAGGAGCACTGTGGTTGATTGTAGATAAATTATGTAAATACTTGCATTACATATTGCAGGATCATTGATCATAATATTTGACTAAAACTATAATATATAATAGTTATTATTATGTTAAAATATAATATTTATCTAGTATAATATTAACTAGTATAATATTATCATAATAGTTTGATATAGTTCCACAACTTAATAGACACACTAGAAATAAATTGTTACAGCACTTCGTTCTGTTAAAGTTTATTTTCGATAACGTCATAAGTAACTTTGTTCCGTGTCTTCGTTTCCAGTGAATATTTGTTGTGGCAGAAATGAACCAGTTTGTAAATAGAATTACATAAGGTTGGCTCCATAAATTCAAAACTCGCTTTATAATTACCTATCTGCTTGATTTATACCGGTTGCTCAATGATACCGTAATGGGAAAACGCGCCTCCACACAACGTAAGCCGAGTTAGAACACGATCCCTAATCTCAGATTCGAGGTGCCCCTGGGGCAAGCTAATATTTAAAAAAGTAAAAATAAAAAAAGTGCCTGCGTTGGGACAGGATCCTTTTTTAATCGCCGCAAAACAGCTTCGTAGGATATAAACTGCTTCGGATTGGGAAATGGTTTGGGTATTAAAAAAAGTTGGAGCCCCCGTGTTGTGTTGCGTGTGACGTCGTTTAATCACAGTGACAAATGTACCCGCCGCGGTGTCAGGCGCGTGTCGCCGCCACAAATTGATAATTTGTTCAATTACACGGGCTGAGATATGAGGACGATCGTTTTTGATACGTTTGCGAGCCCACAATAGTTAAACATTTTTCAACGGCAAAAAATTTTTTAGGTTTCATACAATTACACGATTATATAAAATCCCAAAATATTTATAGAACAATATAGCTTGGCATACAAAATCTCACTGGTTTTATCTAGAAGTTACACGTTCACACATATAATAATAAAAGCTTCTATTGAATGCTCTACGTTAACACGGGCAAAGTGTTCTCTAAATAATGTTTATAAACCTATTTAGAGGTCATATTTTAGGTTATTCGGAACTTTACAAAAATATATTTTTATGCTTTTTCATAGAAATATATAAATAATGTTACTCCTAGATATTAGGTTGTCGAAAATTAAGCAACATTCGAGGTAAATAGTTTGATGGGTGACTATTTGACCATTTGACATCGAGAGTTTCCATGCTTCCGAGAGCAAGTTAAGTCGTTTATTTACATATGCGGAATGTCAAAACGTGTTGACTACGTTAAGGATAGGTAAAGGCCCTATTGAGCAGCTTGAATACATAGGGTGTACAGAAATTGTGGGCGTAGATGCCTCTGCCTACCCCTTAAGGGATTGTTTCATGTTACTTGTTATAATTACCACATACTGTCTGATGGTATCAATCAATGCAGTCCAGAAAATTCATTGTAATATTTAAAGTATCACAATGGTTTTCCAAACTAAAGTATTGGACGCCATAGTTTGTAAAGGAAGCATTATTGAAACGTGAAAAGGCTGATGAAAATGAAATGGCTCCCATCTGTCAGTGGATCATTTGATATTATGTTGTCTAACCCGATGGATATCCCGGCTACGCCCTAAAGTTACGCTTATTGACCAGGATTTGCTTACTTCTCCAAGACTCAGAGCAAACGATAATTACGCATATATCTTGAAAAAGTCATCGGTAGGCGACCAGGGCTTAAATTTGCAGTATATGAGTCTTGTCACCAGGCTAGCGCTGTCTAAATTGTAAGATATTTTGTTGCCAAAAAAAAGCGTTTGAATTGAAACTACATTTAGGATTTAACGGTGCTCTGGCTAATTAAAATATTGGACCTGTGATACTCACCGATTTATATTCAGGGCATCCTTTTAATGTTTTTCTTTGAGAACACAATTCAGTATATGGGCAGCGCACTTACTTTAAAACGAAATCTTGTTTGGTCACGTTTCAGTATAAAAACATACCAAATCCATATGTACCAAACTGCAGTAACAAAAGCAATTCATAATCAAAGTGCTAACACCAAATTATTGTAACATAAAACAGATTTGGAATCTCTAATTCAGATGGATTTAGTTGATCAAATGAAATGGCATAAAACTATAGAATACTGTAATTTTATTACGGCAATAAACTCGAAGTAAACTCGGCCAGACCCCCTCATAAATTTTTATGTTGGTTGGTTTACGAGTGTGTGTCACCAGCTTTTGCTTATACGCATTATCAAAGAACCAATTATAGCGTGTTTGTATATTATCATGGTTATGCTCTGCAGTAAATAAATAATGATAAATATTTTCGACATTATTATATAAACGGAGCCTATACTACAGATATAAGACAGCGGACAATATGTTTCGTTTATAATGTTATCATAGCCTATTTCAGCCGGACATATTATGTCCTAGGCCAAATGTCTTTATATAAGATTCGAGGTTTTTTTTCACATTTTTTTTTAACTATAGTATAATCGTATACATTCAAAAGTACGGAAAAAATATACTAAAGCATAATGATAAAATGTATAAGGATCCTACCACCATCTAAGGAGCCAAGCCAACCTCACACTTGGTACACCTGCTGATCAACAGACGAGGCTCTGGTGAACGTTACAGATCCCGGTAAGCGGCAATAGGGTCGCCACCTATTACGTAGGCACAACAATGTAGCTGGCGAAGTGTGGGCGTATAATATGCCTACCCTTAGCAGAACTGTTAACATATTGTCGGAACAAATATGTTGCAGGTAAATAAGATATACGAAACAGCGCTTCTTAATGGGACGTTTATTCCACTGCATTACTGCCGTTTAAACATACCTAAATACATATTTAATTCCTCTACAACCATTTTGCACCTACAAGCTTGTTTTACTAATAAACATAACCTAAACAAATATAAACCATTTTGTTTATACTCAGTAATAGAGTTATAAATTTCTAGGATTAATTTTAGAACCAAGACTTTCTATGTTTGACTGTGAGTGTATTTCCTATTAAATAATAGCCTACATACTATATAATGCGACATGATTTTTTGCCGATATAAATGAGTATAGTAGTAAGTCTCGAAGCATGTAAATATGGTTATAGGCAATTTGAAATTTATATTTAAGGTGTATAACTGCATATATCATACGTATGTATGTACAATCATACGCCTGTTTCTCTAAAGGGAAAAAGTAGGCAGAGGAAAATTATACGCCCACATTTTTTTGGTTCCACGTGGCACCACAATAGGTGGCGAGCCTATTGCCACTTATCGGGAACTTTTATATTCGCATTCGCGGATTGATATGCAAAAAATACGCTTATTATTTAGACGCTTTCAGTTTTTCATCTGCGACTGTAACGGTTGTCTATACACACAAACAAACATACTAATCGTACTTTCGCTCAAATTAGCCCAAGGGAATGCTGTCATTACTTTGGGTACAATCAAGGTTATTAGCACGCCAACTCCCATAAGAGATGCGATGATAGCATAAGATGCATATGTACCTACGAGATTGCAGACACGAGCTTCAAAATAAAAAGGAAAAACAAAGCACTATATAGGTCTAGCTTTAGTACGAAATGGTACTGGTATTATGTGGTGCATGATGATGCACAAACACAACGCACTTTTCGCCATCTATTTTTAAGGGTTAGGTTTACAGGATTTGATATTAAAGAATGATTAAATTATAATAGTAAAAAGGCAAGAGCGCCGTCGTTAAGTGCCGCAGAAAATTACCTACTAATAAAAGTATAGTATTAGTACAGTGGCATTCGAAGAGGTCAATAGTTGAATGGGTGGGAGTTTGTGTAGAATTTAACATTTATAGCTACCGTGCTCATGCCACGTTAGGCCGTTGGTCCTGGTACCACGTTACAGCCTACTGCATTAAGTTTAAAGCATTTAAAGAGGCCTCAAGGACGCCTCGGTTAATCCCCACTAGGCAGTGTGGTGACCTGGATTGTTTTTACTTTGGTTTATGAGAGGAGGCTCAAGCCCAATAGTGTGACATTACTGAACTAAGAATGTTGTTCCAATACATTTTAAAAACTACTATTAGCTGAGAATAGAGAGACAAGATAAGTGACAATGACAATTAATTCATAGAATACCTATGTAAGTTTTTAGTGGCATTAGTTTCAAATGACTTAGTAGATATAAAGTATAATTTTATAAGACGTCTGAGTTCTATTTATAATGACAAATAAAGATGTACGTAACGTATAAAAAAGGCAAAAATAAAAGGATTAATCGCCAAAACATCAAAAAAGATGGATTGCAGAAAGCCTTCAAAGAGTATTAAACGATTTCGTTCTCGTAATGGCAGATAAACAAAGGTGTCGAATCTCTCAAGGCCTCCTCGTGATTGCGGATCAAGAAGTAAGCGATTCTGTGTTTGGTAAGGATTTGATTCGATGAGAAAGCGTCTTCAGGTATTTATTTTACATGCCGTCGAATTATATGAAAGCCCGGCCAATGCCAAAACAGAGCTTGCAATTTTGTTTATATTTATCGTCTAACGGAATAAATACTTTGCGACTTTCACCTATTTATATTTAAAGCTGTACGTTTATAAAAGAAAAAAGTCAACATATAAAAAAATTACATGTTTTTCGGGACTTCTTGGCGGGAAAGTGAAATGTCCTGTCTGCTGTTTGTTTTATTTTCTATTACTTGTGATATTTCGATCACTAATTTGTAACAACGGTGGATTATTAACCGTTAAGTGTTTGTAGTTGTGGTCGGAAACGATCACCAAAGTACAGCAGAGTTTACAGAGGTCAGTCCTTGGATGGGTGACCGTTTGTGTGGCATTTGATATCGAGCGTTTCCGTACTTCGGAAGGCACGTTAAGCCGTTGGTCCCGGTTATCACTAAATGTGGTAGTCGTTAAGCCAAGTTAGAAGCCTAATGGGCGGCTTGATAAATTCTAACAGCAGGACGCCATACACCTGCCTCCGCCAATCCGCACTGGGTCAGCGTGGTGGAGTATGACCCAATACCCTCGCACCTTGGTATGTGAGAGGAGGCTCGTGCTCAGTAGTGGGACGTTTATGGGCTGAGATGATGATGATGATGAAGTGTTTGTAAACGTACATGAGTGTTGGTAAATGATATGTTTCATCACTTTTCACACCGCAACATCACTTTTCAAATTATCTCAAGAAGTCTATGTGATCTCACAGTATAGATCTTTACTGAGGACTCAAGAGGTTTAGGGGAGGGCTTCTCACTAACCATTTATCATCTTTATCATCACTCATTCTCATTTACTATGGTTTATATGTTATTAATATATCTGTTACTCTTACTTGACACTGGCTAAATGTGCTAAACGCAAAAAAAAAATTGTTTTTATGAAGAATTTACTCGTCATTACAAAAGAAGCAAGATGTTAAAAAATTGCCTTTTTATCGGTTTTATTTTTAAAAACTTCTAACAGGTAATGTATAGTTTTGGTTGTAATACTCTTATAGTAAAAAATATTAGTAGTATTAAGTAGTGTTCACATAGACCCATTCAACAAAATTCGGAAATTAGAAGTTAAAATGTATCTAACAAATAACATAAATAACTTATTTAAATAATATGTTTATAGGCAGGTCTACGAAGCTATCCAATAATGTCTGCTTAGTATAATTGTATAGAATCTCGTTTCATTTAAAAATCTATTGAACGTTAGTGCCCCTGAGCGAGGACAGGGAACGCCGACCGGCTAATCCTGCAGTGTCGGAACGGTTAATACCCGGTCTCCCGGGTCAAAAGTATCTCGAATATATAGAAAATTTCCTTTTTCCGATAAAACGATGACTTTGAACTGTAACAGTCGGATCTGTTCATCACTGTTTGTTCAGCAAAAACTTGATTACGATCAGAATTCAGCGAAATTGACAAAGACATATTTGACAAGGGAATATTTATTTGTTCCCTTTGTTAAATATCAATACATTGCGGATAATTTTAAAAAAATATTATTAAAAGCTACCACTTGAGTGCCAGAGGTTCAACGCGATGTAGTGTAGTATTGTTTCACCCAATACTGTGTTCCGGCTTAAAAGTTGCAGTTAATATTTTAAATGATACACAATTATGACTTGACATCGACTACTTACTTTATTCAAATGGAAACAATGGGTGCGGACAGACAATCATAGATGGCGCTGATTGTTACATTTTGTTACAAACTTAACACCCCCACTTAAGAAAATACTAGGTGCATACATTTATTATACTACACTTAACTAATATTAGTATACATCTATATAATATATTTTGTAATAAAGCAAAAACAAAATTATTTCTTATCAAATAAACCAAACATTTCTAAAAAATAATTATGTTTCATTTTACATAAGCCTAGTAAGAAGATCTGCAGGCATCTCTGAGGTTGATAAGTATTTAATGTTTACAATATCATTAGCTATTTGCTCTCTTCAAAACTGATACCGCACATTTAGCACTCTAAGTAATTTTCAGTGCCGCCCTCGTATGCTATGATTATCTTAACATTTTTTTTTATATTTTTTTGTAAACAAACATGGTTCCAGTTTAGAATTTTTATAACCCAAGGATTGTTATAATTTATCAACTCTTTGATACAATGCCCTGCTTGATTGTTTCAAGCCAGCAAAACCTTGTTTACATTATCATGAATATCCTGGAAACCTAGTGGTTTGATCATATAAACTTTTTCTTTTTATAAACCAGCTAAAAATGCAGTAAGTACTGCTTCTCTACTACTCTAAATGACATATATCTAAATGAAGCTGAAATGCCAATGCAAATAACGATGTTAATGTTGAGTGTGAAAAACATTCATCAAAATCAATGCCTGACCATTGGGTGAAGCCTTTAGCAACTAATCTGGCTCTGTATCTAGCTTTATTATCAGCTGAGTGGCAAAGTGAAAGGGTGCTGGGCCCATAACCTATAAATGATATACATTGATGACTTCAAAACGACTACTGACTTTATTCAAATGGAAACAATGGATGTAGACAGACAATCATGAACGTTAGTGCCCCTGAGCGAGGACAGGGAACGCCGACCGGCTGATACGCTGATTGTTTTATGTTTATGTAATATGAGATATAATATTTCATATCAAATATGAAATGTTTTCGCATGATGAAAAGTTACAAAGCATATAGTTTATAGACTTGTAGTAATATATGTATCATATTACTACAAGTTAAATAACAAAACTAAGCTAAAAAGAAGTCTCTGTAAAAATAATAAAGTAACTAAATGTAATTTATATATAATTGAAAAAGTTAAAAGTTAGTACGATTAAGTAGAGATTACATATTACGACAAGCCTGAGCTGGTAGCTACACGATGTAAGGTGAAGTGCTACTAGTGTTAATACATTGAAGCCCTGATACGGTCTGGCTGGAAGATTAATGGATGTTATTACCCGTATCACGGTCGGGAAAGTGACAGCCATGGATGTACGTCATATAGTTTACTATGTTCCCTGGCGAGGTCTTGGTTCCGCGATATTTTAATTTACTTTATAATATAGAGTAAAGCTTCATCTAAGTTTTATGATACAATTATATAATTTAGAATGAAGAGTTTACTATATATCTTGTCGAGTCACATCTTGATTACTTTGAACTGTTTTAAATTCGATGGAATTTTAAATTCAAAATTCATAAAAATTCATATTCATTTATTCAAGTTTGGCTCAAAAGAGCTCTTATGAACGTCAAAACTTAAAAACTAGCGCGCCCATTCACTGCGGGCGGGAGCTTGATCGTAAAAGAACGGGCAAGAAAATCGTCAAGGTTAGTTTTTTCTCCCGCCAGTTACAAGAATATGTACTTAATAGTAAAACAATTTGACAAATCTACAAAAACATGTGTTCTGCAGTCACATGATTTAAAATAAAAGAAGAAAATAACTTTTTATTTTAAGTTATACGAGTATGAGTACGAATAAACATAGTAGACATGAGCAGACCAGTCCCCACTGGCGGCACCCGTTCACGAGTATGACGCATGAACCAGCCATCGTTTCGCTCAACCATATTTTAGGGAACGCAACGACCCGACGCATGACGCCACCACCGCAAAGACATTTGAGTGAGCATGACATACTCAAGCTATAGGATAAACAAATTTTAACAAAAATAACATTATAATAATTAAATGTGCTGCAAACCACAAATATTTTTGGTCTTATGAAAGATATCATTTACAGCAATTCAGTCTTAATATCTATATAATCATTTGAACAATACTATGCGTTCCTAATCAAAAACATCATTTAGGAGAATGATAGGACAACAAAAATTGTGTGTGCAGCTATCAGATTAAAAATAATATTAACTTTTCTCATTATCTCTTTTATGATTTGAAACTACTATTGTTATTATTATTTCTTTACGCCTATATGCATTTTTTACTTTATTAACACGATACCTAGTTACTGTCTAGATTAAGTAGTCTTGGGTTTAAATACATATTATTCTTAGTTAAAAAATAATATGTCCTTTAAAAGCTTAATAAGTCAAACTATATTAATTTAAGGACCCGAGAGACTGTAGAATTTGAAATATAATTATGGATAATTACGGGGCTATGTGGCAAATAAATCTCTCTCTTCGATTTCGAAGAGATTTTGAACTGTTACTATTTAGTAACAGTACACTAGTTCCGAGCAAAATCTTTGATTTCCATGGTCAAATACCATATAATTAACTGATAGAGGAAATTGACACTAAGTTCACCTTTTACATTTAATTATGCAATTAAGATTAAATAAACAAATACTCTTATAAGAGTTTCACCCTGGCAAGAACCGAAAACTATAATTTATAGAGATGCGACAAAAATACTAAAACCGTACCCAAGTATGTAATACAATCTGAAACTTTACTCCAAAACAACTACTGAAATTCTGCTAAAGCTTCGATAATTGTGTCGGTAGGTTCCAAAGGATTTTTGCTAAAAAGAGTGAAAAGGTTTTAACAGGGTCGGAAGTGAACGAATGTGCCCTTGGTATTGCAAACTTGCGTGGGCTGTATATAGTATCTTCGTTGCATTGCTGGGTCGGATGTTTGAGTGACACCTAAATCTAGAGTTATATAAAAAGGACAGGAAAATAACGTTACGTTTGAAGTACAGTGAGCTCTGGCGTCAACGCCGAAAAATACTAACAGAGGCAGTGTTTCATTTTCTAAAACTGGTTTAAATTCGAGTTTTTTATTTGTAAATTTGGTGGGCTGTTAACTTTATTTTCAACGACGACATACAAAAAAAGCGTAGGAACCTGACTTCTTACCGCAAAATTTTTGATTTCCTGTGATGGTTCCAATACTCCAAAGAAATCATAGTAAAGTTTTAACTTTACTAAGATAGGACTTTGAATTGACTGTGGTGGGCTTCACTCGATTTTGAATTGACTGTGGCGAGCTATACTTGACTTTTAATTGACTGTGGCGGGCTTCACTCGACTTTGAATTGACTGTGGCGGGCTTTACTTGACTTTGAACTGACTGTGGCGGGCTTCATTCGACTTTGAATTGACTGTGGCGGGCTTCACTCGACTTTGAATTGACTGTAGCAGGCTTTACTTGACTTTGAATTAACTGTGGCTGGCTTTACTCGACTTTATTAACTTAAATTAAAAAAATGCTGCCTATTGTTGATTGCATATAACTTGATTTATTAATGACTCAATGATAAATGACTTGACACTAGCATATACTCTACAAGAGTTGCTTATTGTTAAGGATTAAAAATAAATTAAGTATGGTTCCTAAAATATTTATAAGTAATATTTACTGTGAATACTAATATGATGTACCACGCAATGCCAGATATTTTTGTATAGCCAGATATTTCGTTAATATAATGTTATGTTGTAGGTTGCCACACAATGCCAGACATTCTGAATATCCTGCAGTATCCAACATACAGCTTACGCTAGATTGATGTTATTATTACATATATCATAGCGATATAGTGTGTGGAGAGTTGCCGATAGAGGTATTAACCCTCTAGATATGTATTATACATAGCTGGATATCAAGTCTATGTTCGTCCCCATAAAAGCTTTTTTTATTACGCTAACATTATTATTCAGTTGTGTATTGAACAATTGTTTACGTACTCACAAAATAAGAAAACGCTACGGAAAAAAAAAATTTTATTACGATTTCCAAAAATAAAATATGTGTGATTGAACTGTGATTTATATATTTGGTGTTATATAAATGTCAGAAATTTGCTCCAAGCATTGTTAATAAATAGCCTAGTTTAACAAAAATAGCTTTTCTAGATATTAAGATATCAGCATTCCTAATAAGTAAGTAACTTGATTGGCATGATATAAATTTGCTCCACTTTCAAGCATTATAAATCAACATCTTGCCTTTAATATAAAATTTTTTATATTTAATTATCATCGGTAGTATTTATCATTTATATTCCAGTCTCACAACCCTCGTTAAGGGCATCAAATGCTCATATTGTAATAGTCCTAAAAGTCTAGTGAACGTTTCTGGACGACTTCCAGCACGATCCCACCTGAGCCACTTACACAAGATTATTTTATAAACTACCCTTAGCGTTTAGTATGGGATGGAACTGGGCTATACACACTAAAGATGTAAATATAATGTCATGTTAGGCCGGTCTAAAAATATATTAGCAATAAAATTGTATTGTAGATAATGTTCATGACCAGATTGTACATAATGTTTATGACCAATTTGAAATAAAACTATATCTGTAGAATGTACTGTAGCCACAAATACATTAGTTTTTTTAATGAATACGCATTTTTAAACTTATGGTAAATACGCAGTACCCAATAATTTACGTTGATATATAAAAGTACTTATTTATTTATTTTTTTGTATTAGGTGTACAGGAATCGAAACCCAGATCTTACATATGAAATAGATACCTTGAAAAACAATTGTAAAACAAAACAAACACCAAAATTTGCCTTTTGCTTGAGCCAGTTTCTAATCTTAATGATCTTGTATAATTGCGTAATTATGATCCTTATCCCTTGTATGTAGATCTTTAAATATATACAGGGTTAAAGGTTAATTCGACCTTTAAAAGGATGTAGTGTTCATAATTTCTGCCTGATTTGACTATGAAACACCGTACCCCAAACTTAACCGTTCTCAAGTTATAGTTCTTTGAATATTTTAGTATTCAAATGTGTTTTGTGCATCTAAGTAAGTTTTGCTAAATTTGTGTAGACAAATTATTCACCTCGAATTTTTTGGCCTTCGTTTCAAAGGTGCAAAAAATTCATAGACTCGCATGGTTTTATGTTTTTTATTTTTTCCTATGTATTATCACTGTAGCATATTTACATTTATTTTTGTTTCTATATGCGAATACCTGTAAATAGTGATGTTAATATTTATAGTGTTTACATAAAAAGTATAAAGTGCTGTTGGTGTACTGAATAAAATAAAATAAACTAAATAAAATAGGTATTATCACCAAACAGGTACCAAACAATCTTTTATTTGCTGACCTTCAGTTACCCAATGCTGCACAACAAAAGACATGTCGTTATCAAAAATGTAAAAAATAATCCACAATACTTTTTTTTAATTGGCACATTTCAAGTCCTTTCATGTAATGTTTGACGCTTTGTACGGTCTTATTTACATTTTAATACGGCCATGTAAGTCGTGCTTGAAATAAATACGTCGCTCCATAAACACAGCCCGCCAGCGCCAACGAACGTGAGCTCACAAATGGGGGTTTATTAAATAGGTGCACGCACCCGTGCGCCACGGCGAGGAGCACGCGAATTTGAACATGTCGACTATTCAGAACTAACAAAAAGGTTCAAAATCCTCAACTATGTATCTGACGAACGTAGGTGTAGTGTTTTTCCCTTTCAGTGTAGTAGGAAAAGCGTAATATTACCTTGTACCATCGTCAAACCTTTACAAGCAACAAACTTAAAAAATAAAATTAAAAAGTAAAAATATATGCTTACAGCCACTCGATTGCACAAATTGTATCGAAACATAATTCAAATAATATAAGAGCTTTACTTTTTACATACGAGTGTCTACAAAGTTACTATCGATCCGATAGCTTCGATGTTTAATTAGTATAAAACACAGACCGTCAATAATAGCTAAAACTATTCACTGTGTTGAAATTCTGGGAATGAATAGAACAAGTATCTCCTGGGAAATCATAAAACAAAACCTTTTTAGGCTGCTTGTTCCTTCAAATGTAATACTTACACAATTCAAAGATAACCTTCTATCGTATTGAAATTTTTTATAAGCATAGTTGCTTCATTTTAGGTGCTAGCACATTTTTTCGAAACGATTTTCTAGGGCTTTTCAAGAGCTATAAAACTATGTGAATTAATTTACTTACGATCGCTTAATTTTTAAATGGGGAGCGTTTAAAGCGCTTGAACATCACCTTAATGTTTGATAGTAAATGTAGGTGTCAAACGGCTATATCTTGCCGAATATTTACTGTTCAAAAAATCTGTACGCAGAAATTTTTAGCATTAAAAAAAGCTACGTTGTTTTTTTCGCATCTTTTGTATTTTGGAAGATATTTTTAATAAAAGGTGAAAAACAGGAAATGTAAACGTTTTCTCTTCAAACTCTAATTTTTCTAAAATTTGACATTTTAAATTGGTCAATCTTTTTGGGTGTATAAATAGAACATAAATAAATAAAGAGAATCACAGAAGGGTGGCGATCAATTTTAATTAGGGGATACTTTGGGGGATGTTTTCACATTTTTTTTAGAAACAAATGGGTACCGATCTTATTTCCATCATAAGTCGGTCGATTTTCATGCTAGAGACATTTTTTTGTTTGAAAGCTCTAATTAAACACTTTACATAAAATTACATGAGCTTTCTTCGAAAAATGCAAATTTTCCTCGTTATTTCGCTTTAAATCTTCCAAGTTATGCATTTGACGAAAAAAAGCTAAGCATTAATTTGCTGTATCTCAGTTCGTATTTGTCGTAGAAAAATTATAAGAAAAGCATTGTTTTTGTTTTTATAAGATGGATTTTTTTATATAAAATGCATATTTTTAGAGTTATTCGCAAAAAACCGTTTAAAATATTCGATTTTTTTGGTCATAAAACTGTTTACTTTCAACTTTGAATAACTCAAAAAATATTAGTTTCACGAAAAAAAAACGTAGGATATAACCTTTTTTCTTAGAATTACTTTTTCCGTCGATTCCTATAGTTAAAATGTAATCAAAAATTTCCACCCCCGAGATGGGGTGACAACCACCCCCAAGGCTCTACATACAGCGTACATGCGGCATGATATAGAAAATAATCATTGAGCAATTTATTCCATCCATCCATCCAATCCATGGTGGACGAAAAAATTGCGAGACCAAATGCTTCATTTTCTGTACTACACGACCTTAAGACCGGAATGCACTCGCATCGCCTCTACGCCATATCAGTATATTATGCAAGCTTAATGATTTAGAAATAATGTTATGTGGCGAAGAAGAAAATAAATATTTTTTTGGCTATAGGAACATAATTACGAATAAATAGACCAGTCCCCACTGGCGGCACCCGTTCACGAGTTTGACGCATGAACGAGCCATCAAAAAGACTTCCGAATTTTTTGGAGTATTATGAACAAATTAATAGTTTATTTTTATTAATACAGTTAAAGATGAGAGTTAGTGCCTTCTAATATCCTGCAGCTGGTTTAATCGTAGAATTATGCTTCCCTCTGGGTTGCAAAGGTCCGAAGGCTCCATACAATAACTGAAATTCAGCCAAATCTGGATACACTAGTCAGCAGACCCTGGGCCTTAAACTTCAGTCTTGGGCAACCGGAATAATGCTAGGGTATGATGACGACGCTGGAGGTATAAGCAACACATGCACGTAAGCTGTACACGTATTTTAAAGCTACTGTTTTTATTCCCTTTAGTGTGTAGAACGTATAACATATAAAAATGTAAACTCTTTTACATTGTTTGATTATTATGAACCAAGAAATATAAATCACCATATAAAAATAAACATACCTTTCATAATTAATTAACGCTTTAATTAAGGAACACGTTACGAGAGCACTCGTCCTTCATGATTATGAGTACAACGCACCCTTACAGACCCTACGCCAAATAGACCATGCTTACTCAAAACTTCAAAAAATATTTTCTCTTATTTCATAACAAATGGGAGGCAATTATCAATTGGCCTACTTAGAAGAGTTCTTTGAAACTTCTCAAATCATAACTGAGGCATCTACCTACCCGGAAACACATTCTCATCTTGTAAAGTACGGAATAAATCAAATTGAATGATAAATATTTTCTGACTTTTATTATTGTAAAAGTTTGACTGGAGTTCTGAATTAAGTGCCTCTTTATCGACATATTCGAGCTTTACGTATCACACACTTTTATTCTAATGTCAACTTACATTCATATCTATCTAATATTCTTCGGTTTATTGATATAACCATATAAATAAAACAACTGTTCGCTTATAAAGTACTTTTTGCTCCTTTCTATATCTTCTTCATCTTAGCGTTATCCCGGTTGCTGCCTTACGGGCCTGGGGTCTGACTTATTGCTTCTTTCTGTATGAAATTGAGTATATACAACTATGTATATCATAAAAAGGATAATGTTGGATGCGGCAATTTTAAATTGTACCCTTGGAAATTCCTTATTTAATATCTTCTTTTCCCATAGGAACTGGATCACTTATTGTCACTTAAATCGGGAATCGCCACTTGACTAGGGCTTGCTACGAAAAGTTAGTAAAAAGCTCAGCAATGTTCTGCTTTTCGCCATGAACAAAGTTTAAGTAAGCTTGTAAAGATATGTCGTCTCTTCTTAATGAAAGGGCAAAAATCATAGTAATTAGCTTTTAACGTGAAATAGAAAAAAAAGTGTCATAATTTTGCACGTTGAACCCAAGTGGTAAACTTAAAAGCGCCTATGTAATTAAAACAAACAAAATTGGCCGAAATTATGAAAATGGCGTAAGTGCAGTATCAACCGATAATCACATAGAACTTTCAGTTAAACTCGAGGCCTGTTTGTGCAATTTGTAAGAACTGTCTGTTGCTGATGCCTGCCCCTCAACATAACACAAAGAGTTCGCATAATTTGGCCCAGTGAATATTATAAAGGCTTATAGGGAGCGGAGGTGTTCGCCCCACTAAAGAGAAGATCTTCCACTGGGCGAATTGAAAGTGCCCGGGGGCCGCGACCCAATCTAGGATAGACGGTTGTAGTATTTATAGCGATGTGTTGAATATTTTTCATTTTCACAGGCTTTAACGTTTTGAATTGACAATATTTTTTAATTTATTAAATATCTATATCGATGTCCGAGATCCAACAAAATATTAAACTGACATAAAGTATTATGACTACGATTGAGAGAAATTTATGTAAAGTAAATGACTTTGTGTAAAAATTATTAGTTGTAATTGGATTCAGTTTCATCAGTTTGTCATTTTATTTATGAGTTAAAACATAAAGTTCCGTGAAGGATCTAAATTACCTTACTATTTAAAGTTCATTGATTATTATATAAAGATTACGTTTTAGCTTCTAATTTCAATAAGAACAGAAGCTATGACAAATACCATGTAAATAATCACCAATCCACAGACTGGCTTTGTAAACGCTTTTCAAACTCTAGGCTGTACTGACTGACTGACTGTGTGAACTTTATATATTGTAGGACCTCATATTTCAAATTGTAAATCACTATAATAGTGGCAAATGGCAGTGTCCAATAAAACACATGTTGTTTTTTGTGACACTGGGATTAGTATAAGTAATGTTATAATATTTTTAAATATAATATTAAAAATAAAAATGCGATGTTATATTGTACACAAAACAATTATTATTACAATGCGGTTTTTTCAGTCATGAAAAAGCTTTAGAGGTAATAAACGCTAGTCTAATTATATTCAGCGCAAATTGCTTAACGAATAGTGCTGGAAGGGTTTTTTGGCACAATAAAATTATGACAATTTCAACCACAGACTCGTTAAGGCAGCGAAAGGGTCCGCTTCTAATTGTGTTGAATAATGTCGCCATGAATACCCATTCACTGCTTGAACCTTGAATGGAAACAAGAGGTGCCGTTGTGTCTGAGTTTAGGAATGTTTCTTAATTAAGTTTTTTATTGCTTGGGAATGTAATAAAAATAATTTTAATAAATGAGAAATGAGCTTCAATTTGCTATGGATAATCTGCTTTTTTTCAAAACATATAAATGGTTTCAGCTTGATGATAATACTATTTGTAAAAAAGAATATCTCTTCAGATAATAATATTGTAGCTACAAAGCTATCATATTAGCAATAATTCCTTGCTTAAAATCTTATTACCAATTTGACAAATAATATCTACCATAATAATGAGTCAAAAATGTACAAAAAAACTTTACACATTCCGAATTAAAGGAGCTATTGATAAAAGTATATAGAGAGAATATTGAGTAGTACCCCCGATATATAATAGGTTGGGGAAAAAGTCTTTTCGTATTTTTGTATGAAAAGTCAAGACATTTTTTTCAAAGTTTATTTACATTTATTTACAATATATATGTACCGTTTTGTTGAATAACTTTCTGCCATTTTGTGGGCAGAGACATTATCCCGTTACTGTAGAAACTTTGGGACTTCTGATCAAAAAAACGGGACAAATAGTTTTGGCAGTCCTCTCTTGAGGTCAACCTTACAGAACCTAAAGAATTCTGCAGAGACCGAAACAGGTGAAAATCTGAAGGCGCAAGGTCAGGGCTATATGGTGGATGCACTAGGACCTCCCAGTCGAACTCTCTTAATTTTTGCTGAGTGGCTAAAGATGTGTGTGGTCTAGCGTTATCGTGATGAAAGACCACACCCTTCCTGTTGATCAATTCCGGCCGTTTTCTCTCGACTGCTTCCTTTAATCTCATCAGTTGCTGGCAGTAAAGATCAGAATCGATGGTTTTGCCGGGCGGTAAAAGCTCATAATAAACAATGCCCTTCCAATCCCACCATACACACAGCATCACCTTATTTCGTGTTAGGCCAGGTTTGGCCACAGTCTGTGAAGCCTGGCCAACTTTCGACCACGACCTTTTTCGCACGTTCTTGTCGTACGTGATCCACTTTTCATCGCCAGTTATCAATCTCTTCAAAAACGGCTCGGTTTCATTACGTCTCAATAATGAATCGCAAATGAGTACACGGTTCATTAAGTTTCTTTGAGTGAGCTCGTGTGGCACCCAAATATCGAGCTTTTTTGTATAACCAGCTTTCTTCAAATGGGTCAAAACTGTTTTGTGGTCAATTCCCAGTTCTTCAGCTACATCGTAACTACTAATATGCCGATCTTGCTCCACTCTTTCAAAAATGGCGTCCATTTTATTCGTAACAGGGCGACCAGAGCGAGGTGCATCTTTAACATCAAAATTTCCGGACTGAAAACGTTTAAACCAAATTTGTGCTACTCTTACTGACACTGCATCAGGTCCATAAACATCACAAATTTTTTTCACTGCTTGAGTTGCATTTTTGCCTTTTTTATAATAAAATTTTAAAATGTATCGAATTTCTTCATTAGATTCACTCATTTTTACGGAGAGAAAAACAATTGAAAAATAGCGGGAAACAACTTTTTTTTATTTTTTTATTTTCTTTATAGTGGAACCTTTTTAATGTTACCAAAACCAGCCAGACACAAATAGTACAGTCAAAAAAATTTTATAACAAGTTTATACCTACGTTATGCGAAAAGACTTTTTCCCCGACCTAATATTTTCTTACATGACCTGTAAGTTTAGCTATTGTTTACGCTACTGATACTACTTACTAATGATATATCAATTTATTCAAGTATAAGGTAGCTTAATAACCAGAAATTTTCAAAGAGTTGACATTTCAGTTTGTAGGTTTATATATTTATACTTAAATATCCTAACAGTGTGGGAAAAATAAGTATAATATATTTTTAAGAACACTCACGAATGAGAATGATTTTTTTTCCTATAGTCACACCAATTATTAGTTCCAAGATAAGTATCATTAAGAACTTGTGTTATTTATTTATTTATGTTATAGACAGTAAAGAACAGATAACCATACTTTGAAACTTTTTTATTTTTGTAATACCTACTTAATAAACATAGGAAAACACCCAGACCAGAACAAATATTCATGTTCATGCACACAAAGATTTTTCCTGTGTGGGAATCGAACCCACGACCTCTGGAGTGAGGTGCTATTCTGACCTCCACGCCATATCGGTCGTGAAAATTAGTTGGTATTTGATCTGACCTATTAGCCGGGTAAGGAAAAGATAGACTCAATTGACTAGACGAGTAGCAGTAAATCAGATAACAATCCCAATTTCCGATAATCTCATTGCTCAATTGGTGGGTCCACGACAAATGAGAATGATCAAACCCGCAATTTTCTTTATTTGTTGAGTCGCCAGATATATCTTAAGTGTTTTTGAAAATTCTACAATATATTAATATGTGTGCCATGCTATTTTTAGCATAAGAAAATATACATTAAATAGAAAGAGTATTTATGTTTATCAGTTTCAGAATAGTCATAAAATAGGAATACTTAATAATCCACTAATAAATTTTATTCTATATATAACGCATTTACATTTCGCAATTAGTCAAACTTTAAAAGCAAAGTCATCAAAATGTCCCACACGTCGTACCTACGCTATTTACTCTCAAACTAATTATTACCAACTAATTAACTGACTATAGTTAGTTACATTCAGTAATTGGTCAAGCCTTAAACATTTAGAGCATTAGATTAGCTGTGTAATATGAATCATTTTTGAACGGAGCTATATCACACTGTCTTATCACTTCGGAACAATATAGTTTTATTAATTTTTTGTTTGTATCCTTAATGTTATTAATTTATATTTGATCGTAAGCAAAATATGTTATAGACTATCCATAAACGATATATTTTTGTTTTACTTTTTTTTCAAATAATTTCGGAAGTTTTGTTCACATTGGTGTGAAATGTTATATATGCTTTATGTAGTAGTAATAGGTTTACTATGATAAGAGTTGTTTTAATTGAAATATAACGTAACTCTATTCTCCGCAAACCGTAGATTTTTAACTAGTATTAACCAGTAAACATAACACATTATCGTACATCATGCAATCTCTTCGGCAATGCATTGAGGAGACATTGCTAGGATAAGGAGCATCCCAGCAATGAGAATTAACGGAATGGATGAGTGCTTACTTAAAATTATTTATTGCCTACTATAATGGTATTACATAGGTGTATAGGGATCCTACCAAGACCTAAAGAGCACAAGCCAACCTCACCTGCAAGTGGTGCAGCACCTGCCAACCAACAGTCGAGGCTCTGGCGGACATTACAGTTCTCGGTAAGCGGCAATAGGCTCGCCACCTATTACGTGGGACCAATAACACAATTGGTAAAGTGTGGGCGTATAATGTGCCTACCCCTTTTGGGGAAACAGGCGTGAATAAATGTATGTAATATGCAAAACGAATATAACACCAATATAAAATAAAATTTTCAAAATTATAATTAAAGTATATTCCATTCATAAATTTTGTATTGATAATGTTCTCAATAATATATCCTATATAATCAATATATCAATAATATATATCTCAGTTATAACAAGATCCACAATATGTAACCCTATTTATGGCAAATAAATGAATATGAATATGAATGTTTAGCACGAATACGCATGAGCATCAGCGACCGATATAATCAATTCAATTTTTTTTTTGTTTTTAAATCACATAAGAATTTGCTAACAATCTCTTGTCGGAGGATATTAATGTTAAATTGAAAACAACATTTACAGGTTTTGCTTAAGTAAGGCGAAGCTAAAATGGCCCATAGCGCATCAATTATGGACAGCTGTGTTGCCACTAATTGACGCCCGAGCCCGCTGCATCCACTCTATTCCGGAGATCATGATATGTTAATCGTCCCACTAAAGCGTTGATTAACTCACGATTTCAACGTACTGCAAACATACATAGGTATAGAGCAGTTGATGTAACGGGCCATTTTTTTATATAGGCATTAAATGTTTAACATAAACTTTTTATAACCTCACTATCGAAAGCTGTGCTTAATTAAAATAATACCTAATGAAAGTCAAGCTTTTACAGTTGGCAAGGTCATAAATTTGAAATGTTTTTATGTCATCGGAAACTCAAAGTCATATGAATGTCAACTTAAAAACAACAGGGATGTTTTACGGGCCGTCTTAAGTAAAAAAAGATGATATTATGTAAAATACGGTAACAAACTTTTCGAATAAAATAGAAAATTAAATTTATGAAAATCTTGTCTCGTTTGATTGGATGTAAGCTTAGTTTAGTCACCTTGTAAGCAAAGCGCTCGGGCGTAAATAATCAGACGCGATCTACGAAGTTGTAAGAATTTTAACAGTTAGCGCAAAGAAATACATTTATTAATTCGGCAAGAAAGTGTCTTTATCTTTGTTTTCTCAAAACGTTTAATTATTCTTTGTTGTATTTATCTAAATGTTTCTTTTTCCAGATCTTGAATATAAAATAATGCTAACCTAACCTTATCCTAGTAGCGGAGATATTTTTTGCTTATAAACCATGCATTTGAAATTTAATCAATATTTTTGGAAAATTTGTCACGGTGATGATTTCACTTATCTGCTATCCCTAATAGGAGACTTCTTTCTAAAAAAAATTATCTATTTTAGATGATTCCTTACAATAAGTAGATACAGGTTATCAAAAAACTGAGTGCCTGTTTTCTTGAAATCTCCCAAAATTCTTGCGAACTCGTGAAACGTGATCATAAATTTCAAGTAAGCTCAGGAGTACCGAAACGGAGTCGCAAAAATTCTTATCTTTATGGACACCATTTTAAAGTATTCGGATACTCCCTGCGGAGTTCTGAGAAAGAAATGTTGGATTATAAAACGGCATTAGGTATGTATGGCCCACATTCCGCTCCTTACTTTAACTTCCGCACAAAACAAATATTTGTTTTCGTACTACAAGTATTGTGCCGTTAAGCAGTGGTACTTCACGCAGTATTTATTGTGTTGTTATAAGGGACTATCGGCTTAAGACTTTACAGCTGAGTCTAGACACCTCTATGGAAATACAGCCCTAATCAGGAATATTTTTCCAGAACGTTTCGTTTGTCTCGAACTCTATAATGTCGTGGTATTCGTTAAATGATGCCCATTTTGATATTTTCTTTCTTTTATGAACAAAAACAAACTGAATACCCATTTATAATATATAGCAACGTAAGATAGAGATCGTACGAGCTTTGATTGATTGAGTGCTAAGGAGATAAAACAAGAAAAAATAGAGTACAAGTGAGAACCTAAATCCAAGTAACCTTAGAACAAATTTATTTAAATATTTTCTCTGTTTTTTTGTTATGCTGTGTTGTAAAATCTCAAAGTAACAAAAACTCTTTAGGAGTGGAAATACTTTGAGCTGAAAAATATAATTGTGAAATCTGGGAAACAATAGACGATTTACATGCATTACTGTAAAATTTATGCAAAACCGAATGAATAATGAATGTTTCATTTTATGGGCCGGAACAAAATGGTTTTCAAATGAGGTTTACACAGTTATGTAAAAAAACTAAATTTAATTCCTTACTGGAGATCTACCACAATCATTGAACATTATTTGGCTCCATCAATATAATCCGAAATAGAGCAAAGATATTACAATCACTACTTTTGGTCCGCAAATACACCCCCGCGCGAAAATGTAGGCATTTTTTGTTATAACTTTTCAAACCTAAATTGCAACCTAAAAATAAGACTTCTAACTTGTCTCAACTACTATCATATTAGGTCGGGGAAAAAGTCTTTTCGCATAACGTAGGTATAAACTTATTATAATTTTTTTTTGACTGTACTATTTGTGTCTGGCTGGTTTTGGTAACATTAAAAAGGTTCCATTATAAAGAAAAGAAAAAAATAAAAAAAAGTTGTTTCCCGCTATTTTTCATTTGTTTTTCTCTCCGTAAAAATGAGTGAACCTAATGAAGAAATTCGATACATTTTAAAATTTTATCATAAAAAAGGCAAAAATGCAACTCAAGCAGTGAAAAAAAATTTGTGATGTTTATGGACCTGATGCAGTGTCAGTAAGAGTAGCACAAATTTGGTTCAAACGTTTTCAGTCCGGAAATTTTGATGTTAAAGATGCACCTCGCTCTGGTCGCCCTGTTACGAATAAAATGGACGCCATTTTTGAAAGAGTGGAGCAAGATCGGCATATTAGTAGTTACTATGTAGCTGAAGAACGGGGAATTGACCACAAAACAGTTTTGACCCATTTGAAGAAAGCTGGTTATACAAAAAAGCTCGATATTTGGGTGCCACACGAGCTCACTCAAAGAAACTTAATGAACCGTGTACGGCCGGAATTGATTAACAGGAAGGGTGTGGTCTTTCATCACGATAACGCTAGACCACACACATCTTTAGCCACTCAGCAAAAATTAAGAGAGTTCGACTGGGAGGTCCTAGTGCATCCACCATATAGCCCTGACCTTGCGCCTTCAGATTTTCACCTGTTTCGGTCTCTGCAGAATTCTTTAGGTTCTGTAAGGTTGACCTCAAGAGAGGACTGCCAAAACTATTTGTCCCGTTTTTTTGATCAGAAGTCCCAAAGTTTCTACAGTAACGGGATAATGTCTCTGCCCACAAAATGGCAGAAAGTTATTCAACAAAACGGTACATATATATTGTAAATAAATGTAAATAAACTTTGAAAAAAATGTCTTGACTTTTCATACAAAAATACGAAAAGACTTTTTCCCCAACCTATTATAAAGGCATAACCGGAACCAATGCTCAAAATGTGCCTTCCGAAGTACGGAAGTGCACGATATTAAGTGCAATCGATCAAGAACTGAGCTTTGTAAACAATTCTATGTTGTATAAGCTCTATAAATGCCTGAATATTATAAGTTACATTGAAACTAATACTCAGTACACAGAGAAACCTCGGAGACAAGCTCAATGCTAGTACAATTAGTTATTCTGTGACATCGCAAGGATACCAACAGCACTGCGTCATCGCTCCCACCACCCCAATGCATGTATGACTAAATCCCTCTCGCTATAGGGGGTCTGTGGGCCAAAGACAAAGTTCGAAACGTTAATAGACGACAGGACGTCGGGATGCCTACAAAGGTCGTGGTTTCGATTCTCACAAAGGACAAATATTTGTGTCTGTGAAGTTGATTATTGTTTGTCTAGCTTTCGGTGTTTTTGATTTAATATATTTATAAAAGAATATCGTCTTTTAATTTGCGTGATATAAGATTAATAACAATTATTGAAACATAGTATTAATTATCCAGGTTACACAACTACTAAAGTAAGTAAGGTAATTCTAATAGGCTTGTGTGCAAGGTAGATTACGGTAGAAGTACTCGTTATCGACGAGGTTTAAAGTTGAACCTTACCACAAGTTCTAAACTCAATGATGCGACCTCCGACCAGTATCTGACATTATTATAAGTAAGTTATCCGTTGTCTAATACACACAGTTCAAAAGCTTCATAGATTGAACTTCGATAGCGCGGTTAAAGTTTTCTTCGACTTTAATCGACTGACTCGTCAATTCTGACGAGGAAGGTCTAATGTCCACATTATACGCGCGCGCTTGCTCATGACGGCCTGCATATAAGCTAGTTTATAAGACCCTAATTGGCAGAGACTTCAAAAACAGCATTTATTACAATTATTTATTTAAAAAGTCGACAAGGGTTATATTTATTTATTAAGAAGGTTCGATCAAAGCTTCTCTATATTTTAACTCTATATTTAAAAAGGTAAATACTATATACTTTATTTGTTTCATATGAGTCGTTAAATTAGACCAACAACGTTATATCTGTTCCGAGAAATAAAATATCGATAGGAATAAGTCTCACGGGAAAATGAAGACTCATGCTCGAAATTTATTTACATTGTAAATATAGTTATGGCGAAGAAACGTAATATGAGAATATAATTACAACTTTTACGCAATCTAGAATCTGGAGCAATATAAATCCAGCACAGTACATAGACATTTTATACTGCACTATCTAGGCTTCAAACTAATGTTTTTACCATATCTACATAAAATTGTCCTTTGGGTAATATAATATTAAACTTCTTTTATTTGCTGGATTTAATGTATTCTTTTAATCGGTGAAGCTCACCTAGCTTTTGTTATAGACTCAGTAACTTTGTCAGATTATAGATAGGCTATTTATTAGGTTTATTAATGTATAAAATGTAACCAAATTTTACAATTATTTCCTAATTTCCTTTATTTTTTATATTAAAACCTAAAATTCACTGTGTAAAAGTTCAAACATAAAAACCAACTGAGTCCATAACATAAGTATTATACTTAAATTATTCTCTCGTTGCTACACGGTCTTACATAATGAATAATTACGCCGCGACCGCTAATAAAGTATGTATAATAAGGAGAGTATTACTAAAATTTCGTGGTTGAAACTTCCAAACGGATTATTCCGGGCCCGTGTATAACAAACGGTCAGAATGGGCGAACTAATTAAGAAACTTTCTGTTGAAATCGGAATCGAGAGGACGTGAGCTCGCCAGTGTAATCGTGTCGGCAGATGCTTCTAATAAGACGTAACCGAAATCTACGATCATCCTTCCCATTGCAATTCGCTTGGCTTGCTTGTTACTTTATTGGCTATTTAATTTTGGAAGAATATTTTACAGTATTGAAACATTTTTACTAATGACAATGTCATTATCTTGAAAGAAAGAGGAATATGGCTTTCTAAAAATATTCCTGAGTTGTTTTTATTGATTGATTTAAGCTTTAAGTTATTTAAACTTTGATTGTGTTATACGTTAAGACAAAAATAATCAAAGAACTTCGCTTCGCATTTTAGGGTTACTATTTATTTATGTAAAAGTGAACAAAATCAGTAGTTATAACTCAGTATACAAATAAAATTCAGTCCTCAATATAAAATATTTCGTTTAGAGCACAAACATTATTTGGTTAAAGAAAATATAGTTCGTTAGTTAAGTAAATTTTCACAAAACCTATTTTGCTTATACTTAAAAAGTATCCTTATAACCATCTATTTAAGTATGAAAAGGATTTCTCTAAGCAAACAAACTTCAGTAAACCGTAACTTCAATTTCCCATCCGAATACGAGCGTCTTTTTTAAGAAAAACTCATTACAAGTTTCTCTTGTTTACCTAGCTATTTTTTTCAAAGAATACAGCTGATAGACAATACATACACCCAACTGATACACATCGCATGTAAGCCCATAGAAAATCAAGTAGTTACACCATTATTTGCGTGCCCGCAGCGAACGGGAATAAACATTGTGGAACGCGTGACCGGAATGAATAGACACAAATATTTGCCGCAGGAGGAAAACCGGAACTTTTTAGCTAGAAAATTACTTATATTTTATTCAATGTCTCGGTTTATTTTTAGTCAGTGTAGCGATGTCGGTGCCGCAAAGTATTTTGCTATATCAAACGTATAATATTGCAAGAAGTTTTTGCCGTGTTATTTAGGTGACTCTTTCTTATTTATTTATTTAAATCAAACTTAATTCATTTTAGATTTTTGTCTATAACGTTGTGATAACTTCTCTAAAAAAGTCTTGTAAACATTCGTACTAATCCGGCGAACACTTACAAGGATAAGCGATTTAATATCGAATGGCCTGTGATTTCTGTAAATTACTATTTATATATTGTTTACCTAGTAAAATGCTATATGATATTATCAGAAAACCCTAAAAAGTTAATAAAGTAAAAAATACTTAAGACAAACTTAAACTTGTTAGACAAACAAAACTTAATAATTTGTTGTTAAATTCATATAAATTACCAAACATGTTGTATGGAGAAAAGGGTTTTTTCTAAGATTGAAGATAGAGTTGTAAATCCAATGGAGGTTCCATCATTACGCAACCGGAGATGTGACTCTTGAACCCTCCATTATCGTGTTGTATGTAGCAGTAATTGTTGTAACAGTCGGAGGTTGCGTGCGCCATGAGTCACGAATATCTCAAGGCTCCGACACAACCGGAACCCACACGTTACGGCTCAGTCACAATTTGTTACAGCTCCAACTCTGCAGTCTACACACATAGCAATTTGTGCTCAAACGGCTTTGGTTCAATAGCACTTTATTCTATACAGTGCTTACTTCAAGTGCCACTTTCCAATGCAAGCATATTCACATCTCGTTGGCTACGAACAGAAGTGGACATGGAAATAAAATATCGCGTTGTTTGCTATTGCAATCGGAACGCTTTTTTCGTTGAACAGCTAAATCGTAGCTTTGGATTTATTCTCATCCGTGCCTATGTTCTATTTTTCTATGATTCTCGAAGTTATAGCCGCGTGTTTTTTTTAAATATTTTTCTACAACAGTATTGCCGCAAGTGGTATATAGCTCTGATACGGCCATACTGGTTTCCAAATCAGTAGTTTGATTTGCAATCTGCTGAGCTACGTTTACCGTTTGCAGTACTTCGCAATATTACGTTTTTCGTAAGGGCAATGCAAATAGCCCTCAACGTACAAGACTACTATTCTTTTTGGTATTGTGGCAGAATGTCCGCTCTTTAATTGTTATGTTCTAAGAGTAGGTAAAAATTTTCAGTTTATAAGTAAATAAATGCAATTTATATATCAAAATTAAGGAAATATATGTGCCTTCATACACGCGATATTTGAGAATAGATTTACAGCGAGTAGAAAAAATAGTTTGAATTAGTAAACATTAATTTATACAATTTAAATTGAATGAAGTAACAAATGAAAAAGTAAACACATTATCCTTTTAAGCAAATTATGTTTTATTAAACGAACCACGTTTTTTTTTTAAATGTCCAACCTAATCATACCATATTGCACCTCAAAAATACTAACTCAGGCCCCAAATTCTCACAATATGCTTAATCTGTACTTTTGATGTGATGTCAAGTATTTTTTAGAGATCAATATAAGATGAACCAAAGAAATGATTATTAGGTGTGAATCGATTTTTGATGATTACTTTTTCTGTGTAGTTAAGCTTTTAAATATTCTAAATTTTTTGTGAAGTTATGTATTTAAATTTTCATTTCCTGATAAATCAGATAATATATTTACATGCAAAAAAAACTCAATGAAAATGTTCACTAGCTTATAGTTAAAATCGTAATTTAAGTAAGGGTCAAATCAGTAATTATTCAGGATGGAGGCTGGTGCCCTGAGGGTTGCGGCTGGCAGGACGCACATATTTCAGCAGTGCCTACAATTTGTTACCTGTCCCATTGTAGTGCGAGCCCTGTGAGTTAGTTATTAATGGCCGCCTTGGGTCTGTGAGCATTATGGTAAATGAGATTTTTCATATAAATTTATTATGTGAGATTGATGACTTGGGTAAATAACAGGAGAAGTTATGAGGAGTTTATATTATTTTTATAATAATATGCTCTCACAATAAAAATATTAGAAAGAGGACTTTTTGAAATTTTTAAGGTACCTACGAGAAAATATGTAGTTTGAAATTATAATGTTCTCTTATTAAAACTGTTGTGCAAACAAACCTGTAAGACGAAGATACCTAACGATACTTGACGATACTTAACCTTTTCTCTTCGCGACACTTCACACAATTCATACCTAATATCTCGTAACTGTACAAATATGAAATGAAATGAAATAATTTTTTATTTAGACATAAATACATATAAACAAAGAACAGAATTCAAAACAGTAAACAATTTTTACACATAAGTTTACATATAGTATGCCTAAAAAGGACTCCACTCAGCATGTGCTGCAGTGGAGGACCACAACAGCGCTGGTCTTCCGTGGAGACCTTATAACTTTCGTGTGCAACAGCCACACAAAAGGCAGAAACTTAACAATAAAACAAGATATATAAAACCACAAAATACAATTAAATGAAAAGTTAAAGTAGTACTTCAGACTGTCAATGTAAAGTTTTGGAACGTGTTAAATCTATTAAATATCTGGGCATTATTGTGGACGGAAGATTTAGTTTTAAAAAACACATTAGCACTTTAAGTAATAGAATACGTAAATTATTATACATCTTTAAGACACTGCGATATGTGGTCCCACCTGATATCCTTAAACAATTTTATTTTGCGCTATGCCAGTCGCTGCTTACGTATTGTATATCCTCATGGGGTGGTGCACCAAAGACAACGCTTAAACAGTTAGAGATCTCTGAAAAAACAATACTAAAAATTTGCACTTTCAAACCGTTTCTGTGTCCAACTAAACTTCTTCATGAATACTGTGAAGTGTTGAGTTTTCGTCAACTGTTTTTGCTCAGAGTTATTTTGAAGCAACACTCTATGCTAGAATTTAGCCCTGATTATCTTTCGAAGCATAGATGGCATGCGGTATGTAGACAAACTCTTCGACCAAAAACCACATTTATCCGAAGATTTTTTACATTTTTGGGTAAAATTAATAGTTCATTTAATTTTTACCCTATGAATAGTACTGTCGTTTGAAAGATCTGTGTCTCAGTGGCTTTTAAAACTATCTTATGATGAAACAGACTTTATTGCTATACAGCAGTAAAAGAAAAAATCTTAATTATAGTAATATATACTTAAATAAACACAATTTGAAAATCCACACTAATTATACGTACTACATTTTATTCACCCTCTCACGCACCGTCACATTTTACACACAGTGAGGACTCTTGGCATTTAGCTAAGTAATTATTTATTCAACTCTAAGTTCATATTTTGAGATCCTTCTGCGTTATTTTTATGTAAATTATGTTTAAGTCCTTGGACTGGAGGCGCTGCATGCTGAAGTACAGGTTACCCTAGTTCAGCAGCAGAGGCTACAAACTCGAAATGTACTTAAGGTAAACTGTAATTCATGTAAGTTTGTATTAACATATCCATGTATTTTTGGCAATAAATTATTATTATTACTGTAATATTTAAAGTTTTTATGTTAAATCATATGACTTTCGACGTATATTTAACATAAAGTACTCCTATTTTTTTATCTAATAACGCATACCGTCAGTATGTGTTATTTACGTACTTATAGAACTCAATTGGATACGAACTTTTGCACTTATGATATTAGTTATTATAAATTGTACGTATGTAATTTATTAATGTAATTTATATATATCATTTCTGTTTATTTAAAAAGGTTTTATGAAGTTTAGCTTAAATCTAATTTAGAACTGTTGGGCAAGCTGCCTTAATTGATGAACCAATAGAAGAAAAATTTACGTGTTTAATAAATCAGAAACCTACGTACGTTATACATACGCAATAATATGAAAACAATAAACCGCCAACAATAAAAAGAATTAAGTAATGAAGTGTAGACCCATGAGATGAAAGTCAATACTTTACTCATTAAAGCTACGTAGAGGATTGTTCAGAGTTACAAAGTAAAATGAGTTCGTCGCTGACATTACTTTTTCAGTTCAGAGTTCAGACGTTTAAAGCGATACTTTACGAAATTGGTTACAGCTGAAGTTATGATGACGCGACGTTGTAATTGAATGTAATTCCATGATTTTATAGGCTATTCGGTTAAAGTACTTCAAATGCTGTTTCTCATAAATATACCTATACCTCTATCGTCTCTATATATCGTTATATACCTGATAAAGAATAAATAAGTTGCAAAAAGTTTTAACGATAATTTTCCTATATATTATTTTGTTAACACGTAAACGTATATCTCAAAAAAACAGGGTCAAGAACAAAAATGCGAAATAAGAGCAACGTTTTCTGCCCAGCATTAAAACCATTTTTTTCTATACCATACCTGGGAAATCAATATTAAATTACTAAATGTCGAAGTCTTATGAAAACAATTTTTAATTAAAACAAATTGAAAGCGTTATTTGTTTCAAATCCGTAACATGAGTTATTGAAAACAAAACTATATAATCGCGTCAATAGCAGAAAACAAAAATTAGATTATTATAATCCTAGCTATATCTAAATTAAATTTTAAGTAAATATTTATACTTAGAAGGGCTCCATCTCTACACTATAAAACTAAATTAGTATCTTACTGGAGATTTAAAACCCTGTCGGCATTTTCCCGAAAGCCTAATAGCATGAGTTACTCCAAAATAGATGTAAAAGTGTTATGTTATTTATTTAACAGTTCAAGGAATGTATATCATTCAACTTCTGGTTTTGCCTAACAGGTCCTAACATGTCTCGCAGATTGTTATTATTGTACACATGAAAACAAAACCTGAAACCTTGTTACCTAAATAATGTAGCACAGAGATCATAGTGAAAACTGATATCACGCAAAAAGAAATAGAATAACAGGGAATAAGTAAGAAGGGCAGAAATTTACTGGTTTTGATAAAATCTTTTGACACATAGATTATGGATTTTAATGAGGCCAAATGTAACTCTGGTCACGTTTTTAAGCACATGCTACGCAAACGTACAACCTAGCTGCCTAATTTTTAAAAAGTATTTAACACTGACACATCGGCATGTACTTACAATTCAGTCTTTCTTTCATTTTCTGTAGTGTATTTACACAAAGATGATAAGGAAGCTCTCCTATGATCCATTTAAATCGTTTCCGTCCTATTTCGCACAATTCCAATAAAGTAATCTCTTGCTAAAACCTCTGTACGGAATTTATTTAAAAGAGCAGGCGTATATATGAGTGAGGAAGTTCTATGGTTGTACATATTTAAGTCTGTAATTGCGCAATCTCTTTCCTTTTCGGGAGTTTGTCGTTCACTTTCAAAAACAAAGAGTCACCATGTCGCTGAGCTAGCAGGATTAGTTAGTTAATATAGCAAAGTTAAGCGGTGGCCTGACTTAATTAGCTAGCCAGCTCAAAGGCAACGGCGCAGCTGCGACTTGATGAGCTGTTTTACACTTTTGAGTGTTTAACTTCACTGAGCTATTCTGAGTAACAAAACAATGCTTTTTTTGTCTCTGATATGAACAGTCTGACACGTAGCTTGTCTAGTAAGTGGTAACTGCCACTATTCTACTTGGGTTAGTTCATATTCAACCTACTCTCGTACTACCTTTTGCCTGCGGGAATACAGCAAGATATTATGTCGATAGACAAAATTACAAAAGCGATTGTTAGCCTGTCGAACTCCGATCTAAGTTCTTGTACAAACCAGACCATAAGTGGAATTTAAGCTAGGGTAGTAGAAGTAGAACATCTGTATGTTGTACAGGTTTACGGTTAGATAATGTTTTAAGAGTTCATGTTTTTATTGAGTTTGGTTATTCATTTCTAAAAAGATTAAGATATATGGGGCAACGATAAAATAAATAAGTAAGATTATCTGGGGTCCAGTAACCACATTAAACTTAAACGGTTTATCCACAAACTCTATATGCAATGTTTAATAGTTTGCCCGTTTTTACTAACGATAATTAAACGTCTTAATTACTTTTCTAAACGGTACTTTGCTAAAATCTATTGCAGCCTTGCGATAGGTAGATCTTTTCAATCGCAATATAAAATATGTACATTCTCATTAATAATAGGATTATGCACCATTGTTTTATACAAATATTAACAAAACAGTTTTTAAATTACTAGTATTAAAAAAAGTTTTTGTTAATGAACACAAGTACGACTGATATGGCGTGGTGGCAAGTATGACCGCACTCCGCTCCTAAGGTCGTGGGTTCGATTCCCACACAGGACTAATATTTTTGTGCTTGAACATGAGTATTTGATCTGGTCTGGATTTTTTATATTAAGTATTTATGTACATAAAAAAAGTGTTTATATATGTTTATCCGTTATTTCGTATCAATAACACAAGTTCTTTTGTTCTTAGTTCAAATCTTGGAACTAAACAATTGGAGTAATTATCAGAAAATATTAATAATTATATTATAATATTAATGTATAAATATAGTTTTTAACCACATAAAGGTTATAGGTACAATATGTACTAGACATACTAAATAGATCAGATCAGAGAGCTTACTTAGCTTAGCTTGTATTTTAGCTTAAAACTATGAATCAAAAAGTAAATAAATAAATTAAGGTGAATCTAGTTCAGCATGTGTCAGTGTTGTTCAAGGCATTGTTATGTTGAGAGTCTACAGTCTAGATAGTTCCCATCAAATGATATTAATGCAGCCATTGGCACTGGCGCCTGTGCCGGCACCCTAGAAGCGATGCATCACCTTATAATCCCGAATAGCAGTAATTATTTTCTAAAGAAATTATTATGAATAGGGCTGCGGCCCCTGGGCTGTTCCATGTGCCTGAAAAAACATTTTTCCTATGAAGGGGGCACGGCCTTTTTATGTTAGAAGACTTTAGGAAGTTATGATGTGCGTACAGATATATTATATAGGAATTCATATAATCATGAGGGCATTAAAACAAAGATAATATTATGTAAGTGTAAAAACTGCACAAAATCTTCATTACCTTAACCATTATGTTTGAAAGCATCTTTTTCCCTTATTCATTATTCAGCCTCGGAATGTCGATTGAAGGAGACCCATTCGCATATTCCATTTATTCCCTACTTTTGCCAATTCACTCCTTAGCACCTTCTTATGGCTGGATTCACGTCTTGAATAAAATATGAACATACCGCGAGGGATTCGGACGCCCGCCCAGAAGTACTGGTCATCCAATTAATAATTATCATGAAGGATTGATATTCGAGAACAGCTGCCGTGGCCTCCACATATCTTCTGACATCGTAATCATATTTATTCGTATCATAATTGTACGAAAATAAGTTATACTGTTTTATGTATCTACATAGCGCTAAAGGTGAAAAGTGATATTTTTGACATAGATGTAGTTCAATAGCAATTTAAATAGATATGGTTTATAAATAAATAATAATACGTGTGAATAATATATATTTAAAAAAATTTTGCTGAATAAACAATTTATAATTTATTATTAATATTATTATTATTTATTTGTGTACATCCATAAATAATTTCATTGTAAGGTGTAGTTTAGCAAACTCTTTGTTTTGTACGTGCCATCAAGCGCAAGTACTGTACTAATACAACTCCTACTACTACGCGTGGACATTCCTGATATATTTTAAACTGACATGACTACGAAAGCCTTAAGATAGAGAAAGAATTTAGAGAAAAAAGAGATAAAATTTGTTTTGAAACAAGACAATATGGGGCTTAGTACAAAACAAAATCAAAGGTTAAACCAGGTTTAAAACTAGTGCTGTCACTTTTGTTTGATAAAATTAAGACAGTGACAGCACTTGTTTAGTAATAAGCCCCATATTATCTTGTTTATTAATTAATTCGCTTCCGTAGTCATATTAGTAGATATATTAGGAATACTTTTATATTAATTTAGTTTATATAATATTTTTATTTTCTGTAATATACATACATTTTATTGTTTTGTATTGTGAATTCGTGAGCACGCACAACGTAATCAGTTCTATTTACCTATCTTTCGATGCCTAATTAGTTCCAAGCGAATCCCAGACTCATCCTTTTTTGTGCGAAAAGGGTCTGATGGAAGCATTCAAACTTTGGTCAACCAAGGTCGGGACCTCATTTTTGAGCCCCACACCCAGTTACGTGACGTGAATCACTGCACACCCTTTCTATCTGCCGGACGAACGTTTATATAAGAAACATGCTCGTAATTTTCACACAAAATTGAACTCCCCACATCATAGGACGATTTATTATGTAGACAGAGATCCCTGGCTCCATATAAACAAGCGGAATTTTCACATGAAAATTGAAGTACAACTTTTCATTCAGTTTAACTTACCGTGGTATTTATATTAAATAAAGCTCGCTGCTAATGACCGCGCAAAAGATGTTTAGATTTTGTAACGTGACTGGAAACGATTGTCCCGAGGTTCAAAGCATCTCACGTAATATTTTTAAACTGAATTGAGCCTAGGTATTAATCTTTTAAGTTTAAATAGAAATCGATCCCTTGACTTATGATTACTCTCTTCCTTTTAAAATAAGTATTCACCGCCTATTAATGTAACCACAAAGGGTAAATATATAGTACATTTATATTAATTGTTATGTATAAAAACACATTCATTCATGGCAATGGCTACTACGCAAACTTTTAAGTTTAGCCTAAAAGTATTAAACCTCGATAATATACGAACACGTCTAAAACAACAGAGTTAGGTTTGAAATATGACGACACGATATTTGCGGTAAGCTAACTTTCCGTGAACTAGCTTTACTCGGCTTCTGTTTGCCTTATCGTACACTCGAATTATACACAGGCCATGTCTAAGAATTCTGTTCCAATAACTTAAACATTAGTATGCTGATTTTGTATAATATGTAATTGAATATAGTAGACTAATGTAACGTATATACTTAATTTTTTTTATAAGTAATGATTCAAAATATTTTGTAACTATACTTTGTAAATATAGAGTCATTTAAGGTATCTGCCAGTGCCAAATAGTTCGATAAATAAAGTATCATGTTCTTTGCGTTTTAGTCAAAGTCAAGTAAATTTGTCGCAGTAGTGAAGACTACAGTTTCTATAAAATTTTGAAATTAATACTGAACATGACAATTTACGGCAACTTTACGGCAACTAAAATAAGACAATGCCTCAATGCGTATTTTTTTGCGTTAACACCAAAACTCTCATTTACTTATATTAACAGCAAGTTCATAATAAAAAATAGTTTCCTAATTTAAATATGTATATACATTTGGAATAACCTGGCACTTATTCTACTAGAAAAAATAATTTTACGTACTAAATATTTTATCTATGTATTGTTTTGTAAAATTAAGCATTTAGGTAAGTGCTTAAACAAAATAACACTTCTAAACATACCTACCGATAACGTACCCATAAACAACAATACAAATTTTTATTCCTCTTTAAAATAAATAATTTAATTTCATCTGTCAATCTCGTCAACACTCACAAATAAAATAATAAATCTGTCAATAAACAGTACAAGAAACAATTCATACATACATTCACGCCTGTTTTCCCGAAGGGGTAGGCAGAGGCATATTATACGCCCACACTTCGCTAATTATATAGTTGGTCCCACGTGATAGGTTGCGAGCCTCTTGCCGCTTACAGGGCACAGTTATGTTCGCCAGGGCCTCGTCCGTTAATCGGCAGGTGTACCACTTGCAGGTGAGGTTGGCTTGGGCTCCTTGGGTCTTGGTAGATTCCCTATACTTTATAATCTTCCTTACTATTGTATAGGTATATTTATCAACATCATAGTAAGTTTAAAGTATATGTTATTACCATCTCAGTTTATTAAAGTCTTATGTAATAGTTTATGAAATAAAGAATTTCTGGCTGTCTTTCTATTGCTGACCACGGGACACAAATAGACATGAGAAAGACGCTACACTGGGTCCGTTTGGAGGTATAATCTCAATCGTTGTCAACTTAGTTTAAAGAAGTAAATTATAACTATTTAATTTCCCACTAAATTATTAAAAGTAAAGTTTACCCTGCAACAGTTCCTATCGATATATTTTTATACACTGTAATGTAAGAAAAAATTGAGCTAAAAGTATCTTTAAAATGCGTAGTTCAAAGATGCGTGAAAATTTATGAGGATGTCGTATGTCTGTGAGCAATGTCTACGACTCGGTTCGAGTCGCATTGTGGAGCCCGGATTACGCCGGGCCCACATCCAAATCCAACCTTTTTCGAAGACGGCGGCACCCTGGATGTCATTATAATTTTATATTACAAGATGTCGTCCCCGATTTTAGACCCGAGATCAGGTGCGTGCATAATATGCAAATTCTTTCATAATTTAGCATATTATTTTTATGGTAATACATAATGTTTGATTCATGATTTCATTATAATGAAAGACGTAAACATGTTATTGAGTACCAGTACCAGTATGTACCAGGTTACACCAAAAAAAGCCTTCCTATTTGTCATTAAGTATTTTAAATCATTGTTATGTAGTAATAAATTTATACAATAACATGTATTATTCTTACAATGTATGAGGTATTTTTAAGGAATGTTTGTATAGAACGGATGGTAAGTATTGATCTCTTCTGACGCTTATCATATTATTGTTGCTGTATCTGTAATTTGTTTGGTATGTGAATGTGGACAAACAGTTTGAATAGGTACAAGGCTATCACACAACACAATGCAAATATAAGTTTAAAGAATGCGAAATAACTCGTTTTATAAATTGTAATAACAACGCATCATTTGTAAATAAATATTTGCAATAAATAGAATACACTAAGATAAATACACTAAGCGTGTTTACGCACACAACTACGTATGATCTGGACAAAGCGGTGGGAAGCCGGTGGATGTAGGCGTCTCAGGATCGCTCAATTGTGGAAATCATGCTCAATGAATGAATTATTTAATTATATATGAACAGGATAAATATTTTTGCATGTAGAATAATATTAACTGTCATCAAAATTTATTACTTTGTTACCACACAGTGTCATAGAAGCAAATTTCATCATAGTATGCAAATGCTCTATACTAAGCTACATTGTCTTGTCTCTATCATCCACTAGCTTCTGGCTAAGTGGGCGATGGGTTAGCCACCTCTCACCATTTTACACATTGTATCAAGAGATCTCTGTGCGAAAAGTTTATTTTGCAAACACTATATCACTCTAAATAGTTGTAGCATAGCTTGCCCACTCTAAATAGGACATTTATGGCAGAGTATGTACACAAAAGTATCGTATGTGTTAATCCGTATCGTATATATGGATGTACGTGTATGTACGTACCCATTTGCATCTATTTTTTTATTATGGTACTGCTCATTTCTCTTTCATTGTTGTTTAAATAATATATCGAATTTCCATTTTGTGTGTGAATGTTTGACGAATCTAAATGATTATGTTGATCTTAAAGAAAATAAAGTATATTTTATTTTATTTTATGGGTAATTAATAGTACGAGGATAGCAGCCTCCAGTAGTTGAACGTTCGGACAAAGAATCAATGGGCACCGATATCAAACCTTGCGCATGTACTCGCAACACAATTTCTTTAAGTTTATCACACATATTGGTTGCCACAAACATTGGTCCAGTTTCACAATGTCTACTTAGGTAGGTCTCGGCAGTTAAAATCTAATTTTTTTTATGGCAAAAAGTGTTTCTAATGGTTTAAAAAAAACGAAGTTTATTTTGATTCGTTGAAACAGTCCAGCGTAGATGGTGGACTTAAATCAATACATAACACTACTTATGCGTTACTTAGCCCCTGTTTGACAATGTCTACTTAGGTGATAATCGGCAGTTAAAATCACATTTTCGTACAGACTATATGTTAAGTGAATCCTAATAAGAACTTATTGAATATTGTAAAATAGGTGTATAGGTGGGTCCTACCAAGACCTAAGGAGCCCAAACCTCACCTGCAAGTGGTACACCTGCCGATCAACGGACGAGGCTCTGGCGAACATAACAGTGCCCGCAGGTAAGCGGCAATAGGCTCGCCACTTATTACGTGGGACAAACTATATAAATGGCGAAGTGTGGGCGTATAATATGCCTCTGCCTACCTCTTCGGGGAAACAGGCATGAATGTATGTATGTAAAATAGGCCTTAGGTAAGTAGTGTTTTGTTTACGTCTCACTAATTCACGAGCGAAAAAGACACAACACTGAAATAATAATGAATGTAGTTTATAAGTAAAGGCTACAAAATTTCACTTTTATAATATAGGAAGTAGAATATTAACGCTTCGGGTAATCTAAAAAATTTCATCTCAATAAGGAAATTAATCCATACAATGAGGGATTAATTCCAGAGAAGCGAGATTAAGTCCTGTTAGGAATACGTATTATTGGGCATATAACGAACCCATATAGAATATACATTAAGCTTTCGAATTTGTTATCCACATCGGTTTACAATCATAGCGAATGCTTTATTATTTTTAAAAAGTTTAAGTTTCATATAGAATCTCTCTAATTATGAAACTAATATCTATATGAATCTGGGGCTATCAGTATGACAAATTTTATTCTGATGTTTAGTTCGAGGTGTGCTGTTGAACAGTCAGTCAATGACATATATATTTTTAAGGTTTTAATCTAAAAAAGGTTAAAAAGTAGCCGAAGTTGCAACCCCATTCCAATCCAATAAGTGCAAATCCCCTTTAAATTGATGCAGTTGTTATGGATACAAAATTCAGACCAAAATGTAATAAAAAAAAAAATATTATGTCGATATGGCGTGGTGCCGAGTATACCCATTTCGCTCCTAAGGTCGTGGGTTCGATTCTCACACAGGACAAATCTTTGTGTGCATAAACATGAATATTTGTTCTTTTCTGGGGTTTGTCCTATGTATATGAAGTATGTATTATTATTACCCTCTTCTCACTATTTATATGCATTCTCTTAATTTTTATTAGATCTGAAAGTCTATCCGCATTTCACACTTTTAAACAAAATCTAGTTATTTTTAAAGTAACTTAATAAGCTACTTATTAAATAGTATGGTAGTAATTAACAAAACACAGTTTGCAAGATTACAAATGCTTAATTTACGCGGCAAATGGCTGCAACCTGTTACACCTGTAACTTGATCAGAAATAAATCAAATACGTCTAAGTTCGTCTCTGACATCAGTAGAAACAAACATTTCAATTTATATTAGTGCTTCACCTCTGAGAATGACGCTGTTATAAGAAAATAATTTCGCGAAAATTTAATTAACGTCAATTTATTCTCCAGCAGCTAGCAGATAGTCATTACTTATAGTTAACGTAATCTCCTGAGGGTAAGGCAACGCGGAAAGCGGTTAATAGCGGCGACATATAACCTCCTCGCAGGCTGAGAGCTGCGGTAATTAAGGCCTCGACGCGTCCGGTCGCACTATTCGCCGCAAGCCGTACACCGCACGCCTTCGCCCGATAACGCGACCCTTATCACACAAACTCCTTACCGTTTGTCATAAATTTTATCACTCCGATGAGCGAACCGAAGACCTCCTTCTCAGCTCCTACGTCGACTTAACGACCCGTGAACTCGTGAGGGAGTCTCGGTATTTTTTTTCAGTCACAAACACGATCACTTCCAAAGATTCACTTCTTAACTTTCCTGGACAACACTACACTTATTAATAATAATGAGTCATTTAGACGTAGCTGTTTATATTTTTGAAGAATTTTAAAAGTTTATGCTAAACTTTAAATTTATATATGGTTTAAATAAAGTTATCACTTGGATATAACTTTTCAAAGTCGCCATATGACTGTCGTAACGTTAATAATGGCAGTTCGGAAGTGATAACCGTAGCAATTCCTGAGGGAGAGGTGGTTTTGAGGTTGTTCGTTTGTTATTGGGCGGTAAATGTCAAACGCGAAGTGTCGGTCCTTCAGGCGACGGTCGGACGTGGTCGCGGCGCGGCGGTGGCGGCGGCGGTGGCAGGCGGTCGGCTGACGGCCGGCTGCGGACTGCGCGGTGCGGCGCGCGACCAGACCCGCCACGCGCCTACTCGCGCACGCGCCACCTCCAGATCGATACCCCCCACCCACCCCTTCGCGCCACCCGGCGGGGGACATCCTTATACACGCACGCACACACCCGCACCTTACACGCACCCACTCCTGATTTTTCAACTTCCTAGTCACCGACGCAACAAACTTTGACCGAGTGCTCGTCATGAAACTTCGCTAAGTGGCCGAATATTCTAAAGTTTTCTATTCGAAAATATTATGACATTAAATCACACTTCAGAAACAACGAGCTTTTCTTTTTTTACAGCTTTCAAAGATAAGTCCTGAAGTAAAAAATACTGTCGTTGTTCATACAGTGCTACAAGCTACGTCTAAAATCTCGTAGCGCGTAGCAACATGCTTCGAGATGACTTGCTACATTAATATGGAAATTATACACAATAACTTCCATAATCAGATATGAAATATAAGCCTTCTTGTGTCACAAGAGCAAAATTACTGTAACACAAAATAACAAACATTTACCAGGCAATTTGTGGTTCTTATGTACTTTTCGTAGTTAACTGTTCTTGAGCTCAGTAAAATGAAAAGTAAATACAGTCTAGACCGCTTCTTATTAAATTTACGTATAATTTAATGTTAAAAAGATGAAAGCAATTTTTTCGCTTCTATAATGAAGCGTGAATTTGTTAAATTCTATTTAATGTTTTTTAAAACTGTACCTATTTTCTCGTTCGTATTATAGTTCGAAAATAAATTTAAACATAATTCAAAGTCCTGATTTAAAAGCGATGTTTTTCATAAATCCTTATTAACGATGAGCAAGAAGGATTTTACTCAGTGCACCGGAAAAGAGGCTATTAAAGAAGACTGGATGGCGGCTTCGGGAGCATTCACTTTAAGTGCCGTCGCTGAAGCTCGCTCAACCAAGCAAACACTCGAGCCATAGACGACGCAACACGAGTAAACACACGGCACAATCCTTCACATAGCACTCACAAAAAATAATACACATGCCTTCGTTTCATACTTTGTCAACAGTAGTTTTAGTTCGCCGGTATGGCTCTTAAAAGCTTATCAAACTTGAGGCGACGTCAGAGAAGGCTTATGTGCTCCATGGTCATACTGCGCGTGCTTTTCTATTCATGTGTCTTATAGGAATTGAAGTCTTCCTTTATATGAGACATTTGTAATTTTTAAGCAAACTGGGATATGGATATATGTTAAAACAAAACATAGCAACAGAGTATTATGATATCACATATTTTTTAATCCAAATATAATAAGCAAAAACTTTAGCAATATATTTACATACATACACTTTATTTATCGTATAAAGAGTTTTTTTTTATGTGACACATCATAATGACTACATCCTGCCTAATGGTAAACAGTCGATGCAGTTCAAAAAATTAATGAGCATGATACCGTTAAATAAGCATGGTATAAAGCGCCTGCTCATAAATGCCTGCTAAAATGCCGTTTCACGCCCCGCTTAAAAGCCAAAGTTTGTATTTAAGAATGTACGTATGAATGGGTTATTCTGTTTCAAATATTATTTAACATTTCGATACTATTGTCTTATGATTAATTAATTAGTAATATTTATCTATTATTATGTACCTCCTATAAATGCATCCCATATATGTATATGTAAGTAATGATAACACGTTTCTAATATACATAAATCAAGAAAATCGATACTACAGCTTAGGTGTAAAACCTTAACATACCCACTATTGTATTTAAAATATTATACTGAATAAGCTATAGTGCAGCGCTCAAAAAATAACTGAATTAAGTCAAATCTGGTTAGACCAACGAGCATAACCTGGCCCTAAGCTTAAGTCTAGGGCAACCGGGATAATGCTAGGATATGAGATGTGTGAAACGCTCAAAGCTCCACAAGACTTGGTGGTCAGAGACAATTACTGTTAGTTGTGTTAGTTAATAAGAGTTCCGAACAATCAGTTATTAGATAGGTGATCGTTTATGTGGCATTGCATCTAACTGTTTCGCGCTTTCGTAAAGCAGTTGGTTCCGGTTATTTCTATCAGTCTTGAGTCCAAATCACATATTGGGTAGATTGAAATAATGTTAAAGCAGGACGCCTCTCCCAATCCACATTGGGTCCACATGATAGAACAGTAACCTATTCCCTTTCTTTTGTTTTTTCAGAGAAGACCAGAGCCCAGAAGTGGGAAATATATAATCACAATTCTCAGACTTCAATAACATAATATGTGAAGTACTTAACATTATACTTACTAATATTTCATCGCCACCCTCGGGAAGTCCACCCGGACCAGATTATATTATTGTTTTGAAGTAAAATAATAATAATATGCTAGTAAATTAAACTTAAGTAAATTTATTATATATGAATTGAATTAAATTGTTAATTTGAATGTGCTCTTATATTATATTTTATTATTAAATGATTATAAAATTCTTATTTAATGAGATTTAAACTTATTATTATTATTTTATAAATTTAATAAATGAAAGTGAAATGTACCTAAATTGAAAATAATATAACTGTAATGTATTACTAACAATAGGCTAAAAGCTTGCCAATGTACCTACTAACAAATTTTGTATGGAATTTATTCTGAAATAAATGATTATTATTATTGTTATTATATATAGTCACTATTACTACGTTAAATGAGATTTTATTTCGAAGTAGTTTTCTATACAACAGCGACTTTCAAGTGTCGACTTCGTTAGAGCCTAATTCGACGACGGCCCATTATCCAATAACAATGCATTTAAAATAGATTAGGTACGTTAGACACATTAATATCAATTCTGCGCAACTGTAATATGAAAATGATATACATATAGGCGACGTGTCTGTATTGTAAGTTGCTTAACATTCGAGTTTAGTTTATTTACTGCAAATATCAAATAGTTATCATAAAATTATTTAAAAATATAGTGAATACCCGACATGTCGCTGGGTCGTCTTTTGTAATGTGTCCGATTTCCACACATTACAAATATAAATACATACAATCACACTTGTTTCCATCGTATGCAGAGACATATTATTCGCCCACGCTTCGCAAATCGTATTGTTGGTCTCACGTAACAGGTGGAGAGCCTATTGCCGCTTACCGGGGACTATTATATTGCCAGAGCCTCTTCCGTTGGTCGGCAGGTGCACCACTTGCAGGTGAGGTTGGCTTGGGCTTTAAAGATGATGGAAGAAACCCTGTACACACTATATATAATAAATAAATCGTGATTTGCAATATTTGCTCAATTCGTGTCATTTGTTTGTTTTATTATTGAATTTCTCATTTTTAGGGCATTTGCTATCTGCTTAGTTTGGAACTAAATAAGTTTGTTTGAATCAGTAGTATGATTTATACATTTTGAATCTATACCTCTTGAAGATAAGACAGACATAAACAACACATCCAAATCATACTAATATCTTGACTAGTACACTAAAATAATTATTACGCTAAAAGTGATTTAACAAAGCGTGTAGACACGGTAATATTTTAATTGACTTCTTATAGTATCCATTATACTTAATAACCTAATATACTAGTATTAATTTGTGATAGTGAGTTTATTTGTTATATTTTTTCTGTGTAAGTCAGTAGGTGCTGGAAAGGGTATAGTAGATACTTTGATCCGGAAATAATGTGTCGTTCACATGATACGCGTTAAACCGTAGGTGACACGGGTGTATCTTTATATACAACTATAAACCTTCACCACTACTACGTTTTTAATAGTTTTTACAAACAAGTATTATACATATAGAGAGAATACATTGACGGTGTTTCGTAATACATAATTATTATTTCAAATTAATCAGCCAATTGACGTCCACTGCTGAACATATGTCTAAGTATTAAACAGAAATTTTAAATATACTAGATTAATATCAATTTCTGTTTAAGTAGAATGCCTAAATGATACCTGTTGTATCTTTGGAATGCTAATATTGATTACAAAACTTCTTTTCCAGTTTTTATATACACTTTTATATTTCCAAACTGAAGTGCAGTTTTGTACCATTAGTATATAAAGTAAATTTGAAAAAAATAAAGCATTCGTCATAGAAATAACGCGGTATTCGTCGTCGAAAAGTATTGTTGTCAGCCGGTTGTCGTCAGCCGGTTGTCGTCAGCCGGTTGTCAAAACGTAATAAGCGAATACCGAGCTACCAGTATATCAATAGCAATGTTATAATGACGGATTTTGTTTAGTTTAGAGAATATCATAGCTAGACGGCAAGACTACGGAGCTGTTTACACGAGTTCTTAAGCTTAAGAGAGCTTAAAAGGTTTTTATAGAAATAACGGACTGTTCCAAGAAGATTCCAAAAAAGATAAAAATATTCTAAATAAGAATAAAAAATCTAATAAGAAAGAAATTAAGGTTTTCTTACTACTATATAAAATTACTTAGATTGCTTTATCAAAAGGTGAACCTTTAATAATAAAAGATAAATTTTTTTTGAAACCCCTAATAGAACAATTAGATTGTATTGTATAAAATAACCAATATATAATAAGTAAGAAAGAACTTCAAGCAATTGTTTGAGTGTTTCTACACACAGAAAGGCAATCCGAATTTATTGCGCGCCCAATCAGGGCGATAACAGGGCTGCTTCTGTATCACTGTTCTCTCCGGGGAGTCTTGTGCTATTCACTTAAGGGCTATATTGGAACCAGACTGTTCAGGCATTGAACACTTGTATTGTACCGGAGCCGCAGTGAAGAATTCGTTCTGACAATAGATGTAGGCCCCAAGGATTCGAACAACGAAACACGAACTTCCCATTCTTTATGTATTTCAAACGAGCATAAGAGAAGTATTATGGCGAAAAACGTTAAATAAAAAGAACTTTAGGCCACTGACATGGCGCGGAGGTTCGAATATCTGCACTCCACTTCTAAGGTTGTGAGTTCGATTCCCATCCACAACGATTATTGGTGTGCATGAATGTTTGTTCTGTTTTTATGTTACCTATTTAGTATAAGCATGTATGTACACAAAAAAACATTTAAGTATGTTTATACGTTATCTAGTGCTCTGTTAGGGGCTAGACGGCGCTGTGTGAAATGTTAAAGAATATTATGTAGTTATCTTTTTTCTTGCATACTGGAAATTATCAATTTATTTAAATGAAACCAACAATTTTGCACAATATAATATTAGGTCGGGGAAAAAGTCTTTTCGCATAACGTAGGTATAAACTTATTATAAAATTTTTTTGACTGTACTTGTGACTTGGGACTGTATTTGTGTCTGGCTGGTTTTGGTAACATTAAAAAGGTTCCATTATAAAGAAAAGAAAAAAATAAAAAAAAGTTGTTTCCCGCTATTTTTCATTTGTTTTTCTCTCCGTAAAAATGAGTGAATCTAATGAAGAAATTCGATACATTTTAAAATTTTATTATAAAAAAGGCAAAAATGCAACTCAAGCAGTGAAAAAAATTTGTGATGTTTATGGACCTGATGCAGTGTCAGTAAGAGTAGCACAAATTTGGTTCAAACGTTTTCAGTCCGGAAATTTTGATGTTAAAGATGCACCTCGCTCTGGTCGCCCTGTTACGAATAAAATGGACGCCATTTTTGAAAGAGTGGAGCAAGATCGGCATATTAGTAGTTACGATGTAGCTTAAGAACTGGGAATTGACCACAAAACAGTTTTGACCCATTTGAAGAAAGCTGGTTATACAAAAAAGCTCGATATTTGGGTGCCACACGAGCTCACTCAAAGAAACTTAATGAACCGTGTACTCATTTGCGATTCATTATTGAGACGTAATGAAACCGAGCCGTTTTTGAAGAGATTGATAACTGGCGATGAAAAGTGGATCACGTACGACAAGAACGTGCGAAAAAGGTCGTGGTCGAAAGTTGGCCAGGCTTCACAGACTGTGGCCAAACCTGGCATAACACGAAATAAGGTGATGCTGTGTGTATGGTGGGATTGGAAGGGCATTGTTTATTATGAGCTTTTACCGCCCGGCAAAACCATCGATTCTGATCTTTACTGCCAGCAACTGATGAGATTAAAGAAAGCAGTCGAGAGAAAACGGCCGGAATTGATCAACAGGAAGGGTGTGGTCTTTCATCACGATAACGCTAGACCACACACATCTTTAGCCACTCAGCAAAAATTAAGAGAGTTCGACTGGGAGGTCCTAGTGCATCCACCATATAGCCCTGACCTTGCGCCTTCAGATTTTCACCTGTTTCGGTCTCTGCAGAATTCTTTAGGTTCTGTAAGGTTGACCTCAAGAAAGGACTGCCAAAACTATTTGTCCCGTTTTTTTGATCAGAAGTCCCAAAGTTTCTACAGTAACGGGATAATGTCTCTGCCCACAAAATGGCAGAAAGTTATTCAACAAAACGGTACATATATATTTTAAATAAATGTAAATAAACTTTGAAAAAAATGTCCTGACTTTTTATACAAAAATACGAAAAGACTTTTTCCCCAACCTATTATATGGATTATAAAGCAATGAGAAAATAATTCAAGTACTAATTTTTATATAACGCTTAAACCATTTTTATTTAACGGAAAATTATGGCACCCAATTTAATCACTTTAGGCGTTTTTGTGAGGCTTTCCGGGTTCAGGAGAAGTCGTCACTATTAAAAGGTAAGCGGATTTCTTGTGTATAAGTGGAACATAAAAAATGATGTTGAAACGTTTTGGCTCGTGTCAAATGGTTGCGTGTGACACCAAATTGTTTGATTTTTGGTTTAATTCTGGTGAATGTAGTATTACTCGTATGACTACAATTTACGCTATAAAACTATTAATCATTGCACTTAATATGTTTTACTAGCGGCCGCGCGTGTCTTTGACTGCTGTAACATAGATATCTGAAGTATAGGTTATATGATATAGATTTTCTGTGGAAATCCGTTTAGTATTTTTGGCGTGTATAAAATATATATGTCCTTACTTTTGCCATTAGAACAATTATAATAAGCTATTGTAATCTTTCTTTGTCAAAAGTTAAGTTGCGCAAAAATATACGTTATTCCCGTTTCAAATTAGGGATATAGGATTATGCAAAGAGTTTTAATTAAAGAAAACAAAATAAACCTTTAATTACGTTTCTGAGCTTTCCAAGCCAATCACAATAACTTATTTAGTAACTTCAAAGGGAACGTCATTCACCTGACGTCTTTTCATTATTAATTATTTAATCTTAGTAATGCCAAAGTCGCTTTTCTTGAACGATTGTACCGGTGAAGTTTTGAGGTGGCACCTAAATCTAATCGTTTAAAATGGAGGCCACTTATAAATACATGTAACATTTGAGGCATTCCACTTCAAATTCCAAGAGGGAACCTCCACAACTTTCTAAAATGCTACTAAATAACTGAATTAAGCTATTTTAGATACAGAAAGTGACACCTTTTAAAGTGAAATAAAGACTGCCGAAAGCACTACCTACGTGATATTATAAAAATTAATCACCATATAGACCATCACTGTCGGATCGTCACATCTTTAATAAATTTTAAATTGTGCTTTGCTTCATGAAAGATGGCGAACGATGACAATTTCATTGTAGCTTTTACATTATAATGGTTAAAACGTAGTCTGTGAGGTAGCTCAAGACTACAGGATGACAGGAAACAATAGTTTCCCTGTACTAGGTTCCTTATTGACATGACATTCTATTGAGTGTTGCGTTTTCGTCAAAACACATCAACATGTTTAAGCATAATGTTGTCAACACGAACAGATCTAGGAGACATCGCGGCCTGCCTCTAGTATTACCCAAAACGCACAAATATTTCTATAGGAAAAGTAGTTACCCCAATTGTATTGGAATTTAAAAGTAAGTTGTTTCGCTGGCTCAAACTGAAGTGATTTTAATCAGTCCAGAAATATTTAGACATTAATATAAAAATAGAAGTTATGTAACACTTCTAATGATTTTGTTTAAATCTAACATTTGAATGTGACCATAATTTTTAATTTTTTATGGACATTCATATGTCATTCATATGTATACTTACACAATCTTTACACATCACAGCCTGATTCCTGGTTTTTATGTATTCATATAATTATCTGGCATCGTTTTATCTTAATTATTTATTTATTTAAATTTGATCGCACAAATAAAAAAAAATACAAAAGGCGAACTTAATGCTACAAGACATTCTCTACCAGTTAACCTTTGGGTTAGCAGAAAAGTATACGGCAGTACGAACAAGACGATAAAAACTTACATGGAAATAAATATGTATTATTAATAAACTACATATTCCTATACACAAAAATAATAGTAAATATGATATGTAGACTCAATCATACGATGACTCAAGAAAGTATTTTTTAAACAACCCTTTAAAGGTAGGTTTGCATTCTGCTAGCCTAGTATCAATAGGGAGGGAGTTCCAAAGTACTTACTTTTTATTCCAAGACTGCTCATTGTATGTCTCTTTTTTTTTCAATATTAATGATATGTTGCCGTTGATATGACACTACACTGCACGGAAAACAAACCAGGAAAAGAGCTTAAACTAGTTTCTGCTCTCGATGGTATTCTCTGTCGCGTCTCTGCCAGGGGATCGATTTGCTTAGTCGTTTATCAGTTGAAGTAAATCTAGTTGCATTCTTATAATTTTTTTATACTTTTTCTATTTTTCAGAACATATCGCGGCATTACTCAGTATTCTAGCATGAATAAAGGCCGTAACCTCAATCCGAAGTGCTGTCTCGAGTGTTATTACAACAGCTTGCCGGAAGCTTGGAATCCTAAACGGGGCGAAGAGATGCTTCACCCCCGAACAGCGGTCGCTTCTTTACAAAACTCAGGTGCGTTCGAGTGTCGCACATTGTTTTCATGTCTGGGTTGGTTACGCCAATTACTTACTTAAAGTACAATTACACAAATTATTTAGTTCCAAGATAATCATGAAGAACTTGTGTTATGGATACTAAATAACGGATAGACATACATACATAAATAGATTTTAGTTTAAAGATAAAGATATATTTATTTATATATTATTTATTTATATATTATTTATTTATTTATTTATAATCTTATGCTACCATTACAGGTGTCTTAACCTAATGCGATAGCATAGCAATTTTTATAATAAATACAATATTCTATCTTTTAATTATCAATCTACAATATTATTTAAATATAATATAATATAACATAAACTAGCCTACCTGATATATAACTTTAGTATTACATCCTATATTTACAAAATAAGTTCTAAATCTAACGTAACTGATAACTTATTATATTTAACGCAGTTCTGGCGAATTCACTAAAAGTGCATGAAAATATATCCACCGTGTCATGAACCGTGTTTATAATATGAAACGCGCGGATAAGTGGCGTTTTCGCCAGTAGGTTGGTCCTGGCCACAGGCACAGCCAGCAAGCGCGGGCGCCGCCGCCGCCACACGCACCGGTCCGGCACGCTCAGCTGCAGTTAGTACAGCGGCTCTGGATTGTGCTGCATTCCACGCAACACCCTCACCACGTACACGGCGAGCGCAAACTCCCTTTGTTTTTTTTTTTTTTTTTTTTTTTTTCTCGGATGTAAAATCATCAAATGACCGTCTTCCGCTGTGGGTGAAGCGGAAGGGTGTGTCAGACTTTTACTGACTAAAAACCATCCATGTTCCTTCTTGAGCCTGTAACACCAAGGCCGCGGTAACTCTTTCGAACAGTCCCGCAACCCCGGCAGACTTGGCCCCCTCCCCAGGGGCCCCTCAGTGTGCTGACATCTCTTTGAGGCGCGCGTGGAACACGAACGCGCCGTCGACGCGGCCTGTCGCCTATAGTTGGCGGAAAGGCGGCGAGTTACCCATTACCCACCGCCCACAAGCCAGCGCCTATGGTGGCCGGGAGTCGTCTCTCGGCTCCCGACGTCTCGGGCGTCCCCCGCGGCGGCTGGATCCGTGACGAGAGGCACTCTGCCTCTCTCGTTCCGCCGCCTCCTTTGCTAGCATGACTGCTTCGCAAAAGGAGGCAACAGCATCCCATTCCCTCTCGCTCCGGACCATGGTCTCCACCAGGGCCGAACGCGAGAGGTCGCCGCCGCCGATAGGAGCGCGAACTCCCTACGGACCCTGAGCTGATTGTACCCTACCATACCCAATACGAACAAAGTAGGATAAAATATAGATATTTGTTCTAAACATGTGTAAATTACAGGAAATGCTTATATCCTATAACAGTTCTTAGTAGTTTCTCTTTTAGTGTCAACATGCTTTGCCATAAGTGACGTACAAATGATTAAGATAGGATTGAATTACAGTGAATTTCATGCAATAAAATGTCATAATAATAAAAATATAACAATGTCTGATAGTTTTTTAAAGTGTCCCTTAAGTACTCATTAATGTCATAATAGCATTTATTTAAAAGTAAATATTTAACTCTATTCTTTGGGACATTTTTTGGGATCTTATTAAAATTTTTCGGTGCCATGCAAACTACACTATTACTCTAATGTGTAGTTTTGGAGCTGTGAAGGCATAGTTATTTTTAAATTGTTATTTATTTGCCACGATGTTATTGATGTCTGAGCGTTATTAATGTCATTTTCATACGAGTCAAGATTTTTACATGTAATTGTCAGTGTACTGACGTCAGCAAAAGTGTAATTGGTTGAGTATAGTGCTAGATAATTCATTTATATAAATGGTAAATAAAAGAGGTCCGATCACACTTACTTGCGGGACACCAATTTTTATATCGCGCTCACTAGATATGTATAATATTTCCGTTTTAGTGTTATAGTCTAGTTTTGATATAATAATAACTTGTTTTCTATTCATGAGGTAAGATTCAATTAATTTTAAGACGTTTCCCCTTGTACCGTAGCACTCTAGCTTGTCTTTTAGAATTTTATAATCAACAAAGTCAAAAGCTTGCGTCATATCGCAGTAAATAGCACATACAGGAGTCCGTTTGTCCATGTTTGTCATAATATTGTGAATAAAATCATAGATAGCCATATTGATAGTCATATTTTGCCTAAAACCTTTTTGTTGTGGACAGAGAAAAGAATTTTTTTTCGTGATGTGTAGATTTGATTGTGGATACTTTTTTCGAATATTTTCGACAGTATTGATATTAAAGCAATCGGCCTATAGTTTAGTAATTATTTTGTAAACACATACTTAATATACATAGAAAAAACAGAGACCAGAACAAATATTCATGTACGAGTGTAACTGTCTGAATTAAAAGAATCAAACCCAAAACCTCAAAAGCGTAGTACAGGTGTATACCTGTACACCATATCGGTCGTCAATAGGTTGCAAAGGTAAGTGTTTGCACAAGGTTTGTTAATTCCTTCCTTTGTTCAATTATTTAACTTAGAAATTCTTTTCCTCTTGTATTCTACACCTCTTATTGTCCTGGGTCTGAAAGGCTTATCACGAAACGGCACATACGCAGACCGTCAAGGAGTATGGTCGTTGATCATGTGACCGAGACCATGTGACTATATCGCAGCGCGCTTTCATTGTGGTGTAAACCATTTTCACTCCGTAGATAGCTTCTTCTTTATAATATTAGTCAAGATAAGTTCTTTATAGCACTAAAAAATTGCTAACTAAATTATATAGTGGTTGACGTAACTCAATTATTTTTTTAATTATTAATAAAATATGAGACTATAAGCATTTTGGATAGATTGTTCAATTGAAATTTTGGCATGCAATATGTGACAGGCAGAGTATGGCGAAACTAAGTGTATGTACAAAACCTATGTTTACTCCATATTAAGCAAATGATATGATTTGATTTGATTAATTTATATTTCTTATTTGTTTATAAGAAAAGTAAAGAGCAATGTAAAATTTAACACAAGCCACCATTCTATCAACGGCAACATACCTCAGCCGATGTCAAACACAACAAGACAAAAGCAATCCCAGGCTGAACGATACTTCTACGTAATGTTGTATCCAACATTTTTCTAACAGTTGAATGATGTTTCCGCCGTGATGGGTCGCTCCGGGCAGCTAAATCTGATCAGACCCGTAAGCAAACCCTGGGCCTAAGCGTAAGTCTAGAAAAACTTGTGATTTATGTTTTATTTAACCGTTAATATTTATAGATTTATGTGTTGCGTTTTACTTCCCCGCCCTCCCTCTCCTTTGTTTTCATCTTCCGATTTCATTTTTTGATTTATAGCACACAGTATAAAGTACAATAAACTCTCATCGTTTTGCTTTTTCACAATAGGCTTTACATTTTTTATTTTATTGAATGTCTTTTTATGTAAATGCTTTACAAATCCTTTGCTTTGTTATCCTATAAAATGAATTTTCATATTTAGAGGTTAGAGTTCTATGGAGATCGTGAGAATAAATATAGTTTTTGGAACCTAAAGTAAAAAATATTATTATTAGGAACATCATAGTCAGTCTATGGAGGTTTTACTGAGACGACTGAAATTTTCTAGCCGCGCAATCGTCTGACTTGGCTTAGTGACCAGCATATAGGGTGCCAACCGGAATCAACAAGTTAAAGGTCAACTAGTCACAGCACGGATTGCTTAACAAGGTGATCGTTTCTGATCATCCAGTCTCACGAAGCAACAAGCGCTTTATGAGAATATAAATTTATAAAAAAAAAAGATTTTTCAGGCTAATGTGAAAAGTCATATAAAAATTGTAAAATGAAGTTTCTATATATAACCTTGGTTCAAAAACATTTGGTATGAAGAAGCTTAGCACTAAGGAAAATTAGGCTACTTTTTATCATGTCGTCACACAGACGAATCCATAGGCGGAAGCTAGCAATATGATATGCGTAATGTTTTTGTTTGTTTATCTCTACGATTTTATGGCTAAACCACAAGCTAGATAGCAGATTATTAGATATCTATATATATAAAAGAAAGTCGTGTTAGTTACAGCACTTATAACTCAAGAACGGCAGAACAGATTTGGATGAAAATTGGTATGGAGGTAGCTTAGAGCCAGGAGACGGACATAGGATACTTTTTATCCCGTTCGACAGCGTTCCCGTGTGACTTGACATGAAACGTCAGTCACTATAAAACGTGATATAACAAAAAAGAATCAGACTTGGAATAACAAAAAGCAAATGATAGCTATGTAATGACGTATGGATGACAATTTGATATTTGTAAGAAATCAATATTCAAACTATTTCTGACTTCTTGGCGGGAATGTGAATATGAGTTTTGAAATAATTTTTTAGGTGAATTGAAGTGAAGTGAAGTTTAATTAATAATGCCGCGAACAAGACTATCGAATCTTTACCGACAAAGCCGTAATGCAAGAAGAATACGAAATACTGGAAATGAAAGGACTGAAGAAGAACAAGAAATTGCACGAGAACATCGCCGCAATAGTATGGCTCGACTTCGTGCTTCTCAATAAATAATAATAAAACAAAAAATGTCGTGTATCACAAAGTACTTAAGTGGAGAGCAACTTTGTACTAAAATACAGAAATAATAATGAATGATTAATGTAGGTATTCAATTTTTTTGTAATTTTTCTAATAAAATAAAAACACAATCTGCTTATTTATTGCCATTAAGGCGAAACAAAGTTCGCCGTGTCAGCTCGTTAATGATAAAATTTTAATCAATGAAAGTTTGAAAGGACAAAAACGCTGCGGGCAGTATTACTAATGGACAATTATACATAGATTCCTAATTTCATAGGTTTATACCCATTAATACATAAATATTACACCGCTTTAAAAATGTATCATGTTTGTCTACTTTTGTTTGTTTGCTAGACCTGTCAGTTTATAGGAACATATGTACATAAAAAATAGTATGTGAAACAGCTCTCTTGATTTCGGTTATTGTGTATTCACAAAGCATCCGCGCAATATTTAATAAGAGATTTCCTCCTTCCTTGTCACGTTTCAATTCGCCACTCAAACAATTACCTTCCGAAATAAAAATGGAAATGGGCAATATTTCAATGGAAACAATTGAACGTACATCTCCGCCACACTTTTAATGAAAATTCTATAATGCAAGACAGAAATATTAAAGAAGTTTTCGGTTGGGTAAACATAACACCTGTTAACTGTCTGTAAGGGCGTCTCCAGACGTTTTATTTGAACAATTCGTCGAGCCTAGCTATTAACTCAACTCAGCGAATACTTCCGGCGAGAGCCTTAAAAGCTTAATCTACTATATAAATTCGACTTAAACGAAGGAATATATACTTACTTGGCATTTAAATGAAACAGAGCAATGGATAGAGCACTTCCGAACCTCACGTTCAGCCGTTGGTAAGGGTTTTCACTGTATGTAGGAGGCATTAAGCCAAATAAGAGGCCCAATTTTTATTCAAGCCAATAGCCAAAGTGCCTTGAGAATTTATTTTGATGTTGATGATGAGAGCGATAGATAGATATATTGATTCAGTTTGCAGTATTCATGCAGTATCAAGTTGGGAATTTTGTGTGATATTTGATATCGTTTGCTATTCTACTTCAGAAGAAGTAAGTTGGTCCCAAGTATGATGCCTCATGTTCAAGCAGCCCTTTAAAAATCTAACAGTAGAATGCTAACACTTTTTTCACCATGATTAGAACCTAGACTTAAATTTGCTGAGACATGGCATTCGACCGGGTCTTGCACAGGTGTCTTCTTTCGAAGTTACCATCTCACGGAAATGGTGCATAGCAACATTTAAAAGAAACTTTCTTTTGTGTATATTTGTGTTGTGAAGTGTTTAAGCTTACGGGCGAGGATTTCCAAGATATTATATAACATGGGGCTCCTCTAAAAGAGCGTATAAAGGTGCATATCGGTGGAAATGACCGTGGTGTGGTTTTTAATCTACAGTTCAGTCACCACTTTCTATCTGGGCCGTATGCTTATAAAGCAATAATTATAGGAATACGTCACATATAGGCGGAATCTAGGCAAAAAAAATTTCGTTTCAGCTAAGTTCACTAGCTTTCCTTTCAAAAGAGTTTTTTTATAGAAGTCTCGATATAAAACTGTTCGTGTCAATTTCTATGGCCACATTTCATTGGAAATAGATAATGAGCGCCCAGCACCAATATGTCGATCACTCTTGCCTGGCCGCATCATTCGACCACAAACGCACTCCAAACCGCCATTGTTGCACACTTAACTATTAAACAGCTCTGATTCAATTGTGCGTGTTCATTTCAAGAGACAATCGATCGTTGTTTACTATAAAAGAGTTTGTATACCTCTGACAAACTACTTCTCATTTAAAGACAGAAATATGAATATATAAATAACAGAAACTTAAATTTATCTTAAAAATAGGTAATTATGCAGTATATGTAAATAATTATATTGAAAATTTGTCCTTATAATTTTCTTTCATTAAATCTACCTTCTAAGAATGTGACTACCAATAAATTAATGTTTTGTTTTTGAATATCGATATGTAGTATGGAGATTAAAGTCACCAAAACTATTTAGAAATAGAGGCCGCGGTCAAGCTGGATTTGAATCGATTTGAACCATTCTTGGCTTAGATTAACATCAATGGAATATATCAGTCACCTTCGTTTTGCCAACGGCATAGTAATCCTGGCGAAAATTCTTATGGACCTCGACACGATGCTCAGCGATCTCAGTAGAATTGTTCAACAGGTGAGTCTTGAAATGAAGAAGGAATTTGAAGTAGCCGTATTTCTCAAATGTATACAAACATATTTTCCTCATAATAGTTATTAGTTGATACTAGAAAAATAACCACTCAACTCAGATCTCAATACGAAACCACGTTAAGGGGTATAAAACTGCACGAGTTAAAAAAAATATTAGGCATGGGTCCACTTATACACAATTGGCCAATATTTTTATGATATACTTTGATAACATTACAGTATATTGACTTAACTACTTTTTGACATTCCAAATACAATTAGCCGTTAGTGTGACAGTGGTACAAAAACCACATAATTTTTTTAAATTATTTCAATGATTAAGTGCTACTTCTGTTATAATTTCTTATGTATTGCATGTTTTGTATGATTTAAGATGGTTAATATGATTGATGATTTGGTTTCAGGTTTGATTTGCTTCGAATCTCTTCAATTTGATTTGATGAAATTACGTCAACTAATTCTCGTCGAACATTTACCTAATTCCAAATTCCATTCCATTTATTATTTATTCATAATAAACTTTAAAAAAACCCAATTGTCACTACGCTGTACAGGTTAACACGACGTAGTGTGTGAAGGCCGTTTGTCCAGTAATTTTACTACGTACAGTCCGGAATAGAGACTACTTACCAGTTCACGGAAAAATATATAGCATTCCGTGTCCTATCAGTACTTTTTTTATAGAAAGAACTCCCTAGTACAATAATCAACCTTCTGCCCTGCTCCCATTTTATCTGGGTTCAGCACAGCATATCTTCTTCTTTCATTCGCTTCGCTCATTTATCACCAACCCGCTTTTCGAACATATTATACTATCCTTTGTCGTCGTCCTTCCCTTCTCGTGCTAAAATTGTGTTTTTCTTTCCGTCATATCATGAAAAGAAACGCCTTGTCTTTTTTCATCACATGACAGAAAGAGAGAAAATCAATTTTCTATAACATGACAAACGGTTTACTTTTTTTATCAGTCATACCTGTATTTGGATATCACAATTATATACTTACAATTTATTAAACAAACATTGACTGTATTCTGAGGAAACTCCAATACTTCTCAAAGTAAACATTAAGTTTACACTTACCTAGCAAAGTGAAATTCTACCAGGAGAGTCTTGTTCGACAGTTTTCAACTATATTGTTACTCATTTGATTAACTCAAATTAATTAAACATAATATGAACATACCAAACTGACATTTTGTTTTAGCCACCATTTAGCAAGTGGAATTGGCGTTAATTAAAATTATTTGACAGATTGGTATAAAACGATAGAGCTTTAACAATATTTGGTGAAAATATTGCTAAATTATAGCTTAGCTTCCAACACCGTACTTCACACAACACTGTATTCTGGTTCAAAGGGTACAAATTTACTAAGTATATAATCCTTAAGGACTGATGTGTCGGAGTAATAAGCACGTGATTCGGGATTTTTACTAATGAGCGGTGTTATCAATTCGTAAGCAGTCATGGCTTTTATTAATTTAAGAAGCTCTAATTCGTTTAAACGTCATCGTTTAAAAATAAAAATATGAACGCATCTTGTTCGCTGAAGTCGCAGGCTTTAGCTAGTAGCTCTTTGCCTATTAACACCAAACTTCTGAACTTTGTCATTAAAATTATTTAATCAAGGCTAGTATATCACATTAAATCTTCTAAAGTTATATCTAGCTTTATTAAAAAAAAAAAGATATATTTTTTATTTTGTAAAACGAAAAAGTTATAAAATTGTCGCAAAGGAAGCAATTCCGAGGAATAATATTTTTCCACTTTGATCAATGAGTCAGAGGAATAAGTAAAAACTCATCATGTGGCAGGTGTTTTGGGTGACGGGCGATAAAACAACTTTTATTGTTTTCCTTTTATTACCTTCTTATTCTATTTTTTCGGTCTTAAAATTATTTAGTGCTTTGCCAAATGTGTTCGGGATCGTTGTCGTGTCTCGTTTGACTCGTTTTCCTTTGCTTCACGTTTCAAGTAATTAGTTTGATTGATGGTAATAGTAATAGAAAATATATGAATTATTTATAAATTTTGTATCTTCATCACAGTCTACCAAAATTTCCGCCACGTGAGTGGGATGAACACATATATTTATCCTGTCCATACAGAATCGAATCCAGGGCTCTTGAATTTGAATAAACGCGTATGGTGACCTCAGCACCATGTCAGCCGGATAGGTTGATAAAGTAATATTAAATCGCAAGTATTATTTTTATTTTAAAATAAATTATATATAAACAATGTACACTTTACAACATTGCTATTAACTCGTAAAGTTTTAACAACTTTACAACAATTAGTCATGTCTGTAGTACATTGTCTCAGCTTCCGCTAACGTGAAAGTTTTTGGGAATAGACGCAAACGTTAACAAACATTCGAAAACGTAAAGCAGACGAGCTTCGTGACGTGTTCGTTATTGTTAATTAAATTTCCTAATTTATAATAACGGGTTTCAACAGACGACAAGTGAAGTAATGAGTATTATTTCTCAATATTATTATGTACATATAATATAGTAGGTGTATTGGGATCTTACCGAAATTTCAAGAGCCGAAGCCAACCTAACCAACAACTGGTACACTTGTAGGTTGATCAACGAAGGCTCTGGCAAACATAAAAGTTCCCGTAAGCGGCAATAGGCTCGCCACTATAACGTGATCCCAATAATATAACTTGAGCTTTTAATGAAATGCTGAAATGTATGTGCATTAAACATACGACTCTGCCTCTTGACAAATTATTGAAATTGTCGTACTAACTATCTCACATCAAAACCCACTACGAAGCTTGAGCTTTCTTTTAATAAGCAAGATATGAAGGACCGAGGTGATTATAATTGGTCTCCACCACGTGAACCAAATACAACGCAGATTAGTGCATGGCTTTTTATTGTTATATTTTTTAAAGTGACCCTAGTCACTCATGTGAACTGGGAAATCACGAAAAGCCACACGGTTTTTTACTACTACACTAGCAATGACAAAATAACAGGTCTTAGTTAATTGGTCACAACTGACTTGCAGCACTGAAAGGAGCTAACAGCTTGATGTGTCTTAAGAGAGAATTTTAAACAATATCAAACGCCACACAAATTATTTGTCACGGTAAACACTACTTATCTACAGTAAACGCTTTAGACTATATAACCTTGTACAGCAAAGAGCGTCAGAGAGTGCAAGGTCTTTTCCCAAGAATACATTAAAATTTTAAGTAGAAAATGTACTATATGTTAACGCTATACATGCCTTACAAATTCAAATGACATATCGTGCGTTCTAAACTAAGTCTTTTCTTTAATACAGTTACACTTTAAATTCCCTTGTTCGTACGAATGTTCTGGAAAGTAGTGCAGATTTATACAACCGCCACTCAGCTTGAACATAAGAATTATTAATCTAAATATTGGATGTGCGAGCATTGTCTCATTTATGCGCATTTCAAATCAATCCTCGGTCTCCGCTAATTTCAATAATGGAGTCTGCGAAGTATTTTCAATAGAGAGAAGACACGATATTGGTTTTAGTAAAATTGAAAATCTGCTAGCTTAATAATTGAAAGTATGATAATGTTTGAGACTGTTGTTCTAGAATTTTCATATATTCATTAATAAAGTGATAAGGGTGGTTTTAGATTCAAGTTTATGTCTTAGTTTTAAGCCGTATCATATCGCATACAGAAAATTATAAATGCGGTGATAAATAAATGCTATTAATAATAGTAAGGTTAATTATAATTCATAAAAATTGTAAGAGAATGTTTGGTTACGATATGCGGCAAGGATATACCTTACGACTAATAATAAAGAAGAGGTTAAGAAGATTACAAATAATGGCCTCAACATGGAGCTGACACCCCTTCACATTTTATACGCAAAGAAAGACTGTAATCTGGGGCCTAATCTGAATCCATACATCAACGACTTTCAGATTGGTTTTGTAATCTGGAGAGGCAATCATTTGACCACATTATTCATAAATAGAATATAGCCCGAGCCCATTATGTTCCTGGCTTTAAATAAAATTGTCAAGTCTTATAAGGAGAACCTATGCAACTTTCATGAGCACAAAGCATCTAATTCTACTATGGGTTGGTAATCTTTAAGTCGATATTTATTATGTAATTGAACTTAGTAGACATGACACGTATTCCACCTGATGTTAAGTTGATACTGCATTCAATTTAATTAATACTTCATATAATTTAGTGTTCCTGTCGTATTACAGCTCCGACCAAAAGAAGGCAGTGGCTCTTTACATTATATTGCAAGAACACAGCATGCCCTTATACAGCCCGACAGATAGACAGCAGGACAGAGAAAATCCGGAAATAACCAATACTCGTTTTGTTAGGTTGTTCGAATTTTCTATATCTGTAAAGGTTATATACCAGTTTCGCTACAGTTAAACCACATTTGGTGCGGTCTATGCCACCTTTATCAGATAGTCCCATCCCATCCCCATCTGAATTTCCCATCTAATGGGAGCATGCCCACAAGGCTTATTCCAGTCTGTGGTCGCCAACTGTCGGATATTATTGTTCGAATTTTACCACGTAAAGAACCCCTACACAGTGACTGACTGTTTATTTTTAAGGAACACATCTCAGTGCTGTATATTGTAACTGTCAAAGTCAGTACTTATATAGCGAGACTTATACTCTACTGGTCTTTCTATGAGGATCATTTTCTTCAAACTTAAATCTACAATTATACTCTATCAGATATATAAATCAAAAAACATATATATTTCGCCAATTATATTATTGTGCCGCTTATCGGAAACTTTCGTTCGCCAGAGCCTCGTCCGTTGATCGGCAGGTGCATGTGAGGCTTGCGCGGGCTCCTAAGATCTTGGTAGGATCCCTATACACAGACCTTGACCCTATACACGTTATCTAAACTAATTAGTTCAGATTACATCTCTTTTTTTTATTTAAATAAAAGTTTTTGACATGTAACTAAATTTTGTTATGTATAAAACTTTAAATGTTTCACCATCTATAATAAATACTTATATATTCATTATTAAATTATAACAAAGTTAACTGTTAAAGAAAACTTTTAACATCGAAACAAAAACAGACTACTTGCTCAAAAGTTTTAATTACAAACATATTATGATTTACTTATTTTGACTATATAAATTAATTAGTTGTGCTATCCCGTCCATGCGTGTTAGAATTTTAATTAAACAATATAAGCAGGTACTTGTAAGTTTGGTACTAACACAGGTAAATTGAATAAAAGCTTCAAATAAGTAATTTTGTTAGTCAAAGATTTTGGTAATTAATCAAAAGAATATTGATTGAAACTAAATTATACTTTTTAACTTTAAATCCGCTAAACACATCAATCACAAACATTATCAAAATAAATTAAGAGTCAACATTACATTAAATATCTGAAAGCCTAAGAGACAAACGCATAAAGCAACAACGCAGCAAGTCAGATATATCTTAAGAGTAATAAAATAAGGATTTAATCCAATCCAAACCGCAGAAAGTGGGAGCACACACACATAGAAACACGTCATCATTCGTTTTCTCAAAGGTATATCTTTAGAGTCGGCTGAGTAAACTTTCGACAAAGATCTCGCGCAACAAATTAGATTCAATAGATTCACGCTCCTTGGTTGACAAAAGCCGCATTAGCCTTCGACTGATCAATAAACAGTACTAGAAACGAGCTCCTGCGCGACTCACGGTTGACTTCGCATCGCTGCCTTTATGTCATAGCGCCTGTTGTTCGCATGACTCGTTTATCTCAGGCGTTTGTTGCAATGCACTGATGGAATGCATTTCTTGTAAGCGGTGGGTAATTTCACTTATATTCTCGGATTAATTATAATAAATTTAGGTTTATTATTATTATGGAACACCAAATGTCGGCTCTCCGCTTCTATTCTAATCGGGGCAAATGTGATCCGGGGGGAATAAATAATAACAAATTATTATTCTATGCACAAAGCGCTGTAAGTGCAAGACAAATGATAAACAGATAAAATCACTTTTTGTCAATACCTACTTATACAACTATACTATACTATATATACTATACTATATACTATACTATACTGGCAACTTTGTTAGAAGACCGGGTTCAGGAAGAAATCGTGCTACATCGGAACGTGACGACCGTTTTATGGTGACAACTGCGTTGCGAAATCGACATCTCACTGGTGTTCAGGTGCAGCAGCGACTTCAGGAGGTTCGAGGAGTCACAATTAGTGAGTGGACAGCACGACGAAGGCTTGCAGAAGGTGGTTTAACTCCACATAAACCTGCAACCGGTCCAAAACTGACGGCAGCTCATCGTCAAGCGCGGCTTCAGTTTGCGCGAGCCCACGTTAATTGGTCACTAGAACAGTGGGGCGGTATACTGTTCTCAGATGAGTGCAAAATCAACCTTCACGGGAATGATGGACGTAGAAAAGTGTACCGTAGGCGAGGAGAACGATATGCGCAAGCGTGCATTGAGGAAAGAGTAGCATTTGGAGGAGGTTCGTGGACTGTCTGGGGCGGCATTTCTTTGAATGGAAAAACGAATCTTGAGTTCGTAACCGGGCCTCGTCTTAGCACACTAACCGCTCACCGTTACATTCAAGATGTTTTAGAACAACACGTCATGCCATACGCTGGTTTTGTAGGTGAAGGATTCATGCTCATGCATGATAATGCCCGACCACATGTTGCCGCCATAGTTCAGCAGTACCTGCATGAGGTAGAAATTCCTGTAATGGAGTGGCCAGCAAGAAGCCCTGACCTTAACCCAATAGAACATTTGTGGGATGAGCTTAAAAGAAGGGTTAGAGCTAGGACTCATGTTGTAGAAACCCTCCAGGAAGAGGAGTGGGACGGTATCCCTCAAGAGTTCATAATAACTTTAGTCAGATCAATGAAAAATCGGATGGAAGCTACAATCAGGGCAAGGGGGGGCAATACCAGTTATTAAAACAAGTTATTGGGTGTTGTTTTTTCAAAAAAAACTTTAGTTATTTTTCTTTATAACAATTAAAATTTTGTGCTAATTTTACCGTTTTTCGTTTAATAGCCTATCAAGTTGGTATACAATTTTCAGTAACAATTTGCAATAAGGTTTTTAAAACCTTATTATTCCAGCTATAACATGGTGTCAAAAGAATTCTCATAATAATAAAATGTTTCGAGTTATTTTATTTCAAATCGCAGAGCAGTGTGTGGGTCGATTTTTTTGCACGCAAGTGTAATATATAAGAATTGCAAACCAATTCGCCAACCTAAGGTATACAAATATATATTCTGTTGGGGAATCGATACAGCGACTATAGGGTCGGAGTACAAATATATAGTAATTTCACGCCACAACGGTCGTTTTATTTTATATATGTGTATTATCGATAACTATAATAAATTTATTTAAGTAGGTACTGACTTTCGCCTGTGATGTTTTTGATTTGTTTTATGGTGTCCTGAATTTATTTTATTTGATTGCAAGTTGAATTGGCAGTGGGTGGGGCACATAGCACGAAGATCCGACGGGGCGTTAAGGTTCTTCAATGGCGACCGCGAACCTGTACACATAGTAGAGAACGGCCTTTTTTTTCTTTTTTTTTATTATCGTCTGTAAAAAAATGCTGCTTACGCACTGTCTCCCGGCCAAAAGGGGGAGACCGGGAGGGGGTGTGGGGCTCACTGCGGCAGACGCGACCACCGCAGTCCTACCCACTAAAAAACTTCAGACGACGCCCACCGCTGTTGAAAAGGGGCGAGGTACCAGTGCCTGGATAAGTAGCTTCTGATACCCCGCCCGCGGCCAACGTCCCCCGGATCAGAACCGGGGAGACCTCCTCAGGGAGGCGCAATGTGCAGCGCCCCCCCCTACCTCTATGTGCGGCCATGGCGTAACTGGCCGACTTCGGGGGGGGGTCTATGGCGAGACGGAAGGGGCCCCCTGCCCCCGCCGCCTAAGACCCCCCGGGCGCTGCCTGACGGGCCCTCCTAGCCCGCCCGCTGCGCCAACGGCGTAGCCGGAGAGAGAGCGGATCCCGCTCCCTCTCCCGCTCCGCGGCCTCCTTCTGCGACATCACCACTTCGCAGAAGGAGGCCATCGCCTCCCACGCCGTCCCGCTGTCGACCATCGAGCTCGGCAGCGAGAGAGCCACTCCACCCAGGGCCGCGGCTAACGTAGACCGCGGCCCTGCCCACGCAGGGCACGCCACCAAAGTGTGCTGCGCGGTGTCTTCCGCGCAATCACAGTGGTGGCAGCACCGGGTCGATTCCCCCCCGGCGATGTCACACAGATACTTTCCGAAACAACCGTGCCCGGAAAGCACCTGCGCGAGCCGGAAGGACATCGACCCCCACCGACGGCCGACCCATCGCTCCAAGATGGGCCCGACCGCCTCTAGGATACGGCGCCTCGAACCTTCGGCACCCTCGGCACTCGTCAAGAGCTGCCGCCGCCATGCGCCCAGAGCCTGCGTCTGAGCGTCTCTACGCCACCGCACCACAGTGTCCGGTGCGGGGCGGAGTAGTAGAGAACGGCCTGGACGCGATGGACCGATGATCTGGTCAAGGCGGCGGCACGCCGGTGGATGCAGGCTATTCGGGATCACTCAATGTGGAAATCTATTGTCATATGGCATATGGTTGAGATGATGATAATGATGATGTGTCCTGAATCTATCCCACCTTCATTTGTAAGATAAGACCTAAATTAAATGGTCCGGCGTTAGTGGGCAGTGATGAAAACTCCTTTACTTTGAATAACCCTACTATATTCTTCAAAGAGTAATTAAAGATATGAGAGAAAATAGTTATCATTCCTGATATGTTACATATCATTATATTTCTCTTCATTGAATTGAATCAATAAAAATGTTGTAAGAAACACCGTATGCTGAGAAGACTTGATAAATCGAAGTTCATCTTCACTTCACTAATCATTAAACAGCACAAAACATGTGAGAGCCGCTCACGTTTGAGTTCGCCTCGCTGGCTTCATGTCACAGCTCGTTATTTGCATGACTCGATAATCACACGCTTTTGTTTTAATGTTACTAGAATTTATTGTTATTGTTGTGCTCGTGTTTTTGTTTTATATTAGGTCGGGGAAAAAGTCTTTTCGCATAACGTAGGTATAAACTTATTATAAAATTTTTTTGACTGTACTATTTGTGTCTGGCTGGTTTTGGTAACATTAAAAAGGTTCCATTATAAAGAAAAGAAAAAAATAAAAAAAAGTTGTTTCCCGCTATTTGTCATTTGTTTTTCTCTCCGTAAAAATGAGTGAATCTAATGAAGAAATTCGATACATTTTAAAATTTTATTATAAAAAAGGCAAAAATGCAACTCAAGCAGTGAAAAAAATTTGTGATGTTTATGGACCTGATGCAGTGTCAGTAAGAGTAGCACAAATTTGGTTCAAACGTTTTCAGTCCGGAAATTTTGATGTTAAAGATGCACCTCGCTCTGGTCGCCCTGTTACGAATAAAATGGACGCCATTTTTGAAAGAGTGGAGCAAGATCGGCATATTAGTAGTTACGATGTAGCTGAAGAACTGGGAATTGACCACAAAACAGTTTTGACCCATTTGAAGAAAGCTGGTTATACAAAAAAGCTCGATATTTGGGTGCCACACGAGCTCACTCAAAGAAACTTAATGAACCGTGTACTCATTCGCGATTCATTATTGAGACGTAATGAAACCGAGCCGTTTTTGAAGAGATTGATAACTGGCGATGAAAAGTGGATCACGTACGACAAGAACGTGCGAAAAAGGTCGTGGTCGAAAGTTGGCCAGGCTTCACAGACTGTGGCCAAACCTGGCCTAACACGAAATAAGGTGATGCTGTGTGTATGGTGGGATTGGAAGGGCATTGTTTATTATGAGCTTTTACCGCCCGGAAAAACCATCGATTCTGATCTTTACTGCCAGCAACTGATGAGATAAAAGGAAGCAGTCGAGAGAAAACGGCCGGAATTGATCAACAGGAAGGGTGTGGTCTTTCATCACGATAACGCTAGACCACACACATCTTTAGCCACTCAGCAAAAATTAAGAGAGTTCGACTGGGAGGTCCTAGTGCATCCACCATATAGCCCTGACCTTGCGCCTTCAGATTTTCACCTGTTTCGGTCTCTGCAGAATTCTTTAGGTTCTATAAGGTTGACCTCAAGAGAGGACTGCCAAAACTATTTGTCCCGTTTTTTTGATCAGAAGTCCCAAAGTTTCTACAGTAACGGGATAATGTCTCTGCCCACAAAATGGCAGAAAGTTATTCAACAAAACGGTACATATATATTGTAAATAAATGTAAATAAACTTTGAAAAAAATGTCTTGACTTTTCATACAAAAATACGAAAAGACTTTTTCCCCAACCTATTATTATCGTTCTACAGTCGTTGAATTTGTGGCAAATCAACGAGTGTTAAAGGTTCGATAATCGAAACTGGAAAACCAGAAACACCAGAGTGTTGTATCCTTAGGGTGAACAAAAAATTACTGAGGTGAATCTGTCGCAAATTATCTATAAAAAGCTTCTTTTACGAACGCCAGGCATATGATGATCTGCCCGATTTATCGATCGATGTTCGACATGTCTTGACTGTACAGTGATGTTTGATATAAAAAAATACACATTGTTTGATGAATATAAATAATAGGTATAAAAAATGTTTAGAACCGAATGGTAAAGAATACTATTGATACGTGTCAAGAAGATAGAAAAAAAGAGTAAACTTACTCGAATCTAATTGTAACCACTGTTTATAGCTTGTATGCGAATGCATTTAAATTTATTTCCAGCAGCAAATGAAAATTTCAGTAGCTATGAGCGAGTTTCGCTAACAGAAGCGTGGTGATTGCATGAAGACGTCGCTGCGAATTTAATGACTGGATTATTTGTTGGAGTGTATAACCGTGAGTGAGACAAGGACCGCGTACAGGATTAAAGGGTTGGTGGGTTGATAACATAAAGTCTTTCTACAGATTTTAATGACACAAATATTTATTCGTGACGTGTAAAGATTAAAACGTACGTAAATATTTTCTACACCTCAGTTTTAGGTTTCGGAATGACAACTATAAACGTATCGCAGGTAATAAAGAAAACATTTTGCATTAAAGTGAATTTCAACATCAGCAACTATAATTTGTTAGAGAAGTGTGAAATCAAAATGAAATAAATGTTGCGAATCACGGGCGAGGTGATTGCGTGGCGTTCGTCTCAACAACTTGAACGAACTTTAAGTATTTATTAAAGAAGTATGAGCGCGAGTGAGATGAGACCGGCGGAAGCAGTGATTGCATGAAATCGTAGCAGCGACTTTAATGACACAAATATTTGTTGGAGATGTGTAAGCGCGAGTGAGACAAGGGCAGCGTATCGCAGGTGAGGGCCGGCGCGGTGTTTGCCGGGCGCTCGAGTGCGCGCCGTTTGCAAGGCAAACACTCGTCGCCAGCCCAAGCGGCAAATGCACAGGGCTGTCACTACTAGGTCGAAGAATCTCGCGCGGGAGACAAAACCCTGCCGAGTTTCTTGTCAACTTCTCGTATGACCACCCCGCTCGAGTGAAATGGCGCTTCTCGATTAAAGAGACGGTCATAAAACCAAGCTTGAGTTAATTAATTTGAATTTTTAACTTTAATTGGAAAAACTCATGAGCTGAACTGCTTTACAGGAACGTCAAGTACTTTCTTTTGTAGGTACATAGACTAAAAAGAGCAATAACGAACTTGCACTGTCCTATTTCCCAAAAGAGATTGCTTGCCATTCTCAATTGACCGATATAGGGGTGAACTTACAAGAAAAAATTATTTGAATATTCGGGTGTGGGTACAAGATCGATCAAAGTGGAAAACTTGGGGAGGCCTATGTCCTACATTAGTCTACTACATATGACTTCATATGGCTGAAATGACCATGATGATTTTACACCGCCCCAAAGGTATTATAGGACAAAAGAATAAATATCTTTTTCTTTATTTTTTTTGTACACACAGAAGTTATTAGGTAGTCAGTACCTTTTAATATCATGATATGGTTTCAGCACAGAATGATGTTTTGAGTAGGGTTGTAACGGAGGCCTTCTTAGCGGAGGCGGAGGCAGATGCGGAGGCGATGAGTTTTGCCTCCGCATTAGGTTAACGGAGGCGGAGGTGAAAGTGGATATAGAAAAATATTCACTTATAGTATAATAAAATAAAGTCTGTATTTCAATGAAATAGGTACATACATTGATAGTACGCTTTAATTACTTATTTAATCAACTAGTGTTCAAATTCGTTCAATTCAAATGTTCAAATTAAGAAGAGGCAAATTATATTTGACAAACTAGAGTTTGGCGGCGGACGGTTGGGTCGTCGTCGAGCGTCGCTGCTCGCGCGTTTTTGTACCGATTAACGTAAATGCACCTCCGTTATAACTCCGCATATATTTTACGGAGGCGGATGCGGAGGTACGATTTCTTGAAGAGCTTCCGCAGTAACGGAGGCTGAGGCGAAGTTCCGTTACATCCCTAGTTTTGAGTTGCTGGGTCCTTAGCGTATTTATAGGACCGTAGCATATATGTATAATGTATATATACGAACGTAAATAAAGTCAAATAAAAGTATGCAGCCCTGGTCCCGACAGACCCGCTCACCCCGCGACCGGGAGCGCCGCGACTCATTCTCGGCCACAATACTTCAAGATTGCTATCACCTGAGCTAACACTGTATTTTTAATAAAACTCGTGTATTCGCCAACTACGAACATTTCTACGTACCTGCTTCTTTTTACAAAAGGTCTTATTCCGGATTTAACCTAATAAATACGGGAAAAATTTTGGGGGCGCTCCTATGTTTTAATTATCTTTATAGATTTCATACAAACCACACATAATATCCAAATAGTAATAATTGCAATTTTATTTAATTCTATCTCCTCGTAGTATCGGATTATTGTAGTCTGCACAAAACTGGTTTGGGTGGCGTTGCTTGGTGAAGGCTTATGTTCAGCAGTGGACGGCAGTTGGCTGATGTATGATTGTTTTAGATTACGGACATGGTAATACTTCACCAGGCGGGCCCAGTGCGGAGTGGCAGCGGCAGTTATTCGGCATTCTGCTTGCTTGGTTAGATAAATAAATAAAATAAATATTTCTGACAATTACACCAATTATTTAGTTCCAAGATAAGTATCATTAAGAACTTGCGTTATGGATACTGAATACCGGATAAACATACCTAAATACTTTTTTTTTTTGTAAATACATACTTAATATACATAGAAAACCACCCAGACCAGGACAAATATTCATATTTATACACAAAAATATTTGTCCTGTGTGGGAATCGAACCCACGATCTCAGGAGTGTAATGCGGGTATACTCGCCACCACGCCATATCGGTCGTCAAAATAATAATTTTTAGCGATAGCGATCGATATTAAGATCCTCAAGATTACCTATTTAAGGAGTGACCTCTGTGAACTTTGCTTTACTTCAGCAACCGTTTCCGATCACTTAGTACCGCGATGTTTAGGGATCCTACCAAGACCAAAGGAGCCCAAGCCAACCTCACCTGCAAGTGATGCACCTGCTGATCAACGGACGAGGTTTTCGCGAACATAACAGTGCCTGGTAAGCGGCAACAGGCTCGCCACCTATTACGTTGGACCAACTATATAATTGGCGAAGTGTGGGCGTATTATATGCCTCTGCCTACCCTACCCTTTCGGGGAAACAGGCGTGAATGTATGTATGTAGTACCGCGGTGACTACGAGTACCTATATGATTGTCTTTAAATGTAGTATTGTTATGCAACCAAATTGCGATAATTTCGGGCTCTATACACATATATATTGTTGTCATACGATGTTTTTTGATTAGCGGAACAGCTATTTATGTCCCATTTGTAAACAATGACAAATATTTTCACGTTGTCGTCGTCCGTTTGAAAATAAACCATTATTGTGACAGGAACAAATGCAGTTTACAAACGGCCGAGATGCGAAAAAATGTTCGCAATCTGCTTGTGTTTATCGGATTTTTATTCTCGTAAGTGGGATCTGGTGCGAAATAGATTTCGAGGAATTTAGCCGCTTACAGCATTAGAGTGTTGGAATAATTCTGCCAACAAACAGAGTTATTGTATTTCAAAACATTTACTGATGTGTGTGTACTTTGTTAATTTAAGAATAGTCAGACTAACAGCAAAAAGAACGAAATATGTAATATATACATAGTTGTAATCTCAGTTACAAGCTGCCTTTTTTTATTACTGATAACGATATGACATATGGTGGAGTATCATTACCTATAATTTGGTACACAAGCACAGCGTGCCGAATGCCGATTGATTTAAGTATCAAACATATTTGCTAGTGTTCAGAATACTGTTGGAATTATCAATATGGCGAGCCTATTGCCGATTACCGGGCACTGTTACGTTCGCCAGAGCCGCGTCCGTTGAGGTGCACCACTTGCAGGTGAGGTTGGCTAGGGCTTCTTAGATCTTGATAGGATCCCTATACATCGTAGAAATGAAATTAATTTGTCATAGTGTTCAATTCATTTCAAGCTATAATCTTATGGAACATTCAATAACTGAACAAAGCTATTTCTAGGTTTATAAGTATAAAGTCGAACGATGGGCTTTTTAAGTGTTTAGCAAGTGTTAAACACTTAAAAAGCCCATCATCAGTCATCAATCAGTGTCAGTTGGCAAAAGAGGGCCTACAAATTGGAATTTCATATTATTATAAAAACATTTAATAGCTTAAGGAACACTATTTTGGAAAAAAATACATTTCTATAAATATATATAAAATAAATTTCAACGCTGGCCTTTTCGAAGTTTTCTGCCAGTGTTGAGTTGGTTGGCGAAAAAGGTAGCTTAGAAAGCCAGCTTAGAATTTCACTTTTTAATAATTTTATTGTTTAGATACTAATCATTTCATAACCTTTAATAAATATTAAAGAGCTAAAACAACACTAACTACGTTAATAAATTATAAAGTCCGCCGATGACTTTTTAAGTTTTCAGCCAGTGTGAAGTCAGTTGGCGAGAGAGAGGAAAGCCTACTGGAACTTTATTTTTACATACATTTCCAATCATTTTATTTCAAGCTTTATTTAAGAAAAATTGAATAGCTGAAAGAGAAACATTTAAGAACTAGTAAGAAACTATATAGTTTAATAAATATAAAGGCCAACGATGGCCTTTTTAAAGTTTTCAGCCAGTGTTAAGTCAGTTGGCGAGAGAGGGCCTGCATAATGGAATTTCCGATCGTTTTTATGTGAGCGCCTCGACGTCGTCGTGACGCACTCCGCAGCCAATTACAGTCTCTGTACCGCGCCTGGCTTCTTGTTCCATCCTATTTCTTTTTTACTATTACGCTGTCACTTCGATGGTATTAACTAGGTAGGTACTACTGATTCAATAGAACGAGTAAAACTATTGCAAAAATATTGCACGAGAAATGTAAATAAATGCATTAGGAAATTCTGAATTAATTTATGGACTATCATATCATTTTAGGAATATGTACACACATTTTGGGTTTTAGATTCGTGAGGGATAAGTTACTTAAACTTAAAAATTACAAGAAAGCTATGAAAATTATATAAAGCGTGTGTACATAAAAAAAACATGTCCCGAGCACGTTCAAATAGTAATAATTTTAAAAAATACGATTAACCGGCTGACTGTTTGTCTGACACATGATCTGGATTAACACATCTATCTTACGTTGGGCGGGAATATTTCTAATTCTAAATACAAACCACAATATCGTACGCAGAACCGAATCACATACTAGAGGAGTCACAGGCGAAAGCTAGAGTTTAAATAACTTATAATTAATGACTGCTCGACATCTCAATAACATACTAGGTACCAAAATTGAAGTATATAATCGGAGTGCGCATTCCGATACGAATGCGAAACCTAATTCATTTATATTCACGGCTGAATTACTCGTTCATTGTTTTCAGCTAAATGAATAGCGATGCCGATAATATTTCTCTTATTCGGAGGCCGCGACAGCGTAATGCTATACATTGCTGACTTCATTCATAGCTCTCTGACGATTCGTTTTAAATTCTTATCGCTTACTTGCAGATCCTATTTGGCAGTAAGCCATAAGAGGTGTAGTGCATATTGTTATTTTTATTTCCTGAGAACTTTTATTTAGCGCAATACTGGTCTTGAGGTAGAGTACTCTTAATTAATTCGTTTACTATTTTGCATAGGAACAAACTCAAAGATAAATTTTGATTTACATAATGTTGTTGATGTTTCTTCGCTATTTTAAAACATTAATGCTTAGGTTGTCTCGATCTTTTAATGATATTCAACTCTTTTTTTTTGATAAGTTAAATAAGTTAATCGAAGTAAAAACTAATAACTTAATCGAAGCAAAAACTGATAACTGGTTAACTAAAACATTAAATCGTAACGTTTCTCCACTATAATTTATATAAACTTTGAAAGCATGCTTTTTCACTTAATATTTTACGGAATACTTTTTTATTTGTCTTAGGCAAAAAAATAATAATTTAAAAAAACAATTTTTTATGTTATTTTAGCAGTCAATATTAAACTTGATAATTTATAGACGTTTTTGTTCTAACTGTTCTCGCTGATAGTTCAAATTGAGTACAAATTTAAGATTGTGAGCATAATAAGTAATTCTATAAGTGTTTTGTGTGTTATTCTTTTTATATATTTTTTCTTATTCTATGGGTAATGAAATCGTCGTGCCATCTATCCTAGTCCCTTGTTTCTTTTCATTACATTTATTATGTACCCCTGAGAGACACCATCTTTTCAAAAGCTTTTATTCAACTTCGATATATGTATGTATATAAGGATGTTCGGGTGGAATCTTGCGACCTGATTTTGCAACAGATACTATCAACCGATTAAGCTGAAATTTTGCATGAACGTTTTGATTCGATGACAATACACGATTAGTTGTGTGACGTCATTCTAAATTCAATATGGCGGAACATCAAAGATGGCGGAACAGTCATATTTAATGCATTTCTACAATATGGGTATCAAATGAAAGGGTTTGTTGAGAGTGACTCAAAACGTAATGTGACGTCATTCTACATCCAATATGGCGAAACATAAAAGATGGCGGAATAGTGATTTTAATGCATTTCTACAATATGGGTATCAAATGAAAGGGCTTGTTAGGGTGGAGCGAAAAGTTTATTTTTTTAATTTTAATATTCCTGTATTATTAATTGATTATACATAGTATGAGAAGTAATTATGCAAAATTTTAGTTTTCTAAATATATATCTTAAGGTGGCGCATTAGGTTTAAAGTTTTGAAATAATGCAATTTTTGACATTCAAATATATGATTTATTGAAAAGGATATATGGACTTATTTAACAATTTTAATCATAAACTTTACTGAAATCATAATAAACTAGCAAAATAAACTCAAAAAATGATATTTTATTGTTTAAAATCAGTAGTTTCAAAGCGCACAGAAACACGAAAATATTGAGATTTGGTGTCGAAAACGGGTATGTCTTGCCGGGCTTTTATCCTTGTACGAATGAATCCATCTCTAGCTTCTGGTCCACAAACTGCTAACGAAGCTTCAGTTACCAGCTTGACACACCTTTCGACAGCCTGAGTGTGGCAAGGATACTTTTCGAAATCCATCAAAGCTCCTGAAGTAATCAGGTTTTGTAATTTCCGTGACGCTATATTTCATTGTCATAGGAGGTTCTGTAATCTTTTCTTGCTTCCAATTTATCAAATCATAATAAGTTGGTGCGTCAGCCTTTAGTTCTGGGAGTCGGAATTCGCGAACTTTCTTTCCTTTGGTCTCTTTTTGTGCTTTTAACACTCTTCGAAGAGCCAGCTCTCTTGTGTGAGACGCATCATCTTGCAACATAGCCAGCAACAAATTCTCTGGGTGTGCGAAGAATGAATTTTTTTGAATAGTTTTCAGTGCAATACCTTTCAGGTTATCTGATAATTACTGACATCTTTTAACCATGTTAAAAACATGAATTGGGCCATATTTTCATGATGATTTTGTCTTTATGTCGAACCAGGTTGGTGCATAAACTTTCATAATGAAAGTCGCGAGATCTCTCAAATTCTTTGTTGGTTTAGCTTTTAGCGTTTGGTGTAGGTTTAGATTTATTTACGTTATCTTTGCTAATTACATTTAAATCAACCAATGCAGCGTTCACAATAAATGCCGCAGATTTATCGGAAATTCCTGTTCTATCGCACGCTGAAGCTAGATTTTGCAGCTTACCTCTCATCTGCTGAGTTTCTCTTGGGTATCGTGTAGAGGTTTTTTTTCTGTTGACATGATAATATCATCTTCATTAGATTCCGTTCTGTAGAAGAACTGTCAAATTATATTTGAAGCAGATGAAGAAGTACTAGGAGCACTCATGGATGTTTGCACAAACTGGTCATACTTTCGCTTCCTAATTTCTCCTCGCTGGATAGATTGGGTCATCACCTTGTTAACAGTCCCTACATACATTTTGCGATCAGTTCGTTGGTCGTGCAAGAATAATTCTTCAGCAACAGGTTACAGGTTAGTTATACATTTGCATATTTCTCTGGATATACAATACATTTACATGTTGCGGTATCAAAAAACTTTTTCAGAGAATCTTCGTGAAAGGTTTGTTTTTTGGAGTCATTACGCAGTTTTTTTGCACCTTTATACTTGTTGTAATACACAATCAATTTTGCGACAACTTGTTGATGACTAATTGTAGGGATAGATGCTTTAGCCCATATATTTTCAATTATTTCACAAATATCCTTGACTGAATCTTTTCCATTATTCAACTCGAGTAGATAGTTTCTGTGCCATAAGTAATTTTTAATTACATCACTACACATCGGCAACATATTGCCATTTAATTTTTGTTTGATCGCCAAACATAGGACACCTTAAATCTTTTCGAGTTTTCGGCATTTTGTAATACTTCACTTTCAACTTTCACTTCTTCACCACAAGCAATTAATTTTATTCACTTCAAATAAAACCGATTTATATACGAGATGACACTTCGATAAAATTAAAAGTACCGCATATATATAGTTAAATCATGAATCGACTTGGAACAGTGGGAGCCACTTCTGCGTAAAAATTTAAGTTTTTTGGGAACTACCTTCTTGGTGCGCCACCTGAAGATTAAGTCCTAAATGTCTGATTTTTGATATGAACAGAGGTTTTACTTAGGATCATCGATTAATGATACAGGAAATTTGAAAAAAAGAAAAAAAAATTTTTTGGCCACTTTCACTCCACCCTTTTGTTGAACCTTGCAACAATGACGCTTTGAATGAGATGAACAGACTCAGAAACCTAGCTAGCGATGACTAAAAAGTAATAAATAAATTAAACAAAAAAAACTTTTTAAGAAAGAATGTATTTAAATGCCCTAAAAAGAAGGAAATAAATTTTTACTTACAAATTTTAACTGTCTACTTATAGCCTAAATACACAATTACCAGTAACATTTTCAGTGTCTTCGAACACGAAATTCTCCTCCTTTTTTACAGCTCCTTATTTTACAAACCACGAAATTAAGCTTTTAATTTATCTTTAAATCGTAACCCGCTACATACTAAATTATAAATTAAGAGATTAATCTGTTGTACAGTTTAAGCCAGGTAGCTTAAGATAAAATAATTACGTAGACAAGACTATTATTAAAACCGAAACAGCTTTAATAACACCACACAAAGTACTTTACGATGATGAATATTCATAATTTATTATAAATACTAAACAGAAATATAGGAGAGAAGCGCTCGTATCTCCGCGGTAGAAGTTAGTCGGGAAGAATAAGCGAATTAAAGTATAATTAACTGAGGTCAGTCACTTGTATTTGATGCAGTACGTATTGCATGTAATATCGGGCGCTACCTTGTTTCGTATGGCCCTTTAAGCTAAACTGGCCACGGTTAAAACCACAGAAGAGAGGGTAAATCAATCTGTGTTCTATGGTTAACAATATTACAATTATTATCCCCAGTTATAGTTAGGTTAATAGTTAACAATAATTATTAAAGAAATATATGACTATGATTATATAAATAAGAAAAAAAGGGATAGTAAGATACTTTCCCTCAATGATTGTTACGACAACAGCTACGAGGAGCGCTACGGAGCTACGACGCCACGAGCCACGACTAACAAAAAGGTAATTTGATTATTCACAAGTTTTAACTTAAACGTTCTTGTCGCCAACTTGATAGCAGACTTGAACTCTTATTAAACCGTTGTCAATTTGAACTGTTTATAAAGCGGAGTGCTTTTTGAGGATTGTTACTGGAAACTTGGGTGTAGTAAGAGAGAAAGTTCTTGACATGATCAATAATACATTTTTGTTTTGAAAATAACTTTCCAATACCTTTGCATTAGTATTATGCTCTGCTACTTGATTCTCTCGCGACACAAGTGTGTGTTTTTTCATATTATTTATTAGTAAGTATTACAAAAAAGATTAAATGTTTCTCTTATCTGCTAGTATCCATTGTATAAGATTTGCTTGGCCATAGTAACGCCTGACTAGAAGCACGAGTACGGTGTCATTAGAGGGTAAGGTATTGTCTGTGACCTTCTTGGCACTATGCGCGTAGTAGGTAACAGTGGGCTCTTGACCACTACCATCTCGACCAGTGAGCCCGGCATAGCCGCCACCGGCCCCATAGACCAAGTATGTGTAATAGAATTACCACTTAAAACAACAGTTCGTGATAATGCAAACAAACAGGAATATGTTACATCACGCACGAGCCTCCTTTCACATACCAAGGTGCGAGGGTATTGGGTCCACCACACTGACACAGTGCGGATTGGCGGAGGCAGGTGTATGGCGTCCTGCTGTTAGATTTTTTCAATTAGGCTTCTTACTTGGCTTAACGACTACCACATTTAGTGATAAACGGCTTCACGTGCCTACTGGATATTATCCTACTATAATATTATGAATGTAAAAGTTTGTGAGTATGAATGTTTGTTATTCCTGAACCCAAAAACTATTAAAACGATTTAAATGAAATTGGCACACAGGTAGTTTTTAACACATAAGATACTTATAATACCCGGGACTAAAAGTAAATTATAAGTATCATCTTCTGTGGGATTGTGCCGCAGATATTCATACTGTTTTTGTACAGCAGAAGAGGGCTATTCGAGCAATTTATAATCTACCATGTAGACATTCACTAAAGGGAAACATTTAAAGAAGTTGGTATTTTGACAGTGGCGGGTCAATTTGTTTATGAAAACCTGGTATATAATAATATTGATCAATTTAGTAAGAATAGCTATATACATAACCTAAACACAAGGATTAAGCATAAACTAGTTGTACCTGCCACTAGGCTCCAAAAAATTTACAAATCTTTTAAAGGTGTTCTACAATGAAATCGCAAGCAATATGCAGCAATTAAGCCTAAATAAATTTAAACGCAAGCTATTTTCATAGGAATACTATTCTATCAGAGACTATATGGCAGATAAAAATGCTTGGGATTAAACTGCCGTTTTATATAGGCCATTCTAATATGACAATAGTTCATACAGCCGTTTCATACAGGCTATTCTAATGTCACTATATGTGACTTAAAACATGAATATTGTTAATGTTAGATTAAATTGCATTGCATAGCTTCACAGACAAATGATGTTTGTAACCAACCAAATGATAATTTAAAAGAGCATAGCCTGTGAGTTTCTTGCTAGTTATTCTTACAGAGCGGTGGCTCGGAACTGGCACTTAGATTCACTTACACTTAAACATATTTTGTTTTTTAATTGTTTTGTTGCATGTAAGTAAATCTAAGCATCGTGATTTCAGTGTAATCATATTTCGATTGTTTTTTGTATATATATTTAATTTTGACGTTTTCAACTTTGTAATAGTTTATGGAATAAAACGTTTGAGCTATACCGGATGATGGACAGCAGCGGCATCCTGAGTACTGGGTTGAACTGCGATCACCAACCGGCCTGCCCAGCGTGGTGATTATGGGAAATTACCCCCAATTTAAGGTAATCTATTGAAGAGGTCAATGTTCAGCAGTGGACATTATAAGGCTGAATGGTAATGTTGAGTATAAACGCTACCATCTAACTGCCAGTTGGTTACAATACAGCTAATTGTCACATAGCCAGAATAAAATGACCGATAAGGGATTAAGCTAAGTGCACATTGATGTTACTATCAAGTGTGTCCTCGACGTAAGCTCGGCTCTTAGGACCAGTTTGTTGCACGATCGCTGATACAGCACCGCATAATTGTAATGGTTATTTAAAGGTTTAGCTTACTATGTATAACAATATGTAGTTACCCGATCATTAAATTGGCCGGAATCAATATCCGGGCCTGGCCGTCTCATAAAATGTGCCTTTTTTATATTAATTCTTGATAGATGCTGTCCATACTTATAAGATAGGACCAGATATGTTTTACCAGGACCTGTAAACTATTAGGACACAAGACCGAACAATATTAAGGTAGTGGTAGTTATAAAAATAACCTTGAACCTACAATAATTGTAGCCCCGACTTTATTACGCATAGATATAGATTTATTATATTATACGCATACGATCTAGCCAATTTAACGACCAAGCAACGACAAATACTATTTGACGACCCATATTGTGTTAGGTTATTCGATCGAGACTTGGGCAGTGTTTCAGTCCCTGCAGCGATGCCGCATTGGCCATCGGTATATTGAAGTGTTGAGAAGTTTATACAAAAACGCCACCATGTCCGTACGAGTACTAGACCAGCACACGAATCCTATTCTCCTGCGGAAGGGCGTGAGACAGGGAGATGTCATATCTCCGAAACTGTTCACTGCTGCCCTGGAGGATGTTTTCAAGATGCTGGACTGGCATTAACATAAACTACGGCATTAATATAAATGGCGAGTATATGTCTCCTTCGATTTGCCGACGATATAGTGGTCATAGCGGAGTCGCTTGTAGATCTGGGCACAATGCTCGAAGACCTCGACAGAGCTTCCCAAAGGGTAGGTCTCAAAATGAACATGGACAAGACGAAAATTATGTCTAATGTCCATGTTAAGCCTACCCGAATAATTGTTGGAGGCTCGGCTCTCGAAGTTGTCGACGAGTATGTATACCTGGGACAAAAAGTCCAAATGGGTAGGTCCAACTTCGAGAAAGAGGTCAATCGTCGAATCCAGCTCGGTTGGGCTGCGTTCGAGAAACTGCGCTATATCTTCTCGTCAAAAATACCTCAGTGTCTTAAGACGAAAGTCTTTGACCAGTGTGTTGCCAGTGATGATGTACGGTACTGAGACTTGGTGCCTGACTATGGAGAGAGCTATGCTCGGAGTGTCCCTACGTGATCGAATCAGAAATGAGGAAATTCGTAGGAGGACTGGAGTGACCGACATAGCGAGGCGAGTTTGCAGGCTGAAGTGGCAATGGGCGGGGCACATAGCTCGAAGAACCGACGACCGATGAGGCGTTAAGGTTCTTGAATGGCGACCGCGAACCGGCAAACGTAGTAGAGGACGGCCGCCCACGCGATGGACCGATCATCTGATCAAGGCGGCGGGAAGCCGATGGATGCAGGATCGCTCAATGTAGATATCTATTGGGAAGGCCCATGTTCAGCAATGGACGTCAGATGGCTGAGGTAATGATGATGATCATCATACACCCCCACCCCATAAAGTAGGAGTGTAGACTCCGTCGAAGGTTAGATTCCCACCCAGGACATTATTAGTTGTATGATGCCGAATGAATATTTTTCTGAACCTGCTTACTCCTTAGAAAGTAGGTATTTATGTATAGGTATTGTATATCCATTCAATATTGAGTGCCCACAAGAGCTTGTAAGTTTGAGACTAGAAGCGTTGTATGATATGTTCGAGAATATTTCGTTATTATACAGAAACCGTTCACATAAAAAAAAAGTTTTAGTTAGGTTTCATGAAACGATAACTTTACAAACAAATCAGAACTCTGCTTAACATCGGTGAAATTAGTCTTCACAAAAAACAAATACCAATATTTAGCTAGATTAAAATATTACCAATCAATATATTTATTTTATAATTTTATATTTGTAATATATATATTTTTATTTCTAAAAACAGCTGTGAGCTTTCCAAATAAAATAAAATATAAAAAATATATTTAAAGGTCTACAATTAATATCATTGAACTTTTGCTTTAGTAAGAAAAAAGTGTTCAATGTCTAGAGTTTATTGCTATAACAGTTAAACTTTATCTTTGCCATAACAGCGCCAGCTCCGTCAGGGGGTCGCATGAATGCGGGAACACTAATCCTTAATGTTATTGGTGTCTAAGGGTGCTATTTGTTTGCGTTCCGCTGGCCATCATTAGGAGACCGTTAATTGTATCCTTCATCAATTATAATAGTTTTATTAATCACAAGTGGCACGCCCTCACTTCGCTTCGGTAACTTTTATTCAATATTTTAGACTTTGGTTTACACTCTTCGCAGATATACCTAATTTAAATCGCTTTACAATTTAGCGTACGTAGTAACATAGGCTACGTTCTTCGTGAGTACACAAATAAAAACGTAGCTTTATATGAATCAAATACTTCTTTAAATCGGTCCAATAGTTTTGAAACCTATTTAATGCCAAGAAACAAACACTCAATTCTTTTCTGTTTATATTATTTATTTAGGTACTAGGTTCTGCTCGTATAATATTTGATTGTATTTATTTCCCATGCAAACTGCCACCCTCTTTTCACATCCTCAAGTGACGATTTCCGTAATAAAAACGGTAAACAAATTCAATAAAGAAAATTCCAATTGCGTCTGTCTAGGTGGGGGCCAGACAGAGTTCAGAAGACAATATTAATAATATCGTAGACATTTTTACACCGCTATCTAACTCCTATTTAAACAACGGGCACTAAGCAACGTATAAACATATTTATCTGCTTATTTTTTGTCAGTCTATACTTACAATATATAAAATACACCTAGACCAAAACAAATACTCAAGGTCGTGCGCACATATATTAGTCCCGAGTGGGAGTCAAACCTATGACCCTTAGGAAGAACGACACTGACGATATCGACCGCCTCGCCAAATCGGTTGTAAATTTTAGTAATGATCAAAATTAACTGCCTGATTGTATTATAACTTTCATGTTAGCTTATAAATAATGCACAGCCTCGCCTGTGTAAATCCGCCATTATTCATATATGTAAGTAATATTAATACACTCAAATCTAGTCAAATAATTAACAGGGTTGAAAATCCGGGTAAAAATTTATCGTTATACATTGATCTCCCGGGACAGGGCCGACCCTAATTAAGTAGAAGTTTGTACCGCAGCTCCATAATGTTAATATTTTAAAACAATACTTTCAAGCCGAGCTCAGTGTCGGCTAGCTGGCGGGCAAGTGGCTTATCTTAAATGTAATTTTACTTTTTTTTCTTGTCAAACAATATTGGTTGTTATTACTGAATATTACTATAATACGTTAATAGGAAATTATATAAAGTTAATGGGTATATTAGTACGGTTATATTTAATAGTTTAGCTTTCTAAAATTTATGTAACTGTATAATTTTACGTAATTTTACTGTTTACTGTAATGATAAGTTTTCAATGATTATTTATAATAAATAGGCTTATTACATACTGCATTACATCTTTTTTTTCATAACTACAGAATATACTTATAATATCTAATTTTCTACATTTTAGTGACTTTCACCTAGACTGAATAGATGACATTTTAATTTGACCGTTAATGTTGAGATGCTAAGGTTTTATTTCATATCAAAAAATGACAATATATCACCTATTATATGAATATTACTTTCCATCTCAATGCCCACTCAGATGAAAATGGGGTCAGCACAAAATGTAATCATCTTCAACTCATCATTGCTGTCATCCCATAATTCACTCCTTTCCGGCACATGGTGTCTTTCCCACGCCCTGTTCTGGTTTTCTATCTTTAGGGCTTCATGAATGCAATTTGCGTACGAACATTCGGAAACGAAAAAATATACTTTAATGCAAAAAGGCATATTAGGACTTCAGTTTAAAATATTTTTATTATTATAAATATATTTACAAAATTAATTAAACACATTTTACGGATAAATATTGCAAACGTTTTTAAACTTTGCAGTGATTTGGGGTGTTACCGATACTGCGATAGCAGCAACATAGACAAATAAAAGTCAAAAATAGCATAAATTTTGGAAAACACACTTATTTACAGAACTATCTGTAATTTGTTACCATAAAATATGTACTAAAATAGACTGAGAGCCTCACGCATCCAAATCGGCGGCACGGCTTGATGGAATAATAAACACAGTTTTATAGTCTTTCTCCGTCCTATAAATCTTGACGATGGCCCGCGCAGATGCGTGCGCGATAGGGCACAAAGCACATCACACACGACCGTGCGGAGATAATGTCAACGTGGGCATTTTCGGGGATATCTCCAACCACTAGCTGTCATGGGGTCCCTCAACCGCAAACTCTTTGTCATCAATTCATGGAGTTCATTTGCCGTGTGCATTTTTCAAATGAGAATTTGGTATGTGACTCTGCACAAAGCAGAATGGCCGTTTCGCAAAATGTGACTTACTGATTGATGAAACTTTCTTAGGGAAAGTTAAAATAAGCCAAATCTTGTCATAATTTGCTGGCGTTCCTTTGCCGTGTGCAATTTTTTAAGAAGGATTTATGATGTTACTAGGGTACTTATATAGACGGCTTAGTCGCAGAACGACCCTTTCCCAAAATAGCCATCGTTTTAAAAATAGGAAAGGAGCCAAGTAGGTTTATCCACCCACACTTGGTCATAATATTTTGGATTCCTGAACTAGGTATGCATTATTCAAGTAAGGATTTTTTTAAGTAAAGTATGTAGGTTAGTCTGTGAAAAAATTAATATCTATTAGTATTTCTTCATCAAATAATTTCAAATGCTTGTAAATTTATTGTGCTACATAGACTTATTAAATGCGCGATGAAAGTCGGCATGAATATTTTCAGAACTTAAAACTATAATGGGGGATACCATAAACTCTCCAACAGTTTCTGAAGCTCAGATACCATGTGCATTATTCTTATGTTGAGGAATTTCTTAGTATGTTTGGCAAGCCCTGTTCCCAAACCAATTAACGATTTAGTTCAACACAGTATTATAATTCTTGAGCCCTGGAAATCCGATCCTTTGTTCCACGTAGTAGCACGTCCTATTGTAAAAGCGGATAAAGCACATCATACAGGACCGTTCAAAGATAATGTCAATGAGGGCATTATCAGGGATATCGCGCTGGCTGAAATGGGATCCGGATGCATTGGAAGTTTTTAGTCCTCTGTTTAGTTCTCACGTTACATTAAATCTATTAAAAGTACTTCAATCATAAAGTCTGTATCAGAATTTTAACTGATAAATTAATTAAATTCAAGGTTATTTCGTTTTAATATGTTAGTGATAATCATAACTACCAATAAATCTAAATGCTGGTAGTATCTAGCCTATATTTAGATTATTTTTTTATTATGAAGCCATGCTCTCGCCCTCTCCTTTTCTCTAATATACGAGATATATTTAGCTTTCAAATTCTTTTTTATTATTTGCTCACCTATGTTTTAATAACGGGTACTTAAATGGGTACGTCCTATGTTTTAAATCGGCTTACTCCTGGTCGTTAAATGACCTTTATCGTCATTATGAGGGGTCATATGAAAAAAATACAAACGCAACCTGGCACCTAGTGTTTTTGAATGGTAAGTGCAATTTAGATTTTATTCAGGATCTTTTTTTTTCCTGTGATAAGATAGATAACGCGATTAAAATTTTGAAGTCAGGGCTCTTGCGTTGCTTTGCCTTGCCTTGAACGCTTTAAGCGTACTGCTAAGTTCTGAAATCCAACCGGAGTCGCTCTTTTTGCTCCAGGATAAATTGATCTGTTTATGTGTGCAGTTTTCAAATATTTAGTTTATCAGATTCTATGTACGACTTTTTATTGAAAGCTGAAAAGAATACTGGAATAAATAAATAATTTAATTAATTATGTGGTCTGAAATTAACACGCCTCTATGGAGATACGTCTTTTTACATATAAAGCCTAGATTTTCTTGTTAAAATTTTAACGATTACACTATACAAAGACAATAGGGCACAAAGCACTTCACACACAACGAGGACGATGAGAAATGAATGTCTACGCGGTAAATTTTCAAGGTATCGCTCTACTAATGGGTTATGGACGCACTTTGTCATCAGTTTCTGTGTTGTATTTACCAAGTGCACATATTTTGTGAGTAAGGATTTAACGCTTAATTCTGTTTCAATTATAATCTTCACAGGAATTAATTGAAAAAAAAAAGTTTATTTTAAGTCATAGAATCATGATACAGCGTGCATGGACGAGCCAAGAACAATGTATGAAGATCAGCAATGACTCTTAAAATAGGTTTTATGTCAATCTTTATAACGATAATATTCAGAGCTCTCATAGTAACAGATATATTAGTGATAAGACAAAAGTACTCAAAGTAATTATTATTTCTCTGATCTTGTTGTTTGTCACGCTCTTCGTTACAGACAAATTATATCATAGCAGGTTCAGCGTAAATAGTGGAACATTTAAATGACAACGAAATCAACGTGGCGGGCGACAACTAAATTCAGAGCACAGAAAAGAGAATTATTATATTAAAGCTCAACAGAACTCAATAAATCCTGCGAACAATGCCGATAGCAGCGGTTATTCTGAAAATAAAAATATAAATTTATTTCTCTATGTAACTTCGCCTCGCCCACTGATGTTAATGCAATGAACGCTTTCATAACACGAATAGTTGCGTATTATGTTATAATTGATACTCATATCCAAATACTAATTGTCCCAAATCTCTATTGCAAAATACCGCTGAATGTTAACGTTTAATTACATTATTGATTTTATTCAACGTTACGAAGTAAAGCCTGGTTTTACGCTGGTCGTTGTCGATATGTTAAAATGTATCTGACTTTTTGTAAGAGTATTTCTACTCTTACAAAAAGTCGGCGCTAAGCAAAGGCCAATAAAAAACTCAGAACGTGCCGAAATAGGAAATTTGAGAGACAGCGTTTTATATTTTTTCAAACTGATGAAACGAGTATGACATCTACGTAGTGATAAACCTAGCTATTCGAGTTTCGTTGAAGAAATTATCTCAAATTAAAACTACACTGCGCTCGTCACTCTAAAATATAATTTATTCAATTATAATTCTCATGCGCCAAGTGATCTCGTTACAAAAACCCCTCAAAGTAGAACACAATATTGCGTAAAACTTTGCTATGTGATGGCAGAATATGACACCTCGCGTATAGTAGTTATATACCCACTCGTAATGCACACACTTTAAGCGAAGTATTGTGTATAGTGAGGTTAACACGGCTTTTAATAGTAATTTAGAAAACGAAATGTAAAAGTTATTTTTTTATTTGACACGTCATAATGACTACACCCTGCCTGATGGTAAGCAGTCCAAATTTAAAAAATGAAAGCGCTTTATAACGTGAAATAATTGGCGTAATAAAGAATAGAATCTCTCTCTCCCTCTCTATCTCTTTATTTATTTTATTTATTTACAGGGTTACCAACATAAGTACAGCAATTTTTAACAAAAAATACAATGAACTTATATATATCTTGGCTAACTGCACTCACAATTACAGGTCAACCACATCATGCAATTTGAGTACACCTTACATCTTATAAAACATATGTAGACAAATTATATATACATACATACTTAATACCTAAACAAAACTACGTTCAATCTAAAGTACGTCACCAATTTTCAATAGGTTCTTAAACTTAGGAAGGCTTTTGCTCTTTCTCTCTCTCTCTCTCTCTCTCTTTAACCTTATGAATTAAATTAATTAATATATATAAATAATATCTCTATTGCTAATTTAAACTTAATTAATACTTTTGATTTAACATTACCGGTAGTTATGTCGTTGTTATTGTGAAACCTTAGTAAGATAGCTTTACGGGCTATATGAAATGATGTGTCCGTAACGTTGTAATTCAAAGGAACAGAAAAAACTACTTTCAAAGAATGTTTTCTAAATCCAGAATAGAATCGGAATGTCTCTTTAACCATATAAATTGCAATCTCTAGGGTATAGTGTCGTTTAAACTGTATTTATGTACGTAGTGATTTATTTGAAACATGTGTACCGGGTTGGGTGGCCAGTTCCTACATGTTGTGTGAACTCTTTGAACCTGCATCCACGGTAAACTTTAATGTTTACCCAGCAGAGTACTTGTGTCACAGCGGTGTTTTATAGCGCGATCAAACGAACATTATATGGGCTTGTTTGTCGGTGAAAACTCAAGTGTAATTATCTTTCACAGTTCGTGTTATTTGAACGTGTGACCCACTTTTGGGAATGGTGGTAAGCAATGTATTGTGTATAGGTCTACGTTTAAGTATATCAATATTTTATAATTTTATGATTCCCGACAGTAAGATCGTTGTTCTTACTATGAAATTGAGCTGAATGTGAAGATAGAAATAAATTTCAATCTCTAATAAATACTAAAGATTATTATTATATGGTAGCAGTTCTCAACAGTCTCTGGCGAACATAACAGTGCCCGGTAAGCGGCAATAGACTCGCCACCCATTACGTGGGACCAACTATATAATTGGCGAAGTGAGGGCGTATAATATGCCTATGCCTACCCCTTCGGGGAAACAAGCGTGAATGTATGTATGTTCTCAACTTTAACTACAAGTATTATACCCCAAACAATGGCCTGCCCCGAACAGGTCCTGGGTCTTTTAAGCGGTGATGAAACGGCATTAATGCTGGTCGTCATAACTAGATGCACTAAAAAATCGCTGGCGTACTGGTGTATCGTATGGCACCAGTGCATCCAGAACTATAAAATATTAGGTCGGGGAAAAAGTCTTTTCGCATAACGTAGGTATAAACTTATTATAAAATTTTTTTGACTGTACTATTTGTGTCTGGCTGGTTTTGGTAACATTAAAAAGGTTCCATTATAAAGAAAAGAAAAAAAAAAAAAAAGTTGTTTCCCGCTATTTTTCATTTGTTTTTCTGTCCGTAAAAATGAGTGAATCTAATGAAGAAATTAGATACATTTTAAAATTTTATTATAAAAAAGGCAAAAATGCAACTCAAGCAGTGAAAAAAATTTGTGATGTTTATGGACCTGATGCAGTGTCAGTAAGAGTAGCACAAATTTGGTTCAAACGTTTTCAGTCCGGAAATTTTGATGTTAAAGATGCACCTCGCTCTGGTCGCCCTGTTACGAATAAAATGGACGCCATTTTTGAAAGAGTGGAGCAAGATCGGCATATTAGTAGTTACGATGCAGCTGAAGAACTGGGAATTGACCACAAAACAGTTTTGACCCATTTGAAGAAAGCTGGTTATACAAAAAAGCTCGATATTTGGGTGCCACACGAGCTCACTCAAAGAAACTTAATGAACCGTGTACTCATTTGCGATTCATTATTAAGACGTAATGAAACCGAGCCGTTTTTGAAGAGATTGATAACTGGCGATGAAAAGTGGATCACGTACGACAAGAACGTGCGAAAAAGGTCGTGGTCGAAAGTTGGCCAGGCTTCACAGACTGTGGCCAAACCTGGCCTAACACGAAATAAGGTGATGCTGTGTGTATGGTGGGATTGGAAGGGCATTGTTTATTATGAGCTTTTACCGCCCGGCAAAACCATCGATTCTGATCTTTACTGCCAGCAACTGATGAGATTAAAAGAGCAGTCGAGAGAAAACGGCCGGAATTGATCAACAGGAAGGGTGTGGTCTTTCATCACGATAACGCTAGACCACACACATCTTTAGCCACTCAGCAAAAATTAAGAGAGTTCGACTGGGAGGTCCTAGTGCATCCACCATATAGCCCTGACCTTGCGCCTTCAGATTTTCACCTGTTTCGGTCTCTGCAGAATTCTTTAGGTTCTGTAAGGTTGACCTCAAGAGAGGACTGCCAAAACTATTTGTCCCGTTTTTTTGATCACAAGTCCCAAAGTTTCTACAGTAACGGGATAATGTCTCTGCCCACAAAATGGCAGAAAGTTATTCAACAAAACGGTACATATATATTGTAAATAAATGTAAATAAACTTTGAAAAAAATGTCTTGACTTTTCATACAAAAATACGAAAAGACTTTTTCCCCAACCTATTACATTGCCAACTGCGTTCGTTATATCTGAATCGTACCTCACTACATATACGACCCGACGACGATATTGACGACCGATATGGCGTGGAGGTTAGTATACCTGTACTCCACTCCAGAGGTCGTGGGTTCGATTCCCACACTGGGCAAATCTTTTTGTGCATGAATATGAATTTGACGACCGATATGGTGTGGTGGCGAGTATACCCGCATTCCACTCCTGAGGTCGTGGGTTCGATTCCCACACAGGACAAATATTTGTGTGTATAAATATGAATATTTGTTCTGGTCTGGGTGTTTTTCTATGTTTATTAAGTATGTATTTACAAAAAAAAAGTATTTATGTATGTTTATCCGTTATTTAGTATCCATAATACAAGTTCTTAATGATACTTATCTTGGAACTAAATAATTGGTGTAAGTGTCAGAAATATTTATATTTATTTATTATATTATATTATATGAATATTTGTTCTGGTTTGGGTGTTTTTCTATTTATATTAAGTATGTATTTACAAAAAAAAAAAGTATTTAAGTATGTTTATCCGTTCTTTAGTATCCATAACACAAGTTCTTAGTGATACTTATCTTGGAACTAAATAATTGGTGTGATTGTAAGAGAATATTTAATTATTTATATATGATAAATGTAGCAGTAAATTACAGCAACGTCAATCTACAACTAAAATTTTGCAAATTGGCGATATATGTTCCGATAGTTTTACGCGGCAAATATCATTTCTAGTATTTTATTACTTATATTTCTATGGTAGATGCACTAATTCCCTCGTTTATTTTACGGTATGAAGCACGTGGCAGAATGTGGTCATTGGTCACATTTCATAAACAATTTTATTTTTGTTTTGGCGGCAATTTTTCCTTTCACGCATAAGTGTTATAAAACCAAGCATAAAGAGAGATTCAGATAGGATGGCACGGTAGATTTGTTTTCGCAAATGATTTGATCAATTGGCCCGGGTCCGGCACACACGGGTGAGCCGGGACACGTCAACTGAACGCGAGTCGCTCGTGCGTGCAGTGCCCGGCGACCTCGCTAGGAACAATTGTTGACACTTTTGCTTAAAATCTAAACTATTTTGTACGAACTACAATGTGCACTATTTAAACTGCAGGCGAACTATTTATTATCTGGATCACTTACATGTTTGGCAAACGCTTTGACGCTCAGACCCTAAATATATAAAACAAAGAAATAATACAAAATTAAACATGTAAATAAATTTTTAAGATATATGGTTTAAGCAAGGTTTCAGCCCACTCCAAATGCAATATATGAATTACGATATGTCTAATGTCTATACATAGCCCAAGTGTAGGTTTATTGTAAACACTAGTAAAAGTAAAAAGTTCTTTATTTCATAAACTATTACATAGCACTTGATAACGTCAAAACAAAATAGAAATAAAAAAAAAACTAAATATTACTACACTGAAATCACGAAGCTTTAATTCACTTACATGCAAATAAATAAAAACTGGGTGTAAGTGAATCTAAGTGCCAGTTCCGAGCCCCCGCTCTGTGAGAAGAACTGACAAGAAACTCACAGGCTATGGCTCTTTTAAATTATAAACCAAATACAATAATACGGAACACACACAGTGAATATTTAAAGATATTGAAACACTTGACCTTTTGATTAAAATATCTTAAACGAGATGTAATTTAAAAATAGCGGGTATATTAATGTCAACAATCCAATTATCGTAGACGTTTCTCGGACAATGCTTACGGGCCTGTAGGTATGCGAGGGCTGATTCTTGTCATCTGGCACACAAAGTCTCTCATTTCACGGTGATTACCCCGGCCTTTCGCTGCCCACCTGACTTCCCAATCAAAAGTCAATACACAATTTATATATCAACATCGACTTGCTGGTTTCTCTGTAAGCAATTTGAAGGCTACTTTATAATTCTATAATAATATTACCGGTATTGTTTCCATTGAAATATGGTGGTAAATCGTAAGTCAGGTATCCAGATCAAGTACGCTAAATATACTGCCAAATATAGTTCTAAGCTATGTTACAATCTTTAATAAAAGCAAACTGAATCTCTTACTTCTTGTTGCCAGAACACGACAAGCTACTGTGACAACAGAGTTATGCGTGAGATTTGAAGCTAATAACTTTAACACAGAAAGAAACATCTTGCTTGATTCACAGGAATAGCAAGTGTCATTTATTTTTTTGTAGTATAAAATAGAAAAAACATAATAGATATATAATCACTTGTTAGACGCGTTGAATGAAAATGTAATTAAGCCGCTGTTTTCTCAAAGCACTTCATACATAGGTAAGTACATAGAAGTAATTGGAATACCAACTAATTAAAAGCATAGAGTTTATGTTGAACTTCAGTTCTCGATTAAACTCACGTCGAGTTTGTTCTGGAACTTTCCACAGCGTTAATAAACTGCAATTGACTTAGTCCTTACATATTCTTAATCTTCTTCTACGCTCAAGCAAAATTACGAACTTTATAACGAATATTTTTAAAAGAACTGTTTAAACTGAACATTAAGAAGTTTATAACGAAACGGCTTACCAAAATTTGTCTCTAATTTTATATTTTTAATTATAAATCTACATAATATATAATCTTGTATTATTTTTTAAAATAGGTATCAAAATATATAATAGAAATTAATAGAACTGTATTTGTCTTCTTGTTGCGTTTTCACGCCTAAACCGCTGAAGTCTGTAGTATATTTAATCTAGTTATGAACAGTTCATATGGCTCACGCTGTAAAAATCGGGCGACTTCTTATACTACAAAATATCACTAAAGAAAGAGAAAATATGATGTAAGTCTGAATGTATATCTATGTTCAGCACATCCGCTTGCCCGATACACGCGCGACTGCCACGCTCCGTCTCAGACAAGATCAAAGGAACCGGCTACTTTTCGATTAAACGCCTCTCATAATTTCTTGAACTTGCGAGCGCTTCTCTGCCTTCTAGTACTCAACTTAGCAACGTTATAAAGCTGTAACTCAAAAATATGATGAGCTGTTTGATATGCTTCATACAGTAATATAATACGCGTAATTATGGTTTTCATATCGCATGCCATAAATCTTATATCAACCAACCACCACGACCGACCAACTATATAATTGGCTAAGTGTGGGCGTATAATATGCCTCTGCCTACCCCTTCGGGGAAACTGGCGTGAATGTATGTATGTATATAAAAAATCAATTTTTCATTGTGTATAAGATAAAAATACATCATTCATTGGGTGTTTGAAGTAGGAATCTTGTCGACATGAAGAATTAATATCGTGTTCTCAAAGTCAGCAACATACGGGACGAGCAGCAAAATATTACTGTATCCAAGCGAATCCAAGAGCTCAATTGTGGCTCAATTCTATTAGAATAAACAGTTTCAACGCTAGCTTCGGCATATGGTAATTTTAAATTATGTAAATATGTGAATTATTAGATGTCTATTTAATAGGCCTCAGAGGCTAAGCCGTTTCTTTCCGTTTCCGTTTACGATAATAAAATTACATACATAGATACATAATCTAGTATTTATTAATAGATATGTCTAGAAATAACGTGTCACACAGTGAGATAAGGCTAGTTCTTCACCCACATAGACAGTATCCTATTTACTTTTTTTTTGAGTGGTAATGCATTTACGCATACTTTGCACTGCGGGGACAGCACAAAGTTATGTCGGGCTCCCTGGCCGAGATGGTGGTGGCCAGGACTAAAGACTAAACCCCACTATTTCCTGCTCAACGTAAGGTGCCAAGGAGGTAACAGAGTAACCTTATCCTCCGTTGGCACTGCACGCCTGCCTGTGTAACAGACCCTTCGTCATATTTTTCTTTCTTCTTGTCCTGTCCCTGGATTCGGTAAACATTTGTGCCGCTTTCTACTCCTTCGGGCTGCAAAAAAGCGCGAGTAGGATGTTCCCCGAACTTCTACCCGCACGCCCGGCATTGTGGTTAGCGCACCAGCGTACGCAAGCCGGCGCTGCCCTCTCCTTCTTCGTCGGACGTAATCCGCTGTTGGGGTCTCTTCTCTAGCTCGCTCGTCTGCCTCTTTTTCACACATGACTTTCTCGCAGAAGCGGTGCACTGTCTCCCATGACTTTTCGCTACGCGAGAGGTCATAACCAATAACCGCCTCGAGTTCTGCTCTAGAAGACGCCCATCTTGGGCACTCCTCCACAGTGTGCGACGACGTATGTTCTTGTGCTTCACACTGTTAACAGATAGGTGTCCGCTCCCTCCTAGTATCCTATTTCCTAAGTTAAGCAAGGTCGAGGACAGTGAAAAAAGAAAGATGAGCCAATCGAGCAGCGGATGAACCCTTAACTCTCCACTAACTGAATGTATTCAGGACTTTAGCATTTTCACTTTGCAATAAGAAGATACGACATAATATATATATAGGGAATTGGCAAGTATCGGGATTATCGTGGGTTTCCATTTTTGCTAAGGGGCGGCGTGGATTAACGGGCGAGGAGAAATCATTGAACATCATTGAACGCGTGACGCCAAGGCTGGCTGCAAACCGATCCTCCATCAGCAGCTAGCTAGCACCATGCCGTCAACGACCCGAGTTACCTCAAGCGAGCTGTCACCCAACCCGCATTGACAGTGACATTCGCTTCACTATGTTTTAATGTCTCTGATATCATTTATCTATGACCACAATTACGAAAGCGCCGTCATATAGTACAAATAGCCTAGCGTCATATCTTAATATATATAAATCTCGTGTTTGTCCTCAATGGACTCCTAAACCACTTAACCGATTATAATAAAATTCGCACACCATGTGCAGTTCGATCCAACTTGAGAGATAGGATAGTTTAAATCTCAAATTATAGTCGCAATTTTAATTTATTGCTAATTATTTGTGTGTTATTATTTGACAGTCACAATTATAACTCCAAATGATTCTAACAGATGTCGATACCTTTCGACTGGGTTGAGTAAGTAATCAATAGATGGCGCTGCTATGGTAAACCTACGAACGTGTCATATAAGCTACATTTTAACAGCATCATTACCACGTGTTGTTAACGCTATAAAATTAGTTAAATTTATTTTGTAGTGAACGAAATACCGTATAATTCATAGGGTGTTAGCATAGCCGGCCACGTGTTACTAAGACTGAAGTGTAAATTGAATTCATATTATAATGAAGATAATACAGTGAAATTAATCCTGTTTTTTACTTATTTGTGCTTCATTGATCAAAACTTTATAATTTAATTTGAATTAAGTCACAGCAACGCGTGGCCGGGTCAGCTAGTAGTATATATGTATTCTTGGACATATGAGATCGACATCGCGCATTATCGTTTAGTTGGTTTGATTGGTGGCCGACTACTATATCGGAAATTTTCAATATTCTACCTTCCACCCTACCAGTGCACGCGTACGCTGACCTTGAAATTGCAAATATATGTAACTAAACAGTTCCAAAGTAAACCTCTTACTAGATTTTAAATAAATATTACATCGGACAAGTAGAAGTGTAAATTCCTCCTAATCATATAGTACTGCCAGACCTCAATAATGTAGGCTTCAATTATACATCGCCTAAAGAGTTTCATTGTAAAATATTAGAAGAAATGGACAGTATAAATTTCTTGAAATTTCAATTATCATAACCATCATTCCTAATTCTTTGAGTATAACTAAGGCCTGGTCTACTTTAAATGAAATATTAACTAATTTCGCGCTGACATCCTCGTTAATGGACGGATATTTTTAACACTCAAGCGCAAGTTATCGTTAAGCCTTTCACAGCGACATCCAATTAATGTAAAACGAGACGATGTCTCCAATTAAATTACTAGATAAATTTTGTCAGTGTTTCGCTTAATTAAATGAAGAGATGCTTTGACTAGACGCAAGGCGGCGCGGCGCGGTCGAGTCAATCGGGACTGCCCGTTAGACGCAAGTTTTAATTGAAGCCTCTAACGATAGTCAGGCAGACTTGTACTTCCAGAACTGTTGTATCGGCGAATTATTCAACTACAAACTAAACGAAATTGAATGCAATTATAATGATATAACACCTGTTATTTATTTTTACATGTTACCCTAAAATAGTGATGGTAGTCAGTCGATGCAGTAACAAAAGATGATACGTATTATGTGGAATAAGCACAGTAACAAGCGCAACCACTCATGATAGTCGCTTTAAAGATTCCAAATCCAAATTCCAAAGCCAATAAAAACGTGTAGAAATTTCGTACCGGTGCCGCGGTATTTTATTTTTTTGATAACATAGACCAATTTTAGTTTTTCTTGGGAGTTTTTAAATAGTGATCAACAGACGAGTCTTTGGCGAACGTAACAGATGTTATTGGCGAAATGTGGGCGTATAATATGCCTCTGCCTACCCCTTCGGGGAATGTATATATGTATGTTTTTAAATAGTTTACCATCTATGAATTTTCATATGCTTATAATGAGTTAATAATGAGTAATGCTGATGCCAATGATATTTTACAAATCCTTTTCAAAATGGATTTTTTTGGAAATAGTTCTTTAGTAGGGTGTGCTAGGCGTTTCCCCAAGCTAGGTTACCAAAGCTACCAAAGGGAATATTTTTCACCGATGATGATTGGGTGTGGGGATGGCGAGCTTGAGGAATTTTGATTGCGCGATACAGGATTTCATTCATCTGTACGTTCAGTCTTCGCTTGAGTCGCCACACTTCTTCCGTCCTTGAATAGATCATTGGCCATATTCGAAATGAGCCATTATGTGTAAGTAGGTACTTATCACCTACTAAACTGTGCAGATAAAATAAGTTTCATGTAAATCTTAGTTTATCTTTTACTAAATGGCAACCATACATAAATCATTAATAAAAAATCACACCAATTACTAATTTGCTAACTGTACTTAGCTAATACATTTCTTGAATAACAAAAATATGAAGGAGATACCAGAATGCATATGTCTTGCCAATAAAGGTCTCATATTTTAGTTTCCAAAGTAAATGGCCATACTAGTAGACCCTTGATCACGTTAAATGGGGCAAAACGCGTGTTATAAAAGATACATATTTTATCGTAAATTGCCGTTTCCGACTAATGCTCTCCTTCAGAATAACAAATACCTACCTAAACTCATGCCAACTTTTCCAGTGTAGCTTTCAGCGCCTGCGAATTGGTATGACAGCAGGACGAGTTTTGTTACCTTATGCAAGTTTACATATTTGTCCTTATCATATCGTAACAAGATATAATTAAATATCATACTGAAAAATTATATGTTTTGATTTGAAAAAAGTATTTCCGAAATAACATTTATGAATTCTAAAAAAATGGTTTGATCGTTGGTTCTAATTCGGCACCTAATATTGAAATGAGAATTATTGTATTGACTTTTCAAGATTTAGTCTGATCTGTTGACAGTAACAGTAATAACTGAATACAAAATATAATAAGGGAAAATAGACATACTCTGAGTACGAAGTCTATAAAAATCAAATAGAGTTATTTGTGGTCATTTACTTAAAATCATTATAAATAAAAGCGTCACTCAACAGGAAAAAAAGGGAAAATATTACGTAGGAGAGAAGCGCGTGGTATAATTAAGTGCTGTGACGCGTAATTGATCTCCGTCGAGTTCTGACATCGGTTTAAGTTCCTGGACAGCCTCGTGCTTATCACAACATTTCGGGCTTTTCATTGCCATACTATATTGTTTTATTTAGACTACTGTTTTGCTCGCTCTGGAGCTAGATGTTATTTCGTAAAAAGTACGAATATGAATATTTTCGAACAAATTAACAAAATTTTTCTAAAAATGTTTCTCTTATGACTTGTTTATTTTTATTCTTAAAATTCATAAAAAAATTCGGACGAAGTGACATATATCTAATATTGAGAGTACGAACATCGCTTTACTCTACTGACCTACAGTTTCTTAAGTCATACAAAAACAGCGCATTAAAAACTATTCTAAATTAAACCAAGTTCGACTATAGTATACACAAGTTAGATATGAACATAGACCCATACTTAGCTGCAAACCTTTCTTTATAAAATTTTATATATTAACATTGCCATCCCTATACATCTATTCCACTTGTGAATTTGTTAGAAAACACCCTGTTGTCTTTCCTTACCACCAACGTCCACTAAATCTGAGAACACAAAATAAATTAGCACAACCTACCAGCGATTATAAAATGTTTCGAAGTGGCCCCTTATCAATGTGTGAAAATTTATAACAGGTTACCAAATGAAATTAAAAACTCATAGGATAAGTCCACCAAATTTAAATTCACATTGAAAAAATCTCTCCAAAGAAACTGTTTTTATTCGCTGCAGGAGTTTTTTGGTGAATAATAATTGAGAAAATAGTTAATAAGGTAGTAAGTTTTTCAACTTAGATCTTAAAATATTATATAAATATGATTGTTACGTAAATTTTTAAGGATTTGTTATAATACTATTACGATTTATATTTAATTTAATAATAAGTTAGTTGTAATTTTATGTAATAATAATTATGTACTTGCTGTGCTTAACATCTGTATATGTACAACATGAATGCAATAAAGAACTTTGAACTTTACTATACGCAAAAAAGTGAGCGATATTTTCGATTTTCATAGAAACTTAGTCACCTGCCTAGATCGCACATTTACTATGAGCAGTTAAGATTAGAAATCGTGTCGTATCCAAATATTGTGTACATTGGTAGTGTATTGGTATTTAATGCACAACAACCCCGTACACCAGGCACTAAGAACATAGCTGATCCCGGCCAGCCAATAATCACGTTATTGCCCCTCTGTAATCGTCAAGTATTTATCATATTCTTTCCTATTCTTACAACCTAACTTTATTTAAAAATGTATCATCACATCAGCCTTGTAAAGTCCACTGCTGAACATAAACCTCCCCATTAATTACATACATTATATTTGCCCATAATCACTACACTGGGCAGGCGGATTAGCGATCGTAGTTCAAGCAATTACACAGAATGACGCTGCTGCCCATCATCCGTTCCGAATAAAAATGTATATCTTTCAATATTGCAACTCCCTTCCATAGCGTCACATGGTTTTATATTGTTAACATACCAGCTTTATGTAAAATGTAATATGCTATAAGTAACTTGAACTTGAGTTTGAAGCCATCCAATATAACAATGAACAGACAAAGGTAAAACTTACACCTGAATTACGTAATACCAACTTATTTACGTAATTACAATACCGCTTTAAACTTAGGGTAACTTTTATTGTAATTACCCAATTAGACATTTCACTCAGCACTTATAAAGCTTAAGTAACTTGCAGTTGGTGTCATTATTTTAGGTTCGCTTTAAATCAAGTCATATTCTTTGTTTCAGTAACAGTACGGTTTCAACAGTTAGTAGCTCCATGACTAAATCTAGTTTTCTACAATTTTGTTCTGTCAAATTAAAACAATCTATGTTATATCAAAAATGTATGTATACCTTGGTTTTATATTTAGAATATGTACATACCATCAGGCAGTGTGCGTGATGGTATGCAGTCGATTGTGATACATCAGTAACATTCCACTACAATCGTGCCCGATGCCGGGCCGTCATGAGTGTCCAATCCACTCATGACGGCCTGTATTACTAACGCCCTGCTTAAAAGATTCGGTATTATAGGAGATGGTGTTGGTGTCCACAATAATCGCCTTTCCTGGTTCAGGCCCAGGCCCAGGCCCATCTCATCATACCTACTTATAAAAAGTGGCAATTATAATATAATTGTTGAATGTATACGATATTATTGACGTCGAAACGTTTCTGCAATAATCTAAATAAATATTTCATAAATGAATGATGGGTGAACTGCCTAGGGACACACTTCCTTTACTCGTAGTCGATCAGTCATTTTGAAAATACCAAGTTCCTGATAAGCGGCAATAGACTCGCTACCTATTACATGTGACCAACAAAATAATCGGCGAAATGTGGGCGTATAATATGCCTCTGCCTACCCCTTCGGGGAAACAGACGTGATTGTAGGTATATATTTCTTATTTAACAATTTTATTAAATTTTGAGTATTTAAAAATCACGTAGCAATATTCATAAAGACCAAACGCAGAGAAATAATAATGTTTAAATAATTATTAACTACACCTACATGGCCCGATTTCGACTTGTCATACATGCCGCTCTCATTAATCACTTCGTCCATAATATCCGAGTCACAGGTACAGTCAAGTCAAAAAAACAAAGCCACCGTAAATTCTTTATTATCTATTTGTTTATTATCTATTAGGTTACAACCTGTAGATATTTATGCATTTTTTTACTATGTAAGTAGTTTTTACCTTGATTATACTTCTATATTACATAGAAAGTGATACTCACAGACTATGGACGCTTGCAATACGGGAGGCATCACAAAAAATAAACAATTTTACTGACATAGTGACGCCCTAGATAAATCATTACAGTCACATAAAGTCCACTGCTGAACATTGGCCTCCCCTATAGATTACCTACATTCTATTTGGGGGTTTTGCCCATAATCACCACGCTGGGCAGGCGGGTTGGTAATCATAGTTCAAGTCAGTGCACAGGTTGACGCTGCGGCCCATCATCCAGTAGGATTTCTCTTCGTCGACTTTTACGACTCCCCGTGAGATTAGAGGGGGTGGCACTATTCTAAGTCGGTACCACACGGCACGTAGACACTAGACAAAATACGAATGTAAAGGTATTCAAACTTATAAATTTATACGATGATTTAGTACTTGTTGTAATAAGTACTATAAAAGGTAAAGGTGATACTCACAGCTTATGGAGGCTTGCAATACGGGAGGCATCACAAAAAATAAACAATTTTACATTAAGATATTCGATGATTTAAAATACAGTAGGTATAATTAGTTTTGACAGTTTTCTGGGTAAGTAAGTACTTACGTCAAATTTCATTTGACTCTCTTTGTAGTACCACTCAACCTATTAGGAAACTTTTTATTTTAAGCACTAAAAAAATCAGTACATATAGTGTGCAATTGCTAGATGAACTTAAAAAGAGAAAGTAGCATGTCCCGGATTTATTTCAAGATTTTTGTATAATCTGCTGAGAACATTCCTTTTAGCTACTTCCAAATGTACGGAAAAGGTATCAGTCTACATAAGGGCCTATAGAAAGTCCCTCTTCTCCTTAGATGAGCAAACTACCCTCGCCACTAGGGAATAAAAAGTGGGCAACAGTTCCGTAAGTTATACACTCAGAGACATAGTTTCCTTATTTGTTGTTCTTTTAATATAGTAACTTTCTTCCATACTGTTCAACTTAATAGAAGAATAATTTTGGTTTGTTTGCAGAGTTTTCGATAATAATTAAATAGCAAAATATAGCTATATCCTAAAAGGTATAGGTATAAAGCAATAATACAATATACTCTTAGTATATCTGTCATAACTATATTATCTAGCATAGTAGCTAGTCTAGTCGTCAATAGTTAGGCGAATAGCGAAGTCGTCACTATCGCAGCGTATTAACGTCTCTTTTTCATCAACCAGATGAGAGAGGTTTAGATTATACTCCACCTAGCGAACCCAATGCGGATTGGCAGAAGCAGATGTGTGATGTTTTGCTGTTAAATATTACAAGCAACTCTATAGGTTGACCTGTTGATTATATTATAAGAATCATACTACTGACCTATTACAATACAATCCACCGAACTGATAAATTTGCGGATTCTTTATTCTGCTTACAATAGAATAGCTTGCCCAATCTTCCAGATGATTTCAATTAAATAATTTATAACTTATTTCCTGGTACAAAATATTGTATACACCCGAGTAAATGTAACACGAGTAGTTAAAGACTGTGATATACTTAGAGTGAATATTTTTGTAGGTGACTGTAGTGCGTAACCCCCACGATGACTCTTAAAAACACTAACACTGGCACTTGTAAACAAAAATTACTTTACTTCTTGATTAATAACACTTGTTCATAATGGAATTCACCTGACCTGGCTCACCTTTCACGACATTATTATATAATTAACCTTTATAGTAGCTTTGGATTAGTATACAAACGTTAGAAAATACAATTTGATACCATAAAAAATCTTTAGTGTAGTAAAATTATAGGGGAAAATAGCAGTAACACTTACTTACGATAAAACAATATCAAATTTTGGTTTGGTAATTTCAAGAGAATAGTGATTTTTTTATTATTAATTAACAAGGTCAATTATATGGTTCGATCTATATTAGGTGAATTATATAGATAATTCATTCGATTCCATTGAATAATAAGTTGTTGTCGAATAATGTTAGATGGAAAGATGACTATAGCAAGCTAGGGCAATTTCGAATTGAGAACATTTTTATTGGACCACCACTTTAGTAATGATAAAAAAAAGGCTCATATTTAATGTGTCATCAAAATTAATAAATTACCAACCTAACCTAACCTTTTTGTACATCAAAAAATTCTGATGGAGCACCTAATCCCCTATTAGATGCTAGATCAGTATTTTTGATGATCAAAAAAGTATTTTTTAGAGGTTCAGTTTATTATATTCCTAAAAAAAATACAATTGACATATATAATTAGTTGTCAGTATGTACTTGATAGCAACTAAAATGCGAGTGAAATACATTCTGCGTGGGATAATTCAGCAAAAAAACTATCCTATGCAAACATTATTACGATAGTAAACTATTAGGTAACTAGTTCAAATTAATTCCACATGAATTAATTGTCTCCCATACTATCGAGCGTACAATCTCATTGTGACCCAATGAGTCCCAGACCTTAAGATAGGTTCCCTTATTCCGGGTCATTAAGTTTCATTATGAAAGTACCCCTAACTCGACGAATTGTTTGAATAGCCGTAAAATACGTTAATGGGTCTTTAATATCTAATGAAATTATAAGATTCTGCAATGTCCAAAATTGTATTTGCTTCGTCAGCAAAAGTTTCCAATATAGAAGTTAACATCAAATCTCTTCAAATGTTTTGGAAGTAACAATATTTTGAAATAAGTCTGTTTGAAATAGTACCAAAAATTCATACCTAAGAAATAGAAAGCGATATCTAGTAAAAAATTGATATAAGGCAGACAAAAGCAGGAAACTGAACAAAGAAAGGTTGGCATCTCGACTATTCTTTGTCCTCATATTGCGAACGTTTTTAAAAAAGCGGCCACACTGTAATTCCATAAATAATTCGTCGAAGACCTATCTGTGAGTCACGCCACAAAAAACAGGAACCAAGACTTCCTCAAAGCTACGAAATGACGCCTCGAGCGGAACTCCGGAATCAATCTTGCCAGAAATTTCGCCATCCGTTGACAAGAATGAGATTATTTGATCAATGACTCAGAGTGAGCAATAAACGCGAGTATACGGAAATTTCTTTAAGAAACGGAGCGTGCCATCAATTTGTAAATGAACAGATAAATATTAACCACAAGGAAACAGTAACAGCGTCTGTAGTCAGCGTCATCGTCATAATAGCTTTATTTAAGCGACTTGTAAGATCAGCCTATACTTACATCATTTTGGCGTACAAAGCACTGCTGAACTATGGATCGTTTGGAGAGCGAACGGAACTAAACATATATATACTTTGTTTAATTTATAGTGCTAAAAGATACGAACACAATAATATTTTTTTCAGCGTTTTCAATAAAGATATATTGATTTTTACTTTACTATATACTATTTTTAGCTGTGACATGTGTGATGCTTCTATATTTTTCTGTTGGTCACTGCTGAACTTATTCATTTATCTTTTTTAATGGTTATCACGTTTTAATCAACTTGTTTTAATTGGTTTTTTTCAGCGACAGTACAAGGGTGAATATTTGCAGAATATTTGCAGAATAGATATTTGCACCTTAATGCCTTGTAGAAAAAGTTAATTTTAAAATGATAGTTAGACCTTGCTACAACTTAATAAGAGATCTTTTAAGATGAAGCAATGTTCACTTTTAGTGCAGAAATCTCTAGATGAAACTTGTGAATTGTTAAGCGATGGTTAGCCGTAACCGTTCGCCCACAAAGACATTAGAAGAGATTCTATTTCTTTAGTTAGTCGCTTTTTACGACATCCTCGGGCAAGACATGGGTTGGTAGAATTCCTTGAAAATGCCGCTACCACACGGTCGGTACCTTGAATATGGGTGTGGAAATGTTTTTAGTCAGCAATTCGTAAATAATACTCCTGATGGTGCAAACGTTGAAAGGTTTTCCAATACATTTTCCATCAGGTATTTGCTTGACTGCCTCCCCTATTGGTATAAAAAAGTGGATCAGTGATCGTGACACACAGACAAAGTTACTATCATATTTATTTCGTACGTACCAGTATATTATTATATACACAACGTAATTTAGTTTGCCTTTTACTGGTACAGTAAATTCCTGAATAAAATAATGGAAATGGGACCACATTTTAGTGACATCACACACGCATTGCAGTCCCACCGCCTAACGTACAGGCACGAACACTGAAAGCCGACATTTATATTGTTTGTTGCTACTAAAACTAAATAAAGGTTGACATCGCCAGCGCTATATCAATCTGAAAAACATTTAAAATAATTGGAAACAGGTATTTTTTTTAGAAAGATAGCTTTAACATTTAGCGACATTATTCGATTAAAGTTTATTAGATGAACAAGTAGCCTTCAGAATAAAAGAAGTTATCGATATAGATAAATTAAGAAACCTTAATTATGGTTTGATCCATTATAAATAACTCCTCACGAAATATTCCGTGCTGTCATACCTACACCTGATTTTTTAATATATCAGCTCAAGCTAAAAGGTCCAATGACTTCCATACTTTTTAGTATCGGAACTCCAGCATACTAGTTTGGCAAACGTGGATGAGAAAATGTTCTACCATAAAAGAACCACCAATCATATAAGGACCACGTTCAAGAGACACTTGTTGTCTGTATTTTTACTTATTACATGAGAAAAGAAATTGAATCCTGATATTTTTCGTCTTTAAATTATCGTTTTGAATAAAACAATTATTAAATTTTACTGGATATTCAAACGTGTTGCACAAAGGTGATTTTTTTGTTGTTAGTAACCAACATACCATTACGTTATTTAAACATTCTAAATAGGTTTATGTTAGGACACCCGATTTATAAAACTCCACTGTTTTTTCTTGGTAAAGTGATCAAGTGAAATGAGTAGGTTATACCGCAAAACTTGAAGTTACAACGCAACAGAAAATAGCCGTATCCGGCAATAAATTTTCTAGTCAATTTATTTGTCAGTGATTGATGTTTCTATGAACATCGGGCAATGATCTGCCTTAGGGTATTTTGTCATTTTCCTAAAACGAATTCCACAAAGTCATCTGATATCACTTCTTAAATATAAGATAAAGTTCCCCAGCAAGAATTCTAATATTACTTCTTTAATATAAGATACAGTTTCCCAGCAAGAATACTCCATACTTTGACATTCTATATATTACAATCGTAGACATATTCTTCTGTTCCACTTATTCCTAACATCTGATACATTTTAACAAAACGCTGACAATTCAAGATGTTGCGCGAACGAAGTTAGGGCCACCTGCAAATCTGCAGAGTTATAAAAGTGGTGCAATCGAATCGAGAATATAATAGAAACGGACCGAGAATAGGCCGACAGCTGCGGAGGCCGATCGTTCCGGGACTGGAATATTTTGTAGGCTTGACGAAGAAATATCGATGTTTTCTATTCGATTTCTAGAATTAAATAATTTGTCGGTAACATCGTTTACACAAACATAAAGATTGCTACAGTTGAACTGATGGAACAGTTTTGTAAAACAATGTTTTAACTTTTATTACATGTAATCCAGAATAATTATTAAACAAAGAATATATTATATATAAGTTCTTAATTTTAAAATAGTATATATTCAGCACAGCTACAACTTTTCTTTTGTGCTATGCTGTACTGTATCCTCCTACAGAATTCATACTCCTTATATGATGGACCACCACCATCCATGAACTTTAATTTCTTGAAAGCCAGTTTGAAGTATACAAATTACAATATATCTCATACGAGCCTGACACCACTACAATTGACGTACATAATTACATTACACTAGTCCAAGTTAAACACACAAATAGAGTTTTAATAGAATACCTGCTCCCGTTTCTGCATTTAACATACATAGAAATTCTTCTATGTCTTCTGAGCCTCGTGCGTTTTCGCAGGTCAATTCCCTGAAGTATGGCGAGACGGAAGACCGACTCTGATAAGAAAACAGGGGAGACTTGCTGGCTCGCCACTGGGATATCATTCAATCGTCTTGTTAGATGATGTTGCAAAAATATTATAGCAGTAGTAAAGTGCATTTAATTGTCGATACTTTTTTCAGTTTCAAAAACTTTGCTACAAGGCCGTGATCAACAGGGATAGAGTACTATTATCTTTGGACACCAAAGCATCTAGCGGTATTTCTTAAAAAAACATACAAGAGGCAAGGGATGATTTCTAGTAATCGTTGAAACTATTGTTTATTAATCAGGATTTATTATTACAGCAAGTTGTTAAGCCTTTAACTTATTTTATGGGCTAGAGCACTAAATAGTATAGACTGGTAATAGCCATAAATATAACAGTGGCCCTTTTCTTTCAAGGACTAGTATTCGGGAAACCTGCAAATGCAAAGGCTAACACTTAATTAAAAATAATTAGGGCAAAAATAAACTTCATATAGAAACTTCACTGAGACTTTCATCTTAACCAAATCTAAAAGACGCAGTTTCAGTCCTAATCCAATCCAATAAAAAAATCCGTCTTCTAAATATTTATGTATTTATAGGTATGGAACGCAGTATGGTTCATATTCAAACTAATCGATAGGAACAGAAATATTGAAGGTCAGAGATACAATTATAAATATCATAGCGTAAGGAATTTACTAGTAGTGTCACTGATTATATTAACACCTATATCAAAGTCGAATGTAGCAGCATTTATCATAGCTTCATTTTACACTGGACTCAATTTACCGTCGTCAAATTTGTTTTACTTATTATTGTTACAATTAATTATCACATATGCTATAGTAGATTTTTTATTTTTATGAACAGTTTTACAGAGTAATTTATAATGTTACAAAAAAAAACATCTATTCACTTCATTTTTTTTTTTTCAATACCTAGCCTATTATACCTTCTTTGGGATACTATGAGAAGTATTATATCGATACTTTCGAAACGTAATACATCCCTTATATTTCGATAAAATATTCGGCGAGTGATCTGAGGGCGGGCGGCCATTACGGGTAAATGAAGTCGGCGCGAGGCCGCGAGCAAATGATGCGATGCTTACGCGGTCGCCGCAATGCAAACTGCTGTTCGTAATCCATTCAATTTTATAAACAAAATGTACAAAAATAACATCTGTACCCATAAAAACTCAGTGGCACTTAAGTATACATTCTAAAAGGATTTTTAGTACATATATATTGAATTTAATGTATAATATAATATGCCTCTGCCTTTCCCTTCGGGGAAACAGCCGCGATGTGATGTATGTGCAATGCAACTCATTTATTACGTTGTAATTATTCAGTCGCATCTTTTTGTCACTTCATCTTAAACTTTAATTTAATTTATATGATTGGTGTTTGTTATTTTTATATTTACCTAAATTGTGCCAAAGAGGCTGTTGTACAATTATTTTTTAATAAGTTGTAGAAATAATAAAAAAAATTAACATAAAGTGAAAACCTTGACATAACTCCTAGTGTTAAATAGATAAAACGGCATTTTTGCGCAATGGAATGGAATTGGATCCAATGGAATCCAATCAATAATATCAATCGGGTATTGGAGATTTCGTTTCACAGTAAGGAACCTAAATAATAAGTTAACAAAAATATAAATAAAAGCAGTTGGCAATTAGTACAATAACATCCATTAAAAAATATAATTAAGCCGAGTAGTAGAGGCGGGGTAATACGCATCATAGTCGGTGTCTCTATTCAAGTTTGTTAAAAACAAAGGAGCAATCTTGTACAGAAATTAAATTTGAGAAATTCCTTATATACTGTGTTCTTATAAAAAACTGCTTGCTTGTATTGTGATGCTAAACATTTGATTTATCCTTCTGTTAACTGGTGCTAGCGACTTCGTCAGCGTAGGATTAGTACTTCACATACATAATAGGTTGGGGAAAAAGTCTTTTCGTATTTTTGTATGAAAAGTCAAGACATTTTTTTCAAAGTTTATTTACATTTATTTACAATATATATGTACCGTTTTGTTGAATAACTTTCTGCCATTTTGTGGGCAGAGACATTATCCCGTTACTGTAGAAACTTTGGGACTTCTGATCAAAAAAACGGGACAAATAGTTTTGGCAGTCCTCTCTTGAGGTCAACCTTACAGAACCTAAAGAATTCTGCAGAGACCGAAACAGGTGAAAATCTGAAGGCGCAAGGTCAGGGCTATATGGTGGATGCACTAGGACCTCCCAGTCGAACTCTCTTAATTTTTGCTGAGTGGCTAAAGATGTGTGTGGTCTAGCGTTATCGTGATGAAAGACCACACCCTTCCTGTTGATCAATTCCGGCCGTTTTCTCTCGACTGCTTCCTTTAATCTCATCAGTTGCTGGCAGTAAAGATCAGAATCGATGGTTTTGCCGGGCGGTAAAAGCTCATAATAAACAATGCCCTTCCAATCCCACCATACACACAGCATCACCTTATTTCGTGTTAGGCCAGGTTTGGCCACAGTCTGTGAAGCCTGGCCAACTTTCGACCACGACCTTTTTCGCACGTTCTTGTCGTACGTGATCCACTTTTCATCGCCAGTTATCAATCTCTTCAAAAACGGCTCGGTTTCATTACGTCTCAATAATGAATCGCAAATGAGTACACGGTTCATTAAGTTTCTTTGAGTGAGCTCGTGTGGCACCCAAATATCGAGCTTTTTTGTATAACCAGCTTTCTTCAAATGGGTCAAAACTGTTTTGTGGTCAATTCCCAGTTCTTCAGCTGCATCGTAACTACTAATATGCCGATCTTGCTCCACTCTTTCAAAAATGGCGTCCATTTTATTCGTAACAGGGCGACCAGAGCGAGGTGCATCTTTAACATTAAAATTTCCGGACTGAAAACGTTTGAACCAAATTTGTGCTACTCTTACTGACACTGCATCAGGTCCATAAACATCACAAATTTTTTTCACTGCTTGAGTTGCATTTTTGCCTTTTTTATAATAAAATTTTAAAATGTATCGAATTTCTTCATTAGATTCACTCATTTTTACGGAGAGAAAAACAAATGAAAAATAGCGGGAAACAACTTTTTTTTATTTTTTTCTTTTCTTTATAATGGAACCTTTTTAATGTTACCAAAACCAGCCAGACACAAATAGTACAGTCAAAAAAATTTTATAATAAGTTTATACCTACGTTATGCGAAAAGACTTTTTCCCCGACCTAATACAATCGCACCTTTTTCCCCGAAGGGGTAGGCAGAGGCATACTAAATGCCCACATTTTGCCAGTTATAATGTTGGTCCCACGTATTAGGTGGCGAGCCTATTGCCGCTTACCGGGAACAATTGTGATTGCCTGAGCCTAGTCCTTTGATCGGCAGATGCACCACTGGCAGGTGAGGTTGGCTTGGGATCCTAAGATTTTGGTAGGAAAAACACCAATCAGTACTTTATACAATATGTTTATTATATAGTCTACATGTTATTCTGATTCATAAGCTAAGCTACATTGTTGTAGAGCTTTAATAAAATCTTTTTAGTTTGTACGTGAACGCTTAACACCAAAACGTTTCGCGTTTATAATATTATTATTGTTCTATAAATTGAAGCGATTAAGCCAGAATTTAACAGAAGTCATTTAAAACAGAGCAGTTCAATCGTATTCCCTTGAATAGGGCGCCGCCGCCGCCGCCATCCAGACTGCCTTTCAAAATCCTAATTAAGAGTGAATTTCCGGACGCATGCCAACACAATGCTTTGGTCTATTCACAATATGAAGGCATGCATTGCCGAGCTACATTCGTCATACAGAGTATTTGTAAATAACACGATTGGTGTAATGCATTATTGGAAGCTACTATAGTTTTTTTCTTTGGTAAAGATGTATTACATTATTACATATGTTTATATTACACGTATTTAAACATTTCTGTAGGGAAACAGTATTTTGTCTCAAGCAAGAATATTCCTAGCCTTGGTTATCGTACAAAACATCGTAGCCGAATTAAACAATCGCATCCCTACATGCATGCTTACCAATCTTGTCCTGTGAACAAATATTTGTTAATTACCGAATTAACATGATTTGAACGAAACCTTATGTGGCATAGTTTAATAGATTTTCCATATTATCTTTCGGCCTTTTATTTTGAACAAGCAACTGTATTACTAAGAAATAACGTTATAGGAGCGGTACTTAAGTAATATTGATATTAAAAATACCAAAAAAAATCAATGTGTGTATTGATTGTAAGAACCGCTAGTATACAATAAGAATTATATGTATATAAAATAAAAGACATAAGAAAAAAAAGCTTGAAATGTGTTATCGCTAATATCGAAATCTATTTCGTTTTGTATGTATACAGTTGTATTAGTGTCGCGGATCCTTTATCGAAGGTAAAGAGATAAAATATTGAAAGCACATTAGCATGTAGATACATCACTTTGGCGACACACAACGGCCTCAGGCTTGGCTCGGAATATCTGATCGGCGACACCGCCACGGTGCAGAGAGCCATATATTGTTACATAGATTACATTTCTGTTATATTACACGGTGTAGTGTTAGGTATGAGGATGTGTTAATATTATTTTTAAAATGCTATATACATTAAATTGTTTTATCCAAACATATAGTATTTCTAAAAAATAATTTCACTCGATATGCAGCAAATCGCCAAACGTGCTCAATGAAAATATAAAATGGACAGTATTTATAAAAAAAAATTACATTTAAAATTTATATTTCTCTGAAACCGAATATGGTATACAGAATACGGTAATGACAGAAGTAAAGCCGAGTTCACAGATGTCTATTCTTGGGTGGGTTACCGCTTGTTTGGTTTTTAATATCGAGCCCTTCCGTGCTTCATGAATAACGTAAAGCCGTTGGTCCCGGTTATCACTATATGTGAATTTGTTAAGCCAAGTTAGAGGCTATTTGAAAAATTTTACAAGCACCTCGCACAGACTTTCGCATCCCGCAATAGGGCCGCGTAATGGAGTTCACTATGTCCCTCTCACCTTGGTTTATGAGAGAAGGCCAATGCTGAGCTGAGGTGCAGATGGTGATGAAGCATAAGAAAACGAGCGACTATCATTCCAACCTCCTTTCTTACAATCTATTATTATAATGAAATATTTGTATGCAAAAAAAGATTGCCTTAAGGTGAAGCTCAGCTGCATGTAATATATCATACAGTAAATAGTTAAATTGAATCGTTTCCGAGAGCGGCAAGCCGCCCGGCGCCCACTTCCCGCCGTTAGGCAACCAATGCTCTTCCGGCCCGCACCTGTCTACAAACAATTCTATTATACATTCCCTCGCTGGCCAATGTTCGCAAGTACGTCTTCTATATATCCCAAAGAAAGACGAAAGAAAATCAAAGGTAAGAGGTGCTGGACATTCCTAGCGTATTCACAACCCATTAAAAACCGATTCACACCTGGTTTGAAAAGCAGTAATTTCTTGGGAAAACTGCGCCAGCTCTCTTTACAAACTCAGGGTACGAGGCAGAAAGTTTCTGTTGGGACGTACCGTACGCGCTCCTGTCATTTCTAAGAATAGTTTTGAATGAAGACATTTCTCAAATGTGGGCATATAACATTCCTCTGCCTACCCCTTCGGGGAAACAGGCGTGATAGTATGTATTTGCGTGTAATAAATACCACAGTCTCTTTGAATATACATTTTTATTTTTTAATAGTCATCTTGATGACTTTATTTTTAAAATCTTATTTGAAATAAAAATAACAGCAAAAATTAGGAGCGTTAGAGAAAAATCTGTGGGGATAGCAATTCGAGAAGAAGCATACAAATCACCTGATTGGGAGTACTGCGAGATTACTTGTTATATTTATCTTGGTAAAAAGAAAGAGTTATTTTCTTCTTAAATCTTGTGACTGCAGAACACAAGATTTTGTAGACTACTGAAATTGTTTTAATACTAATTATATTTTTTTTGTGTAAATGACGGAAGAAACATTTAGTTTTTTGCCCGAAAATGCCATTTTTTCTGAGAAAATATAACGAAAAACGTAACCTTTTCCTCTCACATCGCACCTACGTTTGCTTGGTATTTTGAGCCTGAAAACAATTTTTAAATTAATAGTGCATCATTGCCGGTATTTTATTATTGTCAACATCATCCATCAACTTAAGACTTAGTCTTGTGTCTAATATGTTCGCTAACATGAAAACACAAAATAAAGTCGTAAAGCATAAGTTTTGTTTAATTCGAATCTGTTTTTTCATTAGTCGGCAGAAAGGAGTAAATGTGTCCACACGTTCATCTGTCTTACTAGATGGCGACGGGAGCGGAGAAGACATTAATACTTTAATTAAGCTTGCGCCGCCACCGTGTCGAGTCGTGTTGCTCCTCCTACGCCCATCCAACTTTCTCTTAACTTAACTTGAGTTTTGCGCCGTAAATAACTGCTATAAGGGCCATAGCACACACGATACTTTTAGGATCGGCGATTTTCTTCTTGTATCGAATATCTAATATGCTTTGTCATACTACTTTTTTAACGTAGTATCTAAACAGAGCTTCAGTCTTGCATACAAACTCAAAGTATCTATGCATAAAGCATAGCAAGCATATGCATAAAGCGCCTAAAATGCAACTAAGTCGCCAGTGCTTTTTTTTAGGTATTCATAATCAAAATAGTCAACTAGCCATTTGCCCGTAGAATCGCTTGCACTATGCCATTAACCATTTAATCGCAACGACAGCAGTTGGACCAATCATGGAAGCCTTTTTTTTATGTCGAATGGAAAATCATCAAATGACCGTCTTCCGCTGTGGATGAAGCGGAAGGGTGTGTCAGAATTTAACTGACTAAAAACCATTCATGTTCCAGCGGAGTTTCCCTCCGACATAGTATCTCCACGCGCCACTTATAGAGGCGCGCGAGAACTATCGCCTCCAGATCCCATGGCCATCCCAGATGATGGAAGCCTACAAATTCAATCAAAAATACAATTTAAAATTATGTTAACTCCTTACTAAAGGGCAAGAATCTACTAACGTATCTTTAGTGCGGCAATATCATAGTCTCGGATCGACAAATATCTTGAAATAGAGGCAATGCACTATCGACGTAGCTACCGCACGTCTTCATTTGCGGCGAGCCAGCGATGTCTCATATAGCTGGGACGTGACCAGAATCGCAGCCAATGAGAACAGACAACTGTTGGGTATCATTGTACGCCTTTTTCCATTAATATGTTCCGAATATTACAACATAATCCCATTCATTTCGTGCAGCATAATACACACACGCGCCCTGTTTGGGGAAATACGTATTGATAAAGCTGCCTTTAATAAAACGTGTACAGACCTAATACTCTTATTACTTGCAGCTTCCTGTGATGAGTTGGCTGATATCTATATATATATATATATATATATATATATTTACAATGTCAATGTATATATAGTAAGTGTAAAAATTTACAAGATGTAAAATACACCCAGACCACGACAAATAATATTTTTACGCATACATATATAAGTCTTTTCCCGGAACCGAATCAACCTTTGAAGTATAAAAACAGGTCCGATCCAATCTTTACGCCAAATCGGCCGTCATTTATTTCAAAGCATTTATGAATTATCACAAACGCACAATATACAATAAGCTAGTAGCTATTTCCTGAAGAAATGAGGTAGGAAAAACAGGCAAAAGATTGATTGAGGTGGGATATATAAAATTTTTTGACAATGTTAGTCTCGTGTGGGAATCGGGTCCACGACCAAAAAGGGCATAACCATAAAGAGCGTCATTTTAGCTGTCATTTATTTTAAAACATAGAATATTACAAACGCTTTATACACTCTCGATTACTACAGGAAAAGGGGCAAAAAAACTAAGAGGAGATTCAGGCGGGATATATGAAATTTTCTAACAATATTAGTCTCACCACAAAGACCTACATACAGAATAGAACGTTGGTTTTAACGTCAAATCAGCTGTCATTCATTTTAAAGCATACAATATCACTGTCGCATCACACACAATTCGCGCTTGATTATAACGGCAGGGAATGAGGCCAGAAAACTCGACGACTGATTCAGGGTGAGTATATCAATGGGATCGTGTGGGAATCGAGGCCAGGCCGCTTGGAGCGTAAGAAAACACAACGATCCGAAGAACGTTGATCTTCAAGTCAAATCAGCCGTTATTAATTTTAAAGCATAGAATATCACAGACGCTTCATACACAATACACGCTCGTTTACCACAGGGAATGGGGCAAGAAAAACAGGCGAGAAATTCAGGTGGGATCACATTGTTGTCCCCGCGGAGCCTGCACATTAGTCATTCTGACGACACACTAGCGCCGCAGATATGTGACCAGATATCGGGGGAGCTACCCTTTTGACAGTTTGCCTGAAAGCCAAAACTATTTCCTTTATCTCGAAGATTTACAAGTAACCTTTCTAGCGCTCAGGAAAACTTTGGACTAAAATATTTTCGGTATGAGTTTTTACTAAGATATAGATTTTTAGTAAGGTTAATATACTCATTTGTTGTCCTTTAATACTTTCTGAATTTATTTTATTTATAAAGCAATAAGTTATATTTTTCCTTGCCAGTAAAAGTGCTTATTACTACTCATAGTACATCAAGTGTCTAAGTAGATGTAATTTCACAAAGAGTAGTCCAAAGTAAGATATTAAAGAAAATATCGCTCTCCATGCACTAGTATACAAAATTAACTCAGTCCGCCACTTTTGCTTTTAGACATGAACGTAGTATACATATTTTCTACCTCTGAAATCGGACAATGTCTTTCAAAGAATCTGGGGCTGAGTGATATCATTAACTTTTGCAGTGCCATAGTCGTTACCATAATGGACCGTTCCAATAAAGAGCCGTTTCCATCACATCTCCATATTTACAGCCTGAAACACTATCGCTGATGATCGTATATTCCGCATCGCTGATTCCTTGCGACCTTATCACATGACGCCTCTACTCACCAATCTCAGGATCATGCTGAGCTCATCTTTTTTATGTGGTCTAAGTTCAAGTCGATAGCCCACCTAAAATTATAAGTAAATAAATAGATTATAAACCGTAGCAGATACCTACACAAAAAAAAGCAAGCGTGGTAGCTGCACGGGTACAAGGTTGTCCACAACGATCACAAAAGTAAAGCAGAGTTGTTAGACGTCAGTTCTTGGATGGGTGATCGTTTGTGTTTGATGTCAAGCGCATTTGGATATGCGTGGTGGAGCATGACCTCAATACACTCACCTTGGTTCGTGATAGGAGACTTGTAGTCAGCAGTGGGACGGCAGGTACCTAAGATAATAATAGTAAAGGGATCCTTTTTTTGATTTATGTCGGTAACAACATGCATTTACGCACTGTCTCCCGGCCAAAGGTGGACCGAGAGAGGTGTGTGGGACTCACCACCAGCAGGCACGAACGCCAGCAGTAATACCCACTAAAAATCTTTCGACGACGCCCTCCGCTTGTTGAGAAAGAGGCGGGGGGCAAGTATCTGGGTTGCAGCTCTGACACCCCGCCCGCGGCCAACGTCCCCCGGACCAAAACCGGGAGGACCTCCTCAGAGAGACGCAGTGGACGCGCCCCTCCTACCTCCTTGTGCGACCATAGCGTGTGAGGCCGACTTCTCGGAGGGTCTATGGTTAGACAGTAGGGGCCCCCTGCCCCCGATGCCTAAGACCCTCCTGGCACTGCTTGGCGGGCCTTTAGTTTCCCCCGGATGGTCAGTACTAAGAATCGCCAACTTCTGGGTGTTACCTTTTCCCGGCCTCCGATACTCAGCCCCCCCACCACGCCAAGGTGGAGACCTGTTCGGTGGGGTAGTATAGGGATTCTGCCAAGAATTAAGGAGCCCAAGCCAACCTCACTATTTTACCTAATTATTAATATTAACAAATAGTTTAACAATATAATACCATATACATGCCAATGCTTAATATAAGCTATAGTCATAAGATGAAATATTTTCCAAAAAAAAAGCAACCCGTCTGAGGCGCGCCTGTGTGGTTATCGAACCATTATTACTCAAACATAATCCTTAATGAAGTCACTCTTAGTTATTGGTAAAAAATACATACAGGTATATGTTACTAGCACATTTCAAAATATAATTGAAATATACTAAACGGGCTAACACACAATAAACACAAATGATTTATTCAAAAACACAATGGAGTGCATTGTAATAGCTATTAAGTCATTCTGCGATCTGTAAAAGATACACGCCTCTCTTTGTGTTTTCAAATAATACGTTATATCCTGCCATTTTTCACCATCTTATTCGTTATTCATGAACATCTATATTTCAACTCATATCGGGGCTTGCGGGCGAATGAATCGCTATATTATTTCCCCATAAATTAACATACATCGATTGTGGCTGCGCAATCTGACAACAAAGATTTCAAGTCTAAAATTCAATATCGAATGAGACTATTATGCTCCTAAGTTAAAAGCAGCTTAAGTTAGGATTGAAAAGCTTCCCCTCGGACTGGTCTCCACCTTGTCGTGGTGGGGGGGCTGAGTACCTCCCGGTAGGGCGCAGGAGGCGCTAGGGAAAAGGTAACACCCAGAGACCGACGACTCTGGGTGCCCTTAGTACTGACTACCGGGGGGGAAACTAAGAGGGACCTGTGGAGGGTGCAGTGGGCGGGCCAGGAGGGCCCGCTCAGCAGCGCCAGGAGGGTCTAGGCAGCGGGGGCAGGGGGCCCCTGCTGTCTAACCATGGATCCTCCGGGAAGTCGGCCACACACGCTATGGTCGCAGGGGGAGGTAGGAGGGGCGCGTCCACTGCGCCTCTCTGAGGAGGTCCTCCCGGTTTTGGTCCGGGGGACGTTGGCCGCAGGCGGGGTGTCAGAAGCTGCAACCCAGGTACTGGCCCCCGCCTCTTTCTCAACAAGCGGCGGGCGTCGTCGGAAGATTTTTAGTGGGTATTGCTGCCGGCGGTCGTGTCTGCCGGTGGTGAGTCCCACACCCCCTTTTGGTCCCCCTTTGGCCGGAAGGCAGTGCGTAAATGCATTTTGTTACCGACGTAAAACGAAAAAAAAAAAAGGATTAAAAAGCTTCTAGAACAAACTAGTGATAGTTAGTATGACATATTAAGATTTTCTGGTGACTACTTCATGTAATTAAATTTGTTTCGCATGTAAATATTAATTTTTTTGTGAAAAATGCGTAATTTTTTATTAAATGTTTTACGTTATTTATATTTAAGCATAATGAAAACGTAAACTTTTAATTGTATTATAATATGTGGTTTTTAGAAATGAGTATTATTTAAAAACCCAACATTAGTAGTCAAGCTGGCCGAGCAAATGAACAAATTTGCATTGCAGTGAACGTGCATGTTAGTTTTAAGTTGACGTTCATAATTGGGGTTTTGCCGTCTAAATGGCGCCGTGTGGTTATTTTATTATGCAGTCTAAGACTGTATAATACTCTTCTTCTTTGTCTTTGTCATTTTTAGGAGTCGGCTCTCCTCGTTCTGGTGCGGATAGAATATCCTGAGTCGTTATCGGGTCGTGTTGGGCTATTTCCATGTCTTTTTTAATAGTGGACCAAACCAGTGGTGGTTTGTGAGCGACTTCTACCTTTCTTGATGTCGGGAAGAGCTTTCTTAATTACGTGGTTTTCGGGGCTTTCTTCGCTATTCAATCTATATTGTGGTTTTTCATTTTGGCAACAGCTTGCTTCACTTCGACTATACCAACATTGGTCCTGCAGTAGGATACGTTGTTGCTAGTAGCTCACTAGGGAATTTCTCATTCAGGAGTTCTTGGTAGTATTCATACCACCTTTAATTTATGCTTTCGTTCGATGTAGGTTTCTGTCCATTTTTGTCACGTATGTATTATACAGTCTTAATAATGTATACAAAAAAATATTCATAAATAATATCTATTTGTAACTGCATCAGATCAGTTAGTTACGCGTGGAATGTTTTTGCTGGCGAGGAAGGCTCAGATGTTTAATATTTATAATAAAGGTTTCAATCGCCTTATACGATACCTACAATGTAGTGAGCTCCTACTCCGAACCAAAAACAAAAAAAAAGGTTACAATATGAAATAAAAATAAATGATCGCTACAACCATGCAGGTCAATTGATAAAATTTGGTTAATTGGTCAAACTGTCTCATAAATATTGATAACATGAAACATTTATTACGTAGAAACTCAATCGCATGTTTACTTATAATCTTTTTACTGGCGTGTAATAATGTAAATTGTAAATATGTAATGATTATTTGTGTGTAAAAGCGTAATCGCGACGATATAGATGGAACGGACATGAATGTCCCATAATCAATTCATTACGAAAAAGTGAGAAGAAAATTACGATGCAATTGTAAAGAGCGCAGAGGTAAGGGGAAACTTATAGGAGGTACTATAAAAATACTGCTTGCTAATAAAGCGAACGATATTTTTTCGTTTATTTCATAATTTCTCGTTGGGTGAATAATATTTAATTAGTTGAGTGACAGCGGTTCGATGGTGGCGCGCGACTAAGGCTGGTCGGCTCCCTAACGACGTTATGGCTCCTCGGGACGCTTCCGCTCCTCTCGTTTGCACTGATTTATGTAAACTCGTTTAATTACAGTGGGCAAAGGGTCCCCTGCAAAAATGTAAGAAAATATATTCATATTTCTCAGCTCGTGTATTGTTATTGGTCAGAAACTGACTGAATATATATTTAACACGTAATAAAATGAAAGTAAGCACCACTAATGTTTTATGTTGGTCATAAAAGTTGACACGACGGGCGGATCTAGGGTGGCATAACATTGTGCTACGTCCGAATGTCTGTCCACTAATACGGACGGATCTCACGACAAAGACCTTATAACCTTCCGTATTCAGCTTCATTAGTCTTATCTTAAACACGCACGCAAACAGCTACTTATATTTATGAGTTTTACTTTCTAGAGATCTTATTATAATGTTATGTTGTAAATGTTGCGATTTTTGTACTTAAATCACGCAAAAGGTTTAACAATTCAAATGAAAATTTGCACATAGTTTGTATATAGATAAACTGAATATCGTATTTTCTTCTAGATGTCCTATCTACTAGGTACTTGTACTGGGTATTTACAAAAAAAAGTATTTATGTATGTTTGTCCATTGTTTAGTATTATACATAATACAAGTTCCTAATGATACTTATCTGGGAACTAAATAATTGGTGTAATTGTTAGAAAATACTTATAATTATGTGTAATATTTTCAGGTGTACTTATTATCACAAAATAGAAACTCGAACACAGAAACTAGAAATACGATGTGTTACTCAGAAATTTAAACATCTTTATTCGTTACCCAGATCTTATCAATTTATAGAACATTAAAATTTTATCTATGAAATACTTATTAGCTTTCTAACGTCAAATATTTCACTAAAAATATTAGGCAAACCTCTCAAAGCCTAGACGGCCCCAATCAATATTTATCTCTAATAATAATAACATCCATCGCCTTTACATTATTTCTGTCAATAAACTTTTAGAAGAAATACGTTTTATAGACCTCTAGGATTGTATTTTTTTGCTCAAATTCCGTTACCAGTAAAAACCTTATTTAAATATGTGTATAGAAATTATAATATTATTGGTACTGTACACGCTAGTAAATAATTTCAAATATTTAGTTTCTAGAGACTTAATTGGGAATCAGTATAAATAGGGCACTGGTCCCTTTGCAATCAGATAACAATTGTTTGCTCAGAATGTTCGGAAAGTATTTGTGACAAAGTCACAAAATAAACATTGTATTTTTTTTGGTTGCTTACCGGTCATTATTAGTTTCAGAAACTTGTACAAAGAAACAAAAAATATATTTCAATAGGAAATCTCTATTACATAGGTTGTGCTTGCCGTAAACAAAAGCGTTTGCAGGTCTGTTAAATGATTAAGTTACTCGCCTTGTTTGAAAACTAGTGGTTAATGGGCAGTTTTAGGTTAGAGGGCGATTAGCGCTAATCATAGATTAACTGAGTTTGTAAATCGGTGTAAAGCCCAATGATTAACGTCAGTTTCGTATTTATATTTTATTCATTACTAATTTAGGTCATGTTGCCACCGTGCTTTTTTTTAAAATAATGATTCCAACTCGATGAGCCGCATATTAACTTATAAATGGACAATGAACTGAATGTCAATCAAATATTTAATTTCATAATAATGAACTAACCGGATATCAGTAGAATTATCTTGCGATTGTATTGCGAGTCGTATGTTATATGCAGGTACTTCTACGGTAAAAAAATATACCCACATCATAGTAATTCTCGTAGTAAAAAAGGAGAATATTTTCCTAATAATTAGTAGCACCACAAGCAATACTAATAATATCAAGAAGAACTCACTTTAGCTTGTATCCAGTTTAACGGGTATGCAAACACAATTGAAAATTTATTGTTTCCTGTCTCCTTATTAACTGACACAACCATATATACATACATAATATCACTCCTATATACTACCTACAATTCGCCATTTATATTGTTGGTCCCACGTAATAGGTGGCGAGCCTATTGCCACTTTTATTTTCGCCACGTCCGTTGATCGGCAGGTGCACCACTTGCAGATGAGGTTGGCTTGGACTCCTCGAATCTTGGTAGGAGCCCTATAAATTTCTCATTCCCCTAATACATAAAGACATGTTTCAATAAATAGATAGAATAGAAAACTATATGAATATTATCATTGCTATTAGTTATTTAATTTGGAAGATCGAACCGCTTTCGACTTACCCCCGGGGCTCCTGTCGGCAAACACCAATATTATGTCACGAACGAGCTTTAGAATACACAAGACGATGATGCCACACTGCAAACTGCAACACTCGATACCGTATACAGGGAGGGACTTCGACTCACAGCACTGAGTATATGTTTTAAGAAAATGTGCGTAAAACTTCCTGGTGGATTTATACAAATTTTATTGACATTCATAATGTATTTATTATTTTGAAACAAATTATAGCAAGTTTTTGTTGAATCTCTACTTTATTTCAAACGATTTTGATTTTAATAACTATAAACAAAATTTGCTTGAGTTTACTTTTGTTAGCGATAAAAGTTTTTTGCACAAAACGTAATTATCAATATAAATAAGACATTAAAACAGTGGGTGAATGTGGATCCTACAAAGACTTAAGAAAACCCAAGCCCACCTCACCTGCCGATCAACGGACAAGGCTCTGGCGAACATAAAAGTTCCCGGTAAGCGGCAATAGGCTCGCCACCTATTACGTGGGACCAAAACCATAATGGGTGAAATGTGAACTTATAATATGCCTTTGCCTACCCCTTCAGAGAAACAGGCACGATTGCATGTATGTATGCATGAAGTATTACATCATTCAGTTAATCTAGTAAATTTTTTTTATTTGTGTTTGAGTGTTACATAAAGTTTTATTACAATAGTTAGTTAACTAACAACTTACTTTACCTTTAAGGTATTGCAAACATTTCAGAACATCAGCTGTTTATTATAATTAAAATTATTACTAATGAGATATAAAGTATAACACTTAGGTAGGGTAATAATAGCGTTCAGTTAACAACAGCAGCAGAAGCATGTCTAATTTAGTGGACGTCTTTTTTGGTTTTGTTAGCGAAAATAGACGTATCCAGTTCCCTGTAGATGTAGATATTTGTTATCTTCTATTACTTAACTCCTTGCGTACCACACTGTGCTCCTCGATATTCATATTCTATATGGCATATATCTGCAATGATTGGAGGGTATACACACCGTATGTAGTGTACTAACATTGTTTGCTTAATTTAAGATATTCATTCTTTTATTTAATCAGAGGTCCTCATTTTCCAATTAATCTTGTATTATATTACGTAATTTTTTATTATAAATATGAAGTCTTCACGACATAACATAAATGACGCGTAATTTTTACTTTAGTTTACTAATTCCCAAAGTGCTGAAAAGACTTTCCACGAACTTCAGACTTAGCTTCCCGAGTTTTCGGCTGTTGCAGACAGCAACTAAACGACTATACGATACGTTATACTTGGTTGTGTATACATATTCTGCCTAAATTATGTCTTAAATAACATGCCCGAGGTGTTACAGGCGTCTATAGGTTGCGGACTGCGGACATAAGCCACATTCTGTCTTGTAGGCCGCGCGCTTGAGTGCCATCTTGTGGTAAGTATAAAAAAACTGTAACAGATTTTCGGATATCCTTTGTCCTTGTATAGGTGAGCGTTTGTGTGGCATTTGATATCGAGCGATTGTATGTGATAGCTGTTTAACCAAGTTAGAAGCACAATTGGGCGGCTTAGACAGTTCTATCAGCAGGACACTAGCCGAGTACTTCACATAACGATTTGTCAGAGAAATCCCTAATCCATTAATATGACGTAATAGACTGACATCAGATGATGTGCTCTCCATATACCATACAATACGAACCTCAGAAGTTATAGCAGCCTTAGAAAATCGACGAGTTATGCTGAAATACAAACACATACATATCTTGCACGCAATGAATTAATTATTTATAAAAATAAGTAGCCAGTTAATATAATCCCTTTGTTGTATTTAAAGACTCAAAGTCTTGAAAGATATATTTTTATATGTACAGCTGTTGTTAAGAACTAAATAAAATATATAGATTATTAGGTGTAGAATGCGTCGAGCGATAATATTCATAACCCAGTGTGGGCTTAGAGTGCGGCGGCAGCGGCAAGGCGAAAACATAATCACTCGGCGACCCTTCGCGATCTTTTCTGCGGAGGAAATTGGTTCCGATCCTCTGCAAGGGTCAGTATGTTTCTGATTTCCATTTCGTTTTATTATTCTGAAATATATAAAAAATGATATTGGAAAAGAGATGTGGATAAATCACATATCATATTATATTTTTTGTTCAATGTAAATAGGTTATTTTTGAAAGTCTCAAATTAAAAGTTAAAAATAACTGTTTTATAAATGATTTTCGTTATGTTGTTCTGTTTTGTTTCAATCTTAACACATAGTCTCTCACAGACTCATAGAGGCTTTGTAAAAACTGTGGTCTATTCTACTGATACAAAACTCCACATAAAGACCAATTTCTTTATGACTATATTTAAGCTTCACTAATGTTACAGCCCCTGTAGACGATATTGGCTGTCGTACTTTTTACTACTGAAATATTGCAAGATATTATGACAACAAGCTTAAGTATATGAGGATCTATTCAATAAGACACGAAAAAATCTTAACCAAAACCGATGGCTGTTTGAAATTGAATCGATATCCCCTTGGTCTGAAGCAAATGCAGGAACCTAATGTACTTGAAAACGGTGTAAATAACACACTTAATCAGAAAGTACTAAGTATACATAGAGTTGACAAACAATCACTCTATAGTACTAGTACTGTTGTCAAAAATATAATTATTTTTATATGGTAAAGCAGTTAATGTGCATTCTTGAGGTTATGTTCTTTTCCAAGGTTTCATTAAATCCAACATAAAAATATACCAAATAACAACCTGTACCTGTACCTAATAACAAATTATACTACGACCATTTGTGGTATGGTATATGCACTGGTTTACCTAAAGTGGTCATAATGAACGTCTGTTGGTACAAAGCTATTTTAGTACCGTTACTCCTTTCGGGGGGAGCCACCACTGTGTATCAAGTTACTGTCATCAATTTTCCCTCAGTCGGTTTCCCTAGTTACTCTAGTTTTACTTTTACTTCAATTAATTAAGCCCTGTGATAGAATAGTATACTGCAGCTACTCCTATACTTAGCTGAGGTTTTATTTCATATCGTAGCAGATAGCATATATTATGACGCTTAAAAGCGCCACTTCACAAGAGTTTGTAAAGAGAAGAAATTAAGAAGGAACTCTGAAGGTTTTCGCCTCCAATCGTGGCGTTCAGATAAATATAGGTTTGACTGTTCTCTAAGAAACTGTAAACAATAAAACAGCATTAAGCCGTTTTATTAGTTACAGTTTCTACTCTTTATTAACTCTTTATTACAGTAATAAAAAAACTGAGCTAAATTGATTGAATGAGGTGGTTTACAGAAATAACCTGACTGTAATTTCTTTTAAATTTGAAGAATAAAACATGGCGTAATTATGAAGCCAAAGTATGTTTATTTAACATGTAGTCATTAGAAGCATAAAACCGCTTTTGAAGTAATTGCCTATTCAGCACATTTATATACTACCTACATTATAAGCAATAATACTCTTTTTTGAATTCGTACGTCATTTGTGATATGGTCTTTATTAGTTTATTTACAAACTGTGTGATCTTTAAATGACTATAAATAAAAGAGACTAACTTTTGAGAGGCATCCCACATAATATGTACAAAATACAGTCCGTTTTATTATTAAAACTGTTATTCTGTGATAGGTCCCTTAAACATTTAGGCCAAAAAAGTTCGACTGTAATTTAAAAATAAATCAGCCGTATTTATTCTGTAGATACCTTTTTCAGATATTTGGCTCATTCTCGACTCAAGATTCAAGCTTTGTGAAGACCCAGCCTTCTTTGTCTACTCGAATTTCGGATCCCAATTCTTTTCAACGTTGAGTGGTTAATCCTTACTCGACATCAAAGTCACAAGTAATGTACGGTTGTGTAGGGTCATACATATATGTATAGATTTGAGATGTATTATTTACTCATACTAAAGACATTAGATTTTTTGTTGACTACTTCGCAGTTATTTTTATCCCAGTTGTGTTATAGCTGTGGCAGTTTTGTACTATCTGTTGAAATTTGAATTATTATAAACAAATAAAATAATAAAATTGTTGAGATCTTTTTATTTGTGTTCTATGATTTCCATGTTAGTTGAATAAAAAAAGAGACAAAAAAGAATAAAAAACCAACCTTGACGAGTTTCTTGCCCGAGTGTTCTATAATCAAGCTCCCAGGCGGCAGTGAATGGGCGCGTTAGTTTATAAGTTGACGTTCATAGGAACTTTATTGAGCCATAGATGCATATTCGGCGCGATAATGCATATTCTGAATGGTCTCTTCTATCTGCTGGTGTTCCACAAGGAGGAGTTTTGTCTCCTCTTCTTTTTTCAGTTTTTATAAACGAACTAACTAAGGTAATTACATCTTCTTACCACTTATACGCAGACGACCTACAAATTTACCAACATTTCAATGTTGCGGACTTTCGTACATCCATCGAGTCTATTAATGCTGACTTAAGAGCTATCAAGTTGTGGGCGGACTCGTTTGGGCTTCTTGTTAATCCTTTGAAGTCCCAAGCGATTATTATTGGTAGCAGTGGAATGCTCGGTAGGCTTCCCCCTTCATCTCTCCCTGAGGTCATATATGATGGATCTATAATTGAATACACAGCTAAAACGAAAAACCTTGGACTTATTTTTGACAGCACTTTATCATGGAGAGCGCATATTAATGATATTATTCGACGTGTGCACTTTTCGTATCTCTCTCTTAAGCGGCTTAAATTTTTCCTTCCTCACAAAACTAAAATTATGTTAGCTCATACTTTGCTGCTTCCTATTATCGACTATGCTGATGTCTGTTACCTGGATGCGACTAAGGACCTGCTCAACAAGTTAGAGCGTTTGCAAAACCTTGCAATACGGTTTATTTTCGGCATTAGGAAATACGACCACGTTTCTGAGTATCGTGCTAAGCTCAATTGGCTTCCCATAAGGCTACGTAGAGATATGCACATCCTTTGCCTCCTTTACAAGATTCTCTATTATCCCCAGCTTCCTCACTACTTGCGTTCCCGCTTCGACCAGCTTCCTTCATCATCCCCTCCTAAACGATCCTGTATAACTAAAACATTAGTATACCCTTTCTCGAAGAACAAATTCTTTCACAGGTCTTATTCCGCCCGCGCGGCGCAGTTGTGGAATAAGCTGCCGGCTGATATCCGTGAGAGTCTGTCAGTGGTGTTTTTTAGGAAGAAGATAAAGGAGAACTTCCTTATAAGTTTATCACAGAGTTGAGAGTTGTATATATGTACTTTCTTTATTTATTTATATATATGTATGTGTATAATATTATCTATAGTGTATTTGTATATAAATTTTATTGTTTATTTGTTTGTATTTAGTATTACTGTTACCTTTTGTCCTATTGTAATAATTTTTATCCCACATACAAAATTCTCACTCTTGTTAGGGTTGGCTGGAAGAGATTTCTCTTAGAGATAAGCCCACTTTTGTACTAGTTTAATTTATATATGAGTCTCTTTGTTTTGTTTCAGTAAACAGAGAGTAAACAAATTGCACAGTTGCAATAAAGGATATAATATATTTTTTTGACTTATAAGTAAAACAACAACCAAAAACATAGGTAGAATTGATGCAAATGCTACTAACAAAAAAACATGAACAGCGCCATTGGAACTAAAAGTAGCTTTGGCTCTCGCATGTTGCTGTATAAGCTTTCAACAAACTTCCTAAATACAGGACATGATATAAAACATTTTCACCCCCGTATGATACTGTAAAGTTTCACCTTATGTCCGAGGTATGCTTCCCAAAATAGTTTTACGTTTTACGTGGTACTTATGAGAATTAAAAATTTACCTTGACGTTTATAAAAATTGGGACCCGCATGTATATAAATCGTATGTAGTCGAGCTGTCACTAATTAATAATTAGCACATAATTTTTTTTTTTACTTCTGTAACATAATACGTTGACGCACTGCCTTCCGGCCATAGGGGGGCCGAAAGGGGGTGTGGGTCTCACCACCGGCAGACACGACTGCCAGCAGTAATACCTACTAAAAATCTTCTGACAACGCCTGCCGCTTATTGAGGAAGAGGCGGGGACCAGTACTTGAGTTGCAGCGTCTGACACCCTGCTTGCGGCCAACGTCCTTCGGACCAAAACAGGGAGGACCTCCACAGAGTGACGCATTGGACGCGCCCCTCCTACCTCCCTGTGCGACGTGGCCGACTTCCCGGAGGGTCCATTGTTAGACAGCAGGGGCCCCCTGCCCCCGCTGCCGAAGACACAGGTCCCTCTTAGTTTCCTTAGGGCACCCAGAGTCGCCAATCTCTGGTTGTTCCTTTCCCCGGCCTCCGGGAGGTACTCACCACGCCAAGGTAAGGATCTGTCCGGGGGGGCAATAATTAGCACATCATGTGGCAACTTAAGATCGCACCATAAACCGCAAAACTTTACTAAGTAGGTAGGAGATTGAGTAAAGACTGGAATTTTTTTAAGGAACTCTAAAAACATAGAATAATGTAAGTTGGATTTAAATCAGAATAAAGTTCTAATATTATTAGCGTTATACCCTTTAAGATTAACATGGTGTACAAACAACAGACAGAAATTATTAATTTTCTATTTTTGCATAAAATATGTGAACTGAGTGCTACAATTTTAGGTTATGAATTATATTTTTTTTACAGCACAGCACAGTGTTTTTACTATGAGTTGCTGAAATATACTCTAAACAACAATCATAACAGATCAGTCAACATAAAAGTACGAAAATATTAGAAAAAAACTGAACACACTTTTCAACAGAAGACCAAATCTGGTGGTTAAGGATTTATACTATAATATTGTATCACCAAGAAGAGGGTGGATGAGTCGATGACGAAAGACAATGGTGTAAAAAGCGAAAGACCGAGGTGTATTAAAGGCGAAAACATGCAGTTCTGACCTCAGACAAACTGGGAACATACCAGTAGGACTATGAGTTTATTTAGTAGCTGGATAAAGGCGTAAGTTATAACTATTAGCGGTCCGTAGATTATAAATAAATAAACATTACTACAATAAATTTTAATGACATGAAAGTAATCAACAAGAGATGTTGAACTAAATGCAACGACCATCACAAGTCCCTCCCTAACGATGTATGGCTTATGCGAGCCGGCTGCAAGGTTTACGCTGCGAGACTGCTACACGTACCATCTTGTAGACACGGTACGGATTCAATATTGCAATCATTGCAATGTTTGATGGCCGGTATGGCCCGGAGGTAAAACCGCTTTTAGCTTTCGAGTTGAGTGTTAGTATAAGTTCTATTGCCACTCAAGACTCAAATAAATAGACCGATATATGAAAATAATTTTATTAATCATTAACATTTTTTTTATAACTGGGGCGGGAAAAATCACTTTCTCGACTATTTTCATGCCCTGTCTTTTACGATCAATCTTCCGCCCGCAGTGAATGAATACTTTAGTTTTTAAGTTAATTTACATGAGAGTTCTACTGCGCCAAAGTTAAATCAATTATTTTGCCTTTTACTTCATTATACCACTTGATATTAGTATACATATAAAATATAGAAGCGCTCGTAGCTCTGCGGTGTTCGGTGGTTGGAAACGATCACCAAAGTACAGCAGCGTTTACAGAGGTCAGTCCTTGGATGGGTGACCGTTTGTGTGGCATTTGATATCGAGCGCTTCCGTGCTTCGGAAGGCACGTTAAGACGTTGGTCCCGGTTATCACTAAATGTGGTAGTCGTTAAGCCATGTTAGAGGCCTCATGGGCGGCTTGAAAAATTCTAACAGCAGGACGCCATACACCTGCCTCCGCCAATCCGCACTGGGTCAGCGTGGTGGAGTATGACCCAATACCCTCACACCTTAATTTGTGTGAGGAGGCTCGTGCTCAGTAGTGGGACGTTAATGGGCTGTGATGATGATTAGTATACAATAGTATTGAACTATTATTAGGCTAGTACTTTTGATATATCAATTTAAACACCATGCTCCTGATGTTATTGTAGGAACTAATACTATTTTTTTAGGACACGGCCCTGCCCTTTTTTTAAGTACCCTCAATGTGGTGTCATACTTATGGTTCCGGTTGGCTATAGAGTCTTAATCTGAAAACTGGATAAAAACACCGTGGTCATTAGCCAGTTGGACACTGAACAGTTCTAATACAAATCAAAGTATTATTATCATCGTCTAATAACATATATAAACAAGGTTACTAAAACAATTAGGTCTATTTCTCAAATTAAAGAACTTTTATATAATGTATATAAGACATAATAATTAGTGTAAATTAAAAAAGTCCTTACGGTGTTTGATATGGCCGCTCTTCTACCATCATACTTCAGTGTTTAAGTTTTATATGCCCCCGAATTTAACTGCTTAACACAGTTTTACCGACAGTACTCTAGTAGGTACCTTCCTAATCTAATAATCAGAACTCATCTTCTTATTCTGATTTTCTATCCCAGACCTGCATGGAAGGAACAAAAATAACTGCCGAAAAAAAGGAAAAGTAATTTTGTAAATGTACTTAATAATATAGTTTAGCATTTTCTCTAAAAGTGAGTTTTGTAAAATCTTTTGAGAAAGTAAATGTCGTTACCTGTAAAAGTAAACGCTATTAACAAAACTTCTGCTCGTCGAACATTAAATTTGTGCAACTTACAAAACAAATCCAATTCAATTGAATTGTTTGCAATAATGTTGATAAGATCGAAGCCATTGATGTCCATTGCACCCAGAGGTCTCGCCGTCCACGAGTAAGTTATTTGAGCAAAGGGACGTAAGCTACGTCTCTCGATTATCCTTCACGGTTCGTCCACTCGCCCGGTGGAATTTTTATTCATCAATTGTTCGTGCCACGTTCATTCTATATCATGTTACTTAGCATTAAATCAGGAACAAACCAATATAAACTAAAATGGTTAGCTAGTGAAAACACTGGGCATGTAAAACTAATAAGTAAATTAAATTAGTTAGGTGGCGGATAGAAGGAAACAATACAATTCCTATTATATCTGGAATAGAGGGACCGAGAGGGGTGTGGGGGACTCACCACCAGCAGACACGATAAGCAAGCAGTAATACTAACCTGAGTCCAAAGCCTGTTCAGAGATTTCCAGATCGACCATGGCAATTCATGTCAAATGGGCAAAGTTATCAAGCCCCAAGCTACATTGCGCTGTCGGAGGGTCTACCTCGTGCATTTGGTGCTCAGCCTATTTTAGCCCCGCGCCTACGACAGCCCGTTAGATTCAAGAAAGCAGATATAGCATTCCTAGCGGGGTATATAAAATAATACATATACATGAAGTGCTTATTAAAGCGTACTCATAGTATGCGTAGTCGTTAAAATTTTTAAAAAAAATTAATGCAACATGATTGATATGAAATAAAATTGCAAAATATACATTAACAACTTTATTACTAATAATAGTTCTATAATCTAATATCTAATGAAACATACGTACGTTCTATCAAGGATTTTTTTGCTAATTCACAAGCGTTTAAGTTGCGTCAGAAAGGCGCGTGGGTTCGAGAGGCTTGCATAAAAATAAAAGTCCGGTATCCCTCCACTCCCAGCTACATTTCTCAACGAGCATTGGTGATTGGCAATTATATTCAATGGCACTTGGGTTTCCTCTAAGAAGGAACCTGAGCGTAATACAATAGGTACATATTGTTGCTAAGCACGAACTTAATAACTACTTATGTTTAAAAGTCCCCTTCAGTCAATCGTTACAATATAATTTTCTAACACGTATTTATTAATCATATTGTGTACTAGTATTATTGTTGTAAATGTGTTTTTTATAATCTTATTTGTGTATAAAACTAGTACAAAAAGCACGTATTATATTGCAGAGAAAGGTCGGAATAGTGTACAATAATAGGAGCTGTTTGTAATAATTTCATAAATATGGTTTTGTTTGACTTTAATTGTAAATAAATCAATTTTATAAATCATTCCAGTATCGCAATAACCCAATTTCCGAATTGTGTGTCTATTTAAACAGAACTGCAGCAGGCAATATCAGTGCTCGAGATGTCAGCTGTCGGTTAAGCAATTTATAGTCCAGTGTAGTTACCTCCCAGCTCCGATAGCACCTCGCTGTTACGTATAGTAACGCCCAGTCAACACAACTTGTGGGGTAAAGGATTGATAAACACTATTTGCTTTGTTTTAATAAATTGTTAACATACATACTTAAATAAATTCACGCCTGTTTCCCCGAAGGGGTAGGCAGAGGCATATTATACGCCCACATTTCGCCAATTACAATATTGACCACACGTAATAGGTGGCGAGCCCATTGCCGCTTATCGGGATCTGTTACGTTCGCCAGAGCATCGTCTGTTGATCAGCAGGTGCACCACTTGCAGGTGAGGTTGGCTTGGGTTCCGTTGCTTCGATCTGAAACTTACAAATGTATCCACTTTTATATTAATAATATTAGTAGGAGTAGAACTATAAAAACATTTACTTCTTTATTTGGTATTTACAAATTAATTTTATAAAACTAAATCAATTATGCCTTGTATTGAAAATTTTAAAATTCTGTCTTGTCTAAAATACCTATCGTGATATAAATAGGGTTTTAAGATACGTTTTAGTTGTTAAGTAAACTTCATTGCTATAAAATATTGATAGACCAGCAATGAAATTGCCAATAAAATTGTGGAATTGTTTCGAAAATGTAAATCCTTGCCGTGGCTACGACATGCTACGGCGTAGCGCATTCGTAGCAGATCCGTAGTACAAATCCTTGCCAGCCTGTTGACGATACATTGTCGGGGAGAGGCTCGTCTCGCTTCTTCCGGCTCAAGCTATTTTGCACTCGTATAATAATTATCATACTAATGTTGTAAAGAGTGTTGAGAGTTGTATTTTTGTATGACTGAATAAATTAAAAAGTACAGGGCTGATTTACATTAATATTACCATTAGAATGCTACATTATCCTTGAATAAAATAGGCTATATTGATAACTACAATAATAAGGGATTCCGCCGAAAAAAACCAATAACCCAAGGTGTACAAGATTTAATAAATAGCTACCGAAGCGAAGCAAAGTTAGACTAGTTACACTTTAATCAAGGCTTTTGCCCATAAAAACATCTTTATTGTCTGTAAGATCAATAGGATCATTTAGATTCGTCAATTTTTTACACACAAAATGGAAATTCGATAAACTACAGTGTAAGACATATGAGCGGTACCATTATCAAGAATACATATCACTTACCGTTCATCTGGTAAATTTTAAAAAATATTTGGAGATACTGGGAGACGATAATAAAAAAATAAAATAAAAAAAGGTGCACCACTTGCAGGTGAGGTTGGCTTGGGCTACTTAGATGTTAGTAGGATCCCTATACACCGCGCACATTTATAAATTTTACCTAATATAAATACAACATAGAAAACTCCAAAAGTACCTATACGAGTTTCCGTGTTATAATTCCAGCCTTAATTTGGACCACGACGCCATTAAGGATATAGTGATAATATAAACCAGGGCTCTCGTACTTAATTGTGGATTATGTTTGTGTGTCCGGCTTTATTTATGTGTTTGTTTATGTGAGGCATTCCGCGCCCACTAGTGATTGTACTACTAAGACGTTCGTGACATGTACCGAAGGACCCTCACTCTCACGCTATGTTAATTTAAATAGCCTATCACTTGTGATCTATTGCTAATCTTGCCAGTATCACGAACTGATTATTAATTACATTGATGCTTATTGCCAGACTGCTGCGGATTGCAATATTAATAATGCATTAATTGAGTAAGTTCAATCACATTTTATTTGAGAACGAATGGATATAGAAAACCAGTATGGTGAAATGAATCATTGATGAATTGCAGCCACTAAATCAAACTTTATTTCAAAGAGAAAAATCTGTTTAGATTCGCTTTCGCAGCAAAATGTACTTAAATATAACCCTAAGCATTCGATATTCGATTGTCTAGCACCCATAGTACAAGCTATTCTTAGTTAGGTGCTAAGAACTTTTTATCCAAATAAGGAATAAACAAACATCAACAATTTTTTAAGTATATACTTAATGTAGGTACATAAGAAACACCAAGGCCAGAACAAATATTCAAGTTTACGCACACAACGATTTCACCTATGTGGGAATCGAACACACGACTTTTGGAGCTTAATGCACGTAGATGCACTGACCTTATCGGTCGGCTATGTGTGTGAATTCGTTTAAAATTATATCCTTTCTAAAGGACCATTCACGGCCCCATGAATATCTGGCCCTGTAATGGATATGAACCTATTTTAACTCTCACTATCATTAAAACAATCTTTACAAACTTTAAGGTCATGTACCTAAACTCTTTGCATGAAAACATTGTTACGGTCGAGCAACCGAGGTCGGATCGCTTTGTTTTTGGCATGTTCTTTTGACGGAAACTATGGACAGCGATAAAACAAACTTGCCATAAACCCGGAGACACTGCATAATAGAAAAAAGGGAGTTTAAAAGCCGGTTTAAAGTACTTCGGACGGTGTAGCAGAAATAATGAAGTTTCGACGTACAACGACGACAAGTAGCGACATTAAACGACTTTATAGAGAGAATTACTTCATTTTAGTTTATATGTCTCTTATAATAAAGAAGTATATGCAATCCCCTAGCTCTTATCAATTTTCGATTTCCTAACAACAATTCCGCTATAAATTATGATAAATTGTTCGGAATTGTACAACAAGAATTTAAGAATAACTTTAAGCTGAAAAGTGTGGAAATTTCAAACAAAAGGAAGTTTTGTGATTGGGCTACTCCCGGAATTTATAAAAGTAGGAAGAAACTTTTTGATTTATATAGAGAAAAAAGTACTTCAACAGATTCAAATTTTATTCAATATGTTAGAAATTATTCAAAATTGTTCAAACTTGTTTGCACCACTGCTAAGTCAATGCATCTTAAAAATAAAATTATGAATTCCAAAAATAAAATTAAAGCTACATGGAATGTCATAAACCAAGAATCTGGAAAATACAAGAATAATCATAGCATGATAACTCTTAAAGTCGATGATAAAGATATTGTAGAAGAAGAAGAGGTGGCCAACGCATTTCGGAAATTCTTTGTGAATATACCATTAGAGACAACTCAAGCACTTGACTCCTCTACTCAGCGTGCAGTCTTTCTTCTTGAAGACAATGTACCTCTTTGTAGTGAATTATTTAGTTTTAGACATATTGATGGCTCTACAATAGTTAATACTTTTAATACAATAAATTTAAAATTAACTGAGGATTTATGGGGAATCTCAACCAACATTATTAAATCTATCATTAATATTATTGCTCCTCAGTTGGCAGTCATTTTTAATCAATGTATTGATGATGGTTCATTTCCAAGTTTAATGAAATACAGTAAAGTAATACCTCTTTTTAAAGCTGGTGAGAAGTCTGATCCTACTAACTATAGACCAATATCAGTACTCCCAGCTCTTAGTAAAATATTTGAAAAAGTTATTTTTAATCAATTACTTTGTCATTTCTCTCTGAATTCCTTATTTCATTCTCAGCAGTATGGTTTCACTAAGAGTAAATCCACTACAGATGCTGGTGTAGCCCTAATGAAGCATATATTTGACGCCTGGGAGGACAGGCAGGATGCGATTGGAGTATTTTGTGATCTTTCGAAGGCATTCGATTGCGTTGACCATCCTACTTTGTTAGCTAAATTGACATATTATGGTGTTAATAGTCATTCTTTAAAATTAATTAAATCTTACTTGAGTGACAGAACTCAAAAAGTAGTTATTAATAGAGTCGAGTCTTCTGGCGCGCCATTGCTTATGGGAGTTCCACAAGGTTCGATTTTAGGCCCTTTATTGTTTCTAATTTATATTAACGATCTACCTTTCTATACTACAGATCTGTGCGAAACAGTTTTGTTTGCTGACGATACATCTCTGATATTTAAAGTGAACAGAGGCAAGGATCATTCTGACGTGATAAATAATGCTCTTGCGAAGGTTTTACATTGGTTTACGGTTAACAATCTATCTCTTAACGCAAGTAAAACTAAATGTATAAAGTTCTCATTGCCTAATGTTACAAAAGTCTCAACTAACTTGAAAATGAATGGCAAGAATATCGAGTTATTAAATGACACAAAGTTCTTAGGCATCAATATTGATTTTAAATTGCAGTGGAACCCCCATATAATGGATTTGTCCGGAAGGCTTAGCTCAGCATGCTATGCCATCAAAAAGATAAGACTCATAACAGACGAAGAAACAGCTAGATTAGTTTATTTTAGCTATTTTCATAGCATTATGTCATATGGTATGTTATTGTGGGGATCTGCTGCGGACATACATAATATATTTGTACTACAAAAGCGCGCCATAAGAGCTATCTATAATCTTAAGTCCAGAGATTCTCTTAGAGAGATGTTTAAAAGAATTAACATATTAACGGTTGCATCTCAGTATATATTTGATAATATAATGTATGTTCGCAAAAACATTAATACATTTGATAAAAATTCAAAAGTACATAATTTTAATACTAGGAATAGAAATAAGCTCTCTCTGCCAAATTGTCGACTTCACAAAACTAAAAATTCATTTTTGGGTAATAGTATCAGATTTTTTAATAAAATTCCGCAGGAAATAATTGATCTACCATTGGCAACTTTTAAAACTGTAGTTAAAAAGCAGTTTCTTCAAAAGGGGTATTATGCTGTTAATGATTACTTATCAGATAAACAAGCTTGGGCTTAACGTTTTCAACTTGTATGTGTATATTAGAATAAAAAGTCAACCAGATCATTGTCGTGACCATCCCTTATTGTACAGGCTCAGCTCAGTTTCACAATACATACTTACTTGACTGTGATGGAAGGTTCCCTTAGTGCTACTTTATTGGTTACAGCTTCGGAGGACCCTTTCAGTATCATCAAATTTACACTGTGTGTGTCATGTAACAAAAATAATTTAAAAGAGCATAGCCTGTGAGTTTCTTGTCAGTTCTTCTCACAGAGCGGAGGCTCGGAACTGGCACTTAGATTCACTTACACCTAATTTTTATTTATTTGCATGTAAGTGAATCTAAGCTTCGTGATTTCAGGGTTGATATAAATTTTTTTTTTCATGTATATTTTGTTTTGACGTTTTCAAGTGCTATGTAATAGTTTATGAAATAAAGAACTTTTTACTTTACTTTTTACTTTATACTGCAAAAAAAATATGTAACTAAGTGATCAATGTTATCACGCAAAATACAATAAAGATTAATTATGTATTCATATTCTTTCGTTTCGTGTCATCTTCTGGTTCCAACCCTGGTCCGTGTGCGTGTGGACTGAGTGATCTTTTCAAAAAACTCATCCAACCAGAACCAAATTATAAGAGGATTTAGGAAATAATTGTGAAAACTTCATAGTAAGATAAAAAAATTGTGAAACCTAAGCAAAGAAAGTTAGAACTAATTAACTGGATCACTCAATCTGGACACCTGAAGAATAAGCCATAACGCATATCCAAGAATATACAATCTATGTGTTTATGATTTGCATTTGAAATAATTGTGAAAAATTTGTGAAAGCTGCTTAACAAATTTTCGTTTCGTTTCAATTCCACGTTTTCGATTTAGAACGGATTTTAAGGATCACTCAGAATGCACTATGTTCAGTTGAGTGATCTTTTAAAACACCACCTTATACTGCAAACGTATGAAACAATGTCATGTTTATTATAAATTAAACTTCTGGGAAAATTTGTGAAACTAAGATCGTGATTGACATCTTACTGATTTAAGAGAAAATGAAAATCTTATTTTTTTCGATCGTCCGAACTGAGTGATCCTTATCTTGAACTTTATTTAATAAACCGAAACTTATAGGTAGAAGGTAGTGACATCAGAAATTGTGAAAAATGTTGCTCTAAAATCTAACGAACTGATCGTCCCTGTAATTGATATATTTTAAAAGATATCTAATTTTTTACAATTCTTAGGGAAAACGTTTAGTAGGGTGACCATATCGGTTTATTTGAGTACCGAGAGTTTTCCGAGTTTTGTTTTAAACACGTTTTTAGAGTGTATTTACTACATAATTTCGACATATACTTAAATTTTTTAAGTGACAAGTTTGAGCAAAGTTAGGTATGTATTGTCACACTGTATTAGGTTTATCATACTAAAGAACTCCACACACAATAAAAATCAGAATTTTTTAAGTTATCAAAGAAAGTAACTTTTTATTATGTAAACTTTTTTCTAACAACATTCATAGTTACATATAACACACAGGATGTAACCTAATCGATAAATCCGTAGGACAAAGTATGTAAAATAACTGTTTCTTCTTCTTTGCTGCTATACATTTTTCCCACCAAATCATCAAAACAGACTATTTCGTCGTTCTTATGGACACCATGTCCTCTGTAGTGTCCAATATTATCGGGACTTAATAAAGGAACAAATTCTACACCGCCTAATAATTTGTAGCGTCTGTTTCTTACATAAATCGTATTTGGTACATCATTCAAATTAATTTTATCACATCTGTTCAAATCAAAGGATATCAAATTTAAAAATTCATAACTAATAAATTTGATCATCACATAAATCACATGTCTTAGTTTCATTACTAAAAAGTACTAAAAAATGCCAAACATAGAAAATATATCTATATTGATTGGCAGCAATGCAATCTGCCTTGATTTGGTAGAATAACATGATTCGTTGGAGCACTGTTTCTTAAAAACAGCATTTCAAATGTAATCATGTAGCAAATGTTCAAATATATATGTAAAATTGCAGGCGCAATCAATATTTTTAATACCATGTTGCTCTTTTCTTTTATTTTATTTTTATTTACAAAGGATAATGCTAAAAAAACTTAAGTAAAAAGGTTTATTGCCGCTGCCGCCTTATTTTTACAATTTCTTATGTTCAAAAAACGTAGTCTCGTTCTTATTTAAAAACATTTTTAAAACATAATTTTAATGTAATAATAACATACTTATATTGCACTATTATTCGCTATCATTGAAGGGAAACACAATGTTGTTATCTATACTAATATTATAAAGAGGAAAGATTTGTTTGTTTGTTTGTTTGTAATGAATAGGCTCCGAAACTACTGGACCGATTTCAAAAATTCTTTCACCTTTGGAAAGCTACATTATCCCCGAGTAACATAGGCTATATTATATTTTAAAAAAAAATTAGGGATCCTTACTAAAAATCCAATAATGTAACCCAAAGTGTAAAAAAATTACCTGAAAAATTCCTTACGTAGCGTGCGCAGCGAAAACTATTGATGATAGAACAAAATCATGTACTACGACTTTGCAGAACTCACCATTATCTACAAAAAGTGTCGCGACAGCATATGTCTAAATATTATAGTTACGTCACAGTAAGCGGTTTTTTATTCTAAAAATTTAATTTATATGCCGCCGCTAGAAAAGGCTCTATATTTGTACCTTGGTATTAATCCTTATCAAAAAAAATTACTTTATATTCAAGACGGCTTCAATACCTTTTTATAACTTTTTGAATTATTCAATTCGGACATTTCATTTGGAAGATATCACGAGTTTAAAAATGCAAGTATTAGAAAAAAGTCGCGTGGTTGCCGCTCACCGCGCTCAGCTAGCCAGCATGCGATGTAGGCTCCATGTAAGCGTCACTGGGGTACGGGGGGAGGAGTCAATGTAATAATATTATAAAGAGGAAAGATTTGTATTTTTGTATGTAACGAATAAACTCAAAAAGTACTGGACCGATTTTAATTAGTTTTTTTCATTAGAAAACTACATTATTAGTGAGTAACATAGGCAAAATTTTAATTTGTAAAAAAATAGGGTTTCGTAAGATATATGGGTTTTTCGGACACAAAGTGTAAAAAATCAACCAGGACAGTTACTCATTTTGCCTAAACTATAAAAGATAAAATAAATAAATAAATATTCTTTTACATTAGATAGAACCACAAAATGTGCTAATTAATTGTAGATCTTATAAATATCTACTAAAAAGTCCGCGACACACTATACCTATCTATGTCGAGTGAGGCATAACAACCATTTTTTATTGTACTACATTTAAACGCATTTAATTTACTTATGATATTAATCCTTATCAAAATAATATAATAAATTTCATCACTAAGTGCAGCTTATGTCTTTGAATGATCAAAATTTGACGTTTGGTTTTGAAGTTATGGCGAAATTAAATTATTACGATTTCTGCTGCACGGCGCCCAATCACGGGTCGAGGCTCCCGGCCATCAGTTTATTTTGTTACCTGAAAATAATTTTACGGCAAATGTTGTTTATAGAGAAGCTTTACAATAATCGCTTTAGTTATCTATCCCAAAACAACGGGTTGCACTCCGGGCCGGTAGAAGTGAAAACTTAGTATTAATTACATTTAAATATTTTCATCATTAACAACTTTAACATCCACATAAAGCAGCCTGCGGATAATGACTGCGTCGTCGTAGTGTCGGTGTCTGTGAATTGACCTGGGAATCATTTTGCTGACCGTGTCTTTTCTGGGCAGGCATTTTGTAGCGGTAACCGACATCCACGCGGGCGGAGCCGCGGGCGACCGCTAGTTACTTTTAAATTTTATACCACAGCAATATTTAAAAAATACTAGCATTAAATTCACTGCACAACGCCGTCAGCTTCCCAAATTTGAAAAAAATGAATCGATTACCCATCGAGAAAAAATCCGACAACATAAAAAAGTACCAGTACCCTACTCAACGTTTTCCTTCAGAATTTTATAAAATTAGATATCTTTTAAAATATACCACTTACGGGGACGATCAGTTCGTTAGATTTTAGAGCAACATTTTTCACAATTTCTGATGTCACTACCTTCTACCTATAAGTTTCGGTTTATTAAATAAAGTTCAAGATAAGGATCACTCAGTTCGGACGATCGAAAAAAATAAGATTTTCATTTTCTCTTAAATCAGTAAGATGTCAATCACGATCTTTGTTTCACAAAATTTCCCAGAAGTTTAATTTATAATAAACATGACATTGTTTCATACGTTTGCAGTATAAGGTGGTGTTTTAAAAGATCACTCAACTGAACATAGTGCATTCTGAGTGATCCTTAAAATCCGTTCTAAATCGAAAACGTGGCATTGAAACGAAACGAAAATTTGTTAAGCAGCTTTCACAAATTTTTCACAATTATTTCAAATGCAAATCATAAACACATAGATTGTATATTCTTGGATATGCATTATGGCTTATTCTTCAGGTGTCCAGATTGAGTGATCCAGTTAATTAGTTCTAACTTTCTTTGCTTAGGTTTCACAATTTTTTTATCTTACTATGAAGTTTTCACAATTATTTCCTAAATCCTCTTATAATTTGGTTGTGGTTGGATAAGTTTTTTGAAAAGATCACTCAGTCCACACGCACACCCCTGGTCCATCTTAGGTATTTATGACTTTTCGAAGCTATATGCTTAATCACTGCTGGCCTTACCATAGCTTCCCTTTGGGCGGCGGAGGTCAGACTGTAGTGACCGAAACACTGTCGTATCTAGATAGACCAGTGAGCAGACCCTGAACAACAAACTTAAGTCAAGAGCAACCGGGATAAGTTAGTTATGTGCTTAATTACTGCTGACTTAACCATAGTTCCCCTTTGGGTGGCGGAGGTCAGACTATAGTAACCGAAGCACTGTCGTATCTAGATAGACCAGTGAGCAGACCCTGGACACCAAACTTAAGTCAAGAGCAACCGGGATAAGTTAGTTATGTGCTTAATTACTGCTGACTTAACCATAGTTCCCCTTTGGGTGGCGGAGGTCAGACTGTAGTAACCGAAGCACTGTCGTATCTAGATAGACCAATGAGCAGACCCTGGACACCAAACTTAAGTCAAGAGCAACCGGGATAAGTTAGTTATGTGCTTAATTACTGCTGGCTTAACCATAGTTCCCCTTTGGGTGGCGGAGGTCAGACTGTAGTAACCGAAGCACTGTCATATCTAGATAGACCAATGAGCAGACCCTGGACACCAAACTTAAGTCAAGAGCAACCGGGATAAGTTAGTTATGTGCTTAATTACTGCTGGCTTAACCATAGTTCCCCTTTGGGTGGCGGAGGTCAGACTGTAGTAACCGAAGCATTGTCGTATCTAGATAGACCAGTGAGCAGACCCTGGACACCAAACTTAAGTCAAGAGCAACCGGGATAAGTTAGTTATGTGCTTAATTACTGCTGACTTAACCATAGTTCCCCTTTGGGTGGCGGAGGTCAGACTATAGTAACCGAAGCACTGTCGTATCTAGATAGACCAATGAGCAGACCCTGGACACCAAACTTAAGTCAAGAGCAACCGGGATAAGTTAGTTATGTGCTTAATTACTGCTGGCTTAACCATAGTTCCCCTTTGGGTGGCGGAGGTCAGACTGTAGTAACCGAAGCACTGTCGTATCTAGATAGACCAATGAGCAGACCCTGGACACCAAACTTAAGTCAAGAGCAACCGGGATAAGTTAGTTATGTGCTTAATTACTGCTGGCTTAACCATAGTTCCCCTTTGGGTGGCGGAGGTCAGACTGTAGTAACCGAAGCACTGTCATATCTAGATAGACCAATGAGCAGACCCTGGACACCAAACTTAAGTCAAGAGCAACCGGGATAAGTTAGTTATGTGCTTAATTACTGCTGGCTTAACCATAGTTCCCCTTTGGGTGGCGGAGGTCAGACTGTAGTAACCGAAGCATTGTCGTATCTAGATAGACCAGTGAGCAGACCCTGGACACCAAACTTAAGTCAAGAGCAACCGGGATAAGTTAGTTATGTGCTTAATTACTGCTGACTTAACCATAGTTCCCCTTTGGGTGGCGGAGGTCAGACTATAGTAACCGAAGCATTGTCGTATCTAGATAGACCAGTGAGCAGACCCTGGACACCAAACTTAAGTCAAGAGCAACCGGGATAAGTTAGTTATGTGCTTAATTACTGCTGGCTTAACCATAGTTCCCCTTTGGGTGGCGGAGGTCAGACTGTAGTAACCGAAGCACTGTCGTATCTAGATAGACCAATGAGCAGACCCTGGACACCAAACTTAAGTCAAGAGCAACCGGGATAAGTTAGTTATGTGCTTAATTACTGCTGACTTAACCATAGTTCCCCTTTGGGTGGCGGAGGTCAGACTGTAGTAACCGAAGCATTGTCGTATCTAGATAGACCAGTGAGCAGACCCTGGACACCAAACTTAAGTCAAGAGCAACCGGGATAAGTTAGTTATGTGCTTAATTACTGCTGACTTAACCATAGTTCCCCTTTGGGTGGCGGAGGTCAGACTGTAGTAACCGAAGCATTGTCGTATCTAGATAGACCAGTGAGCAGACCCTGGACACCAAACTTAAGTCAAGAGCAACCGGGATAAGTTAGTTATGTGCTTAATTACTGCTGACTTAACCATAGTTCCCCTTTGGGTGGCGGAGGTCAGACTATAGTAACCGAAGCACTGTCGTATCTAGATAGACCAATGAGCAGACCCTGGACACCAAACTTAAGTCAAGAGCAACCGGGATAAGTTAGTTATGTGCTTAATTACTGCTGGCTTAACCATAGTTCCCCTTTGGGTGGCGGAGGTCAGACTGTAGTAACCGAAGCACTGTCGTATCTAGATAGACCAATGAGCAGACCCTGGACACCAAACTTAAGTCAAGAGCAACCGGGATAAGTTAGTTATGTGCTTAATTACTGCTGGCTTAACCATAGTTCCCCTTTGGGTGGCGGAGGTCAGACTGTAGTAACCGAAGCACTGTCATATCTAGATAGACCAATGAGCAGACCCTGGACACCAAACTTAAGTCAAGAGCAACCGGGATAAGTTAGTTATGTGCTTAATTACTGCTGGCTTAACCATAGTTCCCCTTTGGGTGGCGGAGGTCAGACTGTAGTGACCGAAACACTGTCGTATCTAGATAGACCAGTGAGCAGACCCTGAACAACAAACTTAAGTCAAGAGCAACCGGGATAAGTTAGTTATGTGCTTAATTACTGCTGACTTAACCATAGTTCCCCTTTGGGTGGCGGAGGTCAGACTATAGTAACCGAAGCACTGTCGTATCTAGATAGACCAGTGAGCAGACCCTGGACACCAAACTTAAGTCAAGAGCAACCGGGATAAGTTAGTTATGTGCTTAATTACTGCTGACTTAACCATAGTTCCCCTTTGGGTGGCGGAGGTCAGACTGTAGTAACCGAAGCACTGTCGTATCTAGATAGACCAATGAGCAGACCCTGGACACCAAACTTAAGTCAAGAGCAACCGGGATAAGTTAGTTATGTGCTTAATTACTGCTGGCTTAACCATAGTTCCCCTTTGGGTGGCGGAGGTCAGACTGTAGTAACCGAAGCACTGTCATATCTAGATAGACCAATGAGCAGACCCTGGACACCAAACTTAAGTCAAGAGCAACCGGGATAAGTTAGTTATGTGCTTAATTACTGCTGGCTTAACCATAGTTCCCCTTTGGGTGGCGGAGGTCAGACTGTAGTAACCGAAGCATTGTCGTATCTAGATAGACCAGTGAGCAGACCCTGGACACCAAACTTAAGTCAAGAGCAACCGGGATAAGTTAGTTATGTGCTTAATTACTGCTGACTTAACCATAGTTCCCCTTTGGGTGGCGGAGGTCAGACTATAGTAACCGAAGCACTGTCGTATCTAGATAGACCAATGAGCAGACCCTGGACACCAAACTTAAGTCAAGAGCAACCGGGATAAGTTAGTTATGTGCTTAATTACTGCTGGCTTAACCATAGTTCCCCTTTGGGTGGCGGAGGTCAGACTGTAGTAACCGAAGCACTGTCGTATCTAGATAGACCAGTGAGCAGACCCTGGACACCAAACTTAAGTCAAGAGCAACCGGGATAAGTTAGTTATGTGCTTAATTACTGCTGGCTTAACCATAGTTCCCCTTTGGGTGGCGGAGGTCAGACTGTAGTAACCGAAGCACTGTCGTATCTAGATAGACCAATGAGCAGACCCTGGACACCAAACTTAAGTCAAGAGCAACCGGGATAAGTTAGTTATGTGCTTAATTACTGCTGACTTAACCATAGTTCCCCTTTGGGTGGCGGAGGTCAGACTATAGTAACCGAAGCACTGTCGTATCTAGATAGACCAATGAGCAGACCCTGGACACCAAACTTAAGTCAAGAGCAACCGGGATAAGTTAGTTATGTGCTTAATTACTGCTGGCTTAACCATAGTTCCCCTTTGGGTGGCGGAGGTCAGACTGTAGTAACCGAAGCACTGTCGTATCTAGATAGACCAATGAGCAGACCCTGGACACCAAACTTAAGTCAAGAGCAACCGGGATAAGTTAGTTATGTGCTTAATTACTGCTGACTTAACCATAGTTCCCCTTTGGGTGGCGGAGGTCAGACTGTAGTAACCGAAGCATTGTCGTATCTAGATAGACCAGTGAGCAGACCCTGGACACCAAACTTAAGTCAAGAGCAACCGGGATAAGTTAGTTATGTGCTTAATTACTGCTGACTTAACCATAGTTCCCCTTTGGGTGGCGGAGGTCAGACTGTGGTAACCGAAGCATTGTCGTATCTAGATAGACCAGTGAGCAGACTCTGGACACCAAACTTAAGTCAAGAGCAACCGGGATAAGTTAGTTATGTGCTTAATTACTGCTGGCTTAACCATAGTTCCCCTTTGGGTGGCGGAGGTCAGACTGTAGTAACCGAAGCACTGTCGTATCTAGATAGACCAGTGAGCAGACTCTGGACACCAAACTTAAGTCAAGAGCAACCGGGATAAGTTAGTTATGTGCTTAATTACTGCTGACTTAACCATAGTTCCCCTTTGGGTGGCGGAGGTCAGACTGTAGTAACCGAAGCATTGTCGTATCTAGATAGACCAGTGAGCAGACCCTGGACACCAAACTTAAGTCAAGAGCAACCGGGATAAGTTAGTTATGTGCTTAATTACTGCTGGCTTAACCATAGTTCCCCTTTGGGTGGCGGAGGTCAGACTGTAGTAACCGAAGCACTGTCGTATTTAGATAGACCAGTGAGCAGATCCTGGACACCAAACTTAAGTCAAGAGCAACCGGGATAAGTTAGTTATGTGCTTAATTACTGCTGGCTTAACCATAGTTCCCCTTTGGGTGGCGGAGGTCAGACTGTAGTAACCGAAGCACTGTCGTATTTAGATAGACCAGTGAGCAGATCCTGGACACCAAACTTAAGTCAAGAGCAACCGGGATAAGTTAGTTATGTGCTTAATTACTGCTGGCTTAACCATAGTTCCCCTTTGGGTGGCGGAGGTCAGACTATAGTAACCGAAGCACTGTCGTATCTAGATAGACCAGTGAGCAGACCCTGGACACCAAACTTAAGTCAAGAGCAACCGGGATGAGGCTAGAATGTGATGATTGTTTCATTTCTTTGTAAACCTAATGGCTTTTAGAATAGGCGATATTAAAAGTAAAGTCTAAGAAAGGTTAGATTAAATTGCTATATATTATAACATATTGTAAAACTACGTGATACGTGAGCGACCTACATTATTAGCAAAGAAATGATTTGATTAACGGTAGCGATATGTGTAATTAGTAACTTTAGCGGGGATGCGTAGGCAGGAGGAAGGGAACTAATGAAGTGGCTCCGAGTGCCGCTGTAGTGCAGCCTGATTTATCGTCCATTCATATCCGGCTGGCCTGGGCTGGTGTACGGATCAGCACTTTTAGTACTGCTTGGTTGACTTTAGTAACACAATTTTGCCATGACGTCAAATAAAATAAAATACCTACGTACAAAAAGTACGTAATGCTTTTACCTAACAGATAATAAACAATACATTGCAATGATTTACTCAAAGAAGGCATATATGAATATAGCAGTAGATGTCCTGTAGGATTAAAGAGTGGTGAAGTCGCTGATGTGTTGTCATAATATTGTCAGCCACTTCATTAAAAATCATTGGTATTTCAGGTTGACACGGCTAGAGCCTGTCTATTTAACTCAATGCAAGAGGTCCGTATGCTGTTGCATTCAGTCATCCCTATGTGCGCCTTAACGATAGTGCTCAGGAAGAGATATTTACTTTTACCAATATCCATATAAAAACAGGTTTACAGAAAACCGGTGATTAGTTATATTTTTTTTATTAATTTTTTATTGTTTTCTAGTGTTACAAAAATATGATTATTGCGCATTATGTTAGTTCAGGGTAACATTTTCAGTTTTCCTTATTTTTGGCGCTTTGTGAGTTATTCCTGAACATTTTTATGTAACTTTGACCAATGAAGTGCCATCACTTATATTAGCACTTCATTCCAACTGCGCAAAGTGCTGTCCAAGTCTTATATTGCATTACCGCAAACTGTAAAACCGTCGTAAAAAATGGTCTAAAAGTCGCCGGTGCGGTGCGTCCTGCGAGTCAGGCTACGTTTCCCACAGTCAGCGGCATTAACCCAAGTTTTATTGGTAAAGGTGAAGACGTGTACTTTTTGTACACACATGTATGGCGAATATATCTGTAAGTGGATAAGACCAACATAAATACATACATACAATAGTAGTTTATTTAAGCTGTTCCTTTATTTATTTTGTATGTTATTTAAAATAATAATAATATGATTATTATTTTTTTAAAACATACATACATAATATCACGCCTGTTTCCCAGAAGGAGTAGGCAGAGGCATATTATACGCCAACACTTCGCCATTTATATTATTGGTCCCAAGTAATAGGTGGCGAGCCTATTGCCGCTTTTCGGGTATTTTAAAAATGCCTTTCACATTTAAAAAGTTTACTTAAATGATTACTTACTTATTTGTAGGTAGTTTGAAAAGCTCGTGAGTTTGTTCATGATGACGATCGCCCAGTGCAGTCCCAAGCATGATTATTTTGTATAGGGACAGATAGTTGCTCGATACTTACTTTATGGTGACTCCTTGGACGAGCGGTCAATGACCGCCTAAAAGTGACTATTATTATAAGAAAGAAATAGGATAAGATTGTATTTTTCAAAATAACTTTTAACGAGAAGCCAAATTTAGCCAAACTTAAGTTAAAATAAAATAAATAAATAAAAATTCATTTATTCAAGTTTGGCTCAATAGAGCTCTTATGAATGTCATACTTATAAACTAACGCGCCCATTCACTGCGGGCGGGAGCTTGATCGTAAAAGAACGGGCAAGAAAACCGTCAAGGTTTGGTTTTTTCTCCCGCCAGTTACAATTAAAATACATAATATTAAAACAATTGTGTTCTGCAGTCACAAGGTTTAGAAGAAAGGAAGACAAAACTCTTTTTAGCAATATTAACATAATTACGGATAAACATAGTAGACATGAGCAGACGCGTTACGTTCAACCATATTTTAGGGAGCGCAACGACCCGACGCATGACGCTACCACCGCGGAAACATATAAGTGAGCGTGATATTCTCAAGCTGGATAAAAGGATTTTAGTAACAATAACATTAATATTAGAAGACTGAATTAAATTAAGTGTGCTGCAAACCACAATTTTGTTACTGTAAAGTGGTATACCATATGGTATCAGTTAAGCTATACAGCTATCAAAACATTTTCCAATAAATCGTATATAAGCAAACTTAATTAAAAATAAAATTATAAAATTACATAGATAACGTATGTAAGTAATCATTATATTATAAAGAGGGCCGCAAAACACAACTTTTATCATTGTAAATGTTACCTCCAAGCGGTTTTGTCAGTAACGTAATCATTAACCGTGTAATAAATACCGTGCAAGAAAGGGCTTGGTAAGTGATGTCTTAACGGTTTGCTTAAACTTTTCAAAAGGCAAATCTAAAATATCTTTTGGAATTTTGTTATAATATTGTATACCCTGCCCCATAAACGATTTGCGAATTTTTTGCAGGCGTAAAGAAGGACTTAGTAATTTATTTCTATTTCTAAAATTAAAACTGTGATCATCACAGCGCCTGTTATAGGTTTCTATGTTTCGTTTTATAAATATTATACTATTATAAATGTATTGAGAGGCAACAGTCAAGATACTTCTATAAAATTTTCTCTAAGAGTTGTTCGTGAGCTTAGTCCGTAAATAGATCTTACAGCCCGTTTCTGTAAAATAAAAATTGTTTCTATATCTGCTGCTAGTCCCCAAAAGAATACTGTAAGACATTATAGGCTATGAAAATAACTAAAGTCTACCATTCTAGCCGTATCAACATCTGTTAATTGGCGAATTTTGCGAATAGCATAAGCTGCGGAACTAAGTTTACCAGCAAGAGTATCAATATGTAGACCCGACTGAAGTTTTTCATCTAAAGTTATTCCTAAGAAAACAGTAGAATTCATTAGTTTCTGACCGTCAATAATGATATTTGTTTCGAGTTTCCTAACGTTTGGAACAATGAATTTAATACATTTCGTTTTTTTAGCATTTAGCTATAAGTTGTTAACAGTAAACCAACGAAGCAGCTCTGCAAGGGCATCGTTTACATCGCTAAAGTCCTTTTTATGTCGATCTATATTAAATACTAAAGAAGTATCATCAGCAAATAATACCATCTCACAACGCCTACTCATAAAAAAGAACAAATCATTTATATAAACTAAAAGGAGAAACGGTCCTTAAATTGAACCCTGAGGGACCCCCATACGCACAGACGACCCGGGTAATCTGGTTCCGTTAATATCTACCGTCTGAATTCGTGAACAAAGATATAATTTCAATAAAAATGGATTAATGCATTCGAAACAATTTGGATTTACTAAGGGTCGCTCTACAACCGATGCAGGTGTTGAGCTTTTAAAACATATATTTGATGCTTGGGAAAATTCTTTGGACGCTTTAGGTATTTTTTGCAATCTGTCCAAAGCTTTTGACTGTGTTCCTCATGAAGCATTGATAAAAAAATTCGAATATTACGGAATAAGCAACTCCGCATTGGATCTTCTAACTTCATATCTAAGTAATAGGATTCAAAGGGTTGAGGTTAATGGAAAGCGATCTCAGGGGTCTGTTGTTAAAATGGGGGTTCCGCAGGGCTCGATTCTCGGTCCGTTTTTGTTTTTGATTTATATTAATGATTTGCCATATTTTGTTAAAGAAAACCACGATCCGAGTCTTTACTGCGAGTGCGGTCTCTTAATAAAAGTTAAAGAATATTTACTTTAATCTTTTTAGCCTCGCTCTGATTTAATTAAGTAACTTATTAAATCAGAGCAAAATCAGTTTCGAAATCAGTTTTTAGAGCCAACTAGGATAACAGCACATAGTGCAACTTGTCTAGAGAACGTATTTTCGGAATGTATCCCATCTTTTAAGGATCTATTGAGTTGCCTACCGTCTGACCATTGCGGGTTAATAGTATCATTTAAATATAATCAGCCGGAAGTTCCTAAAATAATTGAATATAGACCAGTAACAAATAATCGTTTGGAATACTATCAAAACAGTATAGATAAAAAAATTGGTTCAGTCCCATTTTCGCACAGCGATTCGGGTGTTCTTTAAGCTAATATTTTTAGTTTAATTAAAAATGAGTTTAATAGTGTTTTTACCCTTAAGTCTACTAAACGTTTTGAGAAGCTTCAATTTTGTGAATAGCCCATTTACAAAATTGAAACAACTGATTCTAAATTCAAAAAACTGATTTCGAAACTGATTTCGCTCTGATTTAATAAGTTACGTAATTAAATCAGAGCGAGTCTAAAAAGATACAAGTAAATATTCTTCAACTTTTATTAAGAGACCGCACTCGCAGTAAAGACCGAGTAGTAGCAAGATAAGTCTTCTTAATAAAATCACACGTCACAAAAACTTCAGCAGATAAGCTGTCGCTCGGTTGCATTAAAAAAGCAGTGCAAAACACAATATCAAAGCGTGGCTCTGCGCCAACTGGCGCGCGGATTACGACCTATCTCCTACGCTCTACGATTTTTTGCATTTGGTAAAATAATACTATCTCATATGTCCTTGTGAAGTGCAAACCAATAAGTAACGCATCTAGGGGTATGTATAGCGTGTAAGGGACAGCTTGCTGAAAAATAAAACTGTAATTATTCATGTTATTGGATTTTTCTTTTTTTATAAAAGCAAATGGAAACTATCATAGACTTTTCCCCGAACTACCTACCTCTACCTGCTACCTTCCTACCTCTTCATATTATACGCCCACACTTCCCCAATTATATAGTTGGTCCCACGTAATGGGTGGCGAGTCTATTGCCGCTTACCAGGCACTGTTATGTTCGCCAAAGCCTCGTCCGTTGATCGGCAGGTGCACCACTTCCAGGTGAGGTTGGCTTGGGCTCCTTAGGTCTTAGAAGGATCCCTATACCTATACTTATTATATTATATATTTAATTTTATATTATTATTATAATATCACATAATTTCATATTTTATATTATATATTTAATTTTATAATATAAGTTATTAGTATATTACCAATTTCGAGTGACAATTTTGTATTACCAGTGGTTGAGCAATAAAACTTACTATGTTTACGTCCGCAGGTTTTGCAACGCATTATTGTCATAAAATATAATTTTATAGTGGTAATAATAAATACTTTCTAATTTCACCTCAGGCTGAGTTGAGTGAGCTGCTAAAGATCATTGATAGTTTCCCATCAATTGATCTTACTGCGCCACGAGCGCACAACGTCACAATTTATAAAAAATAATATATAACACGTCCGTACTAAAACAAACATTAATAGAAACAATTCTTATGATTATTTTCAAATTATACATATTTCATATACTTATTAATATTATGCACTATATAAAGTAAGTATGATGTATGCTTTAAGAAAACATTTGGACGCACTTTATTTACCTGCAAAGGAAGATGCAATTTGCATGCAATTTTAAAGATGTAACTCATCACATTGCTGTTGGTCCCGTTTATATGTGGTAGTAAGTTTAAGGGGGTAGTGTTACGAGTGGTATCACACTTTAGTATGTTAGAGAGGTTTGCACTCGGTGCTAATAGGCTGTCATCCCACTAATTAATCAATATGCTATGTGTGCCCAAACTTAATAATTGAACTCACGAAGATTTTTTAATCCAGTGTACCTATGAATCTTCGAGAAATCCTTATACAAGAGGCTTATATTTTCTCCCATTGTTCTAGGAACAATTTCCTGATATGAAACCCTTTGTTATAGTGTGATGCAAGCATCTGGCTCCCCGCCAGTTCGCCTACATGTTTCATATTTCACTGGATCAGCTAGACATACAATAGCACATATACTTTTCTTCATTTTTTCCTCCGACGCGAGTGACAAAAGTTTTGGACTGCTCCGTTTAGATTTTCCTGAAATGCATTAATATTTAACATAGTGCTGCGTCAAATGCGTTCAACACAATTTATAAATAAGTGGTAATGAAATGTGAAATCATTGTTAGTCAGCTAAAGATTAAAAAACAATTCTACAAAAAATCTGATACTAGATAACGTAAAACCGAACACACACACATTGTTCTTGTAAATACGTAAGTACATTAATTATTAAGCAAGTATAGTCAAAATACCGATACCATTATAATTAATTATACTATTTGTCACAAAACCAAAAGGAGTCCTGTGAAGCTAAACATAGTAATACCGACCTCGTTAAATAGCTACAGATGTATCTTAGGATATTTTTATTATATTATGACGTTGGTGCCACGGATGAGACCTTTTACTCAAAGGCGCTATGTCTACTTCTTATCATAACAGTGCACTTTAAGAAACAACTTCATTGCACTGTTCTATACTGCAACTCATGCCCAAGCAATAATGTTTCACACATAATATTTCTTACCTTAAGCCCCTTTCAAACCAGCGCGGCTGCAGAACGAATAGCTCAAGCCGCTGCCTGTAGTGAATGGGCCCATTAGTATTAAGTTATCTTAATGAGAGCAACGGAATTCTAAATGGGTAACGTATTTTAAATTTTCATTTTTAGTAACACGTAGTAGAATGGAATGAGTTTACCAAGGTTATTTTGCTGTTTTAAATATTCTGCTATGTAAGTATGTTTTTTTTTATCGAATTGAACGCCACAAAGTTCAAGTTTCACTTGTGGAAATAGAATGAAATGGGACGAAGCTAGATCAGCTTAACTCTTAAATCTCTGTAGTCTTGAAAAGCGTTGGAGTAAGTTTCGCTCATAGCGAGCATTCTTTCTTTATTTTAAATAATGGCTTCGTGCGTCTAGCACATTTAGCCAGTGTCAAGTAAGTGATATATTAATAATATATAATTCATAGTAAATGAGAATGAGTGGTGATAAAAATGATAAATGGTAAATGAGATACCCTCCCCTAAGCCCCTTGAGTCCTCAGTAAAGATGTGGGACTATACTGAGATCTCACATGGACTTCTTGAGAGAAAATTTGAAAAGTGATGTTGCACTGTTTTGTTTGATTTACCAACACTCATGTATGTTCACAAACACTTAACGGTTAATAATCCACCGTTATTACACATTAAAGTAAGAAATATCACAAATTTTAGAAAATTAAACAAAACTGCAGACATGACGCTTCACTTTCCCGCCAAGAAGTCCCTAGCGAGCATTCATTGTCATGATGTAAAACAATCTCTCTCAAACCAGTTTTGGACGTTTTAGATTTATGACATTAAATAAGGTTGGTTAACAATTTCAAAGTACCATAACTAATTACTGGATTCGCAACTTTGCAGATAATAATGTAGTCACACTTTTCATTATATATCTATAAGGTACACCAATAGCCAATACACATAAAGCAATCACCAAAATAGTACTCAAATAGATTTTCTTGACCACTATTGCCGCGAGCTCTGTATAGGTCGTATTGATAGACTAAGCTTACATCGCCAGACCTCCAGTAAATCATATTAAATATAATATGACATCCTCATTTACAAATTTGACAAATATTTCCCTGTACCATGGTACGCGAGCTTGTGCTCGTCTGCAATCGATATTTGAGAAACCGTTGGGTTTTTGGCGTTGGCTAATGCTGTGATCTGATATTAGCTATTATAGTAGTAGAATAGAAAATAAAGCACTTGTAACATCGTAGCCTAGTACAGGTGGAACAATACTCCACACTCGATCGCACTTGAATCTTGTACAACAAACACTTGATGTTCGGGAGTGAAAAACCGCCTCACCTTATTGAGGATACCCAACTTACGGGACGCAGTTGAACTAACACTCAAGGAAACGATTACCGAAGTAAAGCAAAGTTCACAGCGGTCAGTCCTTGGATGAGTGACCGTTTATTTGTCATATATTATAGCACGCTTCCGTGTAAATCTACATAGAATGTAATTTATAATTTTTTGGCTTTTTATTAAAGCACTTGTCAATGTCATTTCAATTGAAGAGTGCCTCTTTACTAAGGTAAAAGGAAAAATTGGCAAGAAACTTGACAAAGTTCTGTCTCCCGCCAAAACATTTTGATACAGAGATTGGAGTGTTTTATGGCCTATTTTGACACCTTTAGTAAAACTTACCCGGAAATGATTGTTATAGATTTTAAGACCGGGTGGGGCGGTGCTAAGCCCCGCCCCACCATTGCTATGAAATATTATAGTTCGTTGTGAAGAAAAGTGCACAAAATGCAGTAGCCCTAGCCTTAAGTCTAGGCCCAGGGTCTGCTAACTGGTTAAATCAGATTTGGCTGAATTTCAGTTATTACATGGAGACTGGACCAGTGAGTCTTCATACTTACTTCTAGTAAGATTGTAACTTTACCAACTGATAGAAATACATATTTTTCCGTGAGTTTAAAATCTTACGAAAATGTTAACATATAAAGCATTGGAGTACGACCAATTAGATCGCAGTTTGTAAACTTATCTCTAAATGGTCGCGTGCCAAACTCCAACTGAAACACTAACTCTACGGCACGAGTTCGAAGCATTTATTGCACTGACCTATTAGAATTGAGTTAACAATATTATTAGCGAAAGTAATGAACATTTCCCAGACTAGGTATTTAAATCGAACTAAGTATCTGTTACACTTTAAACAGTAATTTCATAATTGAACAAACATGCTGATAAGGCGTAATACCGATAGTAAATTGAACTTTAAACATTTTATTCGTACACAACATTTTCTCAATTTTGAAAATTATAAGATTTTTTAGGCTAAATCGTTCAGTAAGGCTAAGCAATTGTTTTCGTAACTGTAAGTATTTCCATTCCAACTTGTCAATCTTACTTGTCTCGAGTCTTTAGTCTGTCTCTCTTTGGAACATTATCAGACTTTAGTCATTAAATCCCAGCCGCAACATTCTCATTGAGAAAGCACCGTTCCGATTTAGAAGTTTCCCAGGAAATCAGAAGGAATTGGATTTCCTATACCGATTGGTTAACATTCATTCGAACGTTAATGGTATCCTCTAAACGATGCAGGTACTAAATCAGAAAGGAACTTACTTTGCCTAAGATTGTCTGGGCAAGACTTTGTCTCCGATATACAATACTTTCGGATTTCGTTACAAACACTTTAAAGCAAAATTGCCGGTTATATTATATGTTTATATAAATAACTTGAATTAAATCTGTGTGTGCTCTTATTTAATATAGAGACAGTATTACTATTATTTAACTAGCCTTAAAGTGTATTGGTTGTTATCGCTGAATCGCATCCCGGGCCCCTAAGGTCGCAACAGTTATTTCATCTGACTAACGAGTCTGCTAGCGAGCAATCAGGCTAATACTTAAATATGCCGACATAACTACTAGCACTGTTCAGACTCTAAAGTGTATGAGTTAAAGTTAATTTACTTTTTAGGATTTGCATTATCACTAGTATGTATGTTACAAAACATTAAAGAGCCTTCTTGTACTGACGAACGCTATGGCGGGGAGGTCAGTATACCTGATTCCGCTCCTGAGGTCGTGGGTTTGATTCCCACACAGCACAAATCTTTGTGTGCATGAACATAATTGATTTGTTCTGATCAGGGTGTTTCCTATGTATACTAAGGATGTATTTACAAAATTAAAAAGTATATATGTATGTTTATCCGTTCTTTAGTATCCATAACACAAGTTCTTAATGTTTTTGTTCTTGGAACTAAATATTTAGTATTATTCTAAGAAAATTATTACTGTTAGGTAGAATTCACTCTCAAAGTGTATAGGGATCCTACCAAGACCTAAGGAGCCCAAGCTAGCTACCTCACCTGCTAGTGGTGCACCTGCCGATCAACGGACGAGGCTCTGGCGAATATAACAGTGCCCGGAAAGCGGCAATAGGCTCGCCGCCTATTACGTGGGACCAACTATATAATTGACGAAGTGTGGGCGTATAATATGCCTCTGCCTACCCCTTCGGGGAAAAAGGTGTGAATGTATGTATGTATGTAAAAATTAAACAATATATACAAACAAAATATTGAATGAAACAAACATTTTGGTCTTTAAAATGTTAAATTGAAATCCGTTTTTGTTAAACATTTCATTGGGTCAAATGTGGAGCCCTCACAAGCGGTGCCTTTATAAATGACACGCGAGAAGGTATTTTGTTTAAAGAGCTTTGCGAAAAACGAGTCCCGGTCGCGAGCCGGGCTGTTGTTGAATTAGGATCCAGTGTCCTTTACATTAAGCTTACTCGCGCCACTAGCTTCTGTGTGTTTATGTATAATTATTATGCCATGTCACGAAGTATTAATAGTCTGAAATGAACAGTCGGGACTACATACTGTAATTAAAAATAATGTATATTTTGTAAGTATGTTCTAGGAATATAATAAATTTAATTACACCAGCCATTTCTTACTTACCAAAAAATACGGAACTGTTTATTTTATACGTTTAGTTCATGAATTGCTACAATCACTAATGGTTTTGATGGGTAGCACTGGGTGGAAGACTATCTATTCTTATATCATTTAATAGTAGCACTCTATGCTATACTGTGTTCCGGATTTGACGGCACTGTAGTTCGAGAAATTGCTGGACTATTAATAGTGATATATATTATTAGCTTGCCACGGAAGTTTTACACTAATGCGCATTGTGATTTTTCTAGAATTTAACTATAATTGGTATGTCAGTGACCATTAAACTAAAATAATTATAATTTTGTTTAAAAAACTCATAGTAATATTGTTTCTAAATATTTATATTAACGCCATTTAGCAACGCAAAATTTACTTTTATTACTTAGAGTGAGACGCCACATTTTATAGCGCGGTGTCTGATTAAACAAGGTTGGTTTTATTATTTATCTTTGCCCACAGTCAACACAATCATGTAAAAAAGCTTGTACCTCGACAGTTTAACGACTGCTGAATTTGCACACAACAAGCAATAAAGGTTCCTTTGAAGTTGTGTTCTCATAAATTATAACATAGCAGCTTCATAGTCGTGTGAAGGTAGATTATGCCAAAGATATTGTAAAAGAGTATTGTATTTTATTATTATTTGAAAAAGGCTTCTTTTCAATTTTTTAATTCACTTTTTGACCATATCTTTGTTCTAGAACCCTACGCAATAACAAACTATTTGTTTTAGATGCCGATTATTAAGAACTTCTTTGCACTAAATCAAATTATCAGCCGTAAAGTAAAATATTCGCTATAGTAGTGTATACTAGATACTTATATGTAATCGAGTTCTCAATTCCCTAAATTATTTAATCAGCATAAATATCTACGATATCAACCCTTGAAGGATCACGAAAATGAAGCTAACTAAATCTTAAGCAAGCATATATTCAGTATATGTACCAACAAACCCTACAATAAACCCTAGTTTTGACGACCGATATGGTGGCGAGTATACCCGCACTACACTCTGAGGTCGTGGGTTCAATTCCTACACAGAACAAATCTTTGTGTGTATAAATATGAATATTTGTTTTGGTCTGGGTGTTATCCTATATATATTAAGTATGAATTTACAAAAAAAAAGTGTTTATGTAATAGGTTGGGGAAAAAGTCTTTTCGTATTTTTGTATGAAAAGTCAAGACATTTTTTTCAAAGTTTATTTACATTTATTTACAATATATATGTACCGTTTTGTTGAATAACTTTCTGCCATTTCGTGGGCAGAGACATTATCCCATTACTGTAGAAACTTTGGGACTTCTGATCAAAAAAACGGGACAAATAGTTTTGGCAGTCCTCTCTTGAGGTCAACCTTACAGAACCTAAAGAATTCTGCAGAGACCGAAACAGGTGAAAATCTGAAGGCGCAAGGTCAGGGCTATATGGTGGATGCACTAGGACCTCCCAGTCGAACTCTCTTAATTTTTGCTGAGTGGCTAAAGATGTGTGTGGTCTAGCGTTATCGTGATGAAAGACCACACCCTTCCTGTTGATCAATTCCGGCCGTTTTCTCTCGACTGCTTCCTTTAATCTCATCAGTTGCTGGCAGTAAAGATCAGAATCGATGGTTTTGCCGGGCGGTAAAAGCTCATAATAAACAATGCCCTTCCAATCCCACCATACACACAGCATCACCTTATTTCGTGTTAGGCCAGGTTTGGCCACAGTCTGTGAAGCCTGGCCAACTTTCGACCACGACCTTTTTCGCACGTTCTTGTCGTACGTGATCCACTTTTCATCGCCAGTTATCAATCTCTTCAAAAACGGCTCGGTTTCATTACGTCTCAATAATGAATCGCAAATGAGTACACGGTTCATTAAGTTTCTTTGAGTGAGCTCGTGTGGCACCCAAATATCGAGCTTTTTTGTATAACCAGCTTTCTTCAAATGGGTCAAAACTGTTTTGTGGTCAATTCCCAGTTCTTCAGCTACATCGTAACTACTAATATGCCGATCTTGCTCCACTCTTTCAAAAATGGCGTCCATTTTATTCGTAACAGGGCGACCAGAGCGAGGTGCATCTTTAACATCAAAATTTCCGGACTGAAAACGTTTGAACCAAATTTGTGCTACTCTTACTGACACTGCATCAGGTCCATAAACATCACAATTTTTTTTCACTGCTTGAGTTGCATTTTTGCCTTTTTTATAATAAAATTTTAAAATGTATCGAATTTCTTCATTAGATTCACTCATTCTTACGGAGAGAAAAACAAATGAAAAATAGCTGGAAATAACTTTTTTTTATTTTTTTCTTTTCTTTATAATGGAACCTTTTTAATGTTACCAAAACCAGCCAGACACAAATAGTACAGTCAAAAAAAATTTATAATAAGTTTATACCTACGTTATGCGAAAAGACTTTTTCCCCGACCTAATATGTTTATCCGTTATTTAGTATCCATAACACAAGTTCTTAATGATACTTATCTTGGAACTAAAAATTTGGTGTGACAGAAATATTTATTTATATTTAATATTTATTTATATACGATAGATTCAGTATCACAATTTGAGCTGACCCGCAATCAACCTTACTGATACTTCAATTATAGTTCCTACCTACTCAATTACCACTACCCCAGTAAGTGACGTTATGGTGCATTGTCTACCTCTCATAGGACTACATTTAAATAGGTTCCACAAGTCTAACATATTACGTGTAACTAACTTTTTTTAAACAACGTTTCGCCTGCAAAATTTCCGTGTACTTAACAGAAATTCCTTTCATTGAGTTCAATCATTCTTTTTACGAAAAAGTCGGATGTAAAGAAAGGCAATAATCGAACAAATAAACAAACTTTTACATGTTGTAAGGAACTGCCAATATATTTGCTAATATATTTGAAGGCGACTGTCCGCCTTGGTAAGGCTTGGCCATAGCATTTTATGTGTTAAGCAAACCCTGGAGATGAAACTGAGGTGGTTCGTTTATTTCGTGGTGGCCCACTGTTGACGTTCGTAAAAACCGTGACGTTTAATATGACTGCACGACGCTCCACCAAACTGACCGATGTCAAGTCTCGTTCCAAGGTAATTTAAAAGGAGGCGCTACCAACGCGCCGTCATATCACATATCAATACCTGACTAAAGCCTAAGAAAAATCGATGTAGGTTTATTAAGGAAAGTGATTAATTGTTTTGTTGTCACATACACTCCAGAGAGTCTATGGTCAATATGAAAATGATCTGTATGCACAAAGCACACAAGTTGAGACCCCGGCTCTTTTTGCTGGTCAGATATGAGGCACACCGCGTAAGTTTATTTCAAGAGTTGGCTTATACCCCTTATCGTGAACTGTAGTGAGCACGGCAGACATGTCATTCATTTATACACAATACGTATCTTACGCATTGTTTAAACGTGGACTATAATGGTCGCCTTGAGAATAAACATATAAGATAAAATACTTATGCCATGTGGTACTGTCCTAGAATAGTGCCACTCCAACTTTTCTTAAAGGGAGTCGTATGAGTCGACGAAAAGATATACTACTGGGTGATGGGCTGCAGCATCATTCTGCGTACTTACCGACTTGAGCTGCGATCACGATCACTGTGCTATTCTTAGCTGCGGTAAATCCTATCACTCTCTCTGTGCGGGAGGCAGCTCAATTGATAGCATCAGCAATAATTGGGTGTGTCCTGAATGTCGTTGCTCTTCGAAGAAAGGAGGAGACAACAGCCTCACACCTGTGGTCGCCTCGGGAGCTGGGCGGTTTCGAGATAATTCTAATATTACCTTCCGCAAGAAGATATCCTCTGATACTGTTCGAAAAGTACACGTTCCACAGGGGGATACTGAATTGTCTGGTGAAATTAAGAGCTTGACACAAGAGGTGCGGAAATTGCGGGAGCTACTTACAGACGCGGTTTCTCTTATAACTCGGACCATGGCGGCGGATCCTAAACTGATGGAGTATGCTTCCCAAGCACAGGCTCTCAGCAGAACCATCATTAGTAGCAGCAACGCAGCAGGCTCTACAACGCTCGTGCAACCTAAGTCTCAACCACAGCGGGCGCTACAACCTGAACCACAGCGGGAGCTGCAACCTAAATCGCAGCGACAAGGCCAGTCAAAGCCTCTGCTGCAACTAAGTTCTCCCGCTGATGAAGCTGAAACAGTTGTTGTATCGAGTGTTAAGAAATCTAAACAGAACAAGAGAAAGAAAAGGAAGCAGTGCACAAAAACAGTTGGTCAGTCGCAATGTCCTGAGATTCCCATTGATTGTGAGATGCAGAAGTCTGTGGAGCAGAACCCTTCTGATATCGAGGCGCAACCATGGATGGATGTAAAAAGGAAGAACAGAAGGCCACAATCCCTATGCGGGACTGCTGGTCCTGCAATTACAACACTGAAAGCGGTGAAAGCGAGAAGATATTTGCACCTCTGGAATATGGAGTCGAGTGCTGCTGAGATCGCTGATTATCTCAGTCAGCTTTGCTCAAATGGTACTTGTACTGTAGAAGAACTAACCCCAAAAGGTACCTATAAGTCTTATAAAATCGGCGTCCCGGTAGCTGACTATGACAAATGTTACAGCAACGATGTCTGGCCAGTCAACGCGAGAATAAAAGCGTGGATTACCTACAGGATTCCTGTTGGCTCTCGAAGGTTGCCCCAAAACTATCAGCGGTCCTTTCGTAGTCCAACAGCGCCGCAATAAGAAAACCACTATTAAAGCATACTACCAAAATGTACGCGGCCTCAAAACCAAGATGCGAGTGTGGAGAAATGGCTTGGCGTTGCTAGAACAAGATTTAGTGGCGGCCACTGAAACTTTTCTCGACAATACTGTAAATGATGCTGAGCTATTGACTGGAGATTGGACCATGCTAAGACGAGACAGAAGTACACCTTGCGGAGGTGTTCTCCTCGCTGCGCGTGCTCCTATTGCACTCCGCAGAAGAACTGATTTTGAAACTGATACAGGAGAAGACCTATGGGCCAGTTTCTCATGGGGAGGTCGGCCGGTTTATGTATGTGTAGTGTATATTAAACCAAGTGCAAGCGATGAAGAATACATGCTATGGTTTTGTAAGGTAGAAAGTGTAGTCACTATTTTGAATGGGCCCTTAATAGTACTAGGTGATTTAAATATGAGAAGTGCATCCATTAATATCATTACATACTATTGTTACTTTTTATCATTTTGTAGTTTGTCTGAGAGAAATGAAGTGGTGAATACGCATGGAGGAATGTTAGATGTCGTGCTGGTCCAGGAAGGTGATCTCGCGCGCGGCGTCACAGTTACTGCTACGGAAGGAATAGTTCCTCCCGATGCTTATCATCCACCTTTGGATATTGAGGTCATAGTTGAAACGGCTCACCATTCGGACTGCATAGCTGCTAGTAATATTAATCCTTGTAAAGATTGGAATTTTAAGAAATGTGACTACAATCAACTTTTCCATTTACTCTCAACAAACTCTTGGGATGATGTTCTTCAGTCGAAAGATGTAGTCAGTGCATCTAAAAAGTTTTATGATTTAGTTTATTCTATCTTCGATATTTGTATGCCAAAAAAGCATCGGCCGAAATCCATGAGCCGTCGCTACCCTGTTTGGTTCACTCAGGAAATAATCAAAGACACACAGTTAAAACTTAGGCTACATGCTAAATGGAAACGTACGAACTGTAAAGACTCCTATAAGCTGTTCTCAGAACTCAGGCAAAGTTTAAAATCTCGCGTTGCTCTTGCATATGAGTCCTATATTGCTCACATTAAGAATAATATAAAATCCAATCCTCGACTGTTCTGGCGGCATGTGTCGAGTTTACGGTCAAAGGGGGGGTTTGAACCGAGTATTAAATATAGGGGTGTTTCTTATTCTGGCCCAGAAGCTGCAGAGGCATTTGCAAATTTTTTTGCAAGTGTTTTTCTTTCCGAAGTACCGGCACTTGATGCAGAAAAAACAAACCATCTTGATCATTGTTCCAACAGTAATTACATTAACATATTTGCATTTACACGGTCCGATGTAATCTCTGGGATAAATAAATTAAAGTCAAGCAGTTCTATAGGTCCGGATAATATTCCATCTATTATAATAAAGGAGGTTAAGGAGGAGCTCTGCACACCCCTTTGTCATATTTTTAATCTGTCATTAGCAAGTGGTATTTACCCTCCCCAATGGAAGCTTTCTAGGGTAACTCCAATTCAGAAGAGTACTGATAAATGTAATGCTGAAGAATATCGTCCCATTGCAATTCTATCGTGCCCGGGTAAAATATTTGAAAGTATTCTTCATAAACGAATATACGAGCAGGTCGAAAGGTACCTTTGTATGGAACAGCACGGGTTTAGAAACAAACGGTCGGTGAACAGTAACCTCCTTACCTTGGTGAACTATATTGCCAGTTGCCTCGACCGTGGAGGCCAAGTAGATGTCTTATACTTTGACTTCCGGAAGGCCTTTGATAGGGTTAACAATGATATTCTGCTGGAAAAACTATGTGCGATTGGTTTCGCTCCTAGTCTTCTTCATCTCATTGCAGACTATCTTCGCAATCGCCAGCAGTTTGTCAAGCACGGTCTTTATGAGTCTAAGCCCTATCATACGCGTTCTGGAGTGAGTCAAGGGTCAATACTTGGTCCCCTCCTTTTCATTTTAATGATCAATGATTTGCCGTCAGTCGTCCGTTACGCTAGATCGCTTTTATACGCTGATGATCTCAAAATTTTCATGGAAATTAAATCCATTGAGGACTGCTTGTTGCTCCAAAGGGAAATCGACGCCGTTAACGATTGGAGTGTCACTAATAAAATGGAATTTAAATGTGCCAAGTGCTATGGAATGACTTTCGGACGCATGTTTCACCCTTTTGAATTTCAGTACAAATTAGGCCAAAATTTAATAACAAAATCTACAGTCATAAAAGATCTAGGGGTAACATTCGATCGAAAACTAACTTTTCATGACCACATAACCGCTGTCGCAAAGGAGTCGTACCAACGTTTGGGTTTTGTATTGCGAAACTCACGAGACTTTAGGACTGACGGAGTGGTGAAACTGATCTTTAGTGCGCTGGTCCGAACAAAACTTGAAGCCAGTGCAAGTGTGTGGCATCCACATGAAAGCAAATATACACTGCTTTTGGAAAAAGTTCAGAAGGCATTCCTTAGGTTTTTGTATAAACGTAGATACGGTTACTACCCTTATATGTATCCTACCAAGTTTCTCCTTGGCCAATTAGAATACAATTCTTTAGAGGTGAGAAGAGCCTGTGATCAAATCATCACTATAATTAAAATTTTACGTGGTAGAATAGACTCTCCTGATCTTCATGGTGAGCTGTGTCGACTTTATGCACCCGATAATTATTATAGGAGCAGGAAACATAAACTGTTTGCTGGGCCTACCTGCCGAACCGTAGCCCGCTCAAAATCACCCATTCCGCGGACACTCAACGCACTTAATGCCATCCTGGAAGCAGCACCCGACTGTGATTTGTTTGCGGATGGATGGCCTGAGATTTTATCAGTGTGTCTGAGGTATTGTGAGAGAATGGGATAAAAGAAGTTTTTAAGTGTGAGATTTCCTGCCCAGCGTGGTGGTTATGGGTAAATACCCCCAATGTAATGTAACCTAATGGAGCGGCCAATGTTTAGCTGTGGACTTTACAGGGCTGATATGATGATACTGATACAATTCTTTTTTAATGTAAAAGCATTGGCACAGAGTAGTCATATTCGCACGTTTACCACGAAAGTTTAGAAAAAATCTAACATTGACTATGGAATACAGACGGTAGGGATAATCACCATCATCTCAGCTCATTTTCGTCCCCATTACTAAGCATGGGCTATATGGATATGAAGTATAAAAATAACGTACCAATAAAACGTTTAAAATAAGATGATCGTTAAAACAGTATAATACGACATCGAAAACAATCTTATAATAAAGATGTGCACTTACTTAAATGAAAATTGCATTGACGCCGCCTCTCCAGACATGATTGATTATTCTGTCTAATCAATTAGAGTAGTTAGTCGTGTGCGGGGTGTAGTCTTGCGTGGTCGCTTTACTTTCACACTTGAGCATCAACTACAATTAGCTTTCTTGAGGTCAAAAGGTCAGTTGTATTAAACAACAATATTATAAATATGAGAAACGCTAAAGAATCGCTATTGCCAGCCTGACCTGTCAATGCGCACTCGGTCCGAGCCCTGAAACCTGAACTCCTCTTACCTTGATTTAGTGACAAAAGGCTTAATTCCAGTAGTGGAACATTAATATCCTGAACTCTAGCTCTGATATATATGAATGAGATTTTGCGAGGTATTAATGACATAACTAATATTTGAATGAGACTATTTTAAGCTAATTAAATTGTGTTAATAAAAATTAAAGCTACACAGTCAACTGGACCTCTGCATAAAACGAGTTTATGATAATTCCAAGCCATAAACAACATTTGCGCTACGCAAATCGGACACTATCTGTAAATTAGGCGACCGACATAGTATACATTAGCGGTCGCAGCCAATGTTATTAGTAAACGCGGGTGCGAAACTACAATTTAGTAGGTGTGGATTAATTTGTTATTTTATTCGCATTATTTGGTTTGGCGCACGTTACTGAACGTTTTCTAATGACGATATGTACTATAGTTATACAGGTACAGCTTATACGACTCACCACGGAGTGTGATGCTGAGTCAGCGAAGAGACAAGGCGAGTGACAGGCTCACTACGTCACCCTCCTCTCATTACATACCTGTCAGACACACACTTCGAGACATCGCCCGCCGGCAATCGGCACGACGACGCCCACGAACTACATCATCTTCATTCACGGTAAACTCCAAAAAATTAAAGAACCTAAATCTACTTAAAAATCAGCTGACGTATCTAACATTTATTTCGGAGGCTTCTTTATTTCCCTCGTAATTCGAGCAGCGAGTTTTCGGGGTGCTTACTTGGGAGTGGTTCAGTTTATATTCGACGGCAGTCTTCGTACGGCACATTTGCTTCCAATTCAATTCTCTGCTCGGCTCGTTGCAGCAGCGAATGAGCCATTGTACAGATTGTCTCCTTGTCTCCCCGCAGCCCGCGGCACCCCGCGCCCTACGCCTATCCTCCCATAGAATGGGCTCACCTACAAGGGAATGCGTTTAACCTTTATATAACCATTACGCATGTGTAAAATACCTGTTTCATAGCCCATTTTGCGGCGACTTTTCAATATCATTATCATAATTGAAAAATGTAGGAGAATTGTATTCCTTTACACAATATAAGTGATGATGACCTTCATTAGGTCTCAGTGATAGCGTGGTGATTTTATGCTAAATGTCTTCTACTTAATGTACACGATACTTTTTCACAGCCAAGTATGCACTTCAACTATTTGGCAAATAAATAAATATAAATATTTTTCGGACAATTACACCAATTATTTAGTTCCAAGATAAATATCATTAAGAACTTGTGTTATGGATACTAAACAACGGATAAACATACTTAAATACTTTTTTTTTTTTTAAATAAATACTTAATATACATAGGACACCCAGACCAGAACAAATATTCATGTTCATGCACACAAAGATTTGTCCTGTGTGGGAATCGAACCCACGACCTCTGGAGTGAAGTGTAAACATGGTATATTAGAAAAAAAGTAAACGATAGAGAAGACTAATCCACTGTTTCTTTGTATTGTTTTACTTCGGATATCCTCTTGTAATGTTGATCCTGGTGTCTATAGTCTTCACTTCTGAATGTTTTGATTTTGTGATGTCTGTGGTAATCGGTGCCTTCGTGCACTTACAAATGTTGTGATTTCAAACTTGTGTTTAAGAAATTATTAATGACAGGGACAAATCTAAATCACCATCAAAACGTGGTTTTACCCAATTGAAACCGATTTGGGCGGATATTGTAATAGGGAGTGGTCTAGTTTATAAATTAAATGTATTTTTTCTCGCTCCTATATTTTTTGAAGTAGATGCCATTGCAATTGCATTATCCAGTGGTATTCTTGTATGTACTTCTGTACTCTCTTGATGAGGCTGATATCCGAAAGCACGAACGTAAAACAAACCGTCACCGCAGCACTGATTCACTGCACCCTGATCTAAACAACCAGTCGAAGAGCCTTCTAAATTGTGACCTCGCAGGAAAACAGGCTGATTTACACATCGTGCTGTTGCGGCGACATCACCAATGTCCGGTATTCATTAGCTACGTTCTGTTTTCTCTTTTTTACCTTCGACCAAAAAAGAAGGGTGTTATTTTATTCATTCAAGAGATTAATAAAGATGGTGCTGAAAAATAAATTATTAAAGACAGATGAAATTTGATTAATTTAATAAGGTCGTTTGATTATATCTTTAAATACATTCTGATTATCTAGGTATTTGTGATCCGATACATTCAATCAGAATAGATTTATTTTGTTTGTAATTAAAAATTCTAAAGTGTTAATACAGCATATTGCTTCTGCAGTAGATAATAATGTAGTAGTTTAATGATTAGTAGATAAGAATGATGTGAAAGTTTTTAGTCAGGTATTTATTGTAAGCTCAGCTACTCTATCGTATTAGGTTTGGTGCCTGTAAAGATAGTTGTAAGTTTTATGGTTGAATGAATAAGGAAATATAATTTTTTTGTTAATTTAATCTGTGTGCGAATTTTGATGTAAATACGATCAGTATTTCTTTTATGATCAGTAGTCCAATAATTCAATCATATTAATAAAATAAAAATTATAAGTAATAGGAAAGCAGCTATTTTAGTAGACATGTTCGGTAGGCACGAGTCAAGATAAATGGACTACTATGGTGAGGCGTACTTACGACATTTTCTCGCAAATGGAAAGCTTTTACCTTGTAAACGAATTTCTATACTATTCGAAGCGGGTCCGCTCAGCCGAACGGGACGCATCACGCGATACTTTAATGTGTCTCACAAAGATACACTCAGGTATCTACACCCAACGAAATAGTTAAATCTGAACCGAATACCAATGGGAACGGCCAGTTCTCTACAACACAATCTTACTATTATAGAACTGACAAAACTTGATATCCAAATGGAGTGTGTTTGGATGCTGTTAAGTCAGGCCGCCTTTTATGCTTCAATAGGGTGGCGCACAGAATATAGATTAATAAAAAAGTAATTTGTTTGAAATATGGTTTAAAAAAAATACGATCTTCAGTGCTAGGGGTCCGATCCAAAGACAAATGACATTAATACTTTTTTCGTAGCCACCTCAACGTATCGCTTATTATTTAATAGACAGTAAAGATATTCTATCTCCAACATTGTCAAAGCGCTCAGAACAGCCGATGGCGACGATGACAAAAGTGAAGCAGAGTTTATTGATGTCAGTCCTGAATGGGTGACCGTTTATGTGATAATTATATCGAGCTCTTCCGCGCTCGGAGACATACCATCCAAAAACACGTTAGTTTAGGTATATGTGGTAAACGTTAAGCCAAGTTAGATATCCTATTAGGCGGCTTGATATTTTCTAATAGCAGGACACCACACACCAGCCTCTGATAATCTGCGCTGGGCCAAAATGATGGAATATGACCTAATTTACTCTTACCTAGGTTTGTAAAAAGAGGTCCCCGTTCAGTAGGGAGACGTTACCATTATCACTGAGATAATAATGATGAACTTTTTACTCTGGAACTTGTTTACAATCTATTTTAGTTTATATAACTTCAAATTCGGCAATTTAGTTATCACATTATGATGCATATTTTAGCATTATATTATTAACACGTGAAATCAAGAATAAGAATCTCATCATCTGAAAATGAAACAAAGTTTAAATTTTCTGCACATCTACGTCTGAAATAAAATGTTCATCTTCCTAGACAATTTTTGCTTAAGCACTTTTTTATTTTCATGTGTCTGTAACGATTTGACAAGCCTCTGTCTCTGTGCTTCACTTCAGCTTCTCGAACCATAAATTTTTATATTACTTCTCTTATAATATGACATCGAAGTTATCCTTTATAGGGTTCAGTAGCCAAAGTGTGCCTTTGGGTCCTATTACTTCGCCTCTGCCCTCCGACCATATGTCAGTCCGTCAACAATCATGGCAAAAAATAATAGAACAGTTGAAAATTCACGATCACGATATTTTTACATTGCCTTCAAACAAAAAAACAGACTTAATCAGAATTTATTGTTTTGCTTAAATCGTGAATGATAAAGCAGAACCCTTCCTGTGATACATGCGAGTCTCATTTTGCCGGTTTTGATTGCTTATCTTTTTATGAGTGTTATACTCTTCCCAGAGACTTATTTAAGCTTTTTAGATTAACGGAAAGTATCAGTTTCATTCTTGTGCTCTGCCAAAAAGTGATGTCATTTTGTTTAAATAATTTAAATTGTAGTATATGTGTAAGTAGAGGTATCTCTGTAGCCCTGACCAATGGCAGGGCCCTCATGGGCTCGGCAGTTAGCCTTAGTACACATATTTAATTAGACCTTTGGTTGAAAACTTTTTCAAAAAGTAAAGCAAAACGTCTGTATGTGCTTTGCTTTTTTTCAGTAGTTATGGTTGATTTGAGTAGTTATGGCCAATTTCAGAAATTTACAAAAAGGAATTAATGCGCAATACCCACTCGTATTCTCGTAAAGTTGTTTGGCGTACAACAATCCAGCGGAGTTGAGCGCGGAGTGATGTCAGATGGAGCACGCAACGGTGCACATGAAGCCGCGAACAAATTCACACATAGCGACGACGTGATGCGGATGGATGCTGATTTATCGCGGACAAATTTAATTAAAAACAAATTAAAACCGTTGTCAACGCAGACTACCTTCCAGTGATTCAATTAAGCTTGGCTATATTCAGGTACCTAGATACCAGCTCGAATGTGGTTGTCTATTTAGGTACTGTGTCTATTTATGTACTATGCCTACACAACGAAAATTTGGACTTAAGTTAAAATATCGTTATAGTACCTAAATTACAACTTATCGGAAATAAATACATGTGCACTTATTACCTACCAGAGCTACGGGTAGAGCTACGAGCACTTCAGTACCGCAGAGCTACGAACGCTTGTACCTTGCAGCATTGATCACTTCAATGCCCTGCGGCATCGAAGCTCTGCAGCTACACAAATTATTTCATTATTTCACAAATTACGATAACTAGGTAACAAAAATCGTATGGAGAAATTAAAAACAAGAAAATGTAAATAAAAGGCAACGTCCCTTAACACGACGCTACTACGACTCTAGCTGACTAAATGCTGTATTGAGACTGCCCTATTGAAAAGAAAAGCTTTGTGATTAGATTTATTAGATTTAATAAAGAGTCGAATTAGCAAGAAACAGACTTAATACTACTAAATTCTAATATAATGAATAGTTGCTACCTTTCTTTTTATAGCTGCAATGCGATACGTAGGTACCTTACGTGTATAACGAGATTCTCAGATTTTCCCTCGAGACCATCTCGGCAAGGCACACTATTCGCACTGCAATACTGTGCAAAAATAAACGTACTTACTTTCAAATTATTTTTCCTACAGATATAGTGTTTGATATGGTGCACGTACCAGGTGATTTATTATGTCTGCGTTCTTGTACGTACATCTCAAATTCTTTTATTATGAAGTACATATAACTAGCGGGAGAAAAAACTAACCTTGACGATTTTCTTGCCCAGCTTTTACGATCACGCTTCCGCCCGCAGTAAAAGGGTGCGTTAATTTTTAAGTTGACTTTCATAAGCGCTTTAATGAACAAAACTTGAATAAATGGTTTTGAATTTTGATGTAATGAATAGAGGTAATGTCACAATCATACCGTCACTAGGTTGTTGAAATTTTTTTGTAGAATACATAATCATTTTATCTAAGTAAGTAGGTACATAACAAAATCTTAAAAAAATATAATAAAGTAATGCTCTTTTAAAAACTGTAAAGTATCAAGTCGCAAAGAAGTATTAAAGATTTATATTATTTACTAAATATTTGATATGTATGTTTCAAAAAATATTTAGATTAGACATGCGCATTATTTTTGTAAGAAAGGACCAATAGTAATTAGCGACCTCATCGTTAAGTAGCGGAAATAATAAATTAGGCATCAAAACCAAAGCATTAACAAGAAAGTTGGGCAATTAGCAGGAATGGGGCAAAAAGCGGACTTCGGTCAATTGACGAGGAATATCCTTAACTATGTAAGTAAATTAAATATACCTGAGTCATTTCCACACCAGTTATACATTTAAACATAAATATAGGTCAGGGCGGTATTTAGGCAGTTCCCGATATGTCATGGAACTCACCGTAAGATATATGCATCAGCAAGATCTTTAATAGGTGTATATGTATAGGGATCCTACTAAGATCTAAGGAGCCCAAGCCAACCTCACCTGCAAGTGGTGCACCTGCCGATCAACGGACGAGGCTCTGGCGAACATAACAGTGCCCGGTAAGCGGCAATAAGCTCGCCACCTAATACGTGAAACCAATTATATAGTTGGCGAAGTGTGGGTCTAATATGCCTCTGCCATAGCAACTAAAATGGCCCTTGCGCAATCATTGATTCTCCCCATTCTTGATTATGCAGACATCTGCTATCTGGATATGCTTGAGCGGCTTCACAATTTCTGTATCAGATTCGTGTTTGGCATAAAAAAGTATGACCACGTCTCTGAATTTCGTTCCATGCTTGCGTGGCTGCCTATCCACTTCGCCGTAATGCTCACATTCTTTCTCTCTTATACTCTACTCTATTTCACCCTTCAGCACCTAACTATCTCAAAGATAAATTCAGATTTCTGCACTTGAAACATTCTAAGCACTGAAGGTCAGCTGATAACTGAATACGCCGATGCACGTCACTCACTTTTATGATGCTTCTTTCACGGTACAAGCTGTGCGTCTTTGGAATTAACTACCAGTGTATATTCGAAAGGCTAAGTCCATAGAAGTTTTAAAAGTCGGGTCTGGAAACATTGTTTGTCCAGTAGCTATGATTATATTTTTTTAATATTATTTCGGTAATTTTTACATAATTTTAAAATTTTTGTTTTGTATTTTTTTGTTGTAATTTTGCTCTTACTTACTTTTTTAATTATTGTATACCTTTTATACACAATGAATTGTTGATGTCTAATATTTCCACGTCGAAAAGCGACAAAATATGTTGGAATGAGAAACCTGAACAACATGTACATGATAACCATATTCTATGAAATAAATGATTTACCTATTATTATTAAGGCATTTTCATAAATATCTATATACATTTATAATTAATAATTTTTCTTCATTATTTCGTGTTATAATAGTACCTAAATGCTAATTAAGTTATACAGTTTATTTTTATATATTATATCCGCTCATTGTACAATTCATTTGATTGTAGTTTTTCTATTGCTATATTTCTCTTTATGTTAGTGTACAATAAAGTGTTCATTCATTCACACCACATAGTAAGCGGTATCTACGATCTATTACATTTTGTGCTCGATAGAAACCACTTTGTAATATATTCATAGAATGTCCTCATCTCAATCATCTTCCCAGTTGCCACAACTAAGCACAGGCCTCCTTTAGCGTAGAAAAGTGAGAAGGATTCAGATCATTCATACTCCACTAAACGGACCTAATGAAAATGTTTGTCCTGCTTTTTTTTAACCGTAGGCGATAGGTGAATACGGCCCTCGATCAGCCTCTATAGAAAGCTTTGGCGACATCCAGGCTTACGTCCAAAGATTCGCCATTCTTATCCACCGCTTTACCCCTTTTTTCTGGGGACATGTTGTATATTCGCTTCCTTCCAAGATACCGGCTATTTTCCGGCATAATACCGGTATCATCAGACTTCCTAAATAATCGTGTCAACACAGCACACAACTCAGCCGCGCATTTGAGCAGCACAATCGCCGGAACACCGTCCGGAACGCAAGCCTTCCGCACGTCGAGCAAACGCTGCACGGCACGTACATCACACTGCCTGGTACGAATATCAGACATGGTGGACTCTCTGCAACAAAAGCCGCTCCTCTGGCCCCGATAGTGCGACTCTGTTCCCGATAGCGACCTGCGCCGAGCACAGATCACATGGCGGGCGTACACAACCACACGGTGGTCGGTGACCAGGCAAGTAGGGCTCTATCATCAATCGAACTATTTTTAATAAAGCTATTGTAGATATTTCACGGATTTTATTATGAAATAAAATGATCAATTTTATTAGCACTGAAATTCAAACCGTTTCTGACAAATCTAAAAATATTAAAATTATGTTCATCATCATCATTAACATCTCAGCCTTTTAACGTCACAATGTGAGCACAGGCCTCCTCTCACAAAACAAGGTGAAAGGGTATTGGTTAATTCTCCACCAGTGCGGATTGATGGAAGCGGGTGTGTGGCGTTCTGCTGTTAGATTTTTTAAGCCGCCCACTTAGGCCTCTAACATGGCCTAACGACTACCAAATATAGTGATAGCCGGGACAACAGCTTAACGTGTTTTCCCAAGCACTAATAAACGCCAACCAAACTTTTCTCCGGTGATCGTTTTCGACCACTTGGCACCGCGGAGTTAAGAGTGCTTCCCAATTATGTTAATGCTACCTTATTGGCTTCATGCTGATTGCTTTATGCAATACCCAAATTCTGAATTGCCTCCTAAACCCAGCCCACCTGTACAACGTGTTCTTGTTCCTTTTTAGTAATAAATGATTACTATATTCCGTCCGTATTACTCGCCCGCAGGTCATAACATTCAACTATAAACCAATGCTGCTATCTATAATATTGCAAGAAAAAAACTATTCCTGGCAACTCATATTTGTATATAGACACCCTTTTGTTCTGATAGAAAATCATCAAATGACCGTCTTCCGCTGTGGGTGAAACGGAAGGGTGTGTCAGACTTTTACTGACTAAAAACCATCCATGTTCCTTCTTGAGCCTGTAACACCAAGGCCGCGTTAACCCTTTCGAACAGTCCCGCAACTACACCCTGCAGATGACATTATAAAACTTTGTTTCCAGGTTCTGATTTTAATATGGCTTTAAAACGATCATAAATCACAGTGTATGTGGTTAGCAATAAATACAACCTAATCTGTTGATACGCCCAATTTGCATTCAGACTACGAGCTTTTCTGATTCTCCTTTTGGGTCTGAAATCGAAAGAATACTGGATCTCATACTTGACATATCACACCACGTTATGATTGCATCAGACAATATGATAGTTATCACCCACAGAAAGTTTTACCCGCAACCAAAGTCAAGACGGCATCTTTATTATATACCTTCAGCGCTGGAACTGCTACACCCAGAAGACGGTTTACTAATCTATATTAATATTATGAAGAAGGAAACGATTTGTATTGGTAAATATATTTTTCAAATAAACTCAAAAGTTACTGCACGGATTTCGATAACTCTTTCTCCATTAGAATGCTACATTGAGTAACACTAAAAAAATACGGATCTCTATTAAACAATGTCATATCATAACCCCAGATGTAAAATAGCTACCGAAAAGAAGTGAAGGCATACCACTATATAGGAGAGGCGATAATTCAAATTTACACAATTTTTCTTCTTAATTGTCCTGTATTTTTTACATTACATAACTAGCTTACATTTCCAACATTTCATACACATTTATAAAGTCTTTTTACAAGTTTAGCACCAGCTTACCCATTATCTTATCATGTACTTGGTAAATTTAACAAACAACAACTATGAAAGAAACTTGTACATTACTTATATTTGTATAAACTTACAGAGTATTTCAAATAAGCGAGAATCTAGCGAACGCCTAAAGTCACTTCGCGTGCAGAGTTCATATACATATACCGTCAATGGTCAGCACTAGCCAAATCGTACTGGATCTGAGTGGTGGTATGACCTAAAATCCCTCTTACCCCGGTTTGTGAGAGGCGCCCCGTGCTCACTGGTGAAACGTCAATGGGCTGAGATGATAAAAGAACTATAATATTTTAACAAATATTTTATGCTGATCAGATGGTATAACGGCCAAACGCCTAATTTTACTATATAGATACATTGGTATACCATATTCGGGATCACATAAAGTACTTTGTATACAAATACATAATATCTTTATTTGTTCAAATATTATGCGCGATAGCAATAAAATTTATGATTTCGATATAACACAATAAAATAAAATGGCACATAAGTAGATATTTCTTATTGGAACATTATAGGAACCCTGTGTTAATAATAATCCTAGGAAAACTGGGGTATTTGTGCGCTGTTATAATAACTTAATAATATAAAAAGTATTACAATATACCTACTTAATGTACTTTGATTCATAAACTTCAGGTCAATCAATTTGCCATCTTCAACCTACTTATTATTATGTAACGCAGGATCTATTTCGAAAGCAAATATACTTTGATATTTTATAACCACTATTGAACAGTTAGTACTTTTTTTTATTAATTTGACAATATAAAACGATTATTTGATAAATAAAACAGTTGTCGTGAGGTGCATACCCACATAAAAGACAATTTATAAAAACAATTGAAATGTAGTAAGCGTATGTATTTACATATAACTATAAGAATATTAATATAAAAATACGCTTAAAAATAGATTTAATAATCGCATAAGCATATATAACTTAAATCACTTAACCTGATTAGTGCCTTGCACAAGTGACAAATGTTAGTTTTGCTGTTCTACCTCCATATCTTAATCAATATGTAGTTAAATAACGGTGAAAATCAATGCAAAATTTCAAGCTGATTTGGCTTATTAAGAGTTCAACCAATAGCACCCTGCCGTGCCCATAGCCAAGCCAATGGTAAAATAAAATGTCATTTTAAAAGACATTCGGTTAATCGCGTTTTTTTTTTCTTATAAATAATGCCTTCGTGCGTTAACCCATGTATATAAATCATAGTAAATGCGAATGCGTGATAATAAAGATGATAAATGGTAAATAAGATGTCCCTCCCTAAACCCCTTGAGTCCTCAGTAAAGATGTGGGACTATTATACTGAGATCTCACATGGACTTCTTGAGGGAATTTGAAAAGTGATGTTGCACTATTTTGTTTTATTTACCAACACTCATGTACATTCACAAACACGTAACGGTTAATAATCCACCGTTATTACCCATTATGTTCGAGATTTCACAAATTTTGGAACAAAACTGCAGACATGACGCTTCACTTTCCCGCCAAGCTGTGTCGCGAATGTCGCTTATATAAGTCAAGAGGTTTAAAGAATAACAATATGAATATGGAAAATACGCAGCGTAACATTTGTACGCGTAACATGTGTACTCATATCGGATTTGATTAGCCACGGATGTTAGAATAAACTGTCAGCAACAAAAAGCAAGTAAGAAAATTTTTTTATTACATTTTTTAACAGTTACCTAATTAATTGTAACGATTTTATAATGGTATAAAGTAAATAATTACAACTTCTGCCACGTAACTATATAATAGGGGTTCGGACTATAATCAGGTCTAAATCTAAAATGTATTTACATAAAAGTTATAACAACATTATACGATTGACTTTTGTGCGAAAATTATGATTTATATTTTTTAATTAAGAATTTTTGGTAACTGCAATATTTATAACCTGTGACGTCCGTTGGGTAACCTATGTCAACAATATCGCATGTGATATATATTTCCACATTTTTGTATAGATATATGTACTATTAAAATTACTTACAACTAACTTATTCTAAATATAAGTTATAAACCGACAAGTGGTTTGTCTCTGGTTTTTTTACAAATAAAACCAGGGTTTTCGAAAGCCGTCCATGGAAATCTTTCCAGAGTAGATATTATTATAATGCATAGCAAGTTTTTCTCGGTCATTCAGAGTTTTGTGACGCAGAATCAAGAAATGCGAAAGCATCTGTGTAAGTTACAACTATTAATTATTTACCCAAAGTATACACCTACTGAAAAAATAACTAAAATATTAATATCAAAACCTAAAAGTTGAAAATGTCGGCCAATGCTCCGTCTTTTTTGATATCGTTTAAGTAAAAATATATATATTTTACTTTTAAAGTTTTACAAATCAGCAAGACTGTCAGATAATTTATTCGGAGTGGTACACACCAAAGATGTTTTTTTCATTCCATATCAACAAATAAACCATATAATCGACGAAACAAAACTTCCAGCGAACATAATCTTAGATGTTTACCCACAGATGACGTCACGCACTTTCAGATGATTCAACGTGCTGATTGGGCGGCATTTTTATACAAATATTGTTGAAACATAATTTTGAGTATATAGAAATCTCAATTTTGAAAAAAAATTTTTTGGGTATAAATATCCATGAAGATTAATTTATAACACTTTTTGAGAATTTATCCGATCCCCTATTGTGAAAGTAAAAATACCCATCTTTTATCGTGACTACGAACATGCAATTGTGTCAAAAAGTTGTACATTATCCAATAACAAATAATTAGGATCTGTTGGAAGAAATTACTTAATTTTAATGATATCTAAATATATTTTAGTTGAGTGTGTTTGAAAATAACTTTATTCAAAGTGCGGATTAACAAATTATTTCATGTACAGACTTATTCATATTACAGATAGACGCATACGTAGTAAAGATATACGCATCGCATACAAACCACACATTTTTTATAAATGTTTCTATAGTTGGAAAAGTGACAGTTTAAAACGCACACAGTTGATTTTCAGAATTTCAATTGACACACATACCATAAAGCATAAAAACATATGGCATAATATTTTTTGGCATAATCATTTTAACGTAGAATTGTTAAGCAGCATAATATTAAAAACCATAATTAACATTATAGATTAGGTTTGATAATTAAGACTTTCAAATGTTTTGGTAAAAATTAATTAAGCCTAATGTTACTTACTTTTATCAAAATTATGCCATATTGTATATAAGTATGTCATATTTCAACATTATAATATAATGCCTTATAAAGTTATGCTATAAAGACTTGTGCCAAGTACCGATTATGGCAATTAACATTATGAAAATTTTAGTATATTACGAAAAATTTTATGCATTTCAATAGGTAACCAGTTGGCAGACATCACATGTGGCTGTATTAAAAGTTCTTCTAGTCGTACTCTTAACGTAACCGCCCGAAGTTTGCAGCGCTGCTAATAGTGGTTTTTTTTTTGCCACAAAGTGAAACTCAAGCATACGGCCTACCTGAAGGCAAATGGTCCCTACATCAAGTGGACGCTTACAATTTGTTAATTACATTTAAAAAAGGATAAAACTAGTGCGGTCTATGCCGGCCCATACGAGACGAACTGGGTGCGATCAGCTGCAGCCATTGCGGTTGTATGGCGGAAGTGGTGACAAGGTAGGGTCGTTTAGTGTGCAGTAGCTCCCCATACAGGATGAGTGGGGGAGCGGGGCGGGTCGCGAATAGCGCCCCTCCCGGCATCAGGCCCGCCACGATCCCACCGGCAGTAAGATACCGTCCCCCCGGACCCGTACCGTTGCCTCGCAACCACGCGCAGTTTGTGAACAATCCGCTTACCAGACATTTCAGCACCTAAAATTAATTTAGACTTTTAAAAAGATCAGCATGAAATTACTGGGAAACACTGGTATGCTCAAGTCAGGCTAAACAGATAAATGGTACTTAATATACAAATACATAGGAATCACCCAGACCAAAAAAAATATTCATATTCTTGCACAGAGATTTGTCCTGTGGTGAGAGCCGAACCCACTACCTTAAAATGGAACACGGGTATACTGACCTTATCATACTGATCGTCTGAAGCCAGACACCATAAAAAATTATAAAACCTTACACGGCTGGGTTCTATTGGTACATTTAACATATCGTTGAATTTAGCGTTCATGTGTATAGAATTTAGATACAATAAACCGCAGAGGCAAGAACAACGAACACTAGGTATAATACAATTGAACTTATAAAATGGTTAAATACCTGATCATGAGCAGATCCACAACTTGAAACTGTTAAATTAAGCCTTTGACATATAGACAGTAATTGTTGTCGAATATCACATGCATATGATAAATTCTTGTGATGAAGATAATTCTCTTTACACCATTGCTGAAACGCAAATAATTATTTCAATAATAACTTTAAAAATGAGGAATTTAAAAATATCCATATAAGACATATATTATTTAACGAACCTTTTTCAATGGAGCTTTACAAAATGCTTTGAATACATTCAATAAAGTTATATGATCACCCAAAGGCGATACAAATTTTTGCTTCACTTTTAGAGCCTCTTCTCTTTTATGCATAGGTGTGTGAAATACATTTTCACTAGACAGTACGGCCACTAAGCTTAATGCCTGCAAATAAATTATTACACATATTACAGTTATACTTGGTTTATCAAAAACTAAAAACAAAGTGTAGCTCGTCGCCATTTTGTTTCCCAAGCCAGTCTCTATTTTTAATTAGATTCTAGACCAAAACCCGCGAACTTCAGGGTTTTGGTCTGGAATGTTATAAAAAATAGGTTTGGATAGCTACCGCCCGTGGCTTCGTCCGCGTCAACTGCAGTTAACTGCGTCCCTTTATTGCTTGTCAGTGTGGAATTAATTAAATGACATAATTATTTATCAAATATACTAATATCACTGCCTTACGCCGGTCGCATTCATTGGCCTAATAAGTGATCTTTATACGTCTTTCCATTAGGCCTGTATGAATGTCGATATTTTATATACAACATTGCAAAATAAAAAGAGGTAAAAAATATTAGTTTAAAATAAACATAATAATTAATCTAGTTAAATCTTAATTTATTTAAACTATAAAACAGTGGAACACTGTTACGGTATGTCTAGACACGAAGAAGACTGGCTTCCTGTTCTTCCCCAAATAATGGTTAATAACGGAGTTGCTTCTTCTACAAATGGAGTTCGATGGTTCTGCTCCTGTTAATCGATAGCAAGAGAGCTAAAGTCTTAAAGGCTCTTCTTATTCCAGAATTCAGTATTTTGAAGGTAACGTGTAGGCTATATGTACCAAACAAGGTATGAAGGTAACATGTAGGCTGTATGTACCAAACAAGGTATGAAGGTAACATGTAGGCTATATGTACCAAACAAGGTATGAAGAAAACATGTAGGTTATATGTACCAAACAAGGTATGTTGGTAACAGTGTTAGATAGTTTCCGTCCCTTTATTGCTTGTCGTAATAACTTTCACACAGATAACTTTAGCACAACAATTAAATGACACAATTATTACAATACAATAGCAATCCTGACATTTTGTTTCTATGGGAAAATTGTTACAACATTAAGCTTAAATATCGCGATTATTTATTTGCTTGTAAGTAAATAAACTGCTACTGTTCCAGATCTGCACAACCTAACCTGATGTGAGTTGGAGGATATCCCTTTAAGCTTATAACAAGAAACTTAAATATCTACTCTGAATAAAACAGCTTCGGTCTAATAAAACACAACAATGTAATATAAACATGGCAGACGCTTAGCTCAAATTATGGTGTGGAAATTTATCGCTAGCGTTGCTAGCCTATTAAATATGCGATAATCACTTACCTCATCTAAACATCCATATTCCGGAGCACTTAAAATAACTTTAGAATATTTTGGATCTATAGGAAACTGGGACATCTTTTTTCCTAGTGGTGTCAACTTCGGATTTTCTTCATTATCAATAGCACCTAAAATAATATTTTTGTAATATAACAGAACCATTCATATTAACGACTGGCTGTCAATCTGTCACATATTGGATACACTTATGAATACCCAAAAACTATAGATGTGCCAACTCGGAATTAACTCGACTTGAAAATCAGGTAATACGAATTGAATGCAAGTTACACTACTCGAGTTAGCACGAACAAAATGAAAGTATAATTTATTGCAAATTACTGTTTTTACATATATGTTCTTTTATCCAACTATCTGCTGCAACAATTAGGTACTATTGCAAAACTCCATTGTAGGTTTAAAAAAAAGGAATAAATGGTTTACATATGGCGAATATATTAAAGAGCGCCATTGAACGAATAACGCATTCATTCTTTCGTTTGATTTGTTAATTTACCACCAGCCCAAACTCAAGTTAGAAAAAATTTACCCGAGTCAACTCGGATTAGTAAGTGGAGTTTGATATAAAATATCTTAAAATAACCTTACCTAGGTATTGTTGAAAACTTACCCAATTCTTTCATCAAAACAAGGGAGGCCTCTATAGAATCTGCAGGAGGGGAATCAATCAAGGGGAATGTGGATGGTTCCATTCCAGCTGCAATAAGCAATAATAACGTTGGGGCTAATGGACATCTGAAAACGAAAAATAACATACGGTGTATTTACTGTATGTATAGCGTATATCTTACGCACAGGAAAGCACTCCGTCTCTGTGGCCTTAAAACTATATTTTACATACATTAAATCTTACATAAAGTAGGTACATATTACAGAGATATGTATAAAGGCAAACCACGACAAAGTTACTATTTTTCCCATGACTAAAGTCTTTAGGTTTTTTAACAAAGTTCATAATGAATAGTCTCTTTGAGTTCGCGTGGAAAGCCTCGTTCATCTGAACACTTTGAAAAGGTAACCGCAATCCTCAGATAGGTCACCTGGCAGCTTGCGACTCTACTGCTTAATCACAAGAGAGTTGGACAGGATTTGTATGACGCCATGTAACTATTAAGACAGGGAATGAAAGAAGATGCATGCAACCTTAAGCCTCCTTAAGTTCATGTAAAAACCGCTCAGTAGTTTGTGAGTTTTTCGCGTTTTATAATATTTAGAGATAAGTATGTTACAGGGTGGAGAGAAAAAGAACAACCAATATGGAGATGGACCGAGTATGTGAAGAATTATGATCGAGAAGCTGGTGGATGACATGGAGACGAATGACTGAGGCGAATAGAAGGTGAAGCCAAGCTGGGGCAGCTAAACTCCCAGATAAACTGAGGTCGTGAGGATGATTAACGCTATGTGCATATTGTAAAGACCAATAAAGATATTGCGCTCATAGCTCCGCAGTGCTAGGTGGTCAGGAACGATCACCGGAGTAAAGCAGAGTTCACAAAGTTAGTGCTTGGATTGTGACCGTTTGCGTGGCATTTAATATCGAGCGCTTCCGTGTTTCGGAAGCACGTTTAGATGTTGGTCCCGGTTATTACGTTATGTGGAAGTATGAAGAAGAAGGAAAAAAGGTCCGCGTGTTAGAGTATGACCTTCTTATCTTGGTTTGTGTGAGAAGGCTCGTTTTCAGTAGTGGGATGATAATGGGCTTAAATGATGATAATAAAGATATTGAGTATTGAGCTTACCGGATGATCTCTGGTACGTTGTGCGGCGGGCGCGCGCGGAAATCGTCGGCGGTGTATAGCCGGTAGGCGGCGCCCGGCGCGGTGCGGCCCGCGCGGCCCGCTCGCTGCCAGCACGCCGCGGCTGCGCACCGGCACACACGCAATCGCTCCGCTCCCGAACCAGGGCACCACGTCCTGGCAACATACTCCAACTAATCATTTCCGTACCCAGTGATAGCGGCGCGACACCTCCAAATAACTCCACCACCCTTTACAACAAGTCTTGTCTGATATGGTATATGATATATAAGTATGGAGTATGCTACTCCAGCTAATCATTTCCGTGTCAAAAGGTAGGTAACAATGTCATGCCTGATAAAATACTCCAACAACATATACATACATTTTTTTTTGTTATATACGAGACACAGAACATTACAACTAACAAATAAATATAAAGTACGTAAACAAGAATTATGTAAGTATAATAATATGCATCTGCCTACCCCTTGGGCAAACAGCCGTATGTATGTAATAATTAAAATAATAAATATGTAAGTATTCTATCCCAGGCCGGTACCAATTATTTCCGTGTCGAGTATTTGCGGCACCTTCAAATAATTCTACTAGTTTACACCATGTTTTGCCTGATATTAAATTATAACCTTTAAAGAACTAACATTCTATAACCCCTTGGCTTGTCGCGATGGTGTCGTAGAAGTCATTGGAATCTTATCAAGTGTTTATGTGGCCTAGTCACCTTTTTTTTTTGTTTTACGTCGGTAACAAAATGCATTTACGCACTGCCTTCCGGCCAAAGGGGGACCGAAAGGGAGTGTGGGACTCACCACCGGCAGACACGACCGCCGGCAGCAATACCCACTAAAAATCTTCCGACGACGCCCGCCGCTTGTTGAGAAAGAGGCGGAGGCCAGTACCTGGGTTGCAGCTTCTGACACCCCGCCTGCAGCCAACGTCCCCCGGACCAAAACCGGGAGGACCTCCTCAGAGAGGCGCAGTGGACGCGCCCCTCCTACCTCCCCCTGCGACCATAGCGTGTGTGGCCGACTTCCCGGAGGGTCCATGGTTAGACAGCAGGGGCCCCCAGCCCCCGCTGCCTAGACCCTCCTGGCGCTGCTGAGCGGGCCCTCCTGGCCTACCCGCAGCGCCCTCCGTAGGTCCCTCTTAGTTTCCCCCCCGGAAGTCAGTACTAAGGGCACCCAGAGTCGTCGGTCTCTGGGTGTTACCTTTTCCCTAGCGCCTCCTGCGCCCTACCGGGAGGTACTCAGCCCCCCCACCACGACAAGGTGGAGACCAGTCGGGGGGGATGTGGCCTAGTCACCTAACCACTCTACCAATTCACACTTGGTCAGTGTGGTGGAGTATGTGTATTCCTTGACTTGGTTAGTTAGAGGAGGCCTGTAGTAAGAAGCGGGGCTTGAATGCGATGAAATGACATTCGATGATTGGGGCGAGTCGCAGTTGGCAGGCTACACCTGACCAGTGGGAATTGTTTTGAGAGTCTTCTCTACAGGCCAATGACCTTAAATCAGTTGCTAACCTTAGATGCGGAAATGTATGTACAGATATTAAACATAATCAACGTAAAACGTTTTCAGTGTCGGCCATGTTCTGACTAACTATTCAAAACAACAAGATGACAGGATGATTGACGGTAACCATACCGTAAATCATTCTGTCAGCCTTATTATTGGCCTCCCCAATAGGTTACATTATATTGGGGGTTTTTGCCCATAATCACCACGCTGGGCAGGCAGGTTGGTCATCGCCGTTCAAACCAGTACGTAGAATGACGTAGTGTGAATGTAGGATTTCTCTTCATCGACTCTTACCCTCTGCGTCGACTTTGAGATGAGAAGGGGTGGCACTAGTCTAGGCCGGCACCACACGTCACAAGGTATCGTTAATGTTTTTAGATAATGCTAACTTTCTTACCTTTCTTTCACTACACCCGTGTCAATTACACATTTTATTCGAGGGATAGTGACAGATGCTTCGGCTATATTAGTCGCCAGTACTATCTTGCGCGTGTTAGTCGGGGTTTCCTTCCAAACTTGCAGCTGTTTTGATGCTGGCAGCCCAGCGTATAGTGGACATACTACTATAGGTGGTCCGACAGCCTCCTAGAAATAATTTAAGTCAATTTAATTCACTACATAATGTAATTTTCCTTAATTGTGTATGATTGTATGTGGAGGACATTAAATGATTCATCATCATCATCTCAGCCATCTGACGTCCACTGCTGAACAAAGGCATCCCCAATAGATTTCCACATTGAGCCATCCTGAGTCGCCTGCATCCATCGGCTTTCCGCCGCCTTGACGAGATCATCGGTCCATCGCGTGGGAAAATGATTATTATTATATTTTTAATAATTTGAAATTTTCGTATTAAACGCAACACAGTTTGGTATTATTTGTTTTTTCATTAATTATTTTAAATTGGATGACAAATTTATTTGAGTTCTACACTTAAACATGCTGAGATTAAAGGGAAATTCCTAATTCTACAAAAGACGTAGTAACTAGAAACTACAAGCCTACTGCAGGCAATAGAGTTTAAGCTTAAATCTTGATTGTGTAATGTTTAATTTATGGCGCCATTTACGCTATATATATTTTTTTTTTATGTTTAATAAAATACTATGTATAAGACATAGAAATATAACAATATAAAGCATATTACAACACGTGAAACTATATGTAAAAGAACCTGTGTAAAAAAAATGTATTTATAAGAACAATAAGGAGCACTATTGTTCTTATAAATAATATAATGTAATTACTACTACATTTGAAAGAGTTTATGTTGGCATATCACCTACTGCAGTAAATCATATGTATTTTGTTGTTATTAAATTAATCAAATGAAATGAAACTACATAGTATAAAACAAAGTCGATTTTCTCGGTATGCGCCTATGTATGTTCAGATCTTTAAAACTACGCAACGGATTCTAATGCGCTTTTTTAATAGATAGTGATTCTAGATGAAGGTTTATAAAAGTAGGTCACCCGGACGAAGTCGCGGATGGCCGCTAGTATAAAATATATGGATAACATAAAACTTAGAATACATACCTTTGCGACCTGTTTGATGTTGTACATAACTGTTTCAATTTCTTCTTGGCCAGTTAAAAAAACTAGAAAGTCATGGCTGAAATAATTAATAGTATATATATAATTACACCATCTTTATGTGTTTATGTTTGGTAATGTATACCAAAAATTGTTAATTAACAAGCATAATGAAAATTTATTTTAATTAAGTAATACAAAAATAAAACATAGGTTTTATATGGAACACATCCACACTAAAAAAACAGCATATTTTATGTAGAAATCAAACCTATGATATGTAGAATGGAGAGCAGATGCAAAGCTTTCTCTCCAAATCCATCATCATAGAATAAATGTAAAGTGTAAAAAATAAGTCTGTACAATACAAACATAGATATGGTAACATATACACTTGCGAGCAAAAGTATGGAATCACTTGCTTGAATTTGATTCCACGCGATCTTGAGTACTTAATAACTAAATAATAATAATAAAAATGATACCATTTTAAAGGTTAAAATGTAGTCTTTAAATTGATATCAAATTCATTCAAATGGCTCCATTGTTTCTGGAGCTATCCTGGATTAAGTGAAGGAGGTAGGAAAAGGCAAGGATAACGGAAAAATTATGAATGAAAAAAACAACAAAAATTAATTAATAAAAACTTTATTTCGCCTAAAAACTTAATGTCAATACTTAGTGTTCCCCCCCCCCTCGCCCTAAGGAGAGCTCGGAGACGGTTCTTCATGGACCTGATGAGCTTCCGTATGGTATCTTGTGAGATACCTTCCCACTCTTCAATCAAAGCCGTTTTGAGCTCATATGTGTTTGAAGGAGTAGGATTTCTGGATCGAACCCTCCTCTTTAGTTCATCCCACACGTGCTCTATTGGATTCATGTCCGGGCTAAGCGCTGGCCAGTCCAATGTGGCGATGCCGACTTCCTCTAGGTATTCGGTTGTGGCACGGGAAGTGTGACAACGAGCGTTATCGTGCATGAGGACGAAGTCATCACCGATATATCCCGCATAGGGAACGACATGTTCCAGCAGAATATCGGAAATGTATCGGTCAGAAGTTAGACCGCCTCCTCGTCCCCCGCCAGGCACGAAAACAAGCTCCGGTTTACCGTCGAAAGAAATGCCGGCCCACATCATTAAAGAACCGCCTCCATAAGCCACTGTCTCAGCGAAACAGCACTGCACAAAGCGCTCCCCAGGCCTCCTGTAGACCCGACCTCTTCGATCGTTGCCGTGTAAACACATTCTGGTCTCGTCCGAGAACAGTACACGGCTCCATTCCTCAACGTCCCAATCAAGGTGGGAACGAGTGAATCGAAGGCGGGATTGTCGATGAGCTGCCGTCAGTTTCGGGCCTGTGGCAGGCCTTCTTGGGGTTAAATTAGCTTGCTTGAGTCTTCGACGAACTGTCCACTCGCTAACAGCGACCCCGCGAACATTTCGGAGCCCCTGCTGGACGTCAACACCAGTCAAATGCCGATTTCGGAGAGAAGTTGACACGATAAAACGGTCATCCCTCTCCGATGTGCACCGGCGTCGTCCAGATCTTGGTCTCGGCACAAAGCCACCAGTCTCCAGAAAGCGTTTGTACACTTTCGAAACACAAGACTGACTTATGTGGAGCTGACGTCCGACAGCTCGCTGGCTAAGCCCTTCTTGCAATAGGGCGACGATTTGGGCTGCTTCTGTAGGTGTTGTATCCATTGTCTTCGAAGTTCAAGGGTCCAAAGTTGCGGAGATGTGTACCGGTCAACGTGTGAAAGATGACTGATAAAAACTAACCTTTCATCTACGTGTTCCCCTGTTGGGGGAACACGGCGCGGAATCGGGGCTGGGCCCCCTGGCCGCGGTGTCGTTCTGCGTCCGTAACTACGGACGCGGCGTTGGGGTGGCTGTGTAGCCAGTGTTAAGTCCGGTGTCATATCCGGTGGGGCGCCGCGATCCAGCCCTGGGCGATCAGCGCCCTGGGGCGATCAGCGGCGCGGGAGTCTTGTCCAGTAGGCTTCGTCAGTCCTGGGTATCCTGAGGGATGAGGCTGCGGGCGTAGGCCCTGGCCTCCGGTGGACGCGCATGAAGCGGCGCCAGGCCTCGGATGTGTTCGTGGCCTGACGCGTCCGCACGCGCGAACATCGGTCCCGCCAGTCGACCCACGAAGGCTTCTACACTCTCAAGCCTCAAATCCCTTGCGATCGTAGCGTTCCTCACGTAGCGAGGGGCCTTGACGATCTGGCGTAGGGTTTGGTTCTGAAAGACCTCCATCTTCTTCCTTGCCTGCTTTCCTGTAAGCGCGTACCAGGCTGGGGCTGCGTAGGTGAGGATGGGGCGGAGGTACATCTTGTACACTCCGAGTTTCACTCGTAGTGGTAGCGACGCGCCCAGCACTGGACGGAGCAGGTGCCGCGCCGTCTTGGCTTTGGCGACTGTCGACGCTACGTGGGAATTCATGTTGAGCTTACGATCGATCGTGATACCCAGGTACTTGACATGTGGATGCCACGCGATCTCTTGCCCATGCAGGCGGAGTGGTGGTGGGAGCAGTATCGTGTAGGGGACGACTATGGCCTGGGTCTTCTTGACGTTGACCGATAGCCGCCACCTGTCTAGCCATTCTGGCAGAAGCTCCATCGTTTCCTGAATTCTTCTCGCCGCCAGGTGTCTCCTGTACGACGAAGTATAGTAGGCGGCGTCATCGGCGAATAGTGCCAGGTGGACTCTCTCAGAGGTGGGCATGTCATCCGTATACTTCGCGTACAGGGACGGCGAGAGGCAGCTCCCCTGTGGGACTCCGGCTCTCACTCTCTTCTCCGAGGAGATGGCATCCTCCACCACCACTCTGATGCTTCGATCCTCCAAAAATGAAGCAATCACCTGCGTGATGCGTCTGGGTGCGCTGGACTGCGAGATCTTGTGCAGCAGACCTTCGTGCCAAACACGATCAAAAGCTTTCTCCATGTCCAAGAGTACTGCAGCAGTGTACTCCTTCTTGTTCGTGGCCACCGTGAAGTGGTGCAGTACTCTCGTTAGCTGTAGTGTGGTTGAGTGTTCGGCACGGAAACCGAACTGCTCTTGACGCGGTTCGATGTGCGGGATCAGGTGTCCGAGCAGGAGCCTCTCGAACAGTTTCGACATATTAGGCAGTAGCGTTATAGGACGGTAACTAGCAGGGTCCTGTATGTTCTTCCCAGGCTTCGGGAGCATGATCACCCTCCCTGACTTCCATAAGCCTGGGAAGTGGCCCGTCCGCATAATTCCATTGAAGAGGCGTGTAAGGGCGGCTACGGTTCTCGGCGGTAGGTGCCTCAATGCAACGTTGGTGATGCCGTCGTAGCCTGGGGCCTTCCTGGGCTTCGTCTTCGCAATCTGTCTCTGCACCTGGCCGGGGGAGAAGACAATTGGGTCCTCCTCGATTGCCGTAGGTGCAGAGAGGAATCTTACGAGCTCTTCGTTCACCATCCGCTCGTGTTCTGGGTTGGACTTCGCGTTCGGTCGAAACTGCTCTTCGAGGTACTCCGCGAAGATCTCCGCTCTGTCTGCCGCACGATAGCGTGGCATCCCGTCGGATCCCTTCAGCGGTCTGACTGGGGGTGGGGCCTTGGAGACTTGGCGGCAGAGGCGATGGATCTTGTTCCAGTCCTCGCTCACGCCCTCCAGGTGTCTTTCCCACTGTTCGGATTCCAGTGAGCTAATGGCTATCTTCAGGTTTTCGGCTGTTCTGTTTAGCTGCGTCTTGATGGTTGGGCAGCGTGTGCGCTGCCAATCCTTCCTGAGGCGCCTCTTGGTCGCGAGTAGGTCCCGGATGCCTGCGGGTAGCGGGGGACGTCCCCTGGGCGCAGGCATGGTGTGCGATGATGTGGAGAGGGCGCCTTGGATGCAAGACGTTAGGTCGGCAGCTAAACAGTCTACCTCTTCTGGCTTCGTGACGGGGTACGATGGCGTGTCCTTGTGCATCAGTTCACTGAATCTTCCCCAGTCAACGCAGCGCCTTGGAGGTGGCGGCTTCGCTGATATAGGTCGATCCGGTAATGTTAAAAGTACCGGCAGGTGGTCTGATTGGAGGTCCTCTAGGAGGACTTCCTGCGTCGGCTGGCAGTCAATTTGGTTGAAGATGGCTATGTCCAGGACGTCTGGTGTGTGCTCCGCGTTGTGCGGGTAGTGGGTGGGTGTTTCTGGGCCGTCGATCGAGTTCCATGCTGTGTGTTTGCAGTTGAAATCTCCTGCAGCGATGGTGGGGTACGGAGCGTCGATCAGATCGTGGATGTCCCCCACGTCGATGGGATCATTAGGCGGCTTGTAGACTGCAAACACACGCAGTGGTCTCCCTTTGATGTTCAACTCTATACCGAGCGAGTATAGAGAGGTAGGTGGCTCTTGCCGTGGCGGAATCAACTGGTGCACGACCCTTCTCTTGACTAGGACCGCCAGCCCGCGATATGCTCTATTCGAGGACGAGACCTGATCCTGCCGGTAGACCAAGTAGTGGCTAATCTTCCTGAGGGTGTCGGTAGGTCGTAGGAGTGTCTCTGAGATCAGACACACGTCCACGTTGAAGTCTTGTAACAAGATCTTCAATTGACCGAGCTTCCCCGTCAGTCCATGGGCATTCCAATGGACAATCTTTAAACTAGCCATTGGTCTGGATAAGGGTCGCCATTCGTCCAAGGAGGATAGGGACCGGGTCCCTGTCCTGTTGTAGGGCCGTCAGAACCTCAGTGAGGATCTGTATCTGTGCGGCCCTAACGGTGGGAGCAGTCTGTGCGTCCACCTTCCCGTCGCGTTTCTCCCCCTCGGACGAGATGGCGACGGCTGCTTCGGGTGGGGGTGCTCCCTTCTTCCCCTTCCCCTTCTTGCTCTTCCTCTTCCCTCTGCGAGGGGGCGGGGGCTTCTGGTTTGCTTCGGCCATCAAGTGAGGCACTCCTGCGTCCGCGGGCACCGTGGATTTTTCGGTGAGAGGTCTGCCCGCTAGGGCCACGGTGCCGGCGCGCTTCAGCCTCGCTTCCTGCTTGAAGGCCGGGCATCTGATGGAGCTGGCCGGGTGGGAGCCCCCGCAGTTCGCACAGGTGGCGGGTTCGGTGAGCGGCCGTGGACAGTCCTTAGCCCGGTGTTCTTCTCCACACCGGACGCAGGCCTGTTGGCGGTGGCAGCAGTGTGACGAGTGCCGGAACTGTTGGCACCGGTGACACTGCGCCGGCCCGCGTTTGCTGCGCCAGGCGTCAATCTTCACCCCTGGCATACAGAGAAGCTCGGTGATGTTGTAAATGTTCGCGATTCCCTCGGTTCTCTTGAGTTGCGCGAAGTATATACAGCCCGGTCGTCCTTGTCGAGCCCGGATGGGCCGCACAAATTCCGGGCTGTAACCGAGGGAGGTGAGCTCCTCCTGTATTTCCAGGGGGTCGGTGTCCGCTGGTATGCCCCTGATGGCGATCTTGACGCTCCTGTCAGCAGGGAGCGAATAAGAAAACCACGCCAGGTTTGTGGTTGTCGATAGGTCTGACAAATACCGCTGTACTATGCGGTATTCGTCAGCGTCTGTAGGTGTGAAGCGCACGCCCTTCTGGAATGGGCGTGCGTTCGGGGCTCTTCCCAGGCGTGATTTTAGCTCCCTGAAGTGTAGGCTCCAGTCAGGGAGTTTTTCAACCACCAGGGGCGGGTATCGCGGCGTCTTCGTGGCGGCGGCGGTCTTGTTTGTCGCGGCGGCGGGTGTCGCGGCCGCGGGTGCACGCGGAGTCGCGGCGGCGACCGGGGCGGGCGCCGTATGTACGGCGGAGGCGACCGTGGCCGCATATGAGGCGGCGGCGGGCGCACGAGCGGCGGCGGCGGGCGCGTTAACGGCGGCGGCGGGCGCGCGGGCCGTGGAGGGAGGCGGGGGAATAATAGGGGTAGGGGGGAGGGTGACTTGGGTGGGGATTGAGTGGGGAGGGACCCCCGCTGAGGTGCGGGGGGCGGGGGCAGGGGGCGCCCCACCGCTGGTGGTGGGGGTGGGAGGGGATGTGGAGTGGGGATACGCGGGCGCGAACGGTCGCGCGTGTCGCGGCGCGCGCTGAGGCATCGGAGATGTCGCGATGAGCTCAGCTGCGGCGTAAATTTCGGGCGTCGATGGTGCCACTGGGGTCGTTGGCGGCGTCGCTGTAGCCGGTATACGCCTCTTCGGCGGCGGTGTCTGAGGCGGTGGCATAGCCGACGATGAGGCCTCGACGCGGCCGCTAGCACTGCGGGACCGCGGGCCCGACACCGGTGCGGTGCGTCGCCTCTTGTCGGCGGTGTTCTTAGTAGGCGGCGTTATGTCCTTCCTCTTGTGTGCCCTTAGCGGCGGCAAGTTGAAGGGGATCTGTGCCGCGATCTCCAGTGCTGCGCTGTCTATCGGCAGTAGCTCATCCGTGTAGCCGAGATCAAACTCGGCCAGACGGATGTACGCCGACATCCAGCGCAGCATGCCCTCTGAGAGGAACCCCGACTCGGCCAGTCTGGCGGTCATCACACAGTCTCTGTCGTGTTTAGACCGTGGAGACGTGGCCGGCGGGGCCCGTACTGTGACTGGGCTTTCATTAGGCGTCAGTATTCGAAAGGAGTGCCCGGAGAGCGTCGGTGTCGTCGTGCCGGACGAGCGCCCACCCCGCACCTCATGCCCTTCCCCGGCAGGGGGTCGGCCATGCGTGACGGGAGTGAGTGGTTCCTCCGCTCGCTCTTCACCGGCGGCTTCTCTAGGAGACGTCTCCATCGTAGCTTGCAGGTATCTTCTTTCTTCTTTCTTCTTCCCTACCAAGTACACAAGCCCCTAAGCGGGCGCGATGCCCATGTAACCGTGCGGGATAGGGTAGGGGAAGAGGGAAGTCGAACGTGCACGAGCCACGGCTGGTAAGGGCGACGGGATGTAGTCCGCCGCCCCGGAGGCACTATAGGGTGGTAGTCCCCACCAGGCAGAGCCTGGGCGCAATTACGCCCCTTTTCCTAGGAAAAGGAACAGTAATCTCGCTAGTAGGTAGTCCCGCTGACTAACAAATCCAGCCCGTGTAAAGCTCGTGCGAGTCGTAGTGGCTACAGTTGGCACCGTTAGGTTGTAGTCACTACGAAACCGTCCAACAACTGACAACAACTGGTAAAAAAAACCGGTAACACGTCTTTTTATAGGGGATGAAGGGCGCGCAACTGGTGACGGGTTAAACAATTGAAACGCATCTTTTTTCACTTAGCCCACGATAACTTCTGAAGTACTGGCGTTATCTGAATAATATTGGTATCAATTTAAAGTTAATTAATGAACCTTTAAAATGGTATCATTTTTATTATTATTATTTAGTTATTAAGTACTCAAGATCGCGTGGAATCAAATTCAAGCAAGTGATTCCATACTTTTGCTCGCGAGTGTATAACATATGGCGTGGTGGTCATTACACCTGCACTTCACTCCAGAGGTTGTGGGTTCGAGTCCCACACAGGACAAATCTTTGTGTGCATGAACATGAATATTTGTCTGGTCTGGGTGTTTTTCTATGTATATTAAGTATGTGTGTGTTTACAAAAAAATGGTATTTAAGTATGTTTATCCGTTCTTTAGTATCCATAACACAAGTTCTTAATGATACTTATCTTGGAACTAAATAGTTAGTGTGATTGTAAGAGAATATTTATTTATTTATAGATAGCATAACAAATCATGAAAATGATACCTACTCAGCTGGCAATGTGGAGTGGAGTTGAAATATTGTGCACACAGCAGCATACTGATAATCATCCTGCTTCGTTTTGGAGTGGTATATAGTGACTGGGTAAGACCTTCCTTCCAAATATATCACTGGACAATTGTTAAAATATTTTTGGAATGTATCAACATCCATAGTAGCAGACATTATAATCACCTAAAATTTTGTGTTCATATAAAATACATATGTTACTTATCCCAATAACAGACTAAAAATTGACAATAGAAAATAAAATAAAATATACTTTATTATCTTTAAAATCAACAGGTTTATTTAGATTCATCAAATTTTTACACACAAAATGGAAATTCGTTTTTTTTAACAACAATGAATGAGTGAAAGACAAATGGATAATAGATACTAGGTCATTGAATAGTATATTGGCAAAGTATGAACCAAGTGTCAAATGATTCTTTAACCACACACTTAACCGATAAGCAACTAACACCATAATGAAATGAAAATGATGAACTATAATGAATGGCAGTCTTTAATAATGTAATTAAGACATGGGTTCGTAAGTGGTTTTATTATAATTTCATATTAATATATTTTTATTGCAGTCGGTACATAATATGAAGGTCTTAAATAATGTGTACACACCCAGTAAGAGCATAGGAAAACTTTTCTATTTTATTATAATTTTAATTCAAAGTTTGTAATAGTTAATAAATAGTAGTGACTTACCTTCAATGGATTAAATTTTTGAGAATTTCTTTCTTTCTGAGCAAGTTTGACAATACCAAAAAGGATATCTGTATTAACTGTGCGTTCATGAGCTTCGTCAAGAATGACAACAGAGTATTTTTTTAATAAAGGATCGTTGATAGCTTCTCTTAACATCATGCCATCAGTCATATATTTCAATTTTGTTCTCGGACTAGTGACATCTTCAAATCTTACAGCATATCTGAAATTTCAATTTGTACTTTATATAGAAACATTGTTGTGTATTTTATATTTGTTAAAATTCGTAGTCTTAGAAATGTTACTGATATAGAGCAGATACTAGCATTAAAATTTAGAAAGTTTCGAAGTTTAGGTACCACACAATGTAACTTCAGTCATCAGAATTGATATAATCAATATTAATATTATGAATAGGAAAGTAACTCTATTTCGTCTGTCTCGCTTTCACACCGAGACTATTAAACCATTTTAATTAAAATTTGGTACACAGAGAGTATAGAGCCTAAGATAGGATTTAAAATGTGAAAAATAGGTTGTAGAGAAATAGGGGATCTAAGTTTATATTGAAAGTATTAATCTTTGTAGCCAGAAGCGTGAAGCTATTTTTTTAGTTCTATTATTGGCTGATATAAATATACTATTTACAGAAACTTAAGCAAGTAGCGCAACATAATAGATTTTCATGCAGTCTAAGTCACAGGCGAACCCCGAGCAATTTATTTATTACTTCATTTCGTCTTATTATTAGTTAAACATACTGAAAAATTATTAGCTTTACCCCACAATACTTCCAATTTCAGTTTTCATTTCAGCAGCTACTCTCTGAGCAATAGTAATGGCTGCAACTCGTCTCGGTTGTGTAATTGCTATCACACCAGACCCTTCAAGTCGAGCTTCATGAATTATCTGTGGTACCTGGGTTGTCTTTCCACTACCCGTTTCCCCAATCAGTATCATAGTTTCATTCTTATGAATTTCTTCTATCAATCTAGAATAATGTTTTTTTGACATTTTAGGCACAACATTATAATAATTTAAGTATTAATATAAATAAAACAAAAGTTAGTTAATTCAAAACATACAATAGTCATCCACCAAAAATGTATATTACTCAAAACAAAACAATCATAGAAAGGGTGAATCATCAACTTTTTTAGGTATAACTATAGATCTATATTGTACTTGGAAACACCACATAGATCAAATTTGCTCTAAATTAGACAGACATGTATATGTTCTTAAAATACGTAGACAGGTAGCTACAATCAAAGCAAATCTTTATGCCTATCATGGTTATGTTTCCTCCATCTTGCGCTACAGAATAGTGATCTGGGGTAACTCTGTTGACCACTGTTGTGTACTGTTGTGCACTGAAGGCTCAACCTTCAGTGCACAAAAAATATGTGTTGGATCTTTATGTGGTTCTGATTATATAGACAGCTGCGTGCCATTATTTAAAAAATATCATATACTTCCTTTACCTTGTCTGTATATTTATGAAATATGTATTAATCTAAAAAAGTCAAAAACAATTTGAAAAAACCTTATACTAATAGAAATTGTAGGAATAATTATAAAATTTATGTACCTAATCAATACACTAGCATGTTTAGTAAAAATTCATATTTTATGGCTATTTGAATTTATAATAAATTACCAAATGACTTAAAAAATCAAAAATTGTTAAATTCAAACATAAATTATAATATTCTAAACTAATAGGGAAATGTTATTCTCCATTGATGAATATTTAAAGGATAATATGTAATATTTTTATAATAATAAATTTATGTCTTTCATTTCATTTGCAACTAGCAAATAAGATCAATATTTGTACACCAGCAATGGTAGAACGCAAGATGCTAATATATACATGTTACACCTTAATGTACTGTATTTTGACCAATAAAATTATTTCTTATTCTCTCTCCTTATCATATTTCTTATGTTTATTATTTTTTTTATTATTAGGTACACCAACAGCACTACAATATAAACATATGTTTTCCACAATAATAAAGATAAAGCTTATGGTCTTATACTTCTTATACATTTTGTTTACAGGTATTTACAACTTGGGCAAATAGAGTAACTAAATGAAATATGTAACACATTGAGAAATAAAAGAGTACAAATTAAAGAATGGCAATAATAGTATATTTAAAAAAGAATAATCATTGGTATGTAAAAAATTGGAGCATTTTATCTTCAAAATTTTTTATGGAGTTATTAAAAACGTTACTGGGTTTATCCCACATTTCAAAACAAAATCCTTTTATTTATTATCTTAATTACATTATTTTATTTTTTATTAATATATGTAATACCAAACAAAAAGATATGTCGCATGGATCTCTCTATGCTGAAAAAATCATGTTAAGCTGTTTGTACAGATTAGCACTGTACATTTAAGTAGTGATAACAACACTTCACACATACAAACCACAGTACTTGACTTATCAAGTAAACTTGAGTTTTTTACAGCTGCATAAGCTTTTACTAAAATAAAATGGATAGATGGTAAGCTAAGATTCCTCTCACATTGATTTTGAGAGGATTGAGCAGAAATAATATGACACTAGCAGGTTGAGATGATGATATGTATATAAGTAAAACTATGTCTGTGTAAGTGATTTTGTTTATTGAGTTATCAATCGTTATGATCTAGAACCACCATGTGAGCATACCTTAATCGTACTAAATAGACAGGCAATTTTCTTCTCAATTCTTGTAAATTTTCAACTTTTGGTATAGTGACCTTAGAGTTTATTGCAGGATTTGTGTGTGGATGAGCAATTTTCAACTTTTTTGTCTGTATAACTGATTTGGAATTTGTAGCTTTTCGTTTAAGATTAAATGTATTATGATTATTGACCACATCCTTTTTCCCAAATGCAGAGTATTTTGAATCCATTTTAATAAATTATAGTGAAAGTATCATGTTTCACATCACAATTAATACACGTTTATTATTTAAACGAAAGTTTTATTTAGGTTAGTTATGATAATCACACATGTATTTCATGAAAATTTAATGATGTTATTCTTATTTTATTTCAAGGTTAATTTTTTTGTTTATATGTTTAGCAATATGAATTTGAACACACAACATTTAAAAAAATATAGATGAAACTTGTACGAATTACATATTTTAATAATTATCTTTGTTTTGTTCGTTTTTTTTAATATACTTTATTTTAATACTTTCAGAATTAGCTATGTTCAGCAAGCATAGTGCCTAATCAATATTAAAATTGTTACTGGTTATTTCTGTAAATGAAATATAAACCATGAAGTAGTATTTTAAGTACGTAGTAATGTCATTAAACTCGTATTAATATAGAATTAACTGCAATGTTATGGTTTTGATAATAGAACCAAGTTCCAGCAGAGGCAAATTATAGCTTCTAAGCTCCCTAGAGTTAAGTACCTACTATAAAACTTTTTATTTATTACTGAACAATTTACTGTGTGATAGCGGCATTTCCAAAGAATTGTACCATATCTTGTACGAGGGTGTCTTGAAATGGAATCTCGTCAAATGTCAACGCGGGCGAAGGGTGGGCTGCGCCAACTTTTATCATCTGATACGTTACATCTAGAGATCTCTGTGCAAAAGTCAACTTTGTCACAAGAAGTCAGCTCTTTAAATGATTATAGCAAGGTTATGGCCATCCCAAATGGGATTTAAGTATAGTTATTGTATGATTCTAATTTGTCACTGTTGTACCTACACTGTTGTATCTAAATTTAAACTAATCTAAATATAAAAAGCTAGCATCCTCCTCTCTTCTAAGTTGCCATACCCTACAGGGTCCATATTGTACCTATCTGTGATATTATAAATAACATGTTTGTAACATATGGAGTGCAATAAAGACATTGAGTATTGAGTATCATGAGCATGTAGATAATCGGAACAAAACAGTGACCGACTACGCGATCGTGTGCTTTCCACTTTGCCTTAAACCACAAGACGTTCTATGGACTTGTTGCCCCGCCTGGAAACGTGTCCAAAAAAACAAAGTATGAGAGATGGTACTACACAACATAGACGCTGCCTAATGCCGAGTTTTTGGAGTATCGTGACGTTCGTACGAAATTCCATTCAAGATACTCCAAGTATTCTTCTCCAAACACCACATTTCTAGAATATAGAAATATGTAGAAAATAAGGGTGGATTTTGTGTTCTTGGTAATATTCCTGTTTCTCCATATTTTCCCCATCGTGTCCATTGCTGTTCGAGTGATAGCAATACGTCTTTTTATCTCTTCTCATCCATCAATGTTTGTGATTAAAGTTTCGAGGTATACATATCACCATACCACGGTACAGCTTACAATACAGGTCTCACTCGGCGAGTTATAGTCTGCGGCGCGCGGCGGTTAATCTTTAATCCGAACTCAAGACTCACTCGTTCCATCTTCAGCAGCAGTTGCTTCATGCTGTGCACGCTGATTGCAAATAGTGTGGTGTTATCTGCATAGCATAACTTGTAATTTGATAGCCACCAAATTTAACACTATGTGTCCTGTTCTCTAGAGTAACGCATAATTAACTCGGTATAGGCATTAAATATGAGTGGTGATACTAAGCATCCTTGGCGGACTCGAGCGCTTGGAGACTCGGAGTGAGGCTGTGTCTTAATCTCAGCGTCTCAGAAAGTGTACCAAGTGTATCGGCGTGCCCATTTCCAGCAGTCTTCCACAGAATAATTTCATTTCACCGATTTAAAATCCTTGGACAAATCAACAAAATATACAAGCCCACTTACATAATTATCATGTAAATGGGCTTGTAGAAATCTCTTTCCTTCCCGATAATCTGGCGCACAGTGAAAATCTGCGGGACGGGACAGGACGATCTTTCCTTCCGCTTGACAAATCCGGCCTGTTCAGGGGCAAACTCTTTCAATATATATAATACACCTTCAGACGCTCATTAAGAATATGTATCAATATTCTGCATGCGTGTAAAATTAGAGCAATGCAAGGGGGTGAATCTCGAGTGTATCCACTCTGATGGCCAATCTCAATACTCTGTTACAGATATCAAGGAAGATGCGACCACCGCTGTCTCCTAGGGCGTTTATTTTTTCGATAGGGATCGCATCTCCACCGGCTGCTCTTGAAAATGAAGATGTTTTACAGCCGCTTTAACTTCGAACAAGAGAATGTGCGGTTTCAAATATTCTCAGATCGATTCTGTATCAGGAAACTAGCGTGAATGCGGATCCAGTAACAGTGATTGACAGTAGCTCTTTCAGATTTGAGATTTGGTTTGTCTCTGTTACCACCACGTAATGTTCATTCTCAATAGCTCATGTTCTGGCCGGCGAGGATTTAGTTATCACATGAATTTTGTGATAAAGATCTCTTTATTCGTGCCTGCCAGCGTGCGTACACCTCGATCTCTTGACATATACAGTGAACAAACCTTGGTATTAAATAAAAAGGCCAGGAAGGATTTAACCTGTATTGAACTGAAAGCACAATCATAAAAAAACATCAGCCGGACTATATCGGTCCGGTAACCAGTAAACGCTTGCGCGATTCAATAACGTTCGGTGCCATCTATTGGCGAACTTACGAACTAACATTTATATAGAAAATTTACATACATTTTTAAACATACCGCCCGCCAAGGACATATTGCAGAGTGTCCTTAATAACTTAAAATAAACAATTCTTAATAATTAGTACAAAATTAATCGTTAGTGACATAAGTACAAAGATGAGAAAAAGAAAAAAATAACAATTTTAAAACCAGGTTCTTAATTATTGAGTGATTTGTACAAATTATTACTAAGCTTGGAATCTGATCAGGACAAGGGTTAATATTCAAAATTATTCAACCATCTGTAAGGAGGCTTCCTCGTATCACGTCACCAACACTTGGTTACGGTTATTTATTTACCACACAGACAAACCATAACGGTAAGTTATCCAATCGTTTCATAAATTTCTTCAAATCATCTGACCCCACTCGATACCATCTAAGCTTTTGTATCAAAGATTTTACTAATTTCTGGAAGCATTTGTCTTTTTGTTACAGGTTCTTCAAGAAAATCATAACACAGATCGACTACATATTGGAAGACATTGGCATCGGAATCACAGGTAAGTCCTTATATTTTCATTACACTATCTTTGTTAAATATCATCTTTTTTTAATTCCAAATCTGTGAAGCGCCTTTCAGCCATAATTCTCGACTACCAACTATGCAGCTGCGATCAGCATCTTTGAACGGAAGTCTAACAAGGTAACGACTGTTTTTATTACGCTTGGAAGTAGCTGTACACATATTTTTAGAACTAATTTCTTCTTTACTCAATATATTTTTTGTTACAGCAGGCTCATCATCTTCAGGGTGTAAGTTAGCATGCATTGTTACCATATTGGAGAACGATTCTGTTTTAGACGGCCTGTCAATATCAGCAACCCCAGAAATTATCCAACCAAAAACGGAATTCTGTGCTAAGAGACGTCCGTCTGCACTGCGCTTGATGCCTGCCCGAATAATTTGGCTATAAATCTCAGCACCTAACAAAATATCTGTTTTGTAAGGTCTATGATAGGCAGGATCTGCTAGATCATCATCATTTAAACTAGCCCAAATACCAGAACTCACCTTTACTGTTGGAAGAAGAGATGTGATGGACTTTAAGACGTACGCTCTGACTTTAATGCAAAAACTAGGATCTATTCTCGATTGTATTTGCAAATTAACTGAATATTTTGATAATAAACTATTATTACCACCTACACCAGTAACAGTGTGATTTCCTGAGTTTTTCTTTAACCCTAAGTATTTAACCATAGATTCTGTTATAAAAGACCCTTGCGAACCCTGATCCAATAGAGCTCGCAATAAATGACACGATCCGTTCCTTGCCTTGGCTTTCACTAAAGCAGTGGTCAACAAGACTGTTTCTTTGCGATTCCCTGTTGACACACACGACATCAATGGTTGGTCAGTAGACCCCTCCGCCTTTGTGGCAGTCCTGTCTTCCGCACTGATAGAAGATTCTTCCTCTGAGGAACTATCATAAATCGACCGACATACACCACTAGGGTGTAACAAAGTGTGATGACGCTTTTTACAAATTAGGCATCTTAAGTTATTTCTACATGCCTTGGCAGAATGGTTGCTGTACAAACAAATAAAACATAACCCATTGTCCTGAGCAAACTCACGACGCGTTTGATTATCTTCCCTTGAAAAGTTTGAGCAAAATGTAATTTTATGATTACCAAAACAAAAAGCACAAGAAATATCCTTTTTCTCTTTTTGAACATGAAACGACTGCAATCCTTTGGGTACTTTATCACTATCACCTCTGTAATCTATGTTTTCTAAAGCTCTGAATCGACCTACCAAAAATTCATTAAATTGTTTAAAAGTGGGTAATTCTTCCGTCCCATCTGAAGAAATACTAAGCTCCCATGACTTACGCGTATCTTTATCAAGTTTAGCGCTGATTAAGTGTATAATTAGTATATCCCAAGAGGAGACGTCGATCCCTAATGTTTTTACAGCTTCTAAACAGTCCGTTGTAGTACTAATCAACCATTTAATTTCACTAGCAGATTCATTATGTAACGGTTTTTGGTTAAATAAACGTTTTAATATGTTGTTTGCCATAAATCTTTTATTATTATACATGTTCTCTAACTTTTTCCAGCTACTATGATAATTATCAGAGGTGACAGTAACATTCCTTAATAATTCTCCCGCGTCCCCAGTTAAGTGGCTCTTAAGGTAATATAATTTTTGAGCATCGTCTATAGAATTATTTTTATGTACAAGTCCCATAAACAGATCTCTAAAGTTTTGCCATTCTATATATTTACCTGAGAAAGTCGGTATTTTTATTTCTGGTAACTTAACATTGCCCATATTAACAGAACCATCCCCTAGAGGACATAATAAGTTTTCGTGGTGTGCCTTTAACTTAATTATTTTATCCTTTAAGTCAGATTTTAACTCTATATACAGTTCTTCCACTTCATCGTACACATTTTCGGTGTGGTACGTAGATGCTAGCAACTCGGACTTACCTACCCTACTTAAAATCTCAACATGTGTATTAAAAAACAATTTCCAATGCTGTTCTAAACTTTCTAATCGAGATTCCATATAAGCTACAGTCAACCTATCTTTCGGCGATTTCTTAAAATTCGTTCTTGCCTTTACAATTGTGGCCATAGTGGCCTCCTGAATATTAAGAAAAGTTTCCATTTCAAAATATTTTTTAACTATTTAAGCAACTAATATAAATTTAATTTGAATATAGGCAATGTACTAAGTGAGTATGTATACAACAGTAACACTAAAAATTAATTAAACAATTATGAAAGTCACTTCTGCATTAAGTCCAAGTTCTTCATTTGACACTTATTAATAAATCCGACGTAATTTTTCTAAGTCTTTTAAGCATACAATTTTTGGAGATAATTGGGCATAGGTTCCCCGTCTCAATCAGTTTTGCTTAAAATTAGGCTAAGTCCCTGAATTTTTCTAAGTGAAACTTCCTATAACAATAAAGTTCAAAATGTACTCACAATATCCACGGCACTTCACTATTCACACTTTTACCACATCGATATAGGGCTCCAAGTAGCGCTCCCCCGGCGCTCCGCGGCTTCCAATTCAGCTAGGCTCCTCCCGCACGACGTAGTACCACCGACCGATGTACAGCTGGCTGGTTCCTCCTCCACTGTGACGCCACCGCTGATGTCACTGTAGGGTTGCTCTGAATAGCGATCCACTATCCAGTACTCTCGTGCAGGTGATAATCTTCCACCACAGAAGACTATCAAAATTATCACTTCCAAGACACTCCGACTCGTAAGGACCATGAACAAACCTTGGTATTAAATAAAAAGGCCAGGAAGGATTTAACCTGTATTGAACTGAAAGCACAATCATAAAAAAACATCAGCCGGACTATATCGGTCCGGTAACCAGTAAACGCTTGCGCGATTCAATAACGTTCGGTGCCATCTATTGGCGAACTTACGAACTAACATTTATATAGAAAATTTACATACATTTTTAAACATACAGTGAAGGTGGTTATTGTAATGACTTCTGCAGCTACACTGGATTTGAGATGACATTCTATTTAGTCCCCGAGTGTTTTTTTTCTGACGCCTTCTTTCAATCAGAACAATGTGTTATCCGTGATCCATTGTTAAGTTTGGGTACTATAGTAAATTCGGAATTCGGATTCTGCTGCTACGTTCTGGATAAGTTTTTGGCCTTATTCCAAAGCATTGGATATGCTTTGTGTAGCCTCACAATTGCATATAATAGTCCAATCTGACTAGTTTCGCTCAATTCCAGAGATTGGAATTCTTTGGAATGTCTGTTACCTTGATCCGTCCCTGTCTGTTAATGTTTCGAGGAGCCTTCAACTTAGGTCTCAACTTCGCAATAAGAAGCTGATGATCTGAACCACAATCAGCACCAGAAAGCGTGTGAGCATTAAGAATGTACGCCAACGGCATATCGTTGCCGTCGGTTTTATTGCGATATCTTCTGTAACTGTAACAACCGCTCACCCCTTTAGGGCCGTAATTTCTAACTGATCTGTCACACTGACGGGAGTTAGCCCCTATTTTAGAATTAAAATCAACTAGGTTTAGGATGACCCTTTCTGTGGGCAAATTGTGCTATTGTGGTTTGGAATTCGGAGTAGAAGCTTCCTAGCACTTCAGAAGTAGCAGTAATAATAGGGGCATATACCTGTATAGTGTATATAAGATTGAAATTAAAATTAAAATCTAATAAATTCTAATTTAATGTTAATTATGCGGTCGCTCATATCCTAACACACTGTTTCTCAAGCGCTTCGGAAGAAGAAAAGCCACTCCGTTTCGGCTGGAGCTGCTGCTGCCAAAGTAGTAAACAGCATGGGTGACAGTGTTGTAATGCCCATTATTCCTCCAATGTGTATCGCTTGTTCCGCAGACAGTAAATACGCATCAAATCACCTCCCGCTCCAAAATCTCAAGTTTGCCGGTCTCTAGCAAACCACGCACGTCCCAAGTTACCGCATGCAGGTGAGGTTGACAGTTGGGGCCAAAAATATATTAGGTCCGTTCTGCCCCATACCCCCAAACGTATGAGATACATATTGTTAAATTTTTAAGTACATTAATTTATTTCATTTTTTAAAATTACTTGACACTGGCAAATATTCAAGAGTGAATCCCTAACAAAGACAAGATTGTAACACTGGCAGTAGTTAATTTTATGTGCTATTACATTACGGACTTCTTGGTGGGAAAGTGAAGCGTCAGTCTGCAGTTTTGTTTCATTATCAAAAATTTGTGATATTTCGAACATTAATGTATAATAACGGTGGATTATTGTGAAGTAGGTAGGTGCCTATCTACTATATAATGGTATATGGTAAAGGTGTTACCTAGCAACGATAGAGTTCTTATGTTTTGACAACTATGTAAGTCTGAATAAAAACCTTTACATAATTTGTCTTGATTATTGCGTATCTTTTTCAACTTAATATGGTAGCAGAGCGTTGAATATTTGCAATGCAATGTAAACGTGCATTGTTGTATTTACTTCGTGAAACTTAGTCAATTACGAGAATAACGTCACTCTCAATGTTCAATAAAAATGTCGACAAAAATCGACGCTCTTACGAGAGATAATTACGACACATGGGTGATACAAGCTGAAGCAGTTCTCGTGAGACAGAAGTTGTGGAAATACGTAGAGAATCCCCTGAAGGCTGATGCTATTGTTGCTGACAAAGAAGGAGATCGACAAGCGAGGTCAGAATTAATTCTTACCATCGCTCCTTCGGAGCTAAAACAAATTAAAAATTGCACAACTGCAAAAGCAGTATGGGACAAGTTGAAAGATATTTACGCGAGCATAGGTCCTGCCAGGAAGGCATCCTTATTAAAACAATTAATCACTACTAAACTAGAAGGACACAATGTACGTGCACATCTTAATAAGTTTATGGACATTATAGATAAATTATCTGACATGGACATGGTCATTAACGAAGATTTACTAACAATCATGATGTTATATAGTCTGTCTTCTGAATATGAGAATTTTAGAGTCGCCATTGAAACGCGAGACACTCTTCCAAAACCAGAGGAGCTAAAAACCAAAATTATTGAAGAATGTGAAGCACGTCATAACCAAAACATGACAAATAGCGACGAACCTGGTTCCTCCTTTCAAGAAGAAGCACTATACGCGTCCTGTACAGTATGCAAACGGGGAGGTAACATCTTTAAACGCAAAAATCATAAAATATGCACAAGCTGCTGGAAGAAAAATAATGGGAAATATATTGAACACAACAGTGAATCTCAAAAGAATCATTATGCAACACATTGTTTCCTCACAAGAAATGAGCGTAAAGCAGAAAACGCTTGGGTCCTAGACAGTGGCTGCACCTCCCACATGACATATAAAAAACATTTATTTAAGACCATGAGGAGAACTTCCGGTAGACTAAACTTTGCAACAGAAGTTCACACAGCAGAAATCAAAGGTAAAGGTACTGTCAGTTTTGTAACGAAACATGGCGATGGCACAGCGCTTACCAAACTGGAAGACACGCTTTACGTACCAAGTCTGTGTACGAACTTGATGTCCGTCAGTAAGATCACAGCTGCCAACTGCTCTGTTTTGTTCACCAAAAATAAGGCAATCATCGGGAATCCTAAAGCTCGAATAACAATCACAGCATATAAACACCCTGATGGTCTTTATTATGTCACGCCCAATAAGCATGAGCGCGTCAATCTAGCCAATGATAACAATGATACGAACACTGCAAGCAAAGTTAAATCATCAAACATCATTGAATGGCATAGAAAACTTGGACACATGAACGCTGATGATATGAAAATTGCACTCAGAAACCATAATTTACTTGGTTTGAATTTCGATGCTTCCGAAACTTTGGCAGAATGTGAAACGTGCATCCAAGCAAAATTGCATCGGGTGCCATCACCTCGTGACAAAACAACTCAACGAACAAAAGAACGCTTAGAGATCGTACCTACATAGCGACGTATGTGGAACTATCCAGACGCCCACAATAGGCGGGAACAAATATTTCGTTACTTTTATTGACGACTATAGCCGATACAGTTATGTCTACATTATTAAAACCAAAAACGAAGTATTTCAAAAATTTAAAGAGTTCAAAGAGTTAGCTGAAAATAGTACTGGAAACAAAATCAAATTCTTCCAATCGGATAACGGCACAGAGTATGTAAACAAAGAGTTTGACAATCACTTGAAAAGTTGCGGAATACAGCGAAGGCTAACCACACCCTATACCCCGAACCAAAATGGAGTTGCGGAACGGAAAAACCGTACCCTCGTGGAGAAAGCGAGAGCAATGATAATTGATGCAAAGGCACCATTAAGGTAAATCTCCGGGTCATGACAGTCTCAGCATTGAGCATCTGCGGAATGCCGGGGATCATTTACCGAGACTACTGGCTATGTTGTTTAATTTGTGTTAAATCAATCAATCAATGCAAAAATAAAGATTTTTGTGTTATCGTATATGAAAGAAATTACTCCGCGCGAACAAAGTCGCGGGCGGAAGGTAGTAGCAGATAATTGTCAAATAACATTTTGTGCAATTTAATTATTGTCTAATTGTAACTAACAAAATGTAGGAGATTTTTTCCCCTTAAAGTCAACATTTTCATCAACTGTCACGTAACAAATAATGAAATTATTTTTTTCATTTTATTGAATATTTTACTTAATAATTTAAGTTCAAACGCATAATTAACCCGTGTAATGTTATGTTAATACGTTTCTTGTGCTTTTCCGACGTATTGTGATATCCGTTCATAGCGCAAACCGTCATTTTTAATAAAAACATCAGGAGTAGTTTTCAATACGACACGACCTTGAGCACTGACGGGCCGCGTAACAAACTTAGCCATTATGGCTAGGTTTGAGTTGCCTCACTTTGACGACGCGTACTGGGCTTCTAGGTGTAATTATTCTAAGCAACTATGTAAGTCTGAATAAAAACCTTTACATTATTTGGCTTGATTATTGCGTATCTTTTTCAACTTAATAATTATTAACAGTTTAGTGTTTGTGAATGTACATGAGTGTTGGTAAATGAAACAAAACCGTGCAACATCACTTTTCAAATTCTCTCAAGAAGTCCATGTGAGATATCAGTATAGTCCCACATTTTTACTAAGGACTCAAGAGGTTTAGGGGGAGGGCATCTCATTTACCATTTATCATCTGTATCACCACTCATTCTCATTGACTATAATTTATGTGTTATTAATATACTCTTACTTGACACTGGCTAAATGTGCTAAGCGCACGAAGCCATTATTTAAAAGAAAAAAAATTACATTACTGACGTGACGGTTAGTTAGGCTAGGAGAGAACCAAACTATCGTCAAAAATGCATGTATCAGGGAACTTGCAATGTTTCGTCAGTTTAGATTATTATAAAATAACTGAACTCTTCTAAAGCGGGTGATTTTGATTTTTCTGATTCATAAAAATGAATCATCTGAAGTTAATGATTCGTGGTCTTCACAAAAACTTTAATATTGGCAATGTTCGTTTATATTCCGATAAAAATAACCCGTTTTCGAAAACTTGGAAGACACTTTCAAATGATTTGCCTTTTAAATTTGCAAACGAAGAACGAGTTAAATATCCTGAACATGTAGATATAGTGGTGATCGGTGGAGGATTTATTGGGTCTTCTGTTGCTTACTGGTTAAAATCCAGGACTGCAGAGGGGCTTTCAGTTGTGGTTCTAGAAAAGGATTTGACAGTAAGTTGAATAAGTCCATGTACCACAGTAAACAAGTAAATATTATATGATTGAAATAATAACCTATATTATTTGTCATTTCAGTATCGAGAAGTACAAAATAATTTTTCAGCTTTAGGTACACTGACACAGCATTTTTCGCTGCCTGAAAATATTTATTTGTCACAGTATAGTGTAGAATTCTTAAGAAATATTAAAGAGCACTTAAGTTCCAATGTTGATATCCAATATCAGCCATGTAAAAATTTGATATTAGCTTGTGACAAATATGCAGACAGATTGGAACATAACTGTACAATACAATCAGAATACGGCTTAAAAAATGAATTACTTACTACAGATGATATCAGCTATAAATATCCATGGTTGAGTATGCATGATATAAAACTAGGTAAGTTATCAAAAGGGCTATGTGTATTTTCTCACAACTTATGGGCTATCTGTGCAACAATTATTATTAAATCTGAATAAACTTTGCTTGATAGTTACCTAAGAGCATTTTTATAATCTCTTTCATATCTTCTAATTTACCAGCTATTAGAACTGAGAAAAAGAAAATTAAAAGTAGAAGTAGAAAAGTTTCCTTCCTTTTTGTATGGTCCGGTATAAACTTTGAGTTGCTCTTTTTATAGGACAGGTAATCAAAGTAATAATTTGATCTAATTATAAGTTTAAAGGCTTATTTATGAGAGCTTAGAAAACTCATATCTATCTGATTTCCTTTAACAGAGTCTGTACAACTTGAAATAATAATTTTAATGAACATCTCAACTTAACTGTGATTTGATTTATAATATAATGTATGTATATTTTTTTTTCTTTTAAATAATGGCTTCATGTGGTTTTATACATTTAGCCAGTGTCAAGTAAGAGATCTATTAATAACATTTATAAATTATAGTAAATGAGAATAAGTGGTGATAAAGAAGATAAATGGTAAATGAGTTGCCCTCCCCCTAAACCCCTTGAGTCCTCAGTATAGATGTGGGACTTTACTGAGATCTCACATGGACTTCTTGAGAGAATTTGAAAAGTGATGTTGCACGGTTTTGTTTCATTTACCAACATTCACATACGTTTAAAAACACTTAATGGTTTATCATCCACCGTTATTACACATTGATGTTCAAAATATCACAAATTTTTAGAAAATAAAACAAAACTACCACCATGACGCTTCACTTTCCCGCCAAGAAGTCCCGTAAATTATTTTCTTTATTTTAAATAACGGCTTCGTGCGTCTAGCACATTTAGCCAGTGTCAAGTAAGTGATATATTAATTATATATAAGTAATTTATAGTAAATGAGAATGAGTGGTGATAAAAATAATAAATAGTAAATGAGATACCCTCCCCTAAGCCCCTTGAGTCCTCAGTAAAGATGTGGGACTATACTGAGATCTCACATGGACTCCTTGAGAGAAAATTTGAAAAGTGATGTTGCACCGTTTTGTTTGATTTACCAACACTCATGTATATTCACAAACACTTGACGGTTAATAATCCACCGTTACTAAACATTAATGTAAGAAATATCACAAATTTTAGAAAATTAAACAAAACTTTAGACATGACGCTTCACTTTCCCGCTAAGAAGCTCGTAAATTATTTTACAATATCAACCTGTCATATTTTGTTTTAGGTTGCATTGGCACAGAAGCCGAAGGAGTTTTCAATCCATGGCAACTGTTGAGAGGACTTGTTCATAAATCCCAAGAACTTGGAGCCCAGTTCATAAATGCAGAAGTGGTTGGATTTGAATTAGTTCAACAAAGAGATGTTTTGATGGAGGGAGTCACCCCTGGTTCATTTGAAAGAATAAATAAAGTCAAATATAAAACACCTGATAATGAGGAATATGAGTTAAAGTTTGCTGCATGTGTCTTAGCTGCTGGTGAAGACTCAGCAAATATAGGTAAACTTGCAAAAATTGGTACCGGTAGTGGCCTCCTTTCTGTACCACTACCAATAGAAAAAAGGTAAATTTATTAATTACAGTCTTTATAATGATTTATTTACTCTCTGGCGCAATAATCACATAGAAATAATAAAATTTATGTTAAATACTAAAAGTATTTAATATTTTTTTAATAATTACTGAAAATTCAAATCAACATGTTTGCAATCCCATTTTAAATTTGGTTTGTTGTTACTAAAAAATTATAATAACCCGAGTTTTGTGTACAATACCTTAATGTATTTTGCAACTGCAGAGTACAACTCATTGCAGTATCTACACTTGGCATCAAAAAAATTACACCTCTGTGAAAATCACTTTCATTAACTCATGATATGTACAAGTGGCACCAATTATGAATTTATTTAAAAGATTATTAAATTAACTTAATAAATAACGTAACTTTCAAGTAAAAAAATAAAACCTAATGCCATGAATAAAGTATCACAAAAATTTGCTGCAAATTTGTTACCCACCCATAAGAGTCGCTTCCTTTGTGGGTATAAAATGGTCAACCCGGGGTTACTGTGGGTTCAATTCTTTAATCAACCATTGAAGATGACACTGACAGACAGACACTTGAAGAAGGACTGATTTTACTGAAGAAAAATCACCTCGGATCAGGAATGCGGAAGTGTGATGTCGCTAGGCAACTGAACCTGAGCCGTTTTTCGGTTCGAAAAGTGTACCAGCGCTTCATAAAGACATGGGTCTGGTCGACATCGCTGCACTTCGAAAAAGGCGACCAGTTCCTGGTGACGAACTCCTTTTTAAAGAACCGCTTTAAGCTTCGCTTCTCCAACGCTGTTGAGTTGCAAAAGCAGCTTCAGGCAGTTCGCAGACGCACTGTGAGCGTCTCTACGGTTAGAAGAAAACTGAGGAGAAGAAGATAGCGGCCCACAGACCTGCTACGGGTCCAAAATTGACTGCAGCACATCGGCGAGCCCGCGTGAAGTTTGTTGGTAACCACGTCGATTAGACCTTTGAGCAGTAAAGTGCTGTTCTCTTCTCAGACGAGAGTGTGTCTTTCTGCAACCACCGACCGACCGACGCTTTAGATACTCCTTTATCTTTCTAATGATACCCTACATTATTTTATAGAAGATTTTTAAAAGGTGCTATTTCTTTGACGCCGAGTGTATAAGAAATTTCACTTGATATAAAGAGATGCCTTCACATTAACCCCTTGTTACTTTCCACTTTACTTTGGAGGCATCTCTCAAGAACTTACAGGAAAAGAAATAATTTAGTAGTTTTTACAACAATAATTTACGCAACATACCTACAAACAAAAATATTTTCTGATTAATATACACTTGCGACCTACCAAATCGACTCAACTTCTAGCTACATCCAAACGTTGTTTCATGTAAAAGTATACAACATATTATTTATTATTATTATTTGAAAGCTTAAAACAATTTTTGAATGTAGAGTTAGCGGTTGAGTCGGTTTGCTTGCGAGTGTATTATCTGCTTAAGATTTAGAACATATGACAATTGTTATTGTAAGAATGTTAGGTTAGATAATATGTGCATTTATATTTTATTTTTTCAGGGAGTACAATGTTTATTCTATAGAAGATATGAGTAGTAAAATAAGTTTAAATACTCCTATAGTAACAGATACAAGTGGACTATGGTTACAAAGGAATGGCCTTCAAAACAATTTACTTTGTGGGCATATACCACTAGATAATGATGAAACTAGAAATTTAACAAAGGAAGAATATTTTAAGAAGGTAGTTAAACCCTCAATAACAAATAGAATGCCAAATACTGATGCTGCAAAGGTAATGACAAACTTGTTTTTATTGTAGAATCAAACTAGCTCTGCACACTTGACCTACATTTTTACAGACATGGAAAATATGCCTATTTTACTCACAAAAAACGTAGCTTCCTAATGGTGAAATATTTTTTCTAATTGTCCCAGTAGTTTCGATGCCTATTAAATCAAAACAACAATTAAATCAATCAATTGCAAACAATTAAATCTTTCTTCTTTATAATATCTATTATTTCACCTGGTATTATATCTTGTAGCACCGTACAAGCGATGAGCCGAACGTAAAAGATGAATAAAAATCCTGAATCGCGCAAACGGAATTCCTCAACGACCCGCGCCTCCGGCCCCCAGGCACATCCATCCGCCAATCTTATACATATTCGGAAAATATAAATAAAGTTTTTTTCAAAGTGGCTCTCATGAGCTATGAGAACTTTACAGTCAGGACTTCAACCTAAATAGCTGGTTCATTATGACGACGCTATAATCATCTCAGCCATTAGAAGTCCACTGCTGATTGTGTAATCACCATTAAATCGCCATACCTAGGCAGGCTAATTGGTGGTTAAAAATTGAGGTTAATTCGCAGGATGACGCTGCTGCTCACCATGAGGACGCTATTCTATGCTGGCGCCACAATGAAGTCGCTTTTATTTTTATTCATTCATATTCAGTGTAAATTTTCATCATAAGAAGTCTTTATTTTTGTGGTACAAATAATAACACATGCTTGCAGGTCAATGAACTTACAGTAGGAAAACAGGATTGCAATACTTTTGACTACTCAGGGATATTGGGCCCGCACCCATATCACAATAATTTGTACTTAGCTGCTGGATTTGGAAGACACGGTGGGTAAAAAAATAAGAAAATGTTGCTCTGCGTTAATCCCTTAAAGCAATTGTATTAGGATTGGATTTATCTCCATCCATACTAATACTATAAATGCGAAAGTTACTCTGTCTTGTTTTCACGCGAAAACCACTGAACCAATTTATATTAAATTTGGTACACAGATAGTCTTAGAGCCTGAGCAAGGCTACTTTTAATGCGAAAAAAAGTTTGTAGGGGATAGAAATAGGGGATCAAAGTTTTTATGGGAAGTCTCCATTTTTGAAGCTAGTAGCGTGAGACTATTTGTTAGGTTAATTATTAGCTGATAAAAATATGATATCGGAAGTTACTTAAACAAGATACGCGATATAATTAAATTTTACCTGGATGAAGTCGCGGGCTAACCACTAGTAGTATATACTGGCGAGGTCTGCATTCATAGACCAAATGCCACTTCTTAAGTCACTTATTAGACAAATATCCCTCTAAATATTTAAGACTGAGCTATCCTGTTATCTGAGCTGTTCTTTATAGATTAGTCAGTTGATAAGACGTCTTCCCTTTTATAAATATTTACCGATTATGTGGCTCACCATCATCTCAGCTCATTAACGGCCCACTATTATTGTGTTCTAAATCACGAACTTTCTAAACAAACTCTCATCTGTGTAAATAGAAGATAAATGAAGTAAATAAAAGATAAAATGAAGGAGATTAGCACAAAATATCTTTTATAATGTCATCTAATATATTATTTTTAAAGTTTTTCAAATCACTCAAAAATAATTGTGATATTTTATTCTTTTGCTACTTTTAAGATTTTTTATGAGTAATGTTATAACTGCAAGATTTTGTTAATACATGGGGGGTCTATGCCATACCATATAAACCATATAGCTACTTTTGTAAATAGAAAAGAATGATAATAATTGTGTAATAAAAATTATTCGTAATTGATTCACGATATATATTATTATTATTTATACTGTCAAACATATATTATTCATATATATTACAGATTCAAGAAATGTTTTCAAAATATACTTTTATATGACCCGCTATATTTGTTACAGGTTGTTTATTTGCGCCAGGCCTAGGACGAGCTATTGCAGAATTAATTGTCGACAGTCATTATCTCACTGTCGATTTAACAAGATTTCACTTTGACAGAATACTTACCAATGAACCCCTTATGGAGTTTAATGTATATTGATAAAAAAAATCAGGGTAGGTAACTCTTATTTAATATTATTTTCATAAATTAAAATTAAATATCTTTCTTCCTAAATACTAATGATCGTTATTTGAACTGTGTAGGAGGAGCTGCAAATAGGGCGCCACCCTGTTTTGAAGCTGCACGAGATGGAGCAAAACCTAGTATCTTCTGGATATTTTGTCTGGAAAGAAATAGTTTTGTTATTATTTATTAATTTATAAATAAATATTTAGAAAGACAACTGTTTTATAATTTTTGAAATTTTGTATAAATAAATTGATAATACCCTCGCACTTTGGTATATGACAGAAGGCTCGTGCTCAGTAGTGAGACTAAGATGATGATGATAAATAAATTCAACAAACGCAAGTTACATTCGAAATAAAGTCATCTGATAATGAATGTCAAAAACTAAAAAGGTACATAATTAATATTAGAACTTAAATTAATATTTAGATGCTAATTAACTTTCTACTATAGCCCCCCCCTCGCTAACCATGTCATACTCCACCATGAGAACTCAGTTCGCTTTTCTGGAGAAAAGCAATATGCTATTGCAACTTTTTAAGCTATATAGGGGTACTTACTTGGCTTAACAACTGCTACATAATGTGATAACTGGTTCCTAGAGCATAATTCTAAAGTATGAAAGTGCTTGATACCCAATCACAAACAGTCAATCTTAACTTCTGTGAAGTCTTTCCTAGTGTTTGAACCTAGTGGTATTTGTTGGTCAGTCCTAACATTTTATATGCAACAGAGTGTTAAAAGAGTGAAATAGGCCACCAGATTATGATGTCTTTGCCTCCAACAATGACAAATAAAAAATTGATTAGATAGACGAGGGTTCCGTGCTCAAACCCGATAAGTGACAACATCAGATACATAATTTCTGCCGCCTTTTCTTGTGATATTATCAAATAAGTCGATTTTAGAAAAGAAGACTGAAAACTGAGGACTTCATAATCCAATAAGTAAACCTTTTAAGTTAAATTTTTTTTAATTAACCGATAATTTCTTTTAAGTACTGCTTTAAGCCCAAAAACGCAAATTTTGTCACTTATCGGGTTTGAGCACGGATCCCTCGAGATATTTAATAAACAAATAGTGAGAGTATCATTATATTAAATGAAATAACACTATAGACATCAGGATATTGCGGTGCTGAACCTTGTAGCAACTGCTTGCCTATCGAATAATAATAATTTAGGGGCTGTACTCATAAATGAGAGCTCAAGACACAAGACTTGCAAGTCACTTACAAGTCAACTACCTAGCCTCTGGGAACTACCTTTTTTCTGATTCTTAATAAGATAAGATAAATATACCTTAAAAAGAATAACAATATTCTTTACCTGATACTCATTGTGCATAGAATATATAAAAATATGAATGAACAGTCCGTATAGTCATCTCCAGTCAAATTTCTATGGCTCAATCCTTGTATCCAAGATATTGGGTAAAATGGTAACTTAGCCACAACCCTCCCATCAAATCTAAAAAAAAAACAAATCATATACTTTCCCACATGGTAAAATTTTATTTATGCACTAAGGCTATATAATTTTTAAATTAATGTTCTTGGTTTCTATAGCACCAAATTTTTCCCCTGTTTTAGATTTCACTGCACACAGTTATGACTAGACATCAGATTTTTATCTAAAAGTAGCATTAAATTTAACTGGCTTCAACTTCAGTACTTACATGCTATTAAACATACTAAGCAGTGCAGTGAATGCGAATCCAATAGCAAACATAGATTTCATTTTGACTAAAGAGAGATCTCTATTATTATTTTTCAGTCTTTCTTCCTCTCGTTCAATCTTTTTTTTATGCTGTTTGTCCAAAGAGTCTCCATGAGCTTCTTTTCGCTTTTCCACTAAAAAAATGCAATATTATTAGATATTTGTACTGTAAATAGAAAAAATTCTCTTCAATATTTCATTTGCTGTTTCTTTTGTGCATTCAATTTTATTATCACAATTAGAGATGAAAAGTATAGCAGTTTGGCCGGATACCGGATATTCGGCCGACCAAGTGGCCGGATAGCCGAATATCCGGCGAAACTTAGTCGTTTGCGTACCGAACGACCAAGTGTAACGTGAAGAAAGAAATGCGATAACCTGTGCGCTGGATTTTTATATCAAGTCAGTGCGAATTGATCGCACTTGCAACCCTTATTCTTGGTGGGCAGCTAATGCCAGACAATACCCAAATTTAACAAAGTTTGCCAAAATCTACCTTTCTGCTCCTTACAGCAGTGTGTATAGTGAAAGACTTTTTTCTGAAGCTGGGCTTATTTATGAAGAGAAACACAACCGCCTGCTACCTCTCAATGCAGAGAAATTAGTATTTATTCACCATAATTTCCCCTAGTGCAGTATCAGTACTAAATGTACTAATTCATTCATTTTCCTTGTATTACATTAACTTACTATTGTGTTATTAAAAATTTAATACTTAAACTAATTATATTTAATGGGATACACAATAATAGGATTCTTACTAAATAAAGCAAATAATTACTCAAAAGTATGTTTCTTTTATCCCGCTTTTTTTTTATTCGGCCGGATAGTAATATGGCGGCCGGATACCGGATAGTTACAGGATATCCGTTTCATCTCTAATCACAATACATGAGTATTGTGATAAAAAAATATGAATTATATAATTAATGTAACATTTATTACATTTGGATGAAGCAAATTTCACTTAAATAAATATACAGGGCTATATTAGATATAACGCCATGAAATCATAAATTGGGCCCATCACAATCACGATTAGCACAAATTGAACATATACAGAAAATAAACTAAAGTTAACTTCATATGTAGAAAAGTAGTATGTTTGACTTATTCCTAGAAAAAACTTGCATTAAAACAACTTACATTTTTTACTTTGGCGATCCACTTCTATTTTAAGCTTTTGATACTTTTCAGTCCTATAGACAAGTATCCAAGTAAGACCTGTAAAAAATAAAACAATTTTTTTCAATATCATATTCTATTGTAAAATCATGATCATTCACTCATATCAAGAAGTTAAAATATTCTATACTTAACTTTAGTAAAGTACCTTAAATTAAGGAACCAAAAAGCATTATTTTACTTCAATAGTACTGACACATGAAGCACCACCTTGTTAGCCTGCCCATTAGCAGAATAGCGTCATTCAAGGTTTGACACTGTATTTGAATATTTGGTACTACAACCAGGTAAGTATGTTTTAAACATAAATCTTCTTTCTACAAGAATATGAAAACATAAAAGAAGCCCTTATAGCTCCAGGATACTAGGAATCAATCACGGAGGTAAAGCAGAGTTCATAAAATCAGTCCTTGGATACACTTCACAAGTACATATGCAAAGGTGGATAAATTAGTGGTCCTTAGTCTAAACAAATCCAAATTTCTAACATAAGATCCATTTTTGTAAATGTTTCTTTTGAAGGCTTCAGATATCGAAAAAATTTAAACCCTTTTTAACCATGACAGCTGCCATTAAGTTGATTAGCTCTTTCTGTGGCCACCAGATTTAACCTAACTTATCTCATCATTTTTTGATTGATTTTACTCTCATTGCCTGTTTTGCCATACCCCTTTAGATAAGACTTCCAGTTAATATAATAATTACACAATAATTATGTTAAATCAATAACGTTTCGCATAAATGTGGTAAATAAAGGGATTTACCTTCGCCCAAAAATGCAGTGCAAACCGAAATAAAAACAATAAGTAAAGAATCACTCCACATTTTACTACAATAGATAAACTTTTTATGTTACCGTAAAAACTGAAAAATTTACAGTTTAATTCACAAAATTACACTTAAAGATAAAAACTTTTGACAATATTTTTTAGACTATTCGTAGTTTTTGGTTATATGCCATATACGCAGAAGAATTTGTTTTAAACTGCTTAGTTCTAAATATTTAACAAATTGTTGTAAAATATACAGATATTTAAGTTTTCTGTTAATCCAAATATTACTACTTATTAATATTGAGTTCTCTGCACCTAAACAGTAAAAATAAATGAACTGAAATGAACCTTGTATTTTGAAATTTATATAAAAACAAATTATAGGTTGAATATTATATTCCCAATGGCAATGACACGTTGACAAATTTAAAACATTAAAAATTTCCGTTTCCGAATTCTTGTTTCCGGTGCTACCATATACCAAAGAAGAATCCAATATATTTTAATATGAACATCATTGTTGAATTTGTGAACAACCACTTTAGTCCAGCATAATGTTTTTATTTCTATGTGTAACTAATAACAAATGTGTGTTAATTTTTTAAGGGTGTTATTTAACGTGTCTTCAAAATTAATAAATTGCCAACCTAACCTAACCTTTTTGTACATCAAAAATACTGATTGAGCACCTAATCACCTATTAGATGCTCACTCAGTATTTTTGATATTCAAAAAAGCTTTTTTTAGAGGTTTAGTTTATTATATTCCGATTTTTAATTGTGCAGAAGGTCATTTTGAATTATTATGATGTGTACAAAATTAAACTCCATTTCAATATTACAATTTCGATTTTTTTTATATTACCTACACCGACAGGTTACAAAGAAGTATCGATTTATATGTTCAAATTAAAAGATAGGGAACGTTCCTAACAATTCTATCACCGATTATTTTATTTGATAATCACATAGGTCTTATTTATACAGGTTCATACTATTTTTAATTACATAGATTCTCTAATAAATCCGTTGTTCATTCGTTTTTTAGTAGATTTTAGTAGCTTTGATGCGGTAGAATCAGTGTTAACTGAAACAGACACCCTTTTCCTCGTTTTTTTCATCCCATTCGCATCGTCAAGCCGACCGCGTCGCACGTTGTTTCGCGAATGCGACAGGAGGATTTATTTCCATACCAATCCACCATCTGCATATTTTCTCTGAATTGGTTGGAATCAGTTTCGCAGTGTTCGTGCACATATTTATCTTCGAGGGGGCTTATATTGGCAAATTGAACTGTTGGCAGCCAAATAAGTGTAGTTTTAGGACCTAGATATTATTATAGTAATAAATATATAAATAAATGTCCCTTCCAAGTACTTCCTTGAGATATAAAGCAATATAATAGCATTTATAAGTAATTATACGTTACATTACCTGTTACTGTGATAGAAAGGTGCATACCGTACCTTGCTATATTCTTTTTCTGAATAGAGTGAATGTCAGTGATTCAGCAACTCTACGACTACATCAGATTGACGCCATTTTATGAGTCTACGTCGTCACCCTCAGGCGTGGCGTACCTGTATCGGTTTTGCCTATACTCTTTTTAAAACATGGTAAGTTATGATAAACCTAGATATTTTTCTAAATAAATAACTACACTAGACGTCTACTTTTAGTCAGGAGAAGTTTAACCTACTAATATTGTATATAATTATTGATTACGTACGGTTAGGGTACCTACGCGTCAGCTTTGTTGTAGCGATAAATACCTACCTGTTTTTGATATAACAATCCTTGAAAGTAGGCAAGTATAATACCTGGGTTATTAAGAGGTTACTGCAAGTCTGGCCTGCCTACCTACATAAATTGCCGAAGTCCTTGGATAACTTTGATTCGAGACTAAAGGTTCGGTACCGTGTTGACTGTTGATCTCGGTGGCCATTTTGTAAAATAGTAAAAGGTAGGTAGCTATTTAGATCTGGGCTGTGGCCAATTTATCGCGAAGGTATAAGTATTGCTAAGAGGCAAATCATTTTATCTAGTTAATAGGTTATAGGTATAGGCTATTATCTAGTAGTTCCAAAAATAATTTGGCAGATAAGAGAGAATTAGTTTCGCCCAGGTACCTACCTATCGAAAGTTGTATTGACCTCGAAAAGCAGCCATAGTTTTGACGATAATGCTTTTTCAATACAATATACTCGATAGAAATTTTTGACACAATTATTATCGATTTATCGACCATAATCACCTGTTATAAATATAGTTTAGTGCTTTAAAGACGGTTTTTAGAAAGATAAAATCTAATGAAGTAATTTTTCCGACAAAAAATCGTTGCATTGGATAACTAGACGGAAAATATATCTGATTACTTTATAATTATGAAGTTTGTTCCGGTTAGACAATTGATTAATCGGCACAATCGAAAAATAAATCAACTGCTCTATATAATATATACCGGATATTATTATTAAAAGTGACATTTCGACACTTAGAAATAGTGTTGTAGTTGTACCCAATTTCAATTGAAGTTTATCTGATATAGGTAATTGATAAATACATTCAAGTGTACTAATATGAAACAGTCGAGCTGTGTAATATTAATAAAACGCTACTAAAATACAAATCAAAGTAACCCAGTTATTATCAACTATTTATTGCTCCTTCTTTCTTCTTTAGAAGAATTCTATAAATGATGCAACTCAATATTTTATTATCGTGCGAGATACAAGTTATTTACCGTCATTGAGTTTCAAAAACCTTTTTACTGTTTAAATTTCGTTACACAATAAAAAACATAGTGAACTCTTTCTTAAAATTTTTATATGGACTTCTTAGGGTTCATACAGACGAACTGCAAGTCGGAACGGCAGAGGCTACTTCAGCCGTCGCCACCTGTCGACGGCTGCCGTCGACGCGTCGGCGGCAGCCGTCAATGCGTCGACGGCAGCAGTCAATGCGTCGACGACTGCCGCCGACAGGTGGCGACGTTTGCAGTTGTGGCGTTTTTCGTACCGACCACGACTGCTAGTACGCGGCACTCCAACTGCAAACGTTTTCGCCTGCCAACGGCAGCCGTCGACGCATTGACTGCTGCCGTCGACGCATTGACGGCTGCCGCCGACGCGTCGACGGCAGCCGTCGACAGGTGGCGACGGCTGAAGTAGCCTCTGCCGTTCACAACTTGCAGTTCGTCTGTATGAACCCTTAGCGGGAAAGTGAAGCGTAATGTATTATACTTTTGTTTAATTTTCCAAAATTTGTGATATTTTGAACATTAATGTGTAAAAATTAGGATTATTAACCGTTAAGTGTTTGTGAATATACATGAGTGTTGGTAAATTAAACGAAACAGTGCAACATCACTTCAAATTCTCTCAAGAAGTCCACGTGAGATCTCAGTATAGACCCTCATCTTTACAGATACTCAAGGGGTTAAGGGGACACGTTTATCACGTTTGTCACCACTCTTGCTCATTTTAATATCGTTAATATATAGATATACAAGTTAAAGATAACTTGACATTGGCAAAATGTGCTAAACGCACGAAGCCAAAAATCTTAATTTCAGGCCCAATAGTTTAGGAGTAGTCGTTGTGACTTTCGATATGATAACTTTCAGTATATTGAAACCAGTGGCTCAGGCAATTCCCGAAATATGGACAGGTCTTTTAGCCCATGAGCATCCAGCATGATTTTTTAGCTCCACACATTTGCTTAGCTCTGTTCAGCTTTTGGTCGTAGCAAACACCGATTTTATACGGAGAGGTGTATTGTACGCATGACTGTGATCAGCTTCCCGTGTCCGTACGGATACGTATTCGTTATAAGATTTGTTTAATTTTGAACAACCAATTTCTTGTATGAAAGAGACCAATGCTCGTAAGGCGCATGATGTCAACGAAAAAAATTTTTGTTAATAAATGATGTATACACCTAGTGTTAATTATTTTTTATTGTAAATGTGGCGCGATTGATTTTAACGAGCAAACTTAAGTCTTTTACTAAATACATATTACAAAGTCATTATACCTAGGTGATTTACCTGTGATGATTTCTGTGCACACATTTTTATTATTAACTTCTGTTTTTCAGAATAATTATACGTATGTTTTAAATTTTTAATAGACTTGCGATGCGCCCGCAAGCTGGTTGTGACCTGCGCCCTAGTCTCGTCAAAACGTCCGTGATTACCCTGTATGTTTTTTTTATTGCGTAAGGTTGCGCTTTTAATATTAAAAATTCCATATTTCAACCGAATCGGTCTGTCAATTAGTATATTTTTTTATAAATTCTCGTAACACCTTACTACAATAATAATTGATCTTGAATTGATTGACTTTTTTTGAGTAACTGAATAAACTTAGATATTTTATTTGGCAGCCAAAAAACAAATCGACTGTTGTCGTCAACACTAAATAGGATATCACACGTATTTTATAGGATCACACACATACGAGTAATGACGGAAGTTAAAACGTCCTAAAATATTTAGGTGAATTTTCTTTTTTGCTTTAAATAATGGCTTCGTGCGTTTATGACATTTAGCCAGTGTCAGTAAAAGAATAATATTTATGATATTTAATTCATAGTAAATGAGAATGAGTGGTGATAAAGATAATAAATGGTAAAAGAGATGTCCTCCCCCTAAAACCCCGGACTCCTCAGTAAAGATGTGGGACTATACTGAGATCTCACTATTTTATTTACCAACTCTCATGTATGTTCACAAGCACTTTCTGGTTAATGAACCATCGTTATTACATGTAGTAATATGTATTTTCATTTTTAGAAAATAATACAAAACAGCAGTCATGACCCTTAACTTAACCGCTAAGAAGTCTTAGGTATATTTTTAAACGTGTTTATTTGTTGTAATCAAAAAAAAGTAAAGTAAAGTAAAAAAAACAATACTAATTACCAATCTTTTTTATGTACTTATTTTGTTTATTATGATTAGTACCGCATATTTAGTTATTATTTTTGATCCTTATAAATTAAGTTTTAGATTTTTTTTAAAAATAATGTATAAGATGTACGTTCCGCACTGCACTCAAAATGGCCCAGCCAGAAAACCAGCGCTAGAACATTGGACTAGCATAATTATGCTGAGTTGGGTCATTTTGGTGCATCATATAAACATTTATAACTTGTTTTTAGTTTTAATTTTAATTGTATGGTGCACCAATAAATATTTTTATTATTATTTCTAAGGTGGGTTATTGGTGGGAATTTAAAATATCGCTGAAACACATGTTTATTAATTTCCTATTCGCAAAGTTTCCTTTAATACGACGGTTTTCTAAAACAAACATTTCAACTCTTGAATTCAATCGTCAATTTTTAAACGGCAACTCGTAGGTAGGCTAATTAACTCTAACATGCAACACGATATAATTAATGTATCGCTGTGAGTAGGTACGCTAGTAACGTTTTTCTAATAATAAATTATTATGAATCTCAAAAACTTAGTTATCAAAATAAAACATCTTTCTATAGCGTATTTTGTTTTCGTTATTTTTATGTCATACTTTTTTTGTTATAAAATGACACCTAAAACTGTCGAGTTACAAAATGATTTTTGCACGTGTAGTTTTTTTTATTGAATAACAAACTAATATTTCTTTCTTTTAAATAATGGCTTCGTGCGTCTAGCACATTTAGCCAGTGTCAAGTAAATGATATATTAATAATCTATAATTTATAGTAAATGAGAATGAGTGGTGATAAAGATGATAAATCGAAGATGAAATACCCTCCCCTAAACCTCTTGAGTCCTCAGTAAAGATGTGAGACTATACTGAGATCTCACATGGACTCCTTGAGAGAAAATTTGAAAAGTGATGTTGCACTGTTTTATTTCATTTACCAACACTCATGTACGTTCACAAACACTTAACGGTTAATAATCCACTGTTATTAAACATTACTGTTAGAAATATCACAAATTTTAGAAAATAAAACAAAACTGCAGACATGACGCTTCACTTTCCCGCCAAGAAGTCCAAACTAATATTTAATGCCTACATAAGTTTGGTAACCAGTGCAATTAAAACCACTCAAAGTTTCAAAAAGGCATAAATTATTGTTTTTGAATTGAGCTTTTGTGAAATGAAATATCTTATTGGGCTAAATAAGCGGTTACGATATTGCAAATGTTTTATAATAATGTTCTGAGATAACACATAACATTTTCTTTTTTACTTTGATTTTAAGAAAAATGTTTAAAATTATTAAATTAACTATTTATTTAATTATTTCATACCTATTATTTTGTTACAGCCACGCATCGACCCTATTCAGCTACTAAATTGTCTGAGTGTCCTTTTGTCTCCAAATGGCGGCATCAAAAGTCGCAATGAAGTTCAAAGGCTGGCTGGGTAAGAATAAATCAATTTACTACGTATATTTTTCATCTGAGTAGCTTAATTACAAACTCCGATGAATCCACTCTACCCTTTGGAGGTATCTAAATAAATGTGATAATAGTCATAAATTGATGAGTTAAAAGTCAGTATTTTTGTATTATGGCAACAGTATTAATAAAAACGAAAAGTAAACAATTAAAAAAGCTTGTTTATAAAAGAAAAAGAGAGAGAGGGTCCTAATACTGAAGTAGAATCTGATGCGAAACCCACTGAAAATACATTAACAATTATAATAATTTTTGCCTAACTTAGAATTTAAAAAAAATATGATATTAGTTCTTCATCGTTTAGATTTTCGTATTTTTCACTTAATTATATTTTTTATTATATAAAAAATGAATAAAGGATAGCATGCATACAAAATTAATAACATAAAATCCCCAGACAACTTATTCCACAAGGCACTTACATTTTATTCCTATATCACTTTTTCTTGTAATATATGATATAAAATTCTTACATACTTATATCACAATTCCATTCAATCCCAAGAAAGCAGCAGACTACTGTGCTATTTTCGCCGAAGTAACGTGGCCGGCCTGGCTATGATAAACATATTCAATTCGCTGATTGGCTTAGAACAATAATTGTCCGATGGATTTATCTTAAAAAATATTAATATTTTAACTCCATTTTTCTCCGAAACCATGCAACCATGAAATTTGTCCAAAATAGATAACATTTTTTGGTACCTCGAAACTTAAAAAATATCAGAATTGGATTTATCCTAGTTTGAAGTTAAGCCAAAATTGTAAATGTGAATTGTTCGATCCATTAGAAGCGATATAGATGTTACTAATCTGTGTGTGTTTTGTATAGAAAACCTTAAACATTTAAATAATAATGCATGGTTTTTATTAATACTTTACTCATTGAATTCGCAATGTTACAAGAAAAGGGTAATTACAACCATTGTTCAATTTTTTACGGAAATTTAAATTAATCTCTTGCTGTTACTAAAGACTCATTAAGATAGCAATATGGCTAGCAAACTCAACCACAAACCTAATATAATGTTTTTTCCAAGATAGATTTATAAAGCAGAGTCTTTTTTCTAAATTAGAATCTTAGTAAAAATAACACATGATGAATGTATATTTTTTTCATATAGTTTTAAAAAAAATATAAATGTATACTGACGACCAATATGACGTGGAGGTCATTATACCTGCACTTCACTCCAGAGGTTGTGGGTTCGATTCCCACACAGGACACATCTTTGTGAATGAACATAAATATTTGTTCTGTTCCTACGAATTTTCTACATTTGTTAAGTATGTATTTACAAAATGAAAACGGTACCTATTTAAAACTGTTGACTTTTACTTTTAAATATTTAATAGTTTGTAAGTAAAAGTTAAGAATACAACGGCCTTTCTTTTGTCAATAGAAATATTAACTATATTTCATCATTCCTACAATTCTTCTTCAGTAGCTTCACTATTTAGAAAATTGGATATATTCGTAATTATAATAATTTTTATGATCATTATGATTTAAGCAAAAAAAAAAAAACATACACAAACAAATAAATAAAATTAAATGGAGTGTTTGTAATGTCAAAAGTACCTTATCTTTCTTCCGAATATTTTTTGTTTTGATTGCTTGTTTCGGCTCATGTGGCAAGTAAAACAAAAACGAATTAAACAAACATATATACCGTATGGTATGAAATAAAATGAGTCGCAAGCCAGTAAAATATAATGGCAAAATAATAATGCGATGATTTTACGGAAATTTTGCACTTCAATAGTCTTAGTTTATTTCAGGCCACGAAGCCCAATAATATAAGTAAATATAACTCATTAGTTATAAACTTATAACACAGTTAAAAAAACATGACATTATAAATAAAATTGAGGTCATAAGTTTTCTAACTCATTTATACAACAAAACCACTTATAAATTAATAAAATGTAATCGATATAGGAAACCATTAAAATCTTTTTAAAAAAACCGTGCGATCCTACGTACAGTAATGCTTGACGCACATATTTGCATAATGTCTATAAAATTATTCCGTTACGAAAATGGTTGCTTAAATAAACCACATAAAACATGTAATTCTCTTTCCGTCTGTCATGTATTATTTCTATCTAATATAATATATAATATATTTGAATAATATCGAAATTGATAGCTTAAAATATTTATGTAGGAGCAGAAGTTGTTCACATATTTCTCAGCCAATATTTAAGTGTGCTATGATACTTATGCAAAATTGATTTATTCCCAAAGTTATGGAAGCAAAATATATTTATATATCTAAAATTTATGAAACCATCCATTCATACTCACTGGGAGTGCCTTAATCAAAAAGTATGTTTGGCAAAAAACTAATATAATTTTAAAAAGAACAGTAGGTAATCTTACAAAAATTATCTCATGCCACATAAATAATTTGCCAAATTACAGATTCCACAATTATTTTACATTATCAAATGATGTTTGCATATTATTGTGATAAAATTTAGTCATATGATGATTTTTTCAGCTGAATTGTTGAAAGAAAGAAGAATTTTATCAAGCATACATTTGATAAATGCCCTAATTTTATACTCTACTCGATTGTTTTGGAGAAATCTTACAATAATATCAAATTAAAATAGGGGCGGCAAATCGAAACTCGATATCAAAAACCACAAGAACGATCACCCGTCTAAGGTCTGCTTTGTTTACTCTGCTGTAATTTGGTGATCGTTTAACAACCTTATCGCGAAAACGATTGAAAGCAATAATTGACTAATTTTTTAAGTTTTCATAATTGTAGTAAGTTAAAAGACTTCATGCTTTCAAAATAACAAATAACTTTTGTGTATGTAGGGCAAAAATTGTAATCTATCACAATTTTTATTTATGGATCGAACAAAGTAGATTATTTATATTAAATGCGTAATCAGTGACACCTGTATTTTTTTTTTCAGTTTGATGACAAAGTTTTCTAAAAAACTTGTTTCTAAATGTATATATATACAAATTTTAAAATGCACGGAAACTGAATTACTGGGCTCATTTATGGGATCCGGTGGATGGCTGTTAGTTCACGTGTGGTTAACAGAAAGTATTGTTGCTAAGAACTGGCCTTTAGTGAAAGAATTACTAGAACTGCTCTTGTTATGTCCTGTAGACATAGAGAGGTTAAAAACAAACAATTGTCCAAAGCTTGTAAAAGAATTATCCAAAGATGGTAACCATATCGGTAAGTATTTTTTTAATGTTATTAAATTAGGCGTTAATTATTAAGTAATTTGGCGTTAAAATATTAGATCCTTACATATGACATTGGAGTTTTTTCGAACTGGCCACTAAACCAAAAAAATTAGGTGTTTGGCTAGGAATTCCAAATTCAATTTTGTCTATTCGTGTTTTGAATGTGTGACATCGTTCTGTGCTCACTATGGAAAATTCAAAATACCGCATTATTTTTGAAAACGAGTTCCATTGTGGCACGAGTGCTGCAGAAACAGCTCGAAGGATTATTGATGTGTATTCAGAAACCACTGTATAAGAAAACACGGTACGTTGGTTCTAACGCTTTCATTTTGGAAATTTTGAACGCCAGAACAAACCTCGTGGACGGCTGGAGAGACTAGTTGTCAATAAGTAGTTAAAAAGTAATCGTGGAAGCGGATCCATCTCAGATCACGTCAGAGTTGACTACAGGCTTCGGTTCGAGTGGTAAAACCATCTTGGATCATTTAAAACAAATTGGAAAAGTGAAGAAGCTTGAAAGATGGGAACCACATGAAGTCCCTTTAAAATTGCAAAAGTGCATAGCTAATGACGGAACATAATTTGTAAAAACAAATTGATTTCCTTATTCCACATCCAGACATCAATTTCAAACGTAGGGACCTAATGTATTTAAGCAGACAGGTCTTAATAGGCCTGTCTGCTGTATTTAATTTTTTGTAAATATTCACCATATTGATAATTGCGTTGTGACATAAAATGGAATGTTAAAATATTATGTTATTCGGAATAAAACGTAATTTTCCTTCAAACTAAAAGACGGCTCCAATCGTTAAATGGTTTAAATTTCCGGCTCCCTGAGCCGCATGAACGAACTCAGAATGTCGACGTGCCCGCAAAATTATATCGGAATAGTGAATGGCTTTTAAGAGTACCAATTTGTTTCTTAAACTGTACATATTAACATGTTTTTGTTTATTTGTAGGTAAATAATTAATATTGTATTTTTGTTTCAGCTTTAAGGGCCTTGGCTTCAAAACTAGTTGAACAGTGGCTGAAAACAGTAAAGGGAGAAGTAGTAGTTCCTATTAAAGAATCTGACATTTCTGAAATAATTATGAATGCCGATTCAGAAATAAAAACTGAAGTAAAAACAAAGTTAGAAAATGACTCGGAAATAAACTTATCAGACATTAAAAAAGAACCTGCTCCTGATAACGAGTCTGTTCTTTTGAATAACGAATCGTTCTCTGATGGCTTAACTAAAAAAAGTGATAACGTTGAGGTAAAGAAAGATATCGAAGAGCAAGAAACTTTACCAGTCTTAAAAATTACATTGAAGGATGGTAAACAAGTTATAGAACAAATTGATGATAGTGAAGCTAAGGATCAAAGTGGGCAGACTGACAAAAATAAAGATAAAAATAAAACAAAAAGTAAAGAAAAATCAAGTGAAAAGAGTAGCAGCAGCTCTAAATATTCTAGCAAGTCTCGGTCTTCATCGTCGTCAAATTCAGATAAATATAAAAGTAGAAGTAGTTCAAGTAAGAGCAAAGATGGTAAAGATAGAGAAAGAAGTTCGTCACATAGTTCCAGATCCAAGAGCGACAGTAACAAATCTAATGATAGGTCAAGTTCATCTAGTAAGCATAAAGATGATCGTAATCATAAATCGGAAAAAAATAAAGACCGCGATAAAGACAAACATCCAAATAAGTACAAGCAAGATAAAGAAAAACCAAAAGACGCTCAGAAGACATCAAATGATAAGTCGGAAGACAAAGTTCAAACGCCTTCTATACATAAATTAGGAAAAATTCCAAAACTCTCAGACGTTAAAAAAGACAAACATTCAATATCTATTGAAATAAGAAGTTCTGATGAACCAAAACCAAAAACTGTCAAAACATTTAACTCTAAATTCCGAAAACATGGCTTAGAAGAAGAAGTAAAACCTCCACCATCACGAGCTACAGTTCTAAACAAAAAAGTAGTTTCAGGACTACCTCCGACAGTTTCTATGCCAAAAAGGCCATCTCCAGTACATAATGACTCTCCTCCAGAAAAAAAACCAAAAACAGTTGAACTTGTTGATAAACCTGGTGCTATCAAGCTAATTCCCCCTAAGCCGAAGCGTAAGTATTGTTTAGTAAAACAAATTATTAGTTTATTATTAATATTATTCCTTTTTACAGGTGACACTTCTAATACAGAATCCTTGGAGGCTAGAAGAGTATACAGTAGTTTAGGTTGCTATCACTTAATTGGTAAGTCAAAAATGTGTAATATAACTGGTTCCGAAATCAATTTATTACTTGTATTATACTTCTTCCAAATAAATGCTGAAACTCAGTCAATAACCTCTCTTTAGTTCTGAACTGACCTAAAAATGTCTTAAAGAAAAGTGAGTTAAAGGTCCACCTGGTGCAACTTCGAGGGATCTACCTGAAGATCGAGGCAGAGCTGTTGCCTACAACGAGCCCTCCAGATAATTCTTCAAACCATGGGTAGTTTAAAGAAATATAGAAATCCTGTATACTACAGAATGTATTTGCTATCTGTTCATTGTTTCTCGATATTGATTTATATTATGAATATGGAGAATCATATGAACTAGCAAATGCTAATATTTTATATAACTTGAGCTTGCATTTACAAAACATAGAACAACGAGTTGCTAATTGGATAGTCTCGTCTGTTAGGTTGCCCTTCATTTTTAATAGTGTGCGATTAATATAAAAAAAAGTTAGGCCGATATTATAAAAATAGAAATAAATAGCAAAATCCTTGCAATAAATTATGTGCGTATGAAGGTCGTCCTGAAATCTGCAGTTAATCAGAATAAAAATAAAAGATATAAAAGTAGTTAGCTCTGGAAATCGAAAAGAAATGGGCGGAATCAAAAAAGTTCGTTTATATTTCGTCCTCATACCGGCTTGACTCACTACCTCCACGCATTTAAAAAAATTCTGATGCTACATTAAACATGTAATAAGTTTTAACAATCGTTTGACAATCACCTTTATAATAGAATATTAGAATACTAAGAATGATATTTATGTGTCGGCGTACTTTTTCTGTTGGTACTCTCTGACTCCGAAAAACTTGTACACGAAGAAGTCGTTGAGACTTATTTAGACTTCGATTAAGATTTGCTTTTTCAGATGTCGGTACACACTTCTGTCATGAATTTAACTAAGCAAGAAAACTACCAATCCCAATTGAACGAGGAAATCATTGGTTCTAGTATTTAAATCTTGAAACGTTCGAGGGCATCACATCATAATCGAAATATTTTATACCTATTCGAAATATTTCGACGGCTCGTTATTCGATTTATTTTCGTGTGCGAACTTTTGCTGTCAAAATAATAATCTTTAATAATCATTTATATAAAAAAAAGATACATACATCATACTCCAGTAAAGTAGAGGAAACTTTTGGAATCAACGCGGACACATACACTTGGTGCAATTAGTATATTTAAAATTACTGTAGTTGTGAGCGTGGCAACACCAACATTACGTTAATAACTTTTTTCTTAAATCGATTAACTATGGAGAAGAGGCAAAGCGCTCAACGTATACAACCGGGACCAATCTTCGATAGCATTGACAAATATAAAAACTAACACGTAACATAGCCATCGGTCTTTAAGCTGAAATAAGAGTGGCCGTTTTGAAAAAAGCGGAATTAAGACCTAATAATTTAATTACGCTTTGTCTGACTTATTTAAATCTTCTATCTGTGCTCTGAAACAGTCCTCCGAAACCCTAAAAGATTTTCGGAGACATTTTACCATTCGAAATAAAAATCGTGTCCCTGGTGTGACAAAACAACCACAGGCCGCTTTCTACTTCTATTATTTGAGCTATTTTAATCAAATGATAAACTTGAAATAATAAAAAATACTTTTTAACCTTGCTTGCACCTATGTTGTCAGTTTTCCATAAAATGCTCTCCAAACCCTTTTCCACCGTGAGCATTGGGTAACGCTACGCAAAATCGATTTATGTTAAGTAGTTTGTAGCTATTATGTATATTCATAATTAATTATATATTATATTATGTACTACCGTAAATTAAAACCTATTCCATAAGCAATTCCATAAAATCATCAAAATCACACTCCTTCGCTCATCTAGTATACGGTGTAATATTATAACCACCCAGCAAGATATCAAGGTAGTAAATGATTTGATTTGATGACTTAAGATGGGTTATCAAGGTTATTTTGATATTTCAAATTAAAAGGCATGTTAAAAATAAATAAAGAGGTAACTGTAGGTAAGAGAAACAATGTCACATTACCTTTATTTTCGAGATGCGGTCGTTATAATATCAGTGATAAAGAATCATAGAAGTGATAACCTATCGCAATGATTGTTAGAGGTTTATGTGCAGGTAAGGCGACATTTATTCCATAGATAAATAGCACGGACTGCATCATTGCAGAACATTCCGACGACCCGTATGGCGCGGAGGAGGTTCTTCGCTTCAGGAATCGTGGGTTCGATTCTCACACAGGACAAATATGTTTATGCATGATAATGGATATTTGTCTTGATCTGGGTGTTTGCTCTGAATTATTATAAAAAAAATCTAAATATGTTTATCCATTGCCCATAGAAGAGGCTCTGCTTAGTTCAGAGATAGATTGCGCCCTGTAAAAATATCATATGATTATTGTACCTTACCTTGGGCTGTTGGGAATATAAAAAGCAGGTCTCAATTAAATGCGACAGTTCATGTTGGCTTCTCACTGAAACTGAATACGGCTTATTAGAACCGCCTTATGGTTAAATTGTGTAAACTTATTGAATGGGAAGGATTGTCCAGATTAATTTGGAAGTATTATTCGACATTTATTTTAAAATCACTTCATGTTTTTAATATCTTACAAATCCAAAGGAATTGTCCCGGGTAACCTTTTCTCGTGGTTAAAACGATCAAAATTGAACCCTATATAACCCTTGAGTGATAATACTTCGTCGCTTTATCAGATACATTCCGTCGCTGCACGTCCTTGTAACCTCCACGTGGCATGTTATGGTTCAAATTAAGTAGAACAAGGCAACGTTACCGATTACGCCAACGCGCCGCAAGGTGTATGATCTCTGAGGTGACATTTTCCCGGTAGATACACTGAAAATTTTCGTTTTAATTTTTTGTGAACGTAATTAATCCGTAGGTACAGAAAGTTTGCACAAGCAAGCATAACATGTTATTCAAAGCAAAAGAAATGTGAATACGAATTCGATAAAAGCTGATTTACATAACGGTATTTATACTCGATTTGTATATCTTTTTAAGAAATATGGAGGTACCTAATGGATTTTGCTGTTCACGTTATATGCTTGTTAGTTAAATCATCTGCTAATTGGATTAAAAAGTACCTAATCTTAAAGATCGAAAGGATCATTTATCTGGTTATAATTACAATAAGAAAGGGCTATGTTCAACAAATGGAAACTATTTTATAGTTTAGTTTATTATTGTGGTTATTTCTTTAATATACAAAAGCGTGTGTAATGAGAAAGTGTCGCTGAAGAGAAAGTTGCCTTAGAGGAATTATTATCTTTCCAAGTGGAAATGCGGTACTTTTTTTGATCTTAAAACCGATTATTTAAATGAACAGCAAATAGTTGCACTGATTACAATTATGCCATCTCAATGGACAGCTTTTTTCATTTGCTTTTCTACTTTAAAATACTGCTAAGAGTTCATTTTGTGGGGCAAATATAATGGTCATTGCCGCTTTATACCTTTCTTGAAGAAATGCGCGAATATTTAGACGTAGAGTATGAGGTAGGTACGTCCCAATCGTCTGATCAAAGATGTCAGTATCCCGAAAATTTTAATTACTCCTAGCATCCCCAATCTCGTGAGTTAAGACAATTCACCAAGAATTCGTTCCATGATGCAGACAGCAGTGGCTGCTTAACCAACCTGAGATATTTTTAATTATACCAGAGTTCGCTAAATTTGATCTTAGTGAGCATTATAGTCAATAACCTTCTAATATCATTTGCGGTTGTTCTACCTTGCACGACCACAGTGAAAGTTCTAGATCTATTTGTGATACATATTCATGAAAAATAAATGCACTTCAATTCAGATACTACACTTAATAAAAGAATCGTAAGTTTAATGTGTAAATATTCCAGCATATTGTAGGTTGTGCTAGCGCCAGAGAGGTACTTCTTAAGTACCTTTCTGGCGTAAGCTTCTACTCATTACTGGAATAAGTACTGAAATTTATAAGTTGTGGCTTTAAAATTGGTTTTATAATTTTGCGAAAAATTCTAAAAGTTTTCTAAAAAGTTAAAAGAACATCCATTGTGGTTGTGCAATGTAGTAAGTAAGTACTACAACACATTCGCGGGGTAGTACTTTTCGTCCTGCCGCTTCTCATAGAAAGGTACCAACAAACCCACTAAAAAGAACGTTCCGTTTACAATGCATGGATATCCCCTGATCTTCCCTTCCCAATTATAATTTAGCAACCGGATTCTAGACCATTGAATCCTCGCCTGCCACCTTAAGTATCGCCGTAGGTCCGTTACCCCCTGACCTATGTACCTAGAGGTTTTTGAGGTTAATGTCCTAAGTTTTTGTATAAATACTGCTGCAAAATTTCCTATTTGGTAAGCCGACAATGTGCCACACATATTTTGCCTCAGCGGAAATAGTTCAAATTACACCCGGGGTGATTTGGCACTCAAGGCCAAGATTCTATTAACGGCAAATAGTTGCGCCACGTGTCGGGAGTAACACTTTCACATAGGCAACTTTACTTTGGATGGGCCTTAGTTAATATAATAAATTTGCAACAAGATTATATTTTTTACGACACCCACCCCAGTTATAATAATAATGCTTTTTGAATTCAATGCAGCTGCTATACTTACTTACTATCAGGAGAAACAAAATGGTCCGTGCTATTCAAATGTTTCGAAAGGAATAAACCAATGTGCCTTAGTCCTGATTAACAACAAACTTACTAAATAACTTATATATGTGTTACTAGTGAAAACCGAACTGCAGGGAATTTTGTCTTGAACTGACGAGTTTAATGATTACATTGTTTTGTAAATCAACTTGTAGATAATTAAACCAAGTTACTTCAAATATTGTAAAAGAATTAGATAAACATAGTTGTATTCAATTAAATTGACTATCAGCTAAATAATGCGAGCACCTTTAATATAGCTAGCGTGCCAGATTCGCAGTAGTAAATACTACCGATAAAAAGTTACCCATGCCAAAATCAACATTTTTACATTTAGCTTTCTGTATAGAGCACTTTTAGAAACCGTTACTTAAAGTTGACAAACAAGAACAGCTGTTCAAAACTGGTTAGTAAAATATAGAAGTCTCTCACAAAACAAATATTAATAGTTTATTAGTAGTAGGCATATCTGATAGTGATGGTCATATAAACTTTTTTGAATAATTAGGAAATTAAAGCGTTATCGAACAATAAAAGTTGATATTACAATGTTTTTAGCACGGTATGATTTATAAATAAACGAGTAACAGTTCGCCAGAACTAAACCTGCACTTCACCGTCGTTCACTTCGGGTTTCATTTGTAAAATTGGCATACTTTTGACAATGAAGGGTATTTAATCTGTTTTCAAATCATTTAACACAACGCAAACCTTACTTGAACAATTTAATCACCATAAACGGTACAGTCAGCGTCATATAGTCGGTTACATAACATTCGTTTTTTTTAACTTATTTAAGGAGTTCCTATTGGTCACATGATTTTGGACTCTTAATGTATTTGACTGTACAGTTGATAGGTACTTAACCTAAAATTCATTACTCATCTTATAATAATATGTAAAAAAGGGACATCAAAAAATATGAAGTATCCTTTCTAACTTTATTACTTTTCACCCAAAATGAAAGTAACGCTGCTTAACTTTGCAATTTAACATAATATCTTAATAAATTCAACGACAAATCTAGTATTGTTAATTTTAAAAAATAACAGTGACATGCTACAAGTAATTAATATCGGCAAAAACTTTTCTTATTGATATAATTCTAAGTAATTGATTTCTAAAGTAAGATACGATTATAAACAATTAAAAAGTTATCGCTATCTCACCCTTTCTGGATAATATTTATGTTTCCACGTTTTATTGGCCAATAATGTGTATTTTCAATTGATTTGATGCTTGATGCCCACTCTGTGTGTGCATATTATGCAATCGGCCACGTGATACTGCAGCCAGTTTTAACACAATCCTACATAATGGGTTGTTTCACATATGACTGACTGTACCATATCGCGAAATACTTAAAATAATATTAGATAGAACCGGTAACGCATGATTATGATTCTTTTAATTGATAATAGAACGGTAACAAAAGTACAGGTTGATAAGACTTTTTTTGTATGTGTACATTATTCTATAAGTATAAATTAAAGCATATAATTTGGAAACAAAATGTGTAATCGTTCCACATCTTTTTTCAAAAGGTCATTTTTCAAAGAAACTAATAAAGTGAAATTGCAAAAAACAAATATTTTCTCTTACTCATTTTGTTTAATTCCGAAAATCAGTACATACTTTTATGCCATGCTAGAAACTACTGGTAACGGACGAACTAGTTTTTTGAAGATCTATCGTAAATCTGCATACTTCCGATGTCAGTTCTTTTTAGTATTGCATACTCTACAGGTATCGAAAAGCATGACAATTAAAAGAAGGCAATTACTACCTTATCCTCACATTATTCTGTAATAAGTGTTTAAAGAGCCTACTCTTTAAAAGTTGCAGGAAAATCTAATTACATGTTCAGGAAGCTATAGAATATAAAACGCGTAATACGAATTTCCATTATCACCCTGTATCCTGACTGTTCAAAGTACTTATTAGTACTTATTACCCCTCTACATCAAGCAGGATGACTTGTTGATTCAGAAAAAATCTAGCAGAAACAGTTAAGATAGAACAATAATAATTAAAAGATTGGTAAATTCTTAACTGGTTTCAATGTGAATCCATATTCTAGGCCAAGGCTGAGTTTCGCAAATTATACTCATTGATATCATAATAATTTAAAGACCTAAGTGGTATTTGAGTAGAAGGGGCTTTCAATTAGAGTAAGGTTACTTGATTATTTTTGGTGGCAGATCTTGATATTTTAAGGCAATTTTCTCACAGAATTAGATAGATGATCGATCTTCCTTTATTCTTAGTCCTGTCTAGGTAGGATTACGGCTTAGCGAGCGCGTAACATTGTAAGTGAATCGTATAAGGCTTATGTTTCCTAATGCTAACGTATAGGAGACTATTGTAAATTCTATGACTGCTTCCTTTACTGCAATTTAAATGTTTGTTATTTTCGTTTAGTAGATACCAGCTGCCTGAAACTAAAAGTAGGTAATTTTATACTATGTGTATCTATTTATTTTATTTACACGAAGTGTATTTAGACGATCAAAAATATGAAATATACCTAATACGAGACATGTAATTTTTACTACATTTACTATAATTATGTACCAATTACTTGATTTTAGAAGTAAAATAAAACAGCCAATTATGTATGTTACCTAAATAAGGGAGTATTAGTGAAAATATTTTTTTTTTTGGAGATATTATCGATGAACTCAAAGACTTAAGCTAGGTGGGCATTACATAACATGAATAAACACTTGTCGCGACGCGACGCGCGGCCGACCGTACAAAACACCTATTTCCAGGCGCCTATGTATCTATGCGGTTTTCATGCACTTGACGTGTATCTGTTATGTTCTTATATCTTTATTTTGCTCGCAATAATGTTCATTCTTTCCCAGAATATTCAAATGGTTTTGCAATATGAGGTATTTTTGTGTAGCATTTATTTTAATCGGTTATTATACGTCGGTTCACCCGTGGCGGTATGTTATGCAATACCCTTTAGTAATTCCTTTTGACTATCACCGGAGATAATAGGTGGACCCCTGGGTTGAGTTTACTAATGTAAAATAGATTTTTATTATTAAATCGGTCCCGTGAAATATCCATAGGCCATATATTAACATTGTTTTTTGATAGTTTCAAATGATACCATACTTATTGCCTTAGCTCAGTATGCCAGGACCAAGAGGCTAGACATGTTACCTATCTATGACGATCGCTTTCGCTTTAACTACTCTTTTGGCTATAAACAAAAAAGTGAATGCATATTAATCTGATCGATAGTAGGTACCAGAGGCGATGGGAGGTGATCATGATAGAGTTTAAGGTGCTTTTTGCCTTTCTAATTAAACCTTTAAAAGGTCTGGCTTACGATATTAGGTGACTTGATTTCTAGGCTGCCAGTGGTGCCAGCAAGAGACACCATACGAGAGAGTCTTCAAGGAAAACTATCTAATTGAACTTTTTGTGAATTCATCTATTCAGCGAAGTTACCAACAATTATAAAACTCTAGGAGACATGACACGTGGTGGCTACGACGATGGATCCCTTCAATAGTTATCGGAAGAATGGCTGGCACCATAATATGGAACTTATGTGGGTCAGTTAAGGTCTAATACCGATAAATAATAAAAATGCAGTACCAGTTAAAGGACAGTGTGCTTACAAAAATTATAACGAGCGCAAGCTCAATTTTTTTCCTATATTGAGAATTCTTTATCTGCTCTAAATGTTGTACTATTAAATTGTTATGAAAAATAATCCTCATGAGGATTCACTAGGCTGACTGAACTCGAAGGCAATCGAACCCTAATTGTTTTGATAGTCGTTGTGTTTGTTTAGACATAGGTAAAAAACACAGTCTTCTATGATATATTCTTAGATACCATCTTGTAACTGCTAAATCTCACCCCATTTTATCTCACTCTTGGTCTGGAGTAGGTACATAAATATTAATTGCGATTTTTTCATATTAATCACTGACTTTACTCGCCTATTATTACGTTCATTTTAAAATAAAAGCTTTATATTTTCTAAGAATACCCTAAATTAGTTACCCTAGTTTGTGTTACTAAGCATAACACTGTTTTATTCGCACTAAAATTACGTAGCATTTTCTTTCACATAAAATACCTAAGTATGCAATTGCAAAAAATTGTTGTTTTATTAGCTTTACGACTAAATCGCTGTCGGTTTGGTGAAATTTGGCATACAGATAGAAGAGACCCTCAAAGAATTTGTGAAAATTAGTTTGTATGTAGATATAGGATTGAGGATAACAAAAGTCTGTTTTGAGTACTTACGCGGTCTATCGTTTTCGTACCTACTATAAATAAGTTGATATTTTAATTGACTTAAAGTTTATATGCTACCTTCCTGTTGCTGCAACTATTTAGAATAACTTTGTTACAAAGGAAACTGCTTTTTTTAATTGACTGCTGCTTCGTAGCTCAGATTATGGAAGGTATATCTTATGAAGAGACTGAGAATATCATATTTATTATCGTGCAATAAGATATGTATAGTCTGATATACCTACATTATCTTTTAATTTATGACAATAGGGTTTCAAGTAAACATCTGATAATTATTACTTCTATTCCCGCTGATGATTGTTGTATACCAAAACATTTAAGTGTGTTGATAGGAATTTATTACGAGAAGAATCCGGCAAAATGCAGGACTAATCTCACACCGTAGTTTTAAACAAATATAAACTGTTATGTTAATTTAATTGGAACCTGTTATATTTGCTCATTTTTGACCACCGATTTTTATTTTTAAATTAATTATTTATAAATACCCAGCAAAAATCGGATTCCTACCCTAAATGACTTTGTTACTACAATAATATGTATTTCTTTTTGTTGCAGCAATGTTGTTGTTAGAAAGTGATATGTTCATGGATGCACTGAATGCTTCTGCGACTAATAAAAAGGAACCGAAGAAAAGAAAACGTCGTACTAGCGGATCGAAAGATGGAAATGCAGCAAATGACGTTTCACCGCCTCATACCCCGACATCTCTTAGCAGTCCTAGCAGCGAAAGCAAATCTGTTCCACCAAGGTTTTATCAAGATACTTTGGATACAGAAGACAATAAAGAAAAAAGCGTAGTACAAAGCCCCGAAAGACGAAACTATAATGAGAAGAGGGTCTCTAAAATTGAATTAGAAGAGCCAATGGATATTGCAGAACCGCATACTTTAACTATCAACGGTCTAAAAGGTGTATTATGCTACCATAAAAGAAAAGGACCTAAGAAAAGCATTAAATGGAAACCAGATACCGAATTAGAAGAAATTCAATATTTTGAACTAGATGAAACCGAAAGAGTAAACGTTACGAAAACATTTACAGACATGAAGTATTTAGAACGAATTCACGAAAGGGATGCGTTCCAAAAATCAAGAAATATAGTGGATGATGTAATGGAGGAAAAGACAACTTGGCGACCTCTTATTCTTCTAGATGCTGGGGGGAAAATTGTGGTAGACCATGGTAAAAACAGCAAAGAAAAAGATATTCAGGCCATTCGTCAAAAGGGTACTCTACAACCCTTATACTTTCATAAAGCTATGATTCCCGACTCGCCGCATGAACCTGATGCAGAAACTCATACATATTCTGAACCAACAATTATACCGTTAGATGACATTACTGGTAATCAAGATAATATAAGCGACTTTAGAAATATGCCTTGGCCAGAACCAAAAGGAAATGCTCCACCTGTGTCAGCGAACGTAAATATGCCAGCAGCAATGTTTCCACCCAATATTGCTCAATTTCCAAACGGTTTTCCAGGAGCTCAGTTTCCTGGCGTTCCAGGATATCAACCTCCTAACATGGTGCCTAGTGAATGGCAGAACGGGATCTCTCCGCATATGATGGTTAATGGCATACCAGGGCAATTGAACCCATCCGCGCTTCCACCAGGATCTATTCCTCCTGTAAATGTGCCTCCAGGTATAATGATGGCTCCAGAAAATATGATGATGGGTCCTGAAATGTTTGGAGGGCCAAATCCATTGTTTCCTGGACCACCAGACGGCTTTAATATGCAGCAAAATATGTTTCCAATGGATTTCAATATGGCAGGACCACAGGGACCAGGACCTGAATTTCCCAATCCCGGTAATTTCCGTGGAGCCATGCGAGGAGGGCGTGGTACTGGTGGGCACTGGCGTGGTAAAGGCAGTGGGAACTGGGATAATGGCCCCCAACGTGGCAGAGGAGGGCATTCTCGTGGGGGCAGAAAGGCAGTTTGTATGTATTTTCAAAGGAAAGGTTCTTGTCGTCAAGGAGATAACTGTTCATTTTTACATCCAGGTGTAAATTGTCCATTTTAAAATACATAGTTTAAAGTCATTATTTGTTATAAGAAACTATTCACAGAGTAATTATGTAGGTATGTAGGTACTTATCATGATAAAGATATTATACTTATGTAATAAAACTCTGAGTTTTATGTTATGAAGAGTTAGAAACTCAAAAGACTGATTGTACATATTTTGTAAGCAATGTAAATAGTGTAAATGAAAAATATTGTTATAAGCTGACAACAATAAACATGTTTATCAACTTGTTATTTTGATTTTTTTGTATTTTATCGCTAGCATAATGGGGTGTGTTTTGAGGAATGTCCACACCTGGCGAATGTGCAGTTTATGTTCGTGTGCCGCTCCTGCGCCCCGGTGTCTGCATTCGCATGAGTAGTACTAAAAGAGGCACTCTAAATCGATGCAGTGACTGCATGCGTGCAGCGCGTGCTCGGCTCGCTGTTCGCGAGAATCCACATCCTTCGAAATGACGTGTGCGCGTATGTTTTCCCAAAAGAAATTTAAGCAAAAATGGGGCTCTTCAAATAGGTTTTACACTGTTTATAAAGTTTTGGGAACGCACTCTGGTGTTACACTGGTGTGTCCTTAGGCTGCGGTGGCCACTTTCCATCAGGTAGGTCGCATGCATCAGAGCCACCTCTGAGGGTAGGAAATATACTTTTCATTGCAATGGTCAGTATTTGATGATAGGATCTTGGAGAAATCGGCGCATTGGGACTTAATAAAATTTAGATGTCTTTCAGTCGATATAAAACAATTACTATAATCAGCTCGGCGAACCTTGATCCCTATGACACTGACAGTTATTCCCACGACACAACCTTGTAGTAGCGTCACCGTTATATTATAATCGAATTGGCGGTGTCTAAAAATGATATTTATTAATTTTAGGCAGATATATGCAATTACAATAATATCCCGTTAGAATTATAATAATTATTAACACTTACAAGAAATTATCTCAATCAGACTTTACGTTGACGTCCTGCAAAAGTTACTCCGTTTGGAAGATATCGTTATAGTCGATAGGAGTAACTTTTGCATGACGTCAACGTAAAGTCTGATTGAGATAATTTCTTGTAAGTGTTAATAATTATTATAATTCTAACGGGATATTATTGTAATTGCAATAAAGTTCACAGATATTAAGGCAATTAATAACTTTTGTTGTTGAGCTCATGATAAAAGGTTAACGAAAAGAAGTTTAAGAATATATAAAATAATACATCAGTGGCAAAGTAATAAATAAACTAAATATTGCGTTAGTAAAAAATTACACCAAAAAGATTTGGAAGTAACCAATTTTTCCACGTTACACATTATTTAAATATTTGCAGTGATCGGTTATAAGTGTTTGAAGTCGATAAGGACTCTAGCCCACGAGTGTCAGTCGCTAAACAATTATGTTGTAGAATATGGCATCGCTTATAAAGGTCGCCGAAGAAGTAGCTGCGCTTTTGTGAGCTACAAAAAGTAGCACGTGGGCGAGCGGCCTGTATAATTGTGATTTGTCTGCAAATTATAGGTACTTATATTGCATATTTAATATACCTAGTATCTCTTACCAGATTATCCAAATTTGATAACAAAGAAAAAAACGCCAGAGATGAGTGCATTGGAGAACTTTTGTAAATTTTAGAATGAAAAGGTGTAAGTGCGTTGCCCCAGCGGAATTAGTTCGAATTTCGCTCTACCTACGACGTCTTACAATTGTGTATGGTACCTAGGTAAGAATATAATTATATGCATCCAACCTTCGGGGAGTTATTCATCAAAAACTATTTCCGCTGCGAAAGACGAACTCCAAATCAAAAACGTTAGATGTACCTCAGAACACTGACAGAATTTCATTACAAATTTCTGAATAGTTTAGATTCACAAATCAACCAGGCGTTAAATTATGAAAACTTAACCACCCATAAAACTTTCTGGCAATATAAAATTCCATTGTAACCATGGCATTAAATTGCTGTCAGTCGTTTTTAAACTAGGGCATCTGTCCATTGCCCAAGAATCTTAATAAGCAGGACAACGATGATATATGATATGATATTTTATGATTTAGTTTATTCTATCTTCGATATTTGTATGCCAAAAAAGCATCGGCCGAAATCCATGAGCCGTCGCTACCCTGTTTGGTTCACTCAGGAAATAATCAAAGACACACAGTTAAAACTTAGGCTACATGCTAAATGGAAACGTACGAACTGTAAAGACTCCTATAAGCTGTTCTCAGAACTCAGGCAAAGTTTAAAATCTCGCGTTGCTCTTGCATATGAGTCCTATATTGCTCACATTGAGAATAATATAAAATCCAATCCTCGACTGTTCTGGCGGCATGTGTCGAGTTTACGGTCAAAGGGGGGGTTTGAACCGAGTATTAAATATAGGGTGTTTCTTATTCTGGCCCAGAAGCTGCAGAGGCATTTGCAAATTTTTTTGCAAGTGTTTTTCTTTCCGAAGTACCGGCACTTGATGCAGAAAAAACAAACCATCTTGATCATTGTTCCAACAGTAATTACTTACATTAACATATTTGCATTTACACGGTCCGATGTAATCTCTGGGATAAATAAATTAAAGTCAAGCAGTTCTATAGGTCCGGATAATATTCCATCTATTATAATAAAGGAGGTTAAGGAGGAGCTCTGCACACCCCTTTGTCATATTTTTAATCTGTCATTAGCAAGTGGTATTTACCCTCCCCAATGGAAGCTTTCTAGGGTAACTCCAATTCAGAAGAGTACTGATAAATGTAATGCTGAAGAATATCGTCCCATTGCAATTCTATCGTGCCCGGGTAAAATATTTGAAAGTATTCTTCATAAACGAATATACGAGCAGGTCGAAAGGTACCTTTGTATGGAACAGCACGGGTTTAGAAACAAACGGTCGGTGAACAGTAACCTCCTTACCTTGGTGAACTATATTGCCAGTTGCCTCGACCGTGGAGGCCAAGTAGATGTCTTATACTTTGACTTCCGGAAGGCCTTTGATAGGGTTAACAATGATATTCTGCTGGAAAAACTATGTGCGATTGGTTTCGCTCCTAGTCTTCTTCATCTCATTGCAGACTATCTTCGCAATCGCCAGCAGTTTGTCAAGCACGGTCTTTATGAGTCTAAGCCCTATCATACGCGTTCTGGATCACTCCAGAACGCGTATGATAGGGCTTAGGCTTGACTCACGTCAAGGGTCAATACTTGGTCCCCTCCTTTTCATTTTAATGATCAATGATTTGCCGTCAGTCGTCCGTTACGCTAGATCGCTTTTATACGCTGATGATCTCAAAATTTTCATGGAAATTAAATCCATTGAGGACTGCTTGTTGCTCCAAAGGGAAATCGACGCCGTTAACGATTGGAGTGTCACTAATAAAAAGGAATTTAACTGTGCCAAGTGCTATGGAATGACTTTCGGACGCATGTTTCACCCTTTTGAATTTCAGTACAAATTAGGCCAAAATTTAATAACAAAATCTACAGTCATAAAAGATCTAGGGGTAACATTCGATCGAAAACTAACTTTTCATGACCACATAACCGCTGTCGCAAAGGAGTCGTACCAACGTTTGGGTTTTGTATTGCGAAACTCACGAGACTTTAGGACTGACGGAGTGGTGAAACTGATCTTTAGTGCGCTGGTCCGAACAAAACTTGAAGCCAGTGCAAGTGTGTGGCATCCACATGAAAGCAAATATACACTGCTTTTGGAAAAAGTTCAGAAGGCATTCCTTAGGTTTTTGTATAAACGTAGATACGGTTACTACCCTTATATGTATCCTACCAAGTTTCTCCTTGGCCAATTAGAATACAATTCTTTAGAGGTGAGAAGAGCCTGTGATCAAATCATCACTATAATTAAAATTTTACGTGGTAGAATAGACTCTCCTGATCTTCATGGTGAGCTGTGTCGACTTTATGCACCCGATAATTATTATAGGAGCAGGAAACATAAACTGTTTGCTGGGCCTACCTGCCGAACCGTAGCCCGCTCAAAATCACCCATTCCGCGGACACTCAACGCACTTAATGCCATCCTGGAAGCAGCACCCGACTGTGATTTGTTTGCGGATGGATGGCCTGAGATTTTGTCAGTGTGTCTGAGGTATTGTGAGAGAATGGGATAAAAGAAGTTTTTAAGTGTGAGATTTTAATATTATATTTAACTTTTACTGTTTTTGATAATTAGTGTAATTGGGGTATTCCGTTCTGATTAAATAATTAATTAAATTAAACGATAAAACGGGTCAGCTAGTACTGTACAATATTATAAATTGTAATTTAAAAATAAAATAAGCAGGACAACGATATATCGGGTCAGCTAGTGTACAATATTGTAAATTGTAATTTAAAAATAAAATTTTAATTTTAGAATATTTTTATCTGACTTAGACCTAGATGCCGTTTATATCATAACGTTAACAATCCTTATGGGCACATTTTTTAGGCTACATGGGACTGTCACATACGCTCACGCACGCACATGCACAAAATTTGTCTTTAATATGGCAATTTAAAAAAATATGTAAAGAACAAATTATGCTCCTATTTCAAGGTTTTTTGTGTTTAAGCTTAAAGACATTTTTAACAAGAAATCCTTTATCTGTCCTTATAAGGGCGTAAATTTCATGTGCGTCTTGTCAATCACAATAAAAGTCTTTTTCACCTTGGATGAATTCTGTGACACTTCATCGTAATAATAATAATAAGATCAACGGTACATGATCATTTAGATTCGTCACACATTTACACACAAAATGGAAATTCGATATATTTTTTAACAACAATGAAAGAGATATGAGTGGTACCATAATAAAGAAATAAAAGCAAATGGGTTCTTTGTCAGAATTTGTCAGTTTATCTGTCTGTTGTGGTTTTTCTCACGATTTGTCAATCTGACAGTGACTCTTATCGGGGGGATAGTCAGCCTGTCGTGATTCTAAAGGGGGAGGGGATTGTCCGTCAGTCTGTCGGTGACTCTAACAAGGCTTCCAAAAAGGCTTAGGAAACTCATCTCGGCTTTTTTCAATATATGTCTTAAGATCTAATATAATTAATGCAATAAAATATTAAGATTACCGTTGTTCTTAAAACTAACAAAATCTAATATCTAAAGATCATGAGGGGTCTAAAAGCAAATCCGCCACTGTCCATCTTGAACGAAAACTAAAGTATGAATGCCATCTAGTAGAGCTTGTTAAAACTAATTTAGTACATTTAACAATTTAGACGCAAAGTTCCCACTGTCCCATAGTAAATGGTGTTTAAAAGTTAAGGTGAGAAGCAAAAACGCCACTGTCCTAAACCAATCACGTGCAAACACGCCATTGTCCATTTCAGCCAATCACAGGCCGCTATTTTAAGATGTTCAAGATGGCCGCAGATGGTGTCGTGGCTGTGATTTCCTTGTGAAACTGTGGTTGACTATTTTGCGTTTTAAAATTACATTTCGTTATAAAACCAGTAAAAAATGGAAGAAAATGTAGTGGAAGTGACTCCAGAACGCGCCCGCAAAAAGAAACGAGCACCAGAGACGTGGAAACGGGCTATATCAAAGGTTGAAAGGTAAGAATTTTTTCCTTACAATGGCGTGTGTTTGTACAATCAGCACGTAAAGTTATTGAATCTTAGTTTGGGATGGCATGATTTTTTTTTATAGCAAGTTTCTTTTTATTGCTTACTAACTGAGCCCGTGACTGTTAGAGTGTAAAGCGGACAAAAATAATCCTTTGTTGTTGTTTTTGTACTGATACTTGTATAGATACCTACCCAATTATTGTTTCTAGGAATCCAGTCTAAACGGCCAAAACGGAACATTAATAATTTTTGCTCAGCCCGTCTGTCTGTCCGTGGATCTGTTAACCCATCGTATGGGTATTTATTGAATAGGTCTCATAAAATGGTTATTTCAGACTGCTTATTTTTACAGGTACTCTGCTAAAATGCCACCAGGTTTGCCACGCTGTAATCATGATGCGGAAAATAAACAGTTTAAATGTTGCAAATTGACGATACAAGATATACAAAATTTCCATGGAGAATTTTATAAGACAAGAAATAAAAAGGACCAAGATGCATTTTTATTGAAGCACTGCAAGGTGTCAAGGGTGAAAAGACGCCGGCCAAGAGTTGGTCAGCGCCAGCCAACACAAAATACAACAAAATTATTTGTTCGAAAGAGAAATTCAGTGAAATTAATACGAGTTTGCCAAAAAACTTTCATAAATATTTTGGGGATTACTGAGCACAGAATAAGAAAAGTATCTCGAACATTTGCCAGCACAGGATCCATAGTTCAAGAAAGAAGGGGTGGAGATCATACATCGGCCAAAAATATCTATAAATTGAGAGAAGTCAAAAGATTTATAGAGTCATTTCAGTGCTTAGAGTCACATTATTGCAGATCGACCGTTATGAGAAAATATTTGCCATCTACTCTAAACATTTGGAAAATGTGGAGAATGTTTAATCAAAGCAATGAAGTCCAAGTACGTGAATGTTACTTTAGATCGATTTTCAACACATGCTACAATCTAGGATTTGGAAGCCCTCGTACAGACACTTGTTCCAAGTGCAATGAGCTACTTGAACGTATAAAAAAATCAACAGATCCAACTGAAAAAGTAAATTTAATGACGGAGAAAAGGGTACATATGTTGAAGGCATTTTATCGACTGCTAAAAGAAAAAAGGGACGATTTAGTTGTGTTTTCTTTTGATTGCCAAAAAAATCAGGTGTTGCCTAAAATATCTGATCAGGCGGCATATTACAGTCGCCAATTATATATATATAATTTTGGAGTCGTAAAGTCGGTGCCAGAAAATACCTTGAACAGGGACAACGTAACGCTGTATACCTGGACTGAAGATGAACACCGTAAAGGAGCAAATGAAATAGCGTCGGCAGTCTATAACACGCTTCAAAATACAGTGCAAAATGAAAATGTCAAAACTGTTCGACTGGTGGCGGATGGATGCGGCGCCCAGAACAAAAACAGCATTATGATTGGTATGTGCGCTAAATGGTTGACTCAGGCACCGCGGCATATTAAAACAGTCGAGCTAGTTTTCCCCATTCCCGGTCACTCGTTTATTCCACCAGATCGGGTTTTCGGTCTTGTTGAGAAGGAAATAAAACGTATGGAGACCATATTAAAACCTGTGGAATACATAGAAATCTTTAAAAAATATGGGACTGTTGTGTCATTGAACAACGTTAAAGATTGGAAAACTGCTCTCGGAAATATAATTCGCCCACCGGGAAACTGGCATTTCCAATTTAACCAATGTAAACGATTTTTCTTAAAACGAAACAGAAGCAATGATGTTTCCATAAGAGGGGAGCCTAACTACAATGCTGATCTCGGAAGTTACAAGTCAGTTTTAAAGAGAGGTAAAACATTTATTGACCTAAACCCGGATTTGATTGAAAAAGACAAAGTTGTAGTAAAGAAAGATGAAATAAAAGATGTTGACGCTCTACTAAAAAAACACTTTGGCGAGAATTGGAGGTCTAGGGATGATTTAGACTTCTACAAACAGGTACTGCTACGAGCAGAAAACGGAATAGACGAAACTGAAGAGTGTGAAGATGAAGAAATATGTGAAGTTGCAATGCCTGATTCGGACTTAAGAATTTAAAGAATTTAATTATATAATTAAACATGTTTTACCGGACTTACGAATTTAATTGCTTACCAAAATTTAATTTGTTATTACTGGATTTTATAAAATAAAGAGATTTATAAAAATAAATTACAACCATTTGACTTGTTTCACTGACTGTACTTTTTTCTTATTAAATACGCCAAAAAGCAAATGCGCTACTGTCCTTTCCCTTAGACACAGATTCACCACTGTCCAATGTCGGTTAGACGCAGATTCACCACTATCCAATGTGAGATGCAAAGTCACCACTCTCATTTCTATTTTATTGGGTATTATCAAATTTATATTAGTTTTCAATAGAATGCATATTGATTTCAATTTAAAATAGCTTCCCAGGCATTAAAAACAGGCATTGCTATAGAAAATCGAATATAATATCGCTTTGCTAAAGTTTCTTTGAATGACCTCGATACAATTTATGGACAGTGGCGGATTTGCTTTTATACCCCTCAATATCTCATCTTATCTTCAGAAAGAAAGTAGCAATTCATGTCACTTCCAGGCAGACTTGACGTTTATTAAACCTTTTACACTATAACAAGCCTTCTGGCACAATTTACACTTTATGTAAATAATAATGTATGTAATGTTATTTATAGATAAATTAGCCATATCATCTGGCAGCCTGTTGTACATGCGGATACTGTTCCCCACAAAATAATTTGTAACTTTATGGAGCCTTTATTTGGGCATAGCCAGATTATTCTTATTTTTTAAGTTAAAATTATGTCTATCACTATTTTAACTCAACTTACTTTTATTCTTATGTGTATGCAGTAAGTTTTCATAAATGTACTGTGAATACATAGTCATTATGCCTATGTCCTTAAACTTATCCTCAATGAGTCGGAGATCTCATACCAAAGATAGCACGGACAGCCTTTTTCTGCAACATAAAAATAAATTCAATTTCTGAAGCATTACCCCACAGCTGTATGCCATATGTCATAACACTGTGGAAGTAGCTGAAGTAGACTAGACGAGCTGTCTTAATGTCCGTTAGTTGTCGAAACTTCTTCACGGCATAGGCTGCAGAACTCAGTCTGCCCGAAACTTTCCCGATATAAGGTCCCCATTACAACCTAGAGTCTAGTGTTATACCCAGAAAAACCATCTCATTTAGTAATTCTATTTCATCGTCTCTAACCCTAACACTGGTTTGATAATGCCGCACATTATGTAAGGTGAACCTCACACCTTTAGTTTTATTTTAATTTAATGGAGTGGAGAGCGCATTATTTACGTCGTCTAGTTCACGTTGTCCACGTTTAACTTTAAATATTAAAGACGTATCATCTGCGAATAAAACAATCTCGTGAGGTAGATCATTAATATATACTAGAAATAGAAATGGGCCTAGGATTGAACCCTGCGGCACCCCCATTGTTACTGCAGAACCGGGTGACTGCTTACCATTACTAACCACTTTCTGGACCCTATCACTTAGGTAAGAAGTGACAAAACGCAAGGCGGTGTTACGAACTCCTTATGGAGCTTCACAAATAAAGTCTGATGCTGAACGCAATCAAATGCTTTAGATAAGTCACAGAACACACCGTAAGCATCATATGATGCTTATCCCAGGCTTCGTAAATATCTTTTTTTTTCTTTTTTTATTAACGTCGGAAACAAAATGCATTTACGCACTCTCTCCCGGCCAAAAGGGGACCGAGAGAGGTGTGTGAGACTCACCACCGACAGACACGACCGCCATCAGTAATACCCACTAATAATCTTCCGACGATGCCCGCCGCTTGTTGAGGAAGAGGCGGGGAGCCTATACCTGGGTTGCAGCTCTGACACCTCGCCCGCGGCCAACATCCCCCGGACCAAAACCGGGAGGACCTCCTCAGAGAGACGCAGTGGACGCGCCCCTCCTACCTCCTTGTGCGACCATAGCGTGTGTGGCTGACTTATCGGAGAGTCCATGGTTAGACAGCAGGGGCCCCCTGCCCACTCTGCCTAAGACCCTCTAGGCGCTGCTTATCGGGCCCTCCTGGCCTGCCCGCTGCGCATTCCACAGGTCCCTTTTAGTTTCTCCCCCGGTAGTCACTAAGGGCACCCAGAGCCGCCAATCTCTAGGTGTTACCTTACCTTTTCTCTAGCGCCTTCTGCGCCCTACCGGGAGGTAGCCCCCATCACGACAAGGTGGAGACCAGTCGGTGGGGTTCGTAAATATCCTGAAAATACCTTAAACTTATAAAACATAAACAGTCTCTCTTAGTGTAATTTACTGAAATATAAAATTAAAAAAGAAATAATTAAAATATCTTCGCAATTCTTGGCCGTGGAACGGGACGTAGAAAAAACATAGGGATGAGAAATCACGTATTTTGCTCGAAAATGCAGTAGGTAAATTGAACTATATTATATAATTGGGGGAAAGTAGTGGAGAAGAGATGATAATAGAGGACTGGTAGCGGTACGTCAGAATAGACCGGTGGAAAGACGAATTTATATTAAATTTCAGCAATAGCGACTTTTCAAGAAATTCTGACAGTGTTTTTTCAGAAATTGGCCAAAGAATTATGTCTTTTAGTTCTGTTTTATTATACCTTTATAAAAATGTGTATGATATACCGTTTTGTATTTTTGCACACACATAAACTTTTAATATTATACATATATACCAGTAATATTTGAGTTTTTCTTTATTCAAATCGATTTTATTTCCTTATAAATTATTATCGATTATCGGAAACATTAGATACGATTTCACTAAAGAACCTCTCAACAAGTGCCAAAAATAGATCTGTAATAGAAATCATTCAAAGTGATAAGGGCTACAGTGACTGCACTTCCGCGCACACTTTATTTGACTTCAAGCTACAAATGTAACCTATAAGTTAACCAAAATCCACCACTATGACACATAAAGTTAAGTTGGCGCTAAATCTCTTTTTTATTGGGACACAGAAATATTAGAATAGAAATTTTATAAAGGCTTAAAAGCATGTAATTTTTATTTTCGGTAATTTTATATTTAAATAATTTGTAATTTTATTCAGCTGGCTAACTTTGAATTGTGGACTTCTTGGCGGGAAGGTGAAGCGTCATGTATGCAGTTTTGTTATAAATTATAAAATAATGGGATTTCTAACCGTTAAGTGTTTGTGAACGTATATGAGTGTTACTTGACACTGGCTAAATGTGCTAAGCGCACATAGAGAAAAAAAAACTTTGAATTGTTGTAGGGGTCACTGTCAACTTGTCAAGAGGAAAATCGTATTATCACCATAGAGTATTAAAAACAAACAATCTGTAAGTATATATTGACCTATTTTTAAAATTTATGTCGTGATTTTGGTAATCGACTTTAGCGTGACTAGAGTAATTTAAATGGTTTTCAAATAATTTTTTCTAATTATTTTCATTAATTTATTGAAATTTAACATGCAACGTTGGTTTTTTTTAGAAAATAGAAAAAGAACCAAATTTAGACCACACAAAAAAATGTCTCAGAATGAACCAGAGCCAGTTAGTGAAATTAAGTCACTGGAATGGATATATAATGTATCCGTAAAGGATATTGGGGCCAAAGAAAAAGTTTTCATCACAGGTAGCACTCCTGAGCTTGGTGAATGGGATTATAAAAAAGCTATTCCTATGGATTTTGTGCCAGAGACTGGTAATTGGATCAAATCTGTTGTAATTCCTAACACTTGCGACGTTTTTTACCGATATGTGATATGCTTCTTGTGTGATGATACCAATATGTTAATTTTACGTCGATGGGAAACTGCATTGCACCCTAGAGTGATTACAGTAAATACCCTACATCCTACAAATGACATATTCGGCGATTATGATGGTTCACAGAAAATAGATCATGGCTGGCTAACCGAACAAACACTAGTACAATTTAAGTTTGTCAATAATCCTCTAAAATTAAAAAGTCGCTTATCAGGACACCTTATGAAAATTAAGGTTTCACCAGTAAAACTCTCATTTGGAACTGATCACTTTGTGGAAGATTCTTCTGTAAGCTTGGATACGATGGATGTTGAAATGCCTTCTGGAGTATTTGTTGAAGTATCAACTTTAGATAATAATGCCCAGATATGTAAACCGCAGCCTCAGGAACAATTTGGAAGAGAATATAAACCTAATGATGTAATGTTAGTTAATGTACTGGCTCCTGAACCTAAAGGATTGGCATATCTCATTGATTTATACTCTTACAGCTCTAGAGCATGGTCTGAAGATCCACCTTGTCATATAGGATACACATATGTTCTACCTAATATGTTTAAGTCATCAGAAGGTACGATAGAATTGCCAGTAACATGCAATGTTAAGCATAGGCCTTTAGGAACTATTAATCTACAGTATTTGATTGTCCATCCAATGGAAGAGCATCTCTGTGACTTACATGTATCCTTTGCTAAACACTGGGATCCGTCATGGACTGGACTAGAAGTAGGCCACCGCGGACTAGGGGCTAGTTTTAAAACAAAAGAGTAAGTAACCTTTTTAATTATATACAAAATTAATATCATAAATTGATATCTTGTTAATAAATATCAAACAAAATATAACATGTTATTGTCCATGTTCGAACGGTTCAAACCAATTTTGCTTAAAAAATATATTGTTTTATCCCGATGTTATTTATATAAATTCGTCAAAAGAGAAGAGCCAGTAGAGCTATTCCTTATAAAAATTTACAGGTTTCATAGAGTCATTAAAGATTACTTTAAAAACAATAATTAAATTTAAATTAATTGTTGTGTTCTACTTAATTTTTGTTGATCCATAAAAAAGTGCCTATACAAGTCCTGCAAATTCTGCAATATCCCTATTTCATCCCCTTAACAGTAAATTGTTTGTGCAATGCAGAAATAACTTTCTGTATTTTTACCCTTAAATTTATAAATGAAATCTCAAGTTTAAAATCATCTATCATTACTTAATTCCACTCATTGATTTTTCTTATACTGTGTTTATTTGTTAATAAGAATCCTTAACACAAGTTCTTAATGATACCAATCATGGATCTAAATAATTGGTGTGATTGTAAGACGATTATTTATAATAAGATTGTATAATTTAATTTCAGAGGAAATGCTATTCGTGAAAACACAATAGCATCCCTCAAGAAAGCAGCTGCGAGTGGAGCAGACTTGCTTGAATTTGATGTACAGCTAAGTAAAGATATGATACCTGTGATTTATCATGACTATTATGTTTGTATGTCAATGAAAAGAAAGAAAGAAGTCGAATTCACAGAAATGCTAGAATTGCCTGTAAAAGATTTGTCTTTGGAACATCTCCAAAAGCTCAAGGTATAAAAGTGTTGTCCGAATTAAGATTTTTCATTGTCTTATAATTGAATTATTAACAGGTCGTAATAAATTCGTTAGATTGCGTTTAAATAAATTCGCGTAGGAGAGGCGCGTCCATTACGCCTCTCTGAGGAGGTCCTCCTGGTTTTGGTCTGGGGGACGTTGGCCGCAGACGCTGTAACCCAGGTACTGGCCCCCGCCTTTTTCTCAACAAGCGGCGGGCGTCGTCGGAAGATTTTTAGTGGGTATTACTGCTGGCAGTCACGTCTGCTGGTGGTGAGTCCCACACCTCCTTTCGGTCCCCCTTTGGCCAAATGTATTTCGTTCCACACGTAAAAAAAAAGGATCCATATACATCCTAATGTAGGTCCTTGGATAAAGTGTCCATTAAGTATATCTTTAGTAGAGGAAATGAAAGTCATCAAAAATACGATTTTCGATAATTAAAGAGTTTAAATTACTTAATAATTTTGTGAGGTATCCTTATCCAGCTATCTGACTAAACACGAAAGATCTATGTTACCTTGGGCATATAATGTAGAATACGTTACATAACTACTATAGAAGATAATTTGATTAGTATAAGATATCACAGATTGATAACAAAGTTGGGTAGATGAGATTTGCAAAGTTTTTTTTAAGTAACAAACAACTAACTAACAAAGAAGGCATTTTTGCTTTATTTTACTAGGAAGACTACCAGATTTTTATTCATTCCAATTGTGCCGACAATTAACATTAGGTATATGTTTTAACTTGACTTGATTAATAAGTTTAAGGCAGTATATCGATTGTGTTTCGGCGCTTAGCCAGTGGGCACCCTCCGACATAACTAGAACGAATGCATTCGTAATACAGGCGCAAAATGATAAAAACTAAAGTGTCTTCTACTTTTGGAAACAAATATTTTAGTGATTCAGGTATCCCAATGGGTGCTCTATCTGAAGGCTTCCGCTTGAATCTTGTATTTGGGAAACCCTATATAAAAAGCGCGAATGCTGCACGTTATAACTTTCAAATCGATGTTGCACAAAACTATTTATATTATAACTATTCAAATTACAAGAGCACATCCAACTTATACATATTATTATATAAAATGGATTAAAATCATATGATATAAAAATCCTAGTGACTTTCCACAGAAAGTAACAAAGTCTTTATTATTTATTTATTGCATGCGGGAAAATGTTCATTGTAATTTTTCATATACCAAAAAATTACGACCCCTGTCCTGCCGTGCTAAAGATAAGAGCGGTAAGTGCATGACAGCAAGTTTCGAGAAAATGGCGCTCAAAGTTTAAAAAAATAAAATTGTGATTACACATATAGAAATAATGATTTTTAAAGTTTGATGAATTTGTATAGTGGTTAAAAGGCTGTACTTTGTATTAATAGTTATAAAACTACTCCGAGTAATAGATTATTATAAAAAAAGATATAAAAAATGTATATAGTAAGGAAATCCGACGTTTAATTTAAAACAAACACTTAGAATAAGCGCCGTAAGTAACACAGATAGGGCGCTTATTCTATGGAACATCATTTACTACGCTTTTGATAGCGAATCAAAGATAAGTATAGTTTATTAATAATAAGCATAACCGCCGTAACTTTGTCGCTTAGGGCTCTTATGGTAAGAAACTCATAGTAAAAAATATTTGTGCGTTTACGGCACCAAGTGCAAGGTTAACTTACAGCTGTTAATATATGGAGAAACGAATTGTATATTATAATAATTATCTTTGTAAATAATGTAGGCATAAACAAAACAACAATAGTATTATATATAAGTATTTATTAAACTTTAACAAAATTGGTTCGTATGTTTTACGATTACAATCAACGACTTAATCTATTATTGGCATTTTCTGAGATCACTGTTGTAACATGGCAGTCTTATTATAAACTTCTATACTAATCAGTCAAATTCTTCTTATTACCTATTTATTACACGCTTATTACAGGTATGGCTTTCATTTTGTTACAAGAATACTGTTATAAAATCGGACAGAATAATATTCCGTTAGTAATTTTCTTATATGCCTAAATAAACATCTAGTAAACTTACTTCACTGTTGAAGTATAAAAATCTTACAATATTAAAAAAGTTATTATCACAATAAAACAATCAAAAAATTAGTCTTTCTATTCAAATACAGCAAAATTAGGCCTTGTTAATCCAAAAGTGTTTTCTATTATCTGGCATTAAAGGAATTAACTTTTCAATAATGGCTGTTTTTCTTTTGTTAGTTATGCCTCTTGGTAAATTCTTTCTCTTAATTTCAGGGAATTCTTCTTTTTTTAAGATTTTAATTTGGAGAAAATCTAAAAGTTCCGGATTGTAGTCTTCAACATGATTAAATTTGTATTTTAATTTGAAAAGACCTCGTTCCACCCTCACAGCCATTATATTAGTTAAATAAACGCGTGGGTTGTTTTTTCGTAATTTGTGCTGAGAAGACAATTCTTATAGAGCAAAAATGTTCATGCATCATTCTGATCGTGATATCACTGGGAGGTATAACTTTGAGGGTGCATGCTCTCTTATATAGTGCGAAATGGCGGGTTCATACGACATGATATGATCTCTCAAAGCTTGTCTATCGATTATAGTTCTTTTGTAAGATCCTCGAGCGTTTTTTTGTTCATCAATGGCTTTACTCATAGCAGTTGCGATTCTTCTGTCATTTTTAGGCTTATAACCCAACGTTGAAAGGAAAAACGTTTTGCAGACTTCTTTTTTAATGTTATCAAGTCCTTTTAAATTATATATATATGTTGTATTTCTTTTGTAGTTTTCCGTGACTTGGGACCTACGCATTACAGGTTTTATATCTATTGAACATTTAATAAACAACCCTTGTGATTCGTAGTCGAGAGCGATGTATCTATCATGTATATCTTGGCGTTGCTGAGGTGTGTAGCTAAACATTTCTTCATACATTTTTCAGTGCATGGTTCTTTCAAATCATTTTGCTCACACTTGGCCTTTTTCTTTTTTTCTTGTCTTTCCTTCACAGATTCACTGAAATTTCTCCTTTTACGTGGCTTACCATCTTTTGTTATTCCTTTGCTTTCTTCTGTATTTGTTATTTCATGTATTGTAAGAGTGTTATTTATTGAGTTTTGCGAGTTTTCGATGTCATTTTCAGTTTCGTTTAGTATAAAGTTGTCGTTATTATTAAGTTGTGTTGAAATAGTAGAGTCCATTACATTAATTAAAGGCAAAGTATAATTCATTATAATATTGCTTTCCTCAGTTATTTGCGACATTATACTCCCACTGGTACTGTCATCAATTGCTAAGTGTGCTATCGGTATATATTGTACTCGTAATTTTGATGATAACTGTGTTTTACGTTCATTGCATAACTCATTTTCGTCCGAATCTGCCTCTGAAGACTTGGGAATATATGTTTTGTCCCTATCATCGTCGGAGTCATGGAAAATATCTATTTCTGTTTCATCACCATTTTCGTTTAACATGAAGGGGGACATATCTAGCACTTCTTGGCATCGCAAAAAATCTGCACAATCTGCAAAAAGGTGCGCCTCGGCAGGTTGTCACCAAACAACTAACCGCGCTATAACACAAACGGTGTAGTAATTTATTTTAGAGTACCTTGCCATAAGAGCCGTACGTGACTGATACGATTTATTTACAAACGAAGCTTCCTTATTATTACCGCAGTAACACGTAGTTATCACTCATGTTAAATAAAATAGCCTGTCTATTTATATCAATATCTTGTAATAAGCGCCGTATATGTACATACGGCTGTTATCATTGCAACTGAATGGAAACAAATTAATACAGTTTCCTTATTATAAATGCCGCAAGCGGTGATTAAAGCGCTTATGTTAAGGAAAAAGTTTCCCCATAATAGAGAATTCCGTTGTATCAGAGCAGCGTTAACAGATACCGCGGTTATGTTAAGCACTGCATGATTAATAATCTGGGGCTTGAGAAAGCTTCAGCAGTATCCAGCACTTGCGGCTAAGATATTAAGGAAAATTAGTTTTTTTTTGTAGTTACTGCGCTTATTAAAACCTAAAATGTATGATACAAGCATTTTTTTTATAAACTATCAAAGACAAAGTTATAGATCTTGATACGGCGATTCCGAATATGTAACTAACTCAATATCGTGAAAAATGTTGGATACGGCGGTTATCATTAGCACGGCAGTGTCGTCGTGCTATCATTGTGAGTAGACTCTCGAAATGGCTGTGATGAAGCCTTAATAACATTAAGACATGCTATTTTGTCATTGTTATCTTATTTTGTAGGTTTTTTAACAACTTGACATTTGTGTAAGACATCACACACATAATTCCAGCATTACGACGTTATCATTTTCAGTTCATATTTACTGTCCTCCCTGCTATGTAATCCTCACTTCTGAGGGTCGTGACGTCTTCTAGGAAGCACCTCTCTCACTATACTCTTCCATAACTTATTGTCAGCAGCGGCGCGGAGAGCATTGTGTACAGTGGAGTCCAGATTTGTGCGTCAGACAAACGACAAACTCGATCCCTCGAGGTCTCTCATTTTACCCGTTATGATAAACTTGTCAAAATTGCTACCATCTTTTCTGGTTGACGAAATATTCAAGAGCTCTGCGAAGACATATTGTCAGTGTTGTAATTTTGATATTTTTGTTTTTCAGGTATACCATTTGGTAGAAGGGCGAAACCATGAAATTCTGTTTTTCGATGAAGATTTAGAGGAGCATCAGCCATTTCCAACCTTAGAAGATGTTCTGCGTAGCATAGATTTGAACGTTGGTTTTAATGTTGAGTTAAAGTGGACTATGGAAATGGATGACGGAACTTTTGAATTAAACAATCCTTTCGATATGAATGCTTATGTTGATAAGGTAACCTACAACTTTCTCCGACCAATTCAAATTACCTAGCACTATAAGGACATCCTTTGTTGTTTCCATTTTACAATGAGTCATTTAACTAAATAATAGCCTGGCTATGTGGACGAAAAAAGAACCGTATACCTAAGTAAGCAAAAACACCCCATTTTTAATTAACTACTAACAGGTAAGGTAAGAAATATACTAAAGTGTTACCAAAATGTATTAATTTTATGGCAATACTCGCCAGGTATACCGACCCAGAGCATGACTAAAACCAATAATATGAATAAACCGTTAACTCATAGCACATGCTCTGCTTAGTTTGGGGCTTCTAGCCCCAGCGCTGTGTGAGATGTTCAAGAAAATATTTTTTATAAATTTCTTAGACAATTCGACTTTCAAATATTCTTTTCGCTCGTGTATATCTACACTCTCTCTTTTAGCAAGACCGTGATACGGCATTCAGGCATTATTATAAATAATAACTGTTTTGGAAATGTGTTATATATGTTTGTTTACGATGTTTTTATATTATAAAAAACTTGTAAAAGAAACATAATAATATGCTTTTAGAGTTATTCGTTTTCAGTTTCGTTTATGTAAATGAACTAATCTAAAAGAGTAAATATTTTATTTCCAGATTTTGGAAGTAGTGTTAAAACATGCAGGAACACGCCGCATAGTGTTTTCATGTTTTAACCCCGACATTTGTACTATGGTGCGTTATAAGCAGAACAAATATCCAGTCATGTTTCTGACAGTGGTAAGTACCTACCAAAACATGTTTACGATAATCTATCGAGAGAGAAATTACTTACATAATGATACAGTGTGGTTATTATCCTATCTAGATGTTTTTTGGAATTTGATTACGTGCATGTTGGTACAGCTTACACAGAATGCACATATATCAAGTAAATAATTAATTGTCCATAAGTATTTTCATGTATTGTATAATTTTCCAGTCCGTTTTAACTCTTGCAGTGTAATTTTTATTTGAAAATTGTAGCCGTAAAAATAGTGAATTCATATTTTTGTTTTCAGCATATTGACCTTTACACAATTCATTTATTATAAAATGATTATTATTATTAATAATTAAGATTTGATTCCAGGGTATCACGAAGAAATATCAACCATACCGCGACCCGCGTTGCCTTTCGATACCGGCGGCAGTGCAGAGCGCCGTCAGTGCAAACATTTTGGGGATAGTTGTGCACACTGAAGACTTGCTCAGAGACCCCACACAGGTAAGTCACCTACAGCTTCTTATCTTTCTTTTACTATAAATGTTACTTTAAAACTAGACGCCTCAAGTCATTAAAGTCTAAGTTCTAAGGTTTTCAAAACCCAATTGATTTTATACCGTTAAGAGACCATTGCAGTGCAAGATATTCTATCGCTAAATAATTTTATGTACCAAAAATGTAGGTACTGCGTTTCTGTTAAAAGGGTGCACACTGAAGATTTGCATATGATATAACTGCTATCTTGAGGTGGCAAGCTCATTTAATATGAGGTGAAGTTTCGTTAGTCCATAAAAAAAACCGACCATTCTACTTCCTATATGTGCTTATAGTCCGTAAATAGAAAAATCAAACCGTTATAGATTAGGACCTTCACCAAAACTTGTGAAGTAGTCGATTACAATTGCCAAGATGATAGTAACCAAGTTTAAAGGTTACACAAGAGGCCAAATAATGAACTGCATCATTATCAATGACAATCATTCCATTTTCAGGTGAAACTAGTTACTGACGCTGGCCTGGTGATATTTTGTTGGGGAGACGATAACAATGACAAAAATACTATTAAAAAACTTAAAGAAATGGGCCTCCATGCTGTCATATACGACAAACTGGATCAGTACACAACAAAGGAAGTAAAGGTATTGAAAATAGAATACTTATTTTAAATCAATCACAGTAGTCTGAAACCGTACAAGTTTATTCTTTTAATGTGAGTTTAGATTTTTTTTTTTAAATTTGACATTATCTTTATTTGCGACCATACTTTATTTTTGACATTATAGTTGAGGTTGTACGATAAGTTGCAGATTTGAAGCACATGAGTAAAGAAAGATCTATGTTGCATTTTTAACAATCACAATTTTAATATATTTTATCGATACATATATAAATCCTGAGACTAAGATTTTTGCAAGCCTTTGAGGCACTTTCTTTAGTGAGTTCCGGGGCCGTATTCTGTCAATCTTACTTTATCTACTCTCCCGTAGCGTTTTTTGATCGTGAGTTTCTTGCTGGCGCCTATGCTCAAAAAACGCTTAGAGTGTGGGAGAGTCACTAACATAATTATAGTTAAACATCATTGTTCGTTTAAAAAATTAACATTGATCTATCTTTACTTATTTTATGATTATCTATTTTGCTTGTTTGAGTTGGCTTTGTAACCCTGCAGGAGAGTATATTCTTGGTGGAAGCGCGGGATTCCCAGCGGGAGATCATGCGTCTAGCGGCACTTGAAGAGTTGCCTGCCACAGAGAGTACTTCCACTGCTGCCGAGCCTGCAGTAGACCAGAACCTAGCCGAGACCCCCAAACCATACCTTGACCTCAAACTCCGTAATAAAATACAGGAGCGCTCCACTGTCACGTCACTCGAATCACTCGCTTCTTCAATCGATCTTAAGGAAGACCACGCCGATAAAGCTTTAAAAAGAAACCGCGATATTATCACTAAGGTTCCCAAGGAGTCCCAAGTTAAAGAACATCGTACGTCGTTCAAAGGTATATTTACAGCTGGAAATATTTCGAAGGACTCTTCAAAAAAGTCCCGGAAGAACGATTAACTTTAAATAACATTCATCACCCATCCCATATATACATCATCCAATCACCACCTCAGATATTTCAGTCATCTTAATTTTTAAATTACGTTGTTCTGTTGCAGAGCTTTTTATTTTAATTTGCGCAACACATGTATATTTTATAAAAAACTGAATAGAATAGAAGGTTCAGCGCAGACCAAAAGAAAAAGTTGTTACGCAAGCAAAGTATTCATCTTGAGCTCATCGTGCAATGAATTTGCCGATTTGATACTTTACTTTAGGGTACTTTATGGTACGGTAGCGGCAGATTGCAAGCTACAGCTATGATATTTATGGAAAACCACATACAAAATATAATACATTCGGAACGCGGCAAACTCTCGCTTGCCTTTACTATCAAATCTTTACATTTACGAATACAAATTTCCATGTCTATGGCAAATGCAATGCAAATGGCATGGAAACATTTCAATTATTAGATTTATCGTTTGTCAGAATTTGAAAACTAACTTCTGTTATTGTTGTTTTGATTCTGACGTGAAATATAAATACACATCTGTAAAACTACTTCCTTTTTTAAAAGGTCCATGTATAATACGGGTACTGTAGATTTTAACTACTACTATAGCCAGTATTCAGAAGAATCGTGATCCTGTCGGAAGCGGCCGCTAACGATACAACTATCCTTCGAAATTGAAACGGTTGTGCACTTGCAAACAGCAGTAAAGTTTATTTTCCAGACTCAAAAAAATCCTGTCTACTGTACTTCTTTTGGTCTGCTCTGTCCTTTCGGATCGAGTGCTAAAAAGCATCTCAATATAGACCAACAATATTAAATAGACATTTTGATAATATGAAAATATTATAGTTTTCGAGATATTGGCACTTGCCAATTATGGATTTCATCGAATAATGTTTCTTGAATTGGTTTTTATTAAAAAAAATTACTTTGTTTTATTTTCAAGATACATATTCTATGTACTTCTATGTACTCTTTACTTTGTGTGCGCGTTGCAAAAATTGTTATTTTAATTCCATTAACATAAGGTTGGATTCCTTGTTGAATTGAAAAATATTTTTTTATACTATAAAATGTATCATTTAGTTCAACAAATCATGTTTGGTAGGGTTACCGGTCCCTGCGGATATATTTTTTTATATATATGAATATTACATTGTACTAGCTTAATATTAAGCTAGTACAATGTATCTATAATATATTTAAACTTTGTGGGTGTATATACACCCACAAAGTTTAAATATATTATAGATGACCAATTTCTGTGATTCGATCAAATGAGCTTATGAAATGAGGTCATATTCGAATCATATTTGGGATCTTAGGCATACTTTTATGTTTAATTATTCGTACAGGGAAGTTTAATTTATTGTAATTTATAATATACTGTGATATGTACCTACTACTAATGTTATAATACCGATATATCCATTTCATTAAATTGTTTATTTTTTGATTGTACATTAAATTATTATAATTCCGTACAGAATTATAACATTTTTGTCTTTTTATTTCATAATAAGCAAACTACAAGTGGAACATCCAACCAGTGCTGAAGGCCGATTCATAAGGCTCGGCACTCACTATCATCACCCGCCCGGCACACCAAAGTATATTTCGGCGTATCTACCTACTGGGCAAGCCTAAATGTTAGGCAGCAAATTTCTCTCAGAAAACAGACTTTGGTCAACAAGAATTAGACAGGAAACTTTTTAAAGTTTGTTCTCCCGTCTCGATATCCTCTCGCGACTTACAGATTCATGTCTTCCAAGAGGTGTTGGAATGAGTAAGTACTTTTTTAGCAGACAACCGCATCAGATTAAAATTGTTAAGTAATGCTATGTATATTATGAAATGATCTGCGATCAAAATCATGCTCACATCAATACATGGTTATTGGAAAAGGCATGATAAAAATTAAGAAGTTTTTTGCCCAATTCTTTTAAATTCAAGCTCCTGTCCGCAGTGATGATGATGGGCTTGGATAAGAGTTTTATTGAGCCAAACTAAAATAAGTCAAGACTTTTAGGCAGCAACGCCTATTAAGCTTGTACAGACCGATATAATTGCTTTACGAGCTGCACTGAGCCTAGAATTCTAGTGGAAAAAAAAAAATGAGCTAAAACACTTTTGAAGCAAATTGTAATCTTAGGACTTTTGACTAGTCTTTCTAATTGAACTAAATTATTTTGCTCATATAAAATTCGTTTCTTTAATTGTCTTTGACCCCGTCTGTAACCCCGGGATAATGTCTCTTTTACTGTGTGTATAGTTCTTGTTTTTGGAAACTATGGTGAATCAAGTCCGGCGACATGGCCGGCTGTTTGACTAAGCAAAGCACTTAGCTCCTCCTATAGGCGCGGCTCTGAATCGAATTTGTAGTTAATAGGCACATGACCGACAACTTTACGGCGACAACCGGACACAAAACCAGGCCGTGCTTTGTGGGCCATTGTTTATATTAAGTGTGGACGGACACATAGTCGATATTAGTACCTATATATGTCCAATATTTAAAAAATACAACAAATACTACACTACGAAAGATTAATGAAGCTCTCAATACGCATTTAGGAAAATTGAAGTATTAGCCAAAAGTAAAAAAAAATAAATAATAACTATTTAGCTCCTCAGTTATTTTATATTGAAAAAATATATATAAAAAAAAGTAATATTTATTTGTTGTCCATAAATATTTGCAGACAGGTGGCTATGAGCAAGCTAACTGCTCGGTAGTAGTTATATTGCCTAAAGTATTGTCTATAAAGCAATACCTACTTAGAGCCTACATTTAAATTATTTTCTTTTTCCCAGTCGTTGTCTATAAAGCAATACCTACTTAGAGCCTACATTTAAATTATTTTCTTTTTCCCAGTCGTTGTCTATAAAGCAATACCTACTTAAAGCCTACATTTAAATTATTTTCTTTTTTCCCAGTCGTCGTCTATAAAGCAATACCTACTTAAAGCCTACATTTCAATTATTTTCTTTTTCCCAGTCGTTGTCTATAAAGCAATACCTACTTAGAGCCTACATTTAAATTATTTTCTTTTTCCTAGTCGGAGTGGAGGCGTTTAAGTGGGCCATGACCTCAAAGCTAATTAAGCCTATAATAATATAATTAAGGCTACATTAGCCTTTGCATGGTCATCTAGCTAATTTGTTTAAGCAGCTGTGCTCGGGGGAAAAACGCTTCGAAAGTCGTAAAACACAAAACTTGTTAAAATAGTCTTAAGACATCTCATAAACCATAGTTCAGACCTAAAGCTATAGGCCTGTTAGGTTAATACTTTTTGCTGCCGTAATAAAAATACACTGTAGAATTAAAATATAATATAATTTAACAAAAATTGTATAATGAATACTTATCACTTAATATATTAAGTACTTGAATAAGTAGGACGGAATGTATTACATTTAAAATCACAACAACAGGACAAAGTTATTTAGATAACATTTCATCCGAATAAGTTAAGTTTACAAAGCATCATTTTAAAATAGCAAGAATAAAGAATATAAATTAAAAGTACAAAATATTATTGTGAAAAGGTATTTGGAAAGATACCAACAAAGCTATTTAGGAAAAAGTAGCCCATCACGTTAGCTCCCATTATTGTTACCTATTTAGAAGTTATACACATTTTAAGTTGTTACAGTTAGTCCTAAATGTAATTCCAACCATTTAACAATATTACTTAGGATTGGAATAAGAGAAACAAATAGGGCTATTGGCATGGTATGGTTAGATTAAGTTAATTTTCCAAGCAGTTTAATTCCTAACAGTCTAATAAACAATTATAAGTTACATGGAATGATATGTAATAACATATTAAGTTTCTAAATAACACATAGGCCTATTGTTATTGTATACCTAAAGCAAGCTACAGGTCTAGTTTAACGTTTACTTGACCTCAATTCCTTGTGAAAAGTACTATGAATAAATAAAGATTTCGCCTCTACTAAAACTTTTCAAATAAAGTATAACGGAAAAAATATATAAGATATGAAATGAAAGGATATAAAGAAAAAAATTTTGGTAAAAATAATAATTTTGCGCTGAAATTCTTAGAAAAATCTACACGAAACAGAAAGGTCATTGGAGGGAAAATAGAGGAAAATTTTTATAAAAGCGAAATCTTCTTAACTACTTTTGGTTTATGATTTTTTTTTTTAAATGTGTCTTGGACGAGTTCAACAACATTTAAGTATTAAATTTACATAAATGAGAATATTTGTTTGCCGCAATCGTATACTACTTGTTAAGTTATTGCGGCTATTGCAGAAAGCATAATTCGTTCTTAAAGCAAATACAGGTAAATCTGTTTAAAATGTTTCCAAGTACCTAAGTTTTAAATGACATTTTGATTTGTTTAACTTTAGTTTTTAATACAATATGTTCTTGCACTTGCAGTTCTGACATTGTACAGTAAGACACGCAGTAAAGCTTAACACTCAGATTTTTTATCGCACCCTCAAGCCAGGACAATAAATTTTACTAAAAAAAAATATGTTACACTTATAACGGGTCCTTCTGTAGTACATTTTACCACAATGGAAATCGATGAGAACTTACACTACTGCTGATAAAGTTATTCTTAAAAATCTTTGTATACTGGTAGGTAATATATTAGTCTAAAAATAATAAGTTTATCTATATGAATTGTGTGATTTGGTTATAATAGGATTATTCGTAAGTAGCCCAAATTTTTCATGTTGTAATCATGTAAAATATGGATGTTTTCCTGTGTATATTAAATAAATAAAATAAATAAATATTTTCGGACAATTACACCAATTATTTAGTTCCAAGATAAGTATAAGTAATTAAGAACTTGTGTTATGGATACTAAGCAACAACTAAATACTTTTTTTTGTAAATACATACTTAATATACATAGAACAACACCCAGACCAGAACAAATATTCATATTCATGCACACAAAGATTTGTCCTGTGTGGGAATCGAACCCACGACCTCTGGAGTGAAGTGTAGGTATACTGACCTCCACGCCATATCGGTCAAATATTAAGTATGTATTTACAAAAAATGTTATCAAGTATTTATCCGATATTAGTATTCATAACACAAGTTCTTATTGATAATCTTGGAACTACATAATTGGTGTAAACGTCAGAAAATATTTATTTAATTAAACATATAAGTTAGTAGATACTTACAAATTTCAATGAAAATAAAATCTTACATAGATTCTACCAAATAGCCAAATTTATATAAATGAGTTTGCTAAAGGACACTGCCTTGTTAATTTAAATATGTGCGTAGACATACGTTTTCTCATTTACCAGAATAAAATAAAATCAAGTGAGGTCATTTTGTGGTTTGTGTAGTATCGTACGTGCCGTGTCTTCAATAATTGTACTACCTATCTAGCCTCGTTAAAATTGGTGCAAAACACAAAAGGCTAAACAGAAATTGTCACAATATTATAACTGTTTTCTAAAACCATCATGAAACTACATTGGGAGATTAGATTAACTGGTTGTTTTAGTACCTACCTATAGCATTAAAACATTTTTTAACGAACACAGTAATCCTGTTTACTTTACATGTTAAAGTACATATTTTTCATAAAAAAACCATACGGGTATAAATTATCTACATTTTTACAGAACGAAGAAATAGTAAATACCCACTTAAATACCTATAAACTGCCACTCATTTCAAGCTGGTACATAATTATATTGTGTTCACTTATTATCATTAGCCTACCTTCATGCAGATAACATGCAAATATTGCTAGTGAATACTAAACGTGGAATAAGTAGCGCACATCAAAACAAAAATAGATAATCACAGTATTTCTTCATTTTTATCTATATGGTCTATTTAATTACGTAAGACTTTACCCAGAATAAATGATAATTTAAAAAAAGGAGTTAATAGTTTTACGAAATATTTAAGATAAAACATTAAATATAATATAAACATTCATTATACACCGCAATGCTACAATTATTGTTATAGAAATGTAATATACCTTTTAAAATAAATTAGGTTTTATAGCCGTTTGCAAAATTATATACCTAATCATGCTTCTCTATATCATGTTAATACTTGGAGAAATTCTCCAACTATTAATTTCAAAAAATATCTTTTAGCACATAAACTGTGCAACTGTAGGTAGGTACTAGGACTACTAGGCACCAAGCAAACCACTTTTATTTTTAAGTAAACTGTTATTGTGTGGTAGAATGAACAACTACTTTATTTTTATAATAAAAAAATATGTGCTTTATATTAAGATTACAGTTAATTAATGAACCTTACAATGTACCTTTGTTAGATTTGCATTGTCATTGTCAGACATTGAGGTGGAGTTAAGCTATGTATTAATGAAAACGATTATTGATTTCTTGTTTGGATATATGTTTAAAATATATTATTACGATTAATAGTCTGCTGGAAAATAACATCACAATTTCAGATGAGAATAGGTAATCTATTCATTGTTTCATATGGTATGGTGATTAATCGTGCTTTTGAGAAGTCGGTTATTAGCATAAAAATACTTACAATACATAAATGAGTTATTTATTATTGCAAAAATATTAAAATGTTAAATTCTGATGGTTTTATTTTTAATGTTGTTACTACTAGAAATATCATTTCACGCCGAGCCACCACAGGCCACGTAAAAATCATTTTCATATATTGAAAACATCGGTTCCAGATTTTTTCACTGAACACTTCATTTTAATTTTGGTAAAGGCAGCGTGTAAACTATATCTTTATAGTGTTCTTAGTGGAATAGTATTCCTACAGAAATTATCCCGACGAAGAAATAACATTAGTTAAGAACCTTACCAAACTAGCTATTTTGAATTGAGATGAGATTACAGTAAAATTAAGGAATGTGCATGTAGAAAAGGCGTGACTGAATCTTTAATATCAGTGATATGCTTAACATGCTTGCTACATATCAAAATGTAATAGTATAAGCACTCATTCCGGCCTTAACTTATAATAAGTGACATTCAACTAACAAGTCAGCGATACATTGAAGTAGCAGACATTACATAGTGCAGATATAAGATACAATACAATATATGGCCTACTAAGTAAAATTGACTACATATTAAGATCGTATTTAGCGTGCGCAAACAGAGATATTCAGATGACAATGACAATTCTATGTTACAAATATAACATCAGTCTAGGTAAGGCTATTTTAAGCTTGTTAACTCAAATAATGGAAAAATACAATTAATTAATAGAACTACCACATACCTCAAAGCTTTATTTAACTAACGAGTTAAATAGGCATAGCTCGTTTGATTTCTGGAATTTGAAGACTTTCAATGTGTTTATTAATAATACAATTTTGTACTAAAAAAAGGCATAAATTATGTTAAAAAAAATTGCTGATATGGCCATTTCATTAAAAAAATATTAAAGACGAAAAAATCAATACATCAAAAATAAATTGCATAAAAATATGGAATGCATTTTAATTAGAGTTTGCTGATAAATTTGTATATACCTACATATATAGGTAAAATTATATACTTCCGGAATATAAAAATTTACAATCAAAACGTATTTTTAGTTATATTTAAATATTATATACATGTACAGAATATTAATTTATTAAATGCAGTCTTTGCGCATAAGAATGATTTATATTTACGGATTCGAGTTTTGGACCCTTTAGTACATAATCACAACAATTTAACCAAGTTAGACAAGTAAACGGAAACCTCCGCCGTTTGGCGGTATAATACTAAAAAGTTCCCTTAATATGTTGAGTTGAGCCCCAATTTAAGGTATATTCATTTAATTTACATGTTATGTAAAAAAATTAAGCATAACACAGAAATACTAATACTAGCTAGTGAAATGCTAAAGTATTTAACAAATAAAAAAAACAAGGTATCCTTATTAATACAGTCAAACGCAATGAACATACAAGGAAATTTTGCTATCTAACAATATGACAAATAAATATGACTGACATGATGTTTCTAAGACTTAGTCACATAGTTAATCCATTGGTGCAAATGTGATGGTAAACTAATTCCAAATAGCTAAATCTTTTGATAATAAAAATTGTAATGTTACCACAAATAGAGGTTTACAAATGAATAACAATAATACATATTTACACAATAGTTATGAACAGAATAAAAAATTACTTCCAAAAATAAAATGTAAATGAATTTAATAGCATGCCTATCTAAATATAAATTTTATTATTTTCTGCAACTGCTCAACGCTTAGGACTTATTTAAAAGATTATAAAATGAAGAAATGATAGAATATAAGAATGCAGATAAGTTTATGAAAAAACAACTGGCTAGAACAGAATAATGACATAAATTTCATTAAAATTCGCAATTATAGTGAATAGATTCTTTAGATTGTAAAAAGAGGTTAGGACAAAAATGGCACTTAAGGTAGTAAACAAATTAAAACAAATAAATTGTTAAACATTAACAGGACTATCTATCTGATATTATGATATGAGATAAATTAATTTATACTCAATGATGCTTATTATAAAACACTTTCAATTTACTAGAAATATAAAATGTGAATTATATGACATTTTTATATAACTTAAATTCAGCTTAGGATATATATCACGTCATATTTCAGACTGATAGCATTTTTAGTGTCCTTGTTACCCCACAGATAGATAACCATGGCAAACCTGCCGGGGTATTGCCTATATTCACAAAAAATATTAGAAAATTATGGACATATATAGGCTAGGCAGCTACTTTTCTTTACAATATTACTACAAGTATATATTATATATTTCTTACAAAACTAACAATATAATATGGACGGATATGAAATTAATTAAGTTTTATTTTAATATTAAAACACATAGATTCGATTAGGCAGATCAAAATATTTTGCAATACCTGCAGGTGGTTTAAATTGCAGATGCTCTTCTATAAATTGACATGGACATAAATACTTAACTCCATGACGACCAGGAGCTGTGTTGCTAGTTTTTAATTTTCCCTTAAGTGCATATGCTCCCCATCTGCCGATGTACCGTAAATATAGAAGATCCGCCCGCTCCTGTAGATTTACAAAAAATCCGGTATAAATCAAACATGTTGATAACCACATTATCCACAATTAAATATAAATCATTGACTTGCCAAACAATAAAGCTTTGGTCAATCCAGGCCACGGCGCCTGAGCCAGTTGTTGCAGAGTGGACAACATGCACGAGTGTCATTCGGTTCTTTGTTCCGCAATATCTCCTCAACATACTGGCAAGGGCATAGCGCTTGCGTCAAGTGACGCGGGGAAGCCGGATTGCCGCCATCCTCATCTAGCGTCCAGTCAAGTCGACGTCGCAAGTAGTCCTTGCCCCAGCGCTGCAGGTACCGGAGGTACACCTGCTCTGCCATATCCTGCACATGCATATGTCTCGCTTACAGCCACAAACTAGTATTACTTAAACACATTGCAGATGAACCTCTTACTAATGAGTCAAGCAAGAAATAAAAATAAAGCCCTTTACAATTTCAAGACAAGAGGGTATCTTTCAGCAACATATTAATTACATCAAGTGATCACAATACTTTAGAAAAAATATTGGTATGTTTAAACTTAATCTATGTAATTTCAAGTGGATCCGTTTAATATTTGGTAGAGATCAATTATTGTGGAAGTAGCTTACCTGCCTGCGAGATAATCTTGTAGACTGTGCTCCCTGTATTACAATATCATTAACAGATACATCTAATCTTTGCTCCCAACCTTGCATTATTGTTTTGCCTTCTTCAGTCTCAAGAAACTGCTGTATATGAGTGATACATGGTGCGGAATCAAAATATATAAAACACAAGTTAACTTTGTGACATGATATTTTTCCTCTGTCATCTAAAGTTAGAATCAGCTTATGCTTATTTAATAGTTTGTTAACACGTCCCAAGCATTGCTCAAGTCCTTTTGAAAGTTTTAATTTAATCCACATACACAGGAATATGGCAGCTGCATTTAATATTAGCCATAAAAGACCAAGAGAAAACAATGTCAGACCAGTCAATCCTGAAAATAGCAGTGCTAAAAGGACTAAGAATGCTAAGCTGACCCAACAAACAAGGACCCTTTTGTAGCAGATATTGTAAATTGTAAAGCGAGAATCATTTACAAGTAATTCCATTGCATGTACATATTCTTCAACTGTCAACTGAAAAAGACAAAAGAATGGTTCAGTGTACTGTTAGATAGTTATAAAGACACCACTATAAATCCTATTATTTGAACTTACTGTGAGCCCTTGAGCCATTAATTCCTCAGGTACAAGTTCTGGGCGGAATCGGGCAGCAGTAACCCATGGCCATTTGGTATTTATTGGTAAAAGAGTTACAACAATATCTCCATTGCCTAAAACACAATTATCACACAATGTTAAGAGGTTCATACATAGCGGTAACACTTTTTCTTTAAATAAAATGCTTACAAAATCCATGCCGCATATTGACAATTTCTACATTTGTTGACAATGTAGACTGAGAAGGTTCGGATACTCTGTCGCCACGTTCTAAATTCAGATGAACAGTTTCAGCGTTAAGAACTGCAGGTGGGGTGTTTTCGATAGTAAAGGAGGTAGAAGATCCAACGTCGGCTGATAATACATCAGATGAGATTTTTTTTTCCAAAGGAATATTCTGAGATTCTTCGTCGAACTTCACCCAGCCTTGCCGCGGTTTTTCATTTGAATTGGACAGGCCACTAATTGAATCATTGGTGTTATCAGAAGGTTGCAACGTGGAATTAGAGGGTTGCACCGTGGAATTAGAGGGCTGCACCGTGGAATCACTCATCGTAAAAAAAATTAAGCTGAAATTTAAATTTACACTGCACTTTCCCAAATATAGAAATTACATCAAGTACAATTGATATTAAAAACACAGTACCGAGTTAGTTTAGTCACTTAAGATTTAACAAATACTAATTACAATAAATAGTTTTTTAGAGTAATTTAGATGCATAATAAAATTTAAATGAGAAAAGACTACGAATATCCTAATTCCTACCCTGCATTAAACTAGTTGTTTGCTTGAAGTTTATCAAGTGACTTGTGTCAAATTAATATTATGTTTTTTTTCTTTTCTGTCAAGGTTTATAGACTCACTCGAATAAAGTATTTGACAGTGTCAAGTAATTTGATAGTTTTATGGAAATCCAGGTCAGGCTTACCCCTGTGAAATAGTGGAGACATTACTTTATAGAACTTTTCATAGTGTTTTGAAATCAACACTGAAAATCATAATTCACAATTTAATGTCAGTTTCCTGTAACTTTGTTTTTTTGTCGAAGTTGTTGTGTCTAATGACGACCGATTTGGCGTGGAGGTCAGTATACCTGCACTTCACTCCAGAGGTAGTGGGTTCGATTCCCACACAGGAAAAATCTTTGTGTGCATGAACATGAATATTTGTTTTGGTCTGGGTGTTTTCCTATGTATATTAAGTATGTATTTAAAAATTAAAATAAATAGTATTTAAGTATGTTTATCCGTTCTTTAGTGTCCATAACACAAGTTCTTTGTGATACTTATCTTGGAACTAAAGAATTGGTGTGATTGTAAGAGCATATTTATTATTTATTATTAATAATTTGCACATAACTCAAAATTATATAAGTTTTAGAAAAGAAAATAGCATAAATGTGTCTTTTTTCCCGTTGGCGCCGAAACTATTATTAAATTTAATTCCCCACACATAGAAATCGCAAATGTAATAGTATATACTGCCTGACTTACTGTGTAATAGTTTATATTGCAATATAATCGTTTTTTCGATGCAATTTATTAAATTGTTTTGCTTTTCAATCTCGAAAAAAATCAGATAGGGAATTCTTCAATGATATTCTCTTAGGTAAACTCCAAATCAAAAACAAAAATCTTTAAATTACAGATGTCATCCTACAGTGCAATGGATACGGCAGCGCTAAGAATGCTGACAGCAGTTCCTTTTCTTTATTCATTCATAGTCTTACTAATGCTTCCGGTCACAAGAAGGCTTGTCTCAGACGAACACTTATCTCTAACGAAATAGGGAATCTCTAACGAGCTGTTTTGCTCCCGGTTCCAAGCCAGAGAATATTTAATTTAAAAATTTAAAATTTGACTTGAATTGTTACATTTCATTTATTGAAATGAATATTTTTATTAAGAATTTCAAATTGACTGCAAATACTATGTACCTCCCATGGAGATATAGAAATCAGACAGCTACTTTGTTAGCTTATATGTATAACAGTTGACTACTTCTAATATTATTATTATAAAACAATCTTAGTACTATTACTAATAATATTTTTTTGACTTCTCGCAGTTTAAACTGAGAGGCAAGGCAAAGGCCAGATCCTTGGACCTAAACATAGTACATCAAAACATCCAGGGCCTGACTGGCAAAAATCATGGTTTTGAACTATTTTTGGAATATCAGGATACATCTGTCATTTGAATTACTGAGCACTGGCTTAAAAGCAGTGAATTGAATTTTATCAAAAATAATTTTAAATTAATAAGCTTTTTTGTAAGAAAAACCGCTATTCATGGAGGATCCATGATATTTGTCAAGAACAGTTTAAAATGTAAAGATCGTTAGACATTGTAAATCTTTCTAAAGAGCGTAATATTGAATTGTCATGTGTGCAATTGAGAAAAAATGTTATAGTATGCGTGTACCAGCCACCGTTTGGTGACTTTTTTACCTTTGAATCTGCTATGGAAGATCTATTAAAAAAATCCAAAAGTAAACACATTATAGTTTGTGAAGACTTAAATGTTAATCTTCTTTAAAAAAATCAGTGACAACCACACGCTTAACCACATTATTTCAAAGCTTTAATTTATAAAATCATTTTTTAAAGCCAACTAGTGTCACTTTAGTGGACAGCACATAGTGCAAAATGTCTAGACAACGTATTTTTAGAATGTAACCCATGTTTTAAGAATCTTTTGAGTTTTCTAACGTCTGGCCATTGCGATTTAAAAGTGTCATTTAAATATACATACGTACATGCGAACATTCAAGCTTGTGTCTCGAAGGGGTTGGCAAAGGCAGTTTGTCTGCTGTCAATGTTAATACCAATATTATGTAAATTCCTAAATATTCTCTTCAAAAAGACTAAAGTCTTTGAAAAAAAAATAAAAAAGAAAATCGACTTTTTATAAATAAAGTCGATTTTCTTCAAAAGCGATGTATATGGCTTTTGCATATCCTTGGCATTTTTTATTAACTATTTTATGGACATATGATTTACAGTTGTGAATCCTGTTCTAAATCCTTTTTATACTGTAACGAAAGTTATATCACAATTTTCTATATTCTATCGTTAAACGTTTAGACGTTGCAATTTCTTATTATTATATAGCGCAAAATTTATGGGAACTTTAGCTTCGTACTATGACGAATTTAAGACACATTTCTTTATACTTTGACTACCTGTTATCTGCCAAAGCCACCGCGACCCAATTTTCATAGTCATTCTTATCTGTACCACATCTGTATACAGACAGATTTGCAGACTTAATTCAATTACGGAATTGCAAAAATCAGGCCGGCAAGGGCTCTTTTTGTATCATACAAATCGCGAAGTTCGAATATTAGAGCTTCATGAATGTTATTAATGATTAGCAAAAAGAACAGGACTCCGAGTAAGCTTTTCCCTAAATAAACTACATAGTTACTTATTTATATAAAATTTGATTTAGCAATTATTTTAAAGTAACTGCACAATTACACATATGTATATTTTTCATAAATAAGCTTATTTATCACTTGGCGAAATGCAGATTGTACAAAACGAGTAAATCATACTAGGTATACCTTCTCCATGAAATAACGTCACTATTATTTATAATTCAAGATCTCTCTTTCAATTCTATACTTTAAAAAAAAATTAAGATTAACTAAGTTGATGGTCATTATGTTAACTTTTACTCTACGACAATGCTCTTATCGCCGCGGCACAATGTCTCTTATGCCAAATAATATCGAAAGCTACAGCAACAATCAAATTAAAGCTATGTTTGGGTAAGGTGTTCTCCGATCTAAAGAGAATAAATAACCACCTCGTAATCATAAACTGCCACTAGGCTCCAAAAGATAAACAAATCTTTTAAAGGTCAATGTGTACGATTCTACAATAAAATCCCAAGCAACATACAGCAATTGAGCCTAAATAAATTTAAATTAACCATAAAAAACAAGCTGTCTTCAAAGGGATACTATTCTATTAAAGACTATATGGCAGATAAAAATGCTTGGGATTAAGCTGCCGTTTCATACAGGCTATTCTAATATGAATGACTTGAAAAAATAAATATTGTTAAGGTTATGTTATATTGAATTGTATAGCTTCACAGACAAATGAAGATTGTAATTCTAGTACCAAACTAATGGACATATTTAAAAGAGCATAGCCTGTGAGTTTCTTGCCAGTTCTTCTTACAGAGCGGTGGCTCGGAACTGGCACTTAGATTCACTTACACTTAATTATTTTTTGTTTTTAAATTGTTTTTTTGCATGTAAGTGAATCTAAGCTTCGTGATTTAGTGTAATATTATTTCGATTGTATTTTTTTTTCATTTGTAATCATGACGTTTTCAAGTACTATGTATAATAGTTTATGAAATAAATAATTTTTTTACTTTACTTTACTTTACTTTAAAATACGACAGTCGACTTAAAAACTGACTAATCATCTGATTTAGTACCTACTTAAGTAGGTACATAGTAACATTTGTAAGATTGACTTGCTTGGAAAGTGACCGATTCTTTTTCATAGATCAGGTACTAAAAAGTGTATCAAAAATGCTATAACTAAATTGTATGGTAAAATATGTGGTTTATAATGCTCTACTCAGATAGGTATGTTGGTTAATTACATAGGCCTTTTAGTGTTAAGTAGTAGGCTTAGATAAAGATCTTATTTTATTAAAACTGAATGGAACGAGACTCGCATTTTGGACTAAGCATGGTTCTAACTATAACAACTAATGGTATATATATTATTGCAAAACAACGTTTTGACGGAAATGGTTTTGCAAACCTCTTTTTTTTGGTACATAACTTTAGTTATGACAAACATTAATTAATGTCTCCTAACCTTTTCAATCAATTGAATATGTGCATCATTTTTGCTATCATTAATAAAAGCATTGGAAATTACACAGCGATGTAGAGTGAAGTATAGGTAGGTTACGCTGCATGTTGTCTCTACCTGACCGGAGCCCGAAATGCCGTTTGACCGGTTCCCCCGCCTGCGCTCCGAGAGCATTATCTCTCGCAAATTTCCTCCCACCCACTGTTCAGTTAGACCGCCATACATCAACACATACCGTTCAACAAATAAACAGTGTGATTTATTTCGATATTGTACTAGCACTTAATTTTCAAGAAAGTCTTAGTGTTTATTTCGTGTTGTGAATACCTAAAAGTTAAAGAAGTGTGTAGATTTCATTTAAAATAAACGTGTTGTGAGTAGAACAAAATATTCAATGATTTTTAAACCGTAGATGTTGGTAGTTAAATCAACAAGTCCTATTTGCAATTTCAATCAAAATTTATACCTTCTTCTTTTTAAAATAATCTAACCAATTTTTTTTGTGTATGATAATGTTGAGTGGCACCTAAATGTTTACATTTGAAAGCAAAATGAATCAATTGTCACCTACAAATATGGAATCACTACCCAGACAGTTCGTTTCAGCTATGCGGACTTTATTTGATATAATGGATGATAAACGAACAGGTTTTGTAAAATTAACAGATATTGAAAACCGTTGGCGGGACGATCGCACGAAAGGTCTTCCCCGAGGTGTCATTGAAAGTCTTCAAAAAGTTGCATCTCATGACGGTTTACTCACATTTGATCGGTTCTGTAGAGGCCTGAAGATCTGCCTTTTACGTAACCAAGTGGAAATTACTTCGAACAAAGTGGAGAGACTGAGCACCAACAACTCCGATAGTTCTGTCCAGGTAAATCAAGGGCATCGGCCTCCTTCGGCACCCTTATTAGACATAAATGAACCTCGAGACATAGAATTAAAGTGGAATGTCATTAAGCCAAGCGAATCATCACAGCAAAGAACTATAAGCATGCCTCAGCTGGTTCCGCGAAAGGAGGAACCGATTCAGGATATCAGGCATCGGGGCTCCTTATTACCTCCTAAGCATGAGCCTCACCGAGTCTATCATGGTCCACCGAAACCGCCAAGGTTAGAAAAAGTAGTATCCACTAGAAAAGATACTTCAAGAGGAAATTACAAGACAGAAGATGTTACATTCGAAACAGAGGAAATCACAAAAATTGATTATGAAGAAATAGCACGATCTATCGAAAAACAAAGCAGAGGTCTAGGAGATGGTCGATCTTCTAATGAAGTTCAAACCCTTAAACGGATTTCTCGACGCCGCGAACCACGTAGACACACTTTGCATAATGGAGTAGATTACAACCTTCTGAAGCGCATGAAACAGATTGAACAAGAAAAAGACGTGTTGCTACAAGGATTAACTGCTGTCGAAGAGGCTAGAGAGTGGTATTTAAAACAGATGACCGAAGTTCAAGAAAAAATGCGTGATGCAGGAAGAATGGGCGCGTATGTGGTAATTTTTACTTCTCGTCTGTTTTTTTTTCAAGTAAATTTGATTGCATATAACGACTCACCTAATACCTACACTTAGTCTTACTGAATTTGACCAGTAATGATTCCATAATGAATGAATAATCTAGTTAATTAAGTATGTAGGTAATATAAAATATAAGAGAGCCAAATTTATTTAATAGTAACTTTAGGTGTTTGAAGTTAGTGAAAAAATTCCTACACTTTAAAATCTCAGGTCATTTTATATCCCGAGTGAATTTCATGACAATTTCAATAAGCCTAAACACGGCTAGGTCGGCACGCGACATTGTTATAGTGTTCCGGTACTTATTCCCTATTCGGCTTTATCTTCAAATAAAATCGGTGGTACACTTTTAATAAGAATAATTATTATATACTTGCTTTGTCAGTATCTACCTACTTATCACTAGGAAGTTTTATTTGCCATCAATGGACCTCTCAGTTTTACTTCACAAAATTATATTGACGCTATATGTACCTAGAAGGAGTTCCTTCAAATTCCCATGGATTCTATCGCATTTGAGTAGTTACAAATTATATTTTAAAAAAAACATAAGCGCGTAGAGCAAAGTTTTAAAGTAAAATTACATAGTCTACGAATGATTAGTTAACTTATTAAAATTTTTTTTAATTACTTAATTGATTTAAGATAAAAACATATTTGGTACATTATAATAATCCCCACGGACCTTTCACACGGTGTCATATAGCTCTAAACTATGCAGAACTTGGACCCCTAGAACAACTAAATAACGGATAAATCAGGGGATCCCTTTCATTGGCATAATGAGTTTTGTCCTAAAATGGATTAGCATAATGAAATTGGCATATCTAATTTAGCATAATATTAATTTGGCCGAATTTGGTTTTAGCATAATATGTACTGTGGCATACCTACTTAATTATTATTTAGCATAATGCATTTATGCATAATTTTTTTGGCACAATTTTTTAAGCATAATGGAAAGTCGCATAACAGTATTTTATCATAATAGGTAATAGGCATAATGAAAAAAGTAAGTAAGTAACCAGTATTTCCTATACTAGGTATATAGAGTAAAAGTAAGTTTAGGTTCGGCGGGGGTGGCCCTTGGGCCACCCGTAAGCCGCTTTTTTATGACCTTACATGAATGCATTTTTCTGCGTAAAACGATTATGTCTATTTTCGTTATGGTAAAACTCCATTAAGTATGCCTTTTTAAATTTATGGTTAATTATTTTATGCTTAATCATGTTTATGCTTATTGCATTTATGCTAAAAATTTTATGCTAAAAACTGTTGTGCTTATTAGTATTATGCGAAATAATAATTAGTAGTAATTACGTTATGCTAACTTATTTTATGCTTAAAGTTGTTATGCTTCTTGACAGTGAACCATAAATTAGACTAAGACTATACCTAAATGGTTTGATCTTGGTCATGCACATAAATACTTTCAGACCCTAGTTTGTCTTTACTAATCAATAAATAGTACCTATATTGTTTTAAAATTGAAGAGGGTCAACTTCAAAGTATCTATGTAGGTGTCACCGTATATTGTAATCTGTCGAAAAATTGTGATCCGTAACAAACTGCTCACAATTTAACGCATTATTTTTCGATAGATTATAATCTATCAAAGACAAACCGTTAAATCACAATCTGTCGCGCGTTAAATTGTCAACTGTTTAAAGCCTGTCCATGATTGGCTGGTCTTGCCATCAAGACCAGCCAATCTGGGACGGGCTGGAAGAGTTAGGAATCAAACAAAGATATCAGTCAAAAAATAAAATGCGAATATAATAAGTATTTTTTTTAATTAAAATAATTGAAACAAATCTCTTCGAACACAAATTAAATATAAATTAAAAAGTAAAACATTTTACACAAAGACACAAATTAGGTTATGTTCGGTGACTAACTCTTATTTATTATTTAACTGCACTTTTTTAGGTTATCACAGGTCCGTTAACACTCCCTACAATTTATTATAATACAATGCGTTATTATTATTAACACGAAATCTGTTTTAAATCACCAAAACACTGTTTATTTACATTTCACATCAAATGAATTTGACTGATAACAACCGAAGATGGCGACGACGACGGGCGGCTGAGCGGAGAACATGAAGTTCAACCAATCAGAGCGCGAAGTGCGTTCTGTCGCATGCCATTTTACAATCTGACGGTTTGTCTTCGATAGATTATTATCCATCGAAAAATAATGCGTTAAATTGTGAGCAGTTTGTTACGGATCACAATTTTTCGACAGATTACAATATCGCGGGATAGATTATAATTTAACGTTATTTACAATTTTACGGTGACATAGGTATACAATCACAGTTTAATATGATATAAGAATCATCAAAATCTCTCTACTCTGTGATTAAACATTATGTAAGTAGGTTAAATTGTGTAGGTTTATGTATTCAAATAGTAACCTAAATCGCTAACCTCCAAGACAAATTTCATCAACGCGTGAACTAAGTACTTAACATCAAAGTCGCTTCTATATAAGTACCTACTACTAAGAGGTAGTAAGGATGAAGGTTTGTTGTTTATGGATCTTCGTTCATTTAAATATTTATTTTACACATCTTTGAGTAGGAACCTTGGAGCGAAGCTCACCAAGAGAGGCTGGAATTACTTCGAGCACGCGTGCTGGAGTTGAATCGGCAGCTGGGCGCCTTGGCAGCCGGCTGGCGCCATGGGTCTTTGTCGCTCCATATGAACCTGGCACTTCCGGCCACCAGCCTCATTCCTCCTACACAGGCGCCCAACAATGCTGTTCTTAGGTCTCAGAACCGCATGCTAGCAGAGGTATGTAAGCGTTTTTTTCTCAGTTATATGAATAAATAAAAAGGAGACTGCATGGTAAAATTTACAGCTTGTTTTTTCGTTTAAGAAAATATTCTTTAAGGTTTTTTGGATACATCAGGGCCCAACTATATCAGTAATTACACTGCGACTGCCGTCTGAACTCAAAAACCCACAGGGAAACCTCATTCCATGAGGATATCAGGATATAAGAAGGCACTGAATTCCTTATAAAGGCTGCCATAGATGTTCATGACGGCCGGGATTACCCTACTGACTTAACGTGCTTTCTAAGCCACGGTGCAAGCGATAATTACGCATAGAACTTCGAAAACTTATAGGCGACCAGGATTTCAACCATAGACCCTATACATTGCAGTATACTGGTCTCGCCACTGGGCTATAACTGCCTTTTGTACGAGAAATGAAGTGAAGTAACCTACGATACTGGCACACTAACATTGGGTTATTAAAGTTTTATAGCTGTAAATACCGACTGTCATAAAATAGTAATTTTACATACATTTGTTTATAGAACACTAAAAAAGGAAATACAATAATGTAGACACAGTTTTTAACATTATGATATTAAATAAGTTACCTATAAAGGTTCTCATTGAGCACATTCTCATGTACCTATGTCGAATAGAATAGGTATTAGAGTAATGTACCTTTGTATACGTTTACATTTTAACCAAAGGCATGCAAATTCATTAAAATAAGTCTTATTTCTTTACAATAACAATAATAAAATGTCAAACTGAAGTGTACAAAAAAAATATAAAATACAACATACTTAATTGATAAAATAAAACTAACCACAACATATAAATAAAACAATAATAAGCATAAAATGTCAATTTACAGTGTTTTGTTATTCAACGTACGTACGTTTGTAAATATGTTATGCTTTTTTTGTTGCAGGAAGTCAACCGAAAAAATGAAAGAATATCAGTTCTTGAAAGAGAAAAGTCTACACTTATCAGAGAACTGTTAATTCAAAGAAATAGATCAAAACTTTTAGATAACTTTTCAATTTCTTAATAAGCCAGGACCACATGCAAAGATAAAAAAAAGTGGACCCACAGACATCTGGGACTGTGTAATTTCAACTAGAATTTGTGAAACAATTAATTAATGTAGGTACATATGGCGTATCAATCACACTGTGGAAATCCATAACAGCTAACAGAGTATTTAAATTTATACATACTAACTAATATAACAAAGATTTGTATTTATGTATTAAATAAACTCAAAAACAATTGGACCAATTTGAAAAACTCTTTCACCATTAGAATGCTACATTATCCCCGAGAAACATAGGCTATTTTTATTACTAGAGAAAAATAGGAATCTCTACGAAAAATCCAATAATGTAATCCAAGGTATTATTAGTAGGATATCTTAGATTTAATAATTAGCTACATACTGTAGCGAAGCAAGGACGTGCTACTATTGACTAATATATTTACTTAAAAAAAATGTTATTAACAATTTTACGTTAGCATCTATCTGGTACTTACGTAACTTGGTGCTTTATATTTTAGTATTACAATGAAATCAATCAAAGAGAGCTGATTGTATAAATCATCATTTTATTTAATTGTTAGCTTTTTAGTTTACAAATTACGTGAGATGTTTAAAGGGGGGAGGGGGTCTCATCTAATCTTACGTTAGAGGGAGGGCGGGTTTCGGCAAATATAACGCATTTTTTTTTCTGATTGAAACAAAAAAAAAACTATTTTGGTCCATTTAATCCAAGTTGCAAATGCTTAAGATTTAACCTTAAGCGTAATAGTAATACGATTAAGATCATTCACTAATTCGTTCGAAGTAGTATAATTTCATTCAAACTTCGACGTTATACATCTACTGACTGTCCACCATATTATATTTGTTTTATACAAAATAGCTTTGTCTTTTTTTTTCGTCGTGATGATTTAGAGACAAAATGCTGCAGTAGGTACATGCAGTAATTACTTTGCATCTATCACAAGAGCTGCAGAGCACAGGCAAAATATTTTTTTTGCAATAATAGTCCAACGCTTTTACGTAAATAATCACGTGAGATTGGGGGTTAGCGGAGGGGGTTGAATAAAATCTCACAACAACTCACCAGGGGGGGAGGAGGTACAGAAAATTTAAAAAACACCTTACATAATTTTGGACGCCCCCTAAGGTTGTTCAGTATAGAGTAAACTTTTTGTCTATTTAGGATTCTACTTCTTGAGTAGTGTAAGTGAGCAAATCAAACACAAATATACTCTGTTTTTGCTTACTGCACTGAGGTTGCTATTATACCCAGTTGTTTAATTTCTCTAGTAAGAGAGTTGGGTATAATACCTATTTAAAAAATAAACAGATTATTTTATTTTTTGAAGAATTATTTTAAATAATGTAAATGGTGCTTATTCGCCAAATATTAGTGAAAAAATATACTTACTATAACTTTTTAAGAGTATATAATAATGTTGATGTATTATATTATATGGAATTAAAGGATTTCAAAACTATAGTGCCATAAATAAACGAACAAAACTGTTGTAATTATATATTACATCTTAGTTCTACAAAATTAAACATTGTCATTAATTACTTTGTTTCATTTATCGCTTCCTTATCATATAACGAATAGTCATATACCCTAAATGGTACATCATAAGTTAGTAAGCCTTGATCCCAAGCACGTTCAATGGCAACTAAAAGTTCTTTATGTTTTCTTTGACATAAACCAGTTTTGTGGGTACCAATAATCTGAAAAAAAACAATAGGATATTATGTAATATTTACGAGTAGCTTTTCCTACATTTTGTCATTGTTGCCTATAAAGCCAACAATAGTTCCTGCCTATTTGATGTTTTATGTATCGTCACAGATTTAGACCTAGGTGCTAAAATTTATTTTATAAAAATATTTTTATACTAATATAACAATATTTCACATAAAATATTTTAATATTGATAGTATAACTGCAACCAATTTGAAGACCATAATGGCATGGTGGCGAGTGCACCTGCACTCCACTCCTGAGGTTAAGGGTTCGATTCCCACACAGAACAAATCTTTGTGTGTATAAACTTGAATATATGTTTTGGTCTGGTTTTATGCTATTTGTATTAAGTATGTATTTACAAAAAAAAGTATGTATGTTTATCTGTAATTTTGTATCCATAAAACAAGTTTTTAATGATACTTATTTTGGAACTAAATAATTGGTGTAATAGTCAGATATATTTATCATTATTGTTAGGCATTGATCTGTTTGCACTAACGAAAGGATCCCTCAAAAAGCAAGTACTCTTTAAGTGTGTGGCTACAACAGCCTACTAGTAATCAATAATTTCGTTTTAACATTTCTATTGTCAGATTCCTGTGTGTGTGTGTGTGTGTGTGTGTAAACATGTTTTGTTTAGTTCCATAAGTGGGTCTTGTATTAATGTATAAAAAATTTTAAGAGGAAATTAAACTCTTTCAATTTCAAAATATTATACCAACCTGACCAGTGTAATTTGAAATGAATTGTTGTAATAGTTTGGTATTTTGATGATCCAGTATTAAATATTCATCACGGCATATTGGACAAGGATTTCCAGTAGATATCAGACCATTACGAACGCAAGTCTTTCTTGTTTTCCTGGGAGGTATTCCACCTTTGTGATTACGGCGGTATAAAACCCAAATAGGGTCGTCGCCATAGGTTTGTTTATATGCTGAGCTTTGCAAATACCTTAAGCTAGTTTCGACAGAAATAACTTTAGTACGATCTTTAGATGGGTCGACTGCTTTCTCATCTTTATCGGTGGTTGATTCATTTACATCAGAATAAAATTTCAGGCTTATAGAACTGATACTAGGTTTGTTATCCATCAGAATAATTTTATTCATTACTGTTCGAAATTGACTTCTGAGAGCCATTTTTATCTTCTGTTCTGACTGATAGATAAAATATATAATTTTTATATATTATAACCTATAACTGCTAACAAGCAAAAATAAAAATATTATTAAAGCCAAAGGTACAATTAATAAAAAAAATTAGGTTAGTTTTTTTGTAAATTTTATTTATTCTCATACATAAAAGGCTACATGATATGCTGCCTTTCTGCTTGAGATAAATTTGCTACATTTTAAAGTACTCTTAATTTAATTTTGTACCAGTACGAATTAGAAAAACTAAATTAATTATTCAAAACAAAAAGATCTATTAATTATCATGGACTTAAATTCCGTTTGATGTCTACATGATATTAAAACCTATCGTAGGGGGCACGCCTTGCTCCTCACAGACTCAACTTCTAACTCAACTTCATCGAGAACGTTCACAAGTGTTGGAAAGAGGCATTTTGAAGTAAATTAAGATTTTCTGTTTCGCTTTTAACACTACATAGAACCTCTAATGTAAAGTCTCCACTACTTTACCGGGCTATGACTTAAACTTGCATGACTGACTTAACTGTGACTATAATATATTTATGGCCAATACACTATATAAGTAAGTCTGTGTCTGTGAAAAAGAAATGTCACTGTCATGTCATTATATATTTTTATAGGTTATATTGTTTCGACCTAGTCTGTGATTTGTAACCGGTCGTAATTTTGAATTGAATTGTTGTTGAGTTCGTTTATATTTAATTATTTAATAATTACGCTTTTTTTGCTTTGCCAACAGATTTAAATGTTTCGTTATCAATAAAAGTTTTATATTTTTAAAGTGTAAGGTGGTTTAAAATAGGTAGGTATGTCTGAATCAACAGTGGAAGCAGGTGTTGTGTAAGTATTTTCTTTGATCGTATTCTTTTTCATAACTGAACTGGTGGGTTGGATTTACTTACTTGATCAAATAATATAAAACCCTAAAAGTATAACATCACATAGTTCTTTTTCTTTATCAGACAAAAGTTAGAAATCTGTGTATTTGTATGTATCTGTTTACTGAATCATCTATACTCATATCTCGCCATTTTAGAGAATTATATTTTGTATGCATTGTTGTGATAAATCGAATGTGTCGAAATCCGTCCAGTAGTTTTTGAGTTTATCAAAAACTACTAGACGTATTTCGACAATTCCTGCGTGATTAGAATGCTAAATTATCCCTTAGTAACATAGGCTATAATTCTTAAAATAATTAGGGAATAACTCAGCAGAATAAGTTAGGGATCTCCATCAGAACCCCAAAAATGCAACCTACGGTATATAATTTTTATTTTAGCTTAACACAAATATTTTATAGTGGCACACCCTCGCTTTGTTAGCTATAACAAAGGAAAGCGAGAGTGTGCCACTAGTCTCATCATATCCTAATATTGTTGCGGTTACCCTAAACTTAAGCTTCAGGTCCAAGGTCTGCTCACTGGTTTCACCAGATTTGGGTGAATTCAGTCATTACATGGAGCAACTGCTGTCTGACCTTCACAAAATAACATTCCATGGTTAAGCCAGCTGTCAAGATATTAGAAGGCCCTGACTTCCTAATAATGATGCCATAGATGTTCATGACAACTGGGATGAAAATTGCTTAAAGTACTTTCCAAGACAATGAGCAAATGATAAGCATGTGCCACTAGTCTAAATTAATTATATTAGAGACCTAGCTACATTTAGACTCCTTTAATGATACTGAAAAATATTTTATGTGATACTATCAAGGTAATTTAATATTCAGGAAGTGTCTCAACTAGTTAAAGAATAATTTAGCCACCATCATTTCAGTGCCAGCATTATTAATATGAAATAAAAGCTGAGTATATATAAGTGAGTATATAAATTTTAATGTCCTTTAATTTAAAGAAGACACCTTTGTATACTACCCAGACAGATTAAATTTTCTCTCTTAAATCGCTTTTAGACCTTTTCTTAATTTTTCGCGCAGCATTTTCTTAATTTTTCACTATGGTTTCAATCTGTGACAAAACTCATCGACCATCCCATTGTAAGGATCTGATCTGATTATAAATCAAGCCTTGGCTGTCCTCGCAGTGTGAGGTGAAGCACTGTCTTGTTAAAAGGTATAGAGGCATTACAATGTTTCAGCATTTGAATCAAGGCCACGAGACCGTTTTCCTGAATGTTTTGGTACTTTACTGGGTTAACAGTTCTTTCAACAAAATGCATGACATTGCAGCCCCATATCATTACCGATCCAGGAAACTTCACTTTTCATATGATACAACCGGGATGGAATGCTTTAACCTTTTTCTGTACTTCACCGATTGTTATCTCAAATTTATATTTATCACTCCATATTATTTCACGCTACTGGTCCGCAGTAAAACTGTCATGATCTGTAGCGAATTTCAGCCTTCCATTTTTCTAGAGAAGCGTGCTTTATCACTAGAAGATGGTAGTTGTTTACGAAGTCTACTAGAAAACGCCTTAGGAGTTCCTTAGGAATCTTTTTTATATGTGCTCTATTCGAAGTTGTTGATCACTGTAGAATTGACCAGACAACACAGCAATACTCAAGATTGTTACTTACGTATATGCCATTTTAGTTGCAGTGTTACAGAATAGTTTCCCATTTTGGATGATGAACCCTAACATTTTAGATGATTAGGTGATACATAATGTTATCTTTGTGGGAAGTAAATGTTAATTTTGTGCCAAAACGAGTGCCTTAATCTTAAAAAACCGAATTTCCTGAAGTAGTATTCCATTAATATGATATGAAATTTTGATAACAATGGTTATGTGTAAATATTATGAAAAAACATTTATTTGCATTTAAGGACATTCAGTTGATAGTATTGTTGATAGATTGTGGCTATTGCATTAAGGCGCCCGCTACAGAGGGCCTACTCTAATTCAACGAAAACGAAACTTCGTATATATCCATTCCTTTCACTCGATAATGATATACCCAAGGAGTGACAGAGATAGATGCAACGAAGTTTCGTTTTCGTTGAATTAGAGTAGGCCCTCAGGTTCCCTATTAGTTTCCCCAGTCGGGGATTTTAATTTTATGAAATAGAAGATCAGAATAGAAAGACTAGAATTCGAAGCTAAGCCATTAATCAAATAAAAATGGAAAATAGTATAAGTAAATACAAAATAATATAAGTACATAGAAATTACAGGGGCCTCTGCGGGGGTACGTTTCAAAGAAAGCTTTCTGCCGCGTACGCATATGAACCTGTCCAGATGATGCGTTTTTACTTTCGCGTTTTCAAATCGCCTTATTAGATTTAGGAGGGTCATACATTTCGTCCGCATGTAGCCTCAATCAGTCATTATATAATACGAAACGGAAATAAAACAACTCGGGTTCATTATAAAAAACTAAAAATATATCGCGAGTCATTTAATCAAGAACTTGAGTCGTTTAGCATGTATTGATCAGTTTATAATTTATTAAAATAACGAATTAGTGTTAGATCATAACATATTAAGTTGTGTGTATAAATATTTAAATTACATGTCCCTGTATAGCTACAGCGTACAACAGTCTAACAGGGTAGGCCCTGTTTTAATTATTTAGTGTTTACCCACTATATAACAATTATATTCACATTCATTATAACATTACATTACATCGTATAAGCGCGCTTTACGACTCAGAACTCCCACGAGTCGTGTCGCTTTAAAATGTTGTAGCTATTTCGTCACGACTGAGTCGTTTAAAAATCTCGAGTCTTCTTAAATTGACTCGTATCGATGTGAACCGTCACAACAGAGTCAGTCAAGTTTCTTTTAAAAAACGCGAGTTCTCTCTTCTCTGGATCAGAGGTTCCCATACTTTTTTTTTCTAATAGACCACTTTTTTAAAAACATTTTGTTGGGTGGACTCCTTGCAGCTATTACATTTACGAACTTACTTCCAAAACCCGATATAAGTATATGTATATGGAAATATGTGTTGTGGCTGTTTTTCAATTAACTATGAGTTACATGTTTTCGAAAAAAAGGAGACAATTTATATTGGTTTGATTATGCTGTAAGCAGATGTCATTTAAGCTGAGTTTCAAGGCCAGTCTAGAAAGCGTCTTCATCCAACAGTTAGATTCCTACTTTACTTTATTGTAAAGTAGGAATTTTGAAGATTGACTCACATTTTCTTGTTTTGTAGCCAATTATTCAAACCAAAAATTACTACACTTTTAATTGATTTTATAACAGTCGTAGTAAAATCAAAATTTAACATCAAAACTAATAATGATTATTATTTAAAAAAAACATTCGCAATATAATCAAAATTCAAATTTCTGCAATGGTAGTCTGAGATAAAAATTATAATTTTAATGGGAGGGATGTACTTGGTGAATTGACAGGAAATTATCAATATTTGGCTTGAGTTTAGTTAAGTATAACGTAACTCCTTGCTCTGTAATAATTAATCTGCTTCGTTTTTTTGTCAACAAGTTTGTTACGGCACTAAAACTGCATTCAACAGGATATGACGCAGGAACCGCTTTGAGAATTTTTTCCACAATTCCCCACATTCCTGTATATTTTCAGGTATTTGTGCCTGCTACTTAGAGCTCCACATTACCACATTTTCCACTTCAGTTTCATCATATGGATTTATTATCCATGGTGATATATTCATGGACAGAATATCTTCAACTCCGATTTTAAAATTATCATTAAAGCAATCAAATGTAATGTAATGTACCTGAGATAAATTTGGAAACTGGGAAAATTCATGTCGTCCAATATTTTGCTTCATAAGTTTCAATTTACCAAGAAAAGCTGAAATTACACTCTTTGTTTTTATCAAATTGAGGCTGAACAAATCTGTCACATACGCTATGTCTGCTTTTCATTAAAGTTCATCAAAAATTCATGAGTTTTTGTTTCAAAACAGAATCTTTAGTGTGCAGAAACTTAAAAACTGTGTCGAAAAGCAAATAGAATCTTGATAAAAATGCATCTTTCGACAACCAGCATACTTTAGTATGTAACAGCAATCGTTGGAAGTCCTCATCTTTTTCGTCGCACAATTGTGCTAATAAGCACACAAATTGAAGCGCTTGGTGCAATCTATCACTAAAATTTTTCGCAGAACACAATTGTTTTAACATTATGTATTTTTATTGAAACTGGCGGGAGAAACAACCAACCTTGACGATTTTCTTGCCCTTTCTTTTACGATCAAGCTCCTGCCCGCAGTGAATGCGCGCGTTATTTTATAAGTAAGATATTCATAACAGCTCTATTGAGCCAAACTTGAATAAATGAAATTTGAATTTGAATCAGAGCTCATTTCATCAATACGTCTTTGTACAGTGTTGTTGCAGAATTCAAGTATGTCAAATGAAGATTTGTGCAGGATAGTTTTTAAGACCTCTTCAACAGCAGGCAAAATTACCTTCTCTCCAATGGCATGCGGTTTCCCAGATTTTGCTATAAGTAATGAGATACTGTAGATGCCCGGAAGCCATCGTTGTTGCTTTAAGACGTTGGTTCTCTTTTCATACTTTTCCTTAAATTTTTCAAATCCTTACCTATTTTGTCAGAATTATATCTTAGATGATCTTCCAGCTTCGATGGTTTCATAGTCATTGCTCAAGACTTTGTTGCATAAAAGACACATCAATCGCTTATCTACATTTGATGGAAAAAAATCAAATTTTAAATATTCAACGTAGTACTGTCGACACCTCTTCTTAGATTCAGCCATGTTTCGTATCCTATTTACTTGGTTACCTACCTGTAAATATGATTAAAATTAGGACTTTCCATACAGAACGCACGCATCACTGACTTTAGTAAAGCCTTCGATCGTATTGATCATGTAATTCTGTTGCAGAAGCTTTTATTGGCGGGAATTCATGGTAACTTATTCAGGTGGTTCTCCTCATATATTAAAAATAGTTCTCAAGCGGTAGTGGTTAATGGTTTCTCTTCCAATTGGAATAACGTCCCTTCAGGTGTTCCACAGGGCTCGCTCCTCGGTCCCCTGCTTTTCAATATTTTCATTAACAATGTTAACGTTTGTCTCAAGTATTCAAATTTTCTTCTTTATGCGGATGATATGAAAATATTTAAAAAAATTAACGTGCTTGAAGATTGTCTGCTTCTGCAGGATGATTTGGATAGGTTCGATAATTATTGCTCTATAGATTTGAATGTCAAAAAATTTAACTTTATTTGTTTTACCCGGAGGAAGGCTATTGTGAATCACAAATTCACTCTTAGAGGACACGAATTACAACATGTAGAAGAGGTTCGGGATCTGGGTGTCATATATGATTCTAAGCTGACATATGAGAAACATATAGATCATATCGCCAAAAAAGCCCGTAGAACGATGGGTTTTATCATTAGGATGTGTTCACAATTCACTAATATTAAAGTGGTCAAAGTCTTATATTGCTCTCTGGTGCGCAGCATTCTCGAGTATTGTTCTCGAATTTGGAATCCACGCTATAACGTTTTTATTAAGAGATTAGAGGCTATTCAGTGTAAATTCGTAAAGTATTTGCAATACAAGTGTAATAGCTTTGATTCAGATTACGCCGCAAGATGTCGCAGATTTCACATTCTACCTTTGCAGGAAAGAAGAAGGATTGCCGATATCATTTTATCAATTAAGATATCACAATACTTTATAGATGCCCCTAATTTACTTTCTAACGTTTATTTAAGTATACCAAACAGGACTGCAATAATTGGCATGTCGCCTGCCTGTGTACTTAAGTATACCTCGGTGCGCTACTAACTATAGACGGAACTCATTTTTTATTAGAGCTGCTAAGGAAATAAACAAACTGGTTGTCTACCCTGAACTTGACTTGTTTAATTCTAAATGTCATTTATTCAAGGATACATTGGCTAAATCCTGGTTTAATGGTTCTCATACTGTTTAGTTAATCTATTCTTTACTTGTACTTTTATATATATATTTTTTTTTATTTCTCTGTATTTGTATGAATTATTGTATTTGTTTTTGTTAATACATGCGTAATATTAGTTATTCATATGCGAAAACATGTAACTAGTGCATAGTATTTATTTATAATTTATTGTTAAGTTAAAATGCCGCTGTATGTTTTCCTAATAATAAAAATAAAATAAATCACTTAAAAATACTTAAAATAAGTAAATTTATTTTAAGAAAGTCAAAAAAATACTGTTATAATTTTCCCTGACCTATTAAATCTTTATTCTTGGAATGGTTCAGAGCCTACTGTTTGTGGGTTTGTTCTTCCCGCAGATGCAAGTTGCTAATGAATAGATAGGTAGGTACTTTCCCAACACTGGCAAACAATAATATCAATTCAGTTTAATTTTCAAAAGTCTGAAAACTACTTCCGTCACTGGTGAACACTTATATACTTAGGTACACTTTCTTTTTAGAAATAACTGAGTAATTGTTTATCATTCACATTCGTATTTATATGAGAGAATAATCCAATAAGTTCATGCAAGTTCAGACACAACTTAAACTAGGCGGGCGGGCGGCGTGGCATCGGCGAGTCTTGACACGCTCTTTCTGCTATATGTTATGCTACAATAGTTCTAAAAACAATTGCTGAGGTCTTCTTGGCGGGAAAGTGAAGCGTCATGTCTGCAGTTTTGTTTTGTTTTCTAAAATTTGTGATATTTCTAACATAAATGTGTAATAACGGTGGATTAACCGTTAAGTTTTAAGTGTTTGTAAACATACATGAGTGTTGGTAAATCAAACAAAACAGTGCAACATCACTTTTCAAATTTTCAAGGAGTCCATGTGAGATCTCAGTATAGTCCCACATCTTTACTAAGGACTCAAGGGGCTTAGGGGAGGGTATCTCATTTACCATTTATTATCTTTATCACCACTCATTCTCATTTACTACGTATTATATATTATTAATAAATCACTTTCTTGACACTGGCTAAATGTGCTAGACGCACGAAGCCATTATTTAAAATAAAAAATAAAAACAATTGCTGAGCACTTTATTGTCTGCCTATATTTATAGGAGAAGTCAAGCTTCTTATAATAATATGTCTACTTATATTCATAAAAGTAGTCAAGACGGGTCACCTAATACATTTTTATACACCCCCGTTAACGAGTAGTGGACCCCTATCCGACCCCTGGGGTCCACCTGGACCACTTTGGGAATCAATGCTCTAGAATCTTTATAGATGTATTATATTAATTATCTAAGATTTACTAAGAAATTTTGAACAATTTGCGTGACACTATTTGAATTTTTTTTATTTACTATACGTTTAAAGCTTTCTCCAAAATCACTATCTTCTAATAAAAATCGCATCAACGTCTGTTGCGTAGTAAAAAAGTTTTAACAGAACTGAGGACAGAAAAACGCGAGTTGACTTTCCCAGGATCACGATGGATGCAGGCCGCCTACAATAGGTCACGCTGAAAATTCATTGTGGGAAGCCTATGTTCAGCAGTGGACTTCCTTGGGCGGCTGATGGTGATGGATGATGAGGCAAGGACTTAGATGATGATTGTGAAAGTATATAGGTAATGTGCGTAATCTAACGGAAATCTTTCTTACGTAAGTTCGTAAAAAATAGAATACTCCTACTACATATTATGCTGTATGCCGTTTAGAAGAGTTTCCTGATATAATTTCAAAGGTACAATCTTTATCCGCTTGTGAATATGGCATGCTTGTTAAGGCTATTTACTTGGAACAGCCAAGCCCTATTAAATACACAAGAGGCTGCTCTTTTAATTACTGTTTCCTGTTTTTGCAAATGTTGCCCAAAAATCATTTTCGACCATTAATTTGATTTTGGCAGTAATCTTTACATAACCTTAATGAACCTGATTATATCGATAAGACGATTAAAATAAGTGTAATATTCTAAACAAAATAAACTAGGTATATTTGAACTACTGGAAATTACTGAACGCAGGGTACAAAACTGACGTGCTTAGCCTTCAGTGTAAAACATATTGTTTTCTTTTCGAAAACTTACAGTTTCAAGTCATTCTTTTTTGAAGATTAATGTTGCAGGAAGTAACGCGTAAATTGAAAATTTGGATCATTTGGAGAGTGTCGAATGGCGCCACGACTTCTATTTTTGTATTTGTGCAGCTAACAGCATCCGCCTCATAGTGTGTCGCTCTCATTCTAAAAGCTACTTTTCTCTTTCAACGCTCCCTATTTTACAACCCATGAGCTTGTCAAAATGAACTTTAATTCGTTTGACATTAGGTTGAAGTATTTATTCCCGATTCATTGCGATGGGTCGTGTTTGTCCTATATATCCAGTGTCAGTCTTAAAGTGATTTGTGAAAAAGTAACACTATTGGTTCTAAACAGCTTATCCTTTATTTTAATAAATAAATTCATTACCCCATGAAACAATACAGGCATCTACTTAATTACTTTATTATCATAATTTGCAGTCACATTATGCGTAATGAATTTATTTAGAAGTTATCCTATCAGTTAATGAATATATTCGTAGTAGTGAAGTCAATAGATAACTAGTAGCAAGTGTAAAGTGAAGTTGTTTTATTTTGAAATGTGATTGAATATGATCAATTTTTTTTAATAAGTGAAGAGTTGTTATAAGTATATGGAAATGGCAACTTTACCAAGAGTGAATGTCTCGAGACTTGGATCGAATAATGTATCTTCACCGTTTAGGTAATTGTCTTAGTTTTTTATTTACCCAGTAAATTTACTTACCCATAACATAAATTCAGCTTGCTTTATACGATTACAATTTGACCTTTTCATATAACCATGTACCGACTTATCTCTTGAATACGACGACGTATGACGTATGCTACAAACTCGTATCCAGCCGTTCTTCTTCATTTGATTGCATTATCAAGTGCCATAAAGACACCAATGCTAAGTAAAGAATATTCCGGTACTTTTTAAGGCATGAACGAGTTGCAAATACGTTGGAATACCGTAAGCAATGTAAACTATAGGACCCATAAAAAATGTGCTGATGTGTTTATATAAGGTATAATTTTATATGGTTTTTAACAGAACCCGTCAAAATTTAGAGAACTTTTTCTACTTGTCTATATTTTTTAATTGATGAATTAAATCAGCCAACTAACATCGTACCTATTGATTAGCATTATAAATAAGTATATGGAAATCAAGGAGTAAAGTTAGGATTGGTCTAGATGTTGTATCATAAACTCGCTCGTAACCTGACTTTGTACGATTGATTGTCTTAAAACTAAAACACGAAAATAATAGTAGTGTCCTTGGAGTTCACACACAGTGCCATCTAGCCTAAATCTAAATGGATTAAAGTGCATTTACTAGATAACAAATACACAATATTAAAACATTTTTTTTAATTAATAATTAATTATAATTGGTATTCTGTTACAATCACACCAATTATTATATGCTCCAGGATAGTATATTAAGAACTGTTATGGATACTAAAGAACGTATGAATATACTTATATACTTTTTTTTGTTGTATTTTTTTTTGTTGTTTTGTTTTTTTTTGTTATTTGTTTTGTTTTGTTTGTTTGTTTTGTTGTTTGTTTTTGTTATTTTTTGTTGTTTTGTTGTAAATACTAATATAATACTATATTAATAGGAAACTCCCAGACCAGAATAAATATTTATTTTTATGCACACAGAGATTTGTTCTGTGTAGAATCGAACCCACGACCTCAGGAGCGGAGTGCAGGTATTCTGACCTCCATGCCATATCGGTCGTTTTATATCTACTATATTATTTGTGAGGATCATGCCAATCCCAATTAGATACTTAAAAGCAACATAATTTCCCAGTCTACTCCTTAAATATTGAAAATGTTTACAGAGAGTGCAACTTTTTCCTCCATCATAAAACTTTTTGGTTTTTTGATGACAAAGTCTTATCCTGAACTACTTAAAAACATTCTCTTATTATATTATTCTATTAGTATTAGGTATATTATTTTTTGTAACTAAACTATGACATGTAATTTAGATTGTTTTGATTTGAGTCATGCCATTCAAAACTTAAGTCATGAATGATTCAGCGGTAACAAATATTTTAATCGTATTTTTTTTTATTGTTTTTAGTTAACACCAACATTTGGCACAATTTTTATTTCAATCATAACAGACTTCTCTCAAACAACTCAATTTTAGATACAAACAAAAAATCTTAAACTATTTATAAAATTATTTTTTAGCAGTTCAAGTCCAATATTTAAATAAAAAATTGTAAGAAATCTTAACAACTTAATTTAACTATAAAAATAACGGAACATACATGGGGCTGCGGGTGAATCGGGTACCCTAAGGGTTGCACTATTCCTAGAACTCTGCTTGACACTACTTTTTGCGACACCTGTATATTCAACGAACGACGAAGAACATTCTCAAATTCAACATGACATTTGTCACATAAACTTTAGTCAGAAACACAGTCAAACTCTAGCTACATTATTGTTTTTTGTTCAAAATTTACTACTCGAGTAATTACAAACTTGATTGAAACTGTACCCAGTTTTCGATTTAATCACAAATGCAACGTTACTTCTTTTTAATGTTTTTTGTTTTAAAATTACAGCACTAGTCCCAGAAAACTACAAGAGATGACACTACCTACGCCAGACGGTCATGGTAAGTTTAACTTAAAATATATTTAATATATATTTATGGAGATTTTTTAATGGCAATAAGATTAAGTATATATTGTAAATCAACTGGAAATTAGAGTGTAAATCTTCCTAAGAGAAAATAAATAAATATAGTTGTAGAGAAGATGTCAGGACACCACTCAACCATCGAGATCCTATAAGTTTTATTATGAAAATAACGGCGAACCTTTTAAAATGCATTTTCGGTTTCAGTAGTTTCTAGTTATTTATTATATGATTAAAGATTTTATAAGTATTAAATTAATTAAAGTATTAAAACTAAAATAATTTCAATAACTTCTTCCTAAATTCTTCTTTTCAAATCAGGTAATATTTCAAACGAAAATAAACAAATTAAAATTATATTATATAAATGATAGACCTGAAGCACAGATTACTTAGTTATTCAGTGACAGATGCATCACTTCCCTACAAAAGCTCGCTTGTGCGTTTGATTGAACCACGACTAGCGGGTTTTTTGAGCGAGTCTGCCAGAAGTTCCTTTGGTGTCAATAGTCAATATTTATACGTACCTACGTATAAATATTACCTCCTAATAATTATATGTTACTTAGGTACCGTAAGGTCGGGGTACATTAGCCTTAAGTCGGATGCATCTTTTGCCCAACGCGATGAAAAGTTTAAACTTTCCCCAACGCTTACGATTTAGATGATCTCTGTTGTTTTGCTAAATAAAAATATATAGAAAAAGTTATGTGATACTTTTTTTGTCATGGTTTGATTATTTTTATGCTCAGTGCAATAAAAAAATGATGAATATCTGTCCTTCTTTGATTAATGAACTTAATCTAAGCAGATTCTTTGTCCGTTAATCAAAAATCGTAAAATCGAGGGCCAACTAAACCTGCTTTTAAGTGCAACTTTGACTCAAACTTAGCGAAAAGTTTTACATATTTAAATAGGTTAGTTATGTTCACGACTAATCATCACCTACTTTTATAAAAGGGACATCGTGTATAACAAATTGCAAAATTCATGCGAAAAGTAAAAATGTATATAATTTTGGGACAAAGTACCCTAACCTTACGGTACTTAAAACTAACAGTTTTGCGTTATACTTTGTGTATTATAAAATTACTTACAAATATTAGTCTATCTATACTAGCCCATGCCTGCTGCTCCACGCGAGTGGATATTAGTGTTGCCCAAATTCAGTCTTGGTCTTGTTCTTGCGTTTTTGCAAGACCAAGAACAAGACCGCGTATTTTGAGCAAGACCAAGACCAAGACTGACCGTGCAAGACTTGAGCAAGAACAAGACATAGCCTGCAAGACTCTTGCGTCTTGCAGCTAGGACTTAGCGCTATTTCACTGAGTAGTTAGGTGTAACAGTTCGGTGTATAGGTAGGTACGCTTAGGAATTCTATGAGACGCAAAAAACTGTATCAAAGAATATGAAAAAGTGGACCTATGCGCATTACGACTAATACCATAAACATAGCGAATAAAAAAATATCTATTAAAATCAACCTGAGTGCATGCATAGTTATGTTTTGACCATCGGAACTTTGATAATGCGGCATCAAAGGTTTTGTACTTACTTCTCAAAGAAATTTGCCGCTTTTCGGAAGTACATGGTTATGATACACGCGCCGGGCGGCTTCTTTTGAAATCTAAAACAATCGTTGCCGCCACGCCGAAATCATAACATTTGACACTATTTGATTGCCGCCATAGGGCGTAGGTATACTCATGCAAAATAATTTCGAATTTTAGGAGTACCTACAGGTGTAGGAAAATAAGAATAAATAAGTTTCAGAGTGCTTAGAATGAAAATGAATACATTATAGTGATCAGTGATCGATCCATAACCTAATGATAAAGCTGTTGATTTGTGTTGTATTTTATTTTTTATTCAAATAAATGATAAATCGTAAAACTCTTTTATTAAATTTCTTATAAGTTGAGGGTTCAATCTCTTTCTAGACAGATAAGTATTCTTCTTTAAAATACAGTCAAGTTATTGTAATTAATTTGTTTTTTTACATGTTTTAGCAAATGTAAGCTTATAAATCATAAATTTTTATTAAGAAACAGTTACTTCCATGGAAAACGACATATAGGTCAGTTGATTTTTCGAATTTCTTATCAAATCTTCAGTTATTTATTAATCTGCTTGATCTTTACTATAGCTATGTTAATTCAAGCTCACAATGTTCCAATTCTAATACGTTTTTCTAAAATTTAAAGGAAACTTTAATAAATAGTAATAGACTAATAGGTAATTGCAAGACTTGCAAGACTCTTGCTGCAAGATCAAGACCAAGACCAAGACTGGGAGCGCAAGACCAAGACCAAGACCAGGTGTATTGGCGCAAGACCAAGACCAAGACTGGCTAAGTCTCGTCTTGTTCTTGCATTTGGGCAACACTAGTGGATATGTATAACCTATAACATGTTAGGCATATCTAAAATTTACAAAAATATAATATGACAGTAGCTGCAAAGTCAAAACAAGACACATTCGTTATTGGAATAACGAATCTATTAGCGCATAGTACGTAGGTGCAGCTGCATCCGCGTGTACAGTACTGAGCGCGCCAAAGAGCGTTGTATTATGACGTCAAAGACTAACTGACATCCACGCCATATTAGTTGTCAGTAAAAGGTCGTCAAAGGTATTCTATGACGACTTAACTGTTTAATTAGGTTCAGAGTTTCGGAAAACAAAATGGGATTAGAGAACTCAGGATTGCTAACTGTCTATATTTATCGATTCGGCAAACTTTCCGTATCCGCACATCATAGTTCTCACATTAAACCAAACATGAACATTTTGTAATAATAATAATCTTTTATTTCAGGCTTCATGGCCCATATCGGTTAGTAAAAATATCACAACAATTACCTAAACAACTAATGTTAGTAGGAAGTTAGTTGTAGATTGCATCGAGCCTATTTATCTGTTTTTCCATTAAGCAGAATATCAGGATGCTCCGCAAGTCTCTTACCAGCGACCGCAAAGACCATTTATATTCACACCCTTTTTTATATTATAAATCAGACGCTGTCAACAGTTTGATTTATCCTACATTTGAGCCCACCATCGCCGTGTCGTCAGCCGATATTGTTAACACAAAATCCCACCATACACCATTAGGGGGTCGGTGGATGTCGCTGACGTTCGTTCAGAAGCCTAGCAAGGCGTCTCCGCGCCCGCAGCAGAGAGGATTCCAGATGGATTTCGTGGATCGATTGCATACAAAAATTCATGAAAAATAACAAATAAAGAAATTGGCATAAAAAAACAAACGGTCTCTTCGGTATTTAATCTACTAATAATCTGGAGTCATTAAATAAAACATACTTGCGATTAATAGCTTAGAAGTAAAATGGCCCAGAAAAAAAGACGAGACGCAACTTTACATATATAAAATTGAGAAACTAAACGGGTTATTTTATTTTTAACCACACGTTCTTATGTTTTATATGATGTAGATTTATGTCTATTTTTTTCATATTTCAATCAAATTGAAAAAGCCCAATTTTAGCGATCTCACATAACTCTCCACCTTAAAAATAAATCCGACTTGGGTGCTACTCAACTCTACCATGAAGTCATTGACATCCAGATTCAAAAGCTTTGTAGACTTTCTCTTCCTCCCTGTCTCACTCTGGTGTGGTGTTTACAGTGGTACTGTTTACTAGTTTGAAGTCGAGTTTATTAGATCCATATGAACATGATGAAAGCTTTTTTTTAAACATTTATTTATTATTTTGTTCTTAGATGTTACAAACGCTAGTGGTATTAGCATGAAGCAGTATGAAGAACAACTCAATGGATTACGCAAAGAAAATTTCCACTTAAAACTTCGCATATATTTCTTAGAGGAAAAATTAGGTACTGGGTCTCCTCCTGCCGTCCAAGTAAGTTATTTTACATTCTCATATAGAATTCTTTGTTATGACAATAACTACTGTTATAAACTAGTCACTTAAGGTGAAAAACCTATAATTCTGCCGCATAATTATATGTTGAACAATGTCTTAATATCGGGTCTCAATCGAAGTGCTACATGGGGTTGGTGCGTAATTATTTATTTTTTACCTTAAATAGGTACTTCATATTAAATAATTCTTTAAGAATATTTAGTACCAGATGGTTTTCATAAGACCCTATGTATTTGCTTTTAGGCGATCACAAAAGGGTTACAATAGTGAAGTATTCACAACTTAGTAAATATAAATTTATTGACAAAGTTTTGGTTTACAGGGTTTGCTGGAACACAACGTTAGACTTCAAGTGGAAGTGGAGGAACTAAGAAGGCAACTCTCTGATAAGCAAGAACTACTCGCTGCTGCCGCCGAAGCTATTGATGTTCTAGAGCAACAGGTACCAACTTCAATATAATATTCTGCTTAAAATCTATGAGTATTGTTAGACAATTGTAAAAACATTTAATTTAAAAACATAGCAAGTAAAAAACAATTCAAAGACCTATTGATTGTGAACAGACCAAAGGTAAATTATTTAATATGTTATATTTCATGAACAACCTGTAGCCATCAAAGATTTATCATAACATTCGGTTATTTACCTGGTGACCTAAGTTAGGTACGTTGCTTATTATTGTTAAACAATTAGGAAACTAAATCTAAGTTTAAAAACCTTGATTTTATGCCTATCGGAAACGCATTATACCGGTGTTATTAATTAGGGAATACAAAACTAACTTTACTATTTAAAAGTAAAGGAATGTCGTAGTAGTATATTTGGCTTTTTTTTATAGTATATTTGGCTTTTTTTTAGGGCTCCATATCAACCGACAGCGTGGACATGTCACTAAACAATAACCCTTTGACAAATAAAGACGTAAGTATATAATTCCTATCTATTTTTATAAAGATGTAAACATTTTAGGGTTTATTACAAAACGAGATCTAAAGTTAGACCAGGTTTAAAACTAGTATTACACTTTCATTTGATAAGATGAAGGCAGTGACAGCACTAGTTTTAAACCTGGTCTAACTTTAGATCTCGTTTTGTAATAAGCCCCTTTATATTGCCCACACAGTAGATCCACGCTTGCATTCAACGTGTTAAGTGCATTCAAAGTATTTTTATTTTTTTCTATAGGATGTTAGAGAACCGAAGGTCAACGAGACTTGTGAAGAATCGGAGTCAGCGGGGTAAATATACCTAAGCTCTTTTATATTACTAGACATGAACCCGTGGTTTTAGCTGCCTTAGCGTAAGTTTTTTTTGGTCCAGCCGTAACCACGCATTTTTCGGGATAAGTGCAGACTATGACCTATATAAAATATTATTAAAACCGATCCAGCGGTTTAGTCGTAAAAGTACAATATAATCACTTTCACATTTCTTAAATTATTATAGCTTATATGTAGCACGGGGATTTAGTCATGTCATCAAAGTTACTAATCAGATAGTTACTTCCACAGGCAAAGTTAGTTTTTTCAAATTTAAACCTGTAATATTAGTACTAAGAACTATAAATTGACAAAGAAATCAGTGAGATTTTTAGTATTTCCACGTAAACATTATTTTGTTTTTAGCCTAAACTCGTTGAAATTATATCTTCCAAGCATGTTTATGTTTATTATAGGACATAAGACCCATTTTTATCAGTTAGTTTCACTCACTCCGAACTATAGTTTGGTAAACGTTGTGTATTATTATTTTGTAATATATGTAACATTTTTCAGAGACTATTTGGGTGTAACCGTCAATGATGAATTGGTAAGTATCTCTATCATTTCTTGTAACACTTTAGGCAAATCCTTTGCAAAAAGTCGCTGAGAACCCTATGATATAACAGGATTCGACTCGACAACCCAGCTTTATGAGCCAGATTATGATAATTTAATAGTATGTATAGAGAAAACTGTGCTGGAGTAAATTTTAACTGATTGTATTTTATTTATTAGGACGAACTTGCTAAACTTCGAAGAGAGAATAGAAAAGCACTTCAAATGATAAAAGGGTGCACGAAGAAAATCCAACAGCAAAACAAGGAAATAAAAAAGTTGAAATTGGTAAGAGAAGTTTATATTTACAATGTAATACAATACAACCGATATGGCGCGGGGGTCGATATTATGTACTTCATTTATTTTTCGTTACAATTTGTAATGCAATTCATTACACTTACCCATTCTTACGCTCCAAATGTCGTGGGTTCGATTCCCACTCATCGCAATTTTTTGTGCGTGTGTTGTTTTTTGTAAATAAAAACATACAGTACAACCTCCGCTTAATTTAGACTTGGCTAAGAAATCATTGTAAGTGCTCGTAATATACAAAAGCACTTTAGGACTTAAGACTATACTTCTTGACTATATAATTATGATACATAAGTAATATAATATTAACCGCAACTACCAGTGTTCCAGACTTTTTAAGTCGTGTAATATCCCAATAGCGGCAGGAATAGAAAGTTGCATATATGCGCTCATTTTTAATATTATTACTCTTAAAGAATAAATGGCTACCTAATTTATTGATTCCCTTATTTCAGAATAAAGAACTAGCATACGCACATGTTAGTGACACTCAAATGGAAAAATATGAAGAAATACTTATATGTAAAGACAATCACATTAAAGGTTTGGAAAATAAAATCAGGGACTTGCAGAAATCTATGGACAAAGTGGAAAATGAAGATGCTTCTGGGTAAATTTTAAATAACATTAATTATTGAATTGAACCTCTTAATAGAGCAGTGTTCAATATGTTGCCACCATAAAATAAGCCTTAAGGAATTAAACTAAAATTTCAAACTGCTTAGCTAAGTTGTTAGTTATGTTAAGTAGCCACATAATCTAAAACTAGCTTACATTTTATTTAACAGGATTAGACGTTTAAGGATATTGATATTGACTTATTTAAATAAAAATATTTTATGTATATTAATAATTCATAAATATTATCTAATTGTTTCAGAAATTTGCAACAGCTATTAACTCGTCGATTGCAAGGCTTAACATATTTTTTGGATAAGTTGTTGTCGCACAAGTAAGTAATCAGGCTTTATTGTCTTACGTTACATATGTTTTTACCATGTTAAGTCATAATTTGAGACCTAATTCATCAATACAATTTTTAGGTGTGTCTTGGGCGAGGATAAAAAAAAATTGGCTGAGAGTATATTAGAACAAAGTTTAGCATTGCCTGTAGGATTACAACTTGACGAATCTGTAGCTCCAGAGGAATTTACAATGGATGAAAGTAATTTTGAGATGTCACAATCATTAAGAATTGAGGATTTAACTATGATGTTTGGACACCATGTTACATGCAGTGATGATACCAATAGGTATTTAAGTAACAAATTGGCGAAACCGTTTAGGCCTGTTGACTGTATGTCAGAATCAGAGTGCTGGAGTGAACCGGACAGAAATGTTTCGTTGGCGCGTGTTGGTCTCTGTGATACTGGAGTCTCTCCTAGGGAATCTACTAGCGAGATTAGTAAGCACAAAACAAGGCGTTCACGTATATCGTACGGTTCGCGTTCTGAAGACGTTAAAAATGTCAATGAAGTTGCCCATTTAGAAGAAATTAACGAACTTACAAAACAGAATGAACTGCTAGAGGAAGTGAACAATGATTTAAATAGTAAATTAAATTTCGCCAAAAAACAAATTGACGAGCTCATTGATGAAAAGGAAACATTAAAAAGTAATCTATTATCTGAACGTGCATGTCTTGTTGAAACTAAAAATGCTGCCGAAGTATCAAAAAATACTATCTTGTCTTTAGAATCTAGATTAAGAGATATAGAAGCACAACTTAGTGAGGCTGTTCACTTAACAGAGAAGTTACGAGCAGAGAGACAAGAATTGGAGTTAAGTCATTTAGAAATTGAGCGGTCACTAAGACGTGCCGCAGATGAAGCTACTGTGCAAGCATCTGAAGCTGCATTAGAACGTGCTCGAGCTCAACACGACCGGCTGAAGGTTGAAAGAGAATTAGAAGACACTCGTGACAAATTAGCTAAAGCTTTAGAAACAAATGCCCAATTACAAATAGAAGCAACTCGTCAAATTCCTCTTGTTGCTGATATTAAAGTAGCTGCAATTTATGATGGTCATCTGTCTGATGAAGACCGGCCTACTTCACCAGATCAAGGTATTGACAGTGATCGGCTCTCCAGTCTTGAACAAAATGATGCAGTTTCTTTGTCACCCCGTAAGTACCCAATTTCTAACCAGCTCTAGCTTTACCTGATAAAATGCACGAGCGTAATCCGTGATTTGACGACATGAGCACAAAAGCAATAACCGGTTGACAACTGCTATTATGAATCCTGCTTCACCGAGCGAATCCAGCGTGTGTCTATGTTTAGATAGATAGATAGATAGATAGATAATCAATTTATTTGCACACGCATACAACACACTTATACAATACAAAAAACATACACAGGAAATACAAAAAAAATACACATCTTAATTTTTTTAATAATCTTACTGACTAAATAGTATAGGAAAGTGCACTGCAGCCGTGAAAAATGGTTATGGCTCAGTGAAATTTTACTCTAACAAGCAAACACTGATTTTCAGCCAGACAATAAAATAAAATAAAAAACAACAGATAATCACTGCATAACGTTTATAATTGAATGACACTGATTCATTTTGTATTATTTTTTCTATGGGCACTAATGGGAGCTTGAGCGGTGCATGTCGATTGTTTGTATATTTTATTGACGATTTTGGAGTGATTTATTTTATATAATTATAGATTATTTCAGTATTAAATTATTGAGAACTAACCTAGTATATAGATAAACCTTGTATGGAATTAGACATACTATTAACCAAATTGTATCATGTTTATAGCCAATAAAGAAATAAAAATTACAATTTTGAGTTGAATATTATATCGAAGTATGTATAACAGGTTTTTGAGATGTTACTGAGATTTTACTAATATACACTTCGATAAATTATATTAATTTTGTTTTTGAATGTTGTAGCAATTTATAATGTCAAATTTATTAAGATTTATGCAAATTCGAGTGATCGCCTCTTAGTAACTACTCGTCCAACTATGTCAGTGTAGTCACAGCATTATTTTTCTTTTACTTATGTTTACTTCGTATGGTCGAGCTACGCCAACGACCCCTGAGCATGCTTTAGCTGATTATGGATTTTGCGATGCTATTTATATTATTGGGTGCTACAAAAACTAAACCTTTGACAATGACAGATCTTACAATAGGTAAACATTTCCTAAATGAGCATTAATTATATTACTGAAGTGCTAATAATAGTAATCTTATTTGCAGGTTCACTATATGAAGAAAACGTATCGTTGAAACAAAAACTTGCTAGAACAAAAGCTACATTGGCAGATACCTTGGCTCAATTAAATGCTGCAAATATGAGAAAAAGAAATGTGCAACGCGCCATATGTCGGGAAATTCACAAAACTCAAGGAGTTCTGCGTAAAGCTCGTGATCATCTGGAAAATTAATAATTGTTAATATAACAGCGACAATTTCTTTATTATTTTATCTTGTAATCATGTATTATTATTTCAATATTAATTCGCTGTAAAGTTTGGTAATAAAAATTATGCCAAAATATGTAAGTCTTTTAATAGGAAGTAAAAAGACTTTAAAATATCGAAAATAACCTGCGAGATTTGAATAACTCGTAAATGGCTTAAAAATTTGAGCTACCAACTAAAGTACTGAACTGAATTTCGAACACTACTCAAACTAGAAGTTCAACAGTTATTTTCTAAATAATAACACCGATTTCTCGAAAAGTGGTCCAATCGCACGTGCCGAAAAAATCAAAAGAAGGGCACGAATTATATCTATTATTTCAAAACATCACTTTCAGTTTAGACGTTTGTTGTCGTCCTTCTGCAGTACCAAAGCGGTACGGTAGTCGTACTGCAAACAGCTATCGTATTTTTTCATATAAAGCGCACCGCACACGCACGTAAGAATCACGGCAATGCCATATCGTCGCATAATGCGTATATCGAACACTCACACATTATCCTCTCTAAGCCTTTTTTTTTTACTTCGGTGACAAAATGCTTATACGCCCAGCCAATGAGGGACCGAGTGGGATGGAGCTTACCACTGGCAGACACGACCACCAGCAGTCATATCCACTAAATAACTTTTGACGACGCCAAAATGGGGCGGGGGCTAATACAGCAGCAGCTTCAGATTCTGGCACCCCGCCTGCAGCCTATGTCCCCCTAACCAGAACCCCTGTACCGACTTCTTGGAGGGTCTATGGTTAGACAACAGGGCCCCCCGCACTCGCCGCCTAAGACCCCCCTGCTGCTGCTTGGCGAGTCGTCCACAGTTCTCTTAGTTTCCCTACTCGGTAGTCAGTACTAAACGCACCTAGAGTCGCCAGTCAACCTATCGGTGTTAACCTTTTTTCTGCGGCCTACCGGAAGTTATTCAGTCCCCCCCCACCCTCCCCACTACGTCAAGGTGGACCCCACCAGTCGGGGAGGATCTTTTTTAAGTTTGCCTGTGCAAGGATATGTCGCAATCACCATATCATTTACACCATATTTTTCAATAAAATCACGAAAATATGTAAAAACTATATAAAACTAAACCTACTTTTGAATCCTCCATGACAGTCAAGTGTAATCAAAAATACAATTAGAAATTACTAGACAATTTAAAAAACAGACATACTATTTTAAATAGATATTTCTTTATGAATCTAATATAATTATTAAATGTTCATCTTATTACCTGTCATCACCTGTGTTACTAAAGAAATCAGCGATCTGATTGCCTGACCATTTCATTATTGTAATATTTATTCCCAGAAAATGTATAAGTGATTACAATAGTATGCTGACTCATTTTATTGATTTACTACCAACAGTATGTTAAGTATGTATGTATATTAATTTATTATTATATGTATATTAATTTATTTATTGGCTAGAAGAAAAACCGAGAAACTGCTTGCTTTTTCGGCTCATTTTATAGTTATCTTACAGATCTATACTAATAATAGGTTGGGGAAAAAGTCTTTTCGTATTTTTGTATGAAAAGTCAAGACATTTTTTTCAAAGTTTATTTACATTTATTTACAATATATATGTACCGTTTTGTTGAATAACTTTCTGCCATTTTGTGGGCAGAGACATTATCCCGTTACTGTAGAAACTTTGGGACTTCTGATCAAAAAAACGGGACAAATAGTTTTGGCAGTCCTCTCTTGAGGTCAACCTTACAGAACCTAAAGAATTCTGCAGAGACCGAAACAGGTGAAAATCTGAAGGCGCAAGGTCAGGGCTATATGGTGGATGCACTAGGACCTCCCAGTCGAACTCTCTTAATTTTTGCTGAGTGGCTAAAGATGTGTGTGGTCTAGCGTTATCGTGATGAAAGACCACACCCTTCCTGTTGATCAATTCCGGCCGTTTTCTCTCGACTGCTTCCTTTAATCTCATCAGTTGCTGGCAGTAAAGATCAGAATCGATGGTTTTGCCGGGCGGTAAAAGCTCATAATAAACAATGCCCTTCCAATCCCACCATACACACAGCATCACCTTATTTCGTGTTAGGCCAGGTTTGGCCACAGTCTGTGAAGCCTGGCCAGCTTTCGACCACGACCTTTTTCGCACGTTCTTGTCGTACGTGATCCACTTTTCATCGCCAGTTATCAATCTCTTCAAAAACGGCTCGGTTTCATTACGTCTCAATAATGAATCGCAAATGAGTACACGGTTCATTAAGTTTCTTTGAGTGAGCTCGTGTGGCACCCAAATATCGAGCTTTTTTGTATAACCAGCTTTCTTCAAATGGGTCAAAACTGTTTTGTGGTCAATTCCCAGTTCTTCAGCTACATCGTAACTACTAATATGCCGATCTTGCTCCACTCTTTCAAAAATGGCGTCCATTTTATTCGTAACAGGGCGACCAGAGCGAGGTGCATCTTTAACATCAAAATTTCCGGACTGAAAACGTTTGAACCAAATTTGTGCTACTCTTACTGACACTGCATCAGGTCCATAAACATCACAAATTTTTTTCACTGCTTGAGTTGCATTTTTGCCTTTTTTATAATAAAATTTTAAAATGTATCGAATTTCTTCATTAGATTCACTTATTTTTACGGAGAGAAAAACAAATAAAAAATAGCGGGAAACAACTTTTTTTTATTTTTTTCTTTTCTTTATAATGGAACCTTTTTAATGTTACCAAAACCAGCCAGACACAAATAGTACAGTCAAAAAAAATTTATAATAAGTTTATACCTACGTTATGCGAAAAGACTTTTTCCCCGACCTAATATTATAAAGCTGAAGAGTTTGATTGTTTGTTTGAACGCGCTAATCTCAGGAACTACTAGTTCGAATTAAAAAATATATTTGAGTTGAATAGACTATTTATCGAGGAAGGCTTTAGGCTATAGGTATAACATCACGCTGCAACTATTAGGAGCGAAGAAATAATGGAATATGGTATGTGAAAAAGAAACGGGGAAAATTATTCATCCTTGAGGGCTTCCGATGCGTGCGCTGCGAAAACGGTTCAAGATACCAAAAATATATATGTAAAAATAAATGTATGTAAGAATTATTCCTCTTGAAATGATCTAAAAAAAAATGTCCACGACAGTATATCTTTAAGATTAACTCACTAGCTGTGCCAATACAATACGGCCAACTGTATGTAGCGTTGTCAAGATCAGGTTATGGAGAAAACCAATATGTTCTTCTGCCACAAGAAAATAAAACTAAAAATATAATTTACGCAGAAGTACTTTAAAATAATTATGTTCTTTTAAAAACTTAGAAACTAAATTGTCTAAAATAATAACAGAAAATGACGCGGACAAAGTCGTGGGTAACAGCTATAATTTATAAAGCTGAGGAGGTGGTTCGCAAAAATAAATGATGCCCAAAATAACTTTTTCACGCGGACGAAGTCGCGGGCACAGCTAGTATATAATATTTTAGTAATGTAATATTTGAATATTAAATTCATGGTCCATAGCTAAGAAAAAAAGATAACTAGTTCCGGTGAAAATGCGCGCGAATCAGATGTTTTTTTCAAGAGATCATTCAATTGTTTTATTTCCAACACTGAAATAATAATGGAATACGAAGTTATCATTAGCAACCCACAATTAAGTAATACGGGGTATGTAATTGCTGTTGCTGATTTAAAAGACAAGCATGACAGATCGACACCTTCTGATTATCATTGGAAAATACTTAAGTGCAGGTTTGTTGGAACTAAATCATTAATTTTTAACCCTTGGGGTCATCGATGTAATATTATTAAAGTCAATGAAACATAATTTAGTTCTAATTCGTAAATAATTAAATTAAATGAATTTGAATTAAATGGTTCTAATCATGTAACTAATGTGATAGCTATACCTAATGTTCAATTGCAATAACTTAATGTGAAACTATTTAAACAAGCAGTGCGATATGGTTTTTTTTACATTAGACTGCTCTCAAACTTTTAAAACTATACTGATCTCTGCATACCCCTACTCTGATCTCTGTCTACCCCTATGGTAAAGAGGCGTGACATTATGTATGTAAGTTTGTTAGAAGTAATAAATGTGATAATAAACTGCGCCTGTTATTATTAGAATGATTTTTAAACGCACAAACTATAAATTCAGACTGTTGTTAAATTACCTTTTGTTTTGATTCAGTGCGAAAAATCTTAGTAGCGGTCTGGGCGTCTAGTTATACATGAAAGGGAAGACTTTGAGTAAATGTTATTAATTTATGTTGTAGGATGTTACTGTTTTCTAACTCATCTATACTGGCCTGTCCTGATAAGCAAGAAGTGAAAAAAGTTCACATTGTTTTCAACAAAGTTGGAGATGACTATGATAAATTAAATTCACTATTTCTTAAATTCTCTCTAACCCAAGTGAGTGTCTGTTACATACCATTTTTAAAGTAAAGATACTTATTAAAGTATCTATATTTATGTTTTTTTATACCACAGGGTGTCAATAAACGTTACGCTTTCATCAGGTGGGCTGATGAAAGTGGTCCCCGCAGCTTATGGACGCTTGCAACACCATCAGAAGCATCACTAGAACATTGCCGACATAGATTAAAAATTAATAATATAATAATTGTTTTTAAATCTCTAGGATATTTTATAATCACCATCAGGCATCTTCGTCCACTGCTGGACATGGCCTCTCCAATGGAACGCCACTCAAGTCGTATATTGTCGCTCTAATTACACTTAAAGTATTAATTGCAATTCAATTTATTTATGTTTTTGTTATTTATGTTTGGCTAAATAAATCTCTTAAGGACGTCAACATAAAAACTAACGCGCCCTTTCACTGCGGGCAGGAGCTAGATTAGAGACGAATAAGACAAGAATCTCATCTAGTTTTGTTCTCCCGCCAGTTGTAAAATAATAGGTTGGGGAAAAAGTCTTTTCGTATTTTTGTATGAAAAGTCAAGACATTTTTTTCAAAGTTTATTTACATTTATTTACAATATATATGTACCGTTTTGTTGAATAACTTTCTGCCATTTTGTGGGCAGAGACATTATCCCGTTACTGTAGAAACTTTGGGACTTCTGATCAAAAAAACGGGACAAATAGTTTTGGCAGTCCTCTCTTGAGGTCAACCTTACAGAACCTAAAGAATTCTGCAGAGACCGAAACAGGTGAAAATCTGAAGGCGCAAGGTCAGGGCTATATGGTGGATGCACTAGGACCTCCCAGTCGAACTCTCTTAATTTTTGCTGAGTGGCTAAAAATGTGTGTGGTCTAGCGTTATCGTGATGAAAGACCACACCCTTCCTGTTGATCAATTCCGGCCGTTTTCTCTCGACTGCTTCCTTTAATCTCATCAGTTGCTGGCAGTAAAGATCAGAATCGATGGTTTTGCCGGGCGGTAAAAGCTCATAATAAACAATGCCCTTCCAATCCCACCATACACACAGCATCACCTTATTTCGTGCTAGGCCAGGTTTGGCCACAGTCTGTGAAGCCTGGCCAACTTTCGACCACGACCTTTTTCGTACGTGATCCACTTTTCATCGCCAGTTATCAATCTCTTCAAAAACGGCTCGGTTTCATTACGTCTCAATAATGAATCGCAAATGAGTACACGGTTCATTAAGTTTCTTTGAGTGAGCTCGTGTGGCACCCAAATATCGAGCTTTTTTGTATAACCAGCTTTCTTCAAATGGGTCAAAACTGTTTTGTGGTCAATTCCCAGTTCTTCAGCTGCATCGTAACTACTAATATGCCGATCTTGCTCCACTCTTTCAAAAATGGCGTCCATTTTATTCGTAACAGGGCGACCAGAGCGAGGTGCATCTCTAACATCAAAATTTCCGGACTGAAAACGTTTGAACCAAATTTGTGCTACTCTTACTGACACTGCATCAGGTCCATAAACATCACAAATTTTTTTCACTGCTTGAGTTGCATTTTTGCCTTTTTTATAATAAAATTTTAAAATGTATCGAATTTCTTCATTAGATTCACTCATTTTTACGGAGAGAAAAACAAATGAAAAATAGCGGGAAACAACTTTTTTTTATTTTTTTCTTTTCTTTATAATGGAACCTTTTTAATGTTACCAAAACCAGCCAGACACAAATAGTACAGTCAAAAAAAATTTATAATAAGTTTATACCTACGTTATGCGAAAAGACTTTTTCCCCGACCTAATATATAAGTCAAAGTAGAAAAAAATTACTTTCTTTAGCAAGGTGAAATAAATATTAAATACGAAAAAAAAGTGTACATAAGGAGACCAGTCCCCACTGACAGCACCCGTTGACGAGTCTGACGCGTGAACCAGCCATCGTATCGCTCCAATCGTGTTTTGGGAACGCATCGACCCGACGCACGACGCATGACGCCACCACCTTAATATGTGTATTATATTAAGGTGGTGGCTTCATGCGTCGGGACATTATTATATTTATACTTAATTCCTTGCTCCTTAGGATGGTGGAATAAGACAGACTACACAAGATTTATACGAAATGTGCTTTAATTATACCATGAACGCCAAACTGGCGCCTTCATGGAACACAATAGGAATCGAATACCTTATAAATAATAGAGATTTTCTCTTGACGAAAGGTCCTCAAAAAGGAGTTAAGATCTACGTCAGAAGTTCAGGTAACTCGCTGTACTGTAATAAAAAAAACGAAGCTCACGGCAAATAGGCATAAATATCAGCTATATTATGGAGCCGTAAATCGCTTAATAACTCAAATGAAATTTTTTTTGATCTTGTATTACTCAAATTTATAAGTAGATACGTACAATAGAAAATTTTGTATGTTTAATTCGGTTCAGATTCCTCAATCGCCTTTAAAATATCTACCTACGAGTTATGTTATATTTTCAATTATCTCGTAGGTAAGTACTTTAACTATTAACTTTCATGTTACATTTGAAAATTCGCTTATCTGCCTGTTTTCTACGTAAAGCCCTCTTTTATTTTTGCGGATTTTTGCAGTTTACCTAATAATAGTGCTTAGTAAAAGTTGTGGAAATATTTGTAAAACGAGTATTAAAGTTTGTAAAGACTTGATTCAATAGATATATCGCCTTAAGTGGGTCCCAAACACATAAGCTCCCAAATATAATGAGTTCATCAACAACTTTTCAAAAATCCTAATGTGAATAAAAAATTAGAAACGTCACAGAAAGACGTCATAATTAATAGATTATAACACGAACATTCATTATTATTCATAAGCCTATCTTTAGTAAACATTACAAGGAAAATTTTAATACCTACTAAAGAAAGATCACAAATAGTAGTAAATATTGTAATTTTTACGTTTTAGTTGCTGGGCCCTAAGTTCACACTTTTAAATATAATTAAATACAACAATTACAACATGTGGAGCCTTTCAGCGCTTAGTAATTTTTTTATATTATCGATCTGTATTTATCTTGTCACTGGTTTTTTTTATTTGTTTTTTTTTGACTATTTATTTCGATTTTATACTAAGTCTGGTATAGGGTGTACACACTTTAACTTATTACTTGTTAGGATATTGATAGGTTACATTATTTACAAGCTACAATCGTAATACAGATAGAAAATTAAATAATGATGATTAATTGTTATTCGGTCTGTGGTTTGACATCAATGAGACATCAAAACTGTTTATTAGTACCTACCGCATAAATCAAAGAATGAATTCTGACAAGCCATGTTTAAAATATTCCCTTTTTTAGGGTTCCGTAGTAAACAAGGAACCCTTATAGTTTCGCCATGTCCGTCCGTCCGTCCGCGGTTTAGCGCAGAGACTATTAACATTAGACAGTTGAAAATTGGTGTGGGTATACATTTTAATCACGTCGACAAACCTGTAGAATAAAATTTTTAAAAATATTGTTTTTTAACGTACCTCCCGTACACGTAAAGTAGGAATGTTTTTTTTTTCTCGAGTCTATCTTATCATGTTGGGTATCGTTAGAAAGGTCTTTCAAAAGTAATAAGAGTTACTTAAAACCGTTTTTCGATTTAGGGATCCGTTTTCGAAATATTAAGCTTTAAAGTGGAAAAAATTGATAGAGTTAAGTATCCGCCCCCTCCACCAGGTAAACGGTACTTTCAGAGTGGCTGAAAAAATTCACAATAGTAGTATATATAATGAAGTTAAAAGGAAAACTATCACGGCTAAGTAAGCTTTACTGGTTTTCGAGTAATGGACGACAATCAAATAAATTTTTGTATTAAATGTATTAAAATTTCATTCATACCGTAGTAGTGATATCTATCGGGGAATAGCTGAACCTGTTCATATAGCGACATTATGGCAAAGGGTGACTACGGAACCCTATATTGCGCGTGGCCCGACACGCACTTGGCCGGTTTTTTACAATACAAAGCATTCTCTCGTTTCTTCATCAAAAACAACTGCTTGCTCTAAACAACTTATACCGAAAATCTGAATGATATTTAAAATATAAACACAAAAACATAATACCTCGTTTGATAGACGACCGATATGGCGTGGTGGCGAGTATACCCGCATTCCACTCCTGAGGTCGTAAGTTCGATTCCCACACAGGACAAATATTTGTGTGTATAAATATGAATATTTGTTCTGGTCTGGGTATTTTCTATGTATATTAAGTATGTATTTAAAAAAAAAAGTATTTATATTTATATATATGTTTATCCGTTATTTAGTATCCATAACACAAGTTCTTAATGATACTTATATTGGAACTAAATAATTGGTGTAAGTGTCAGAAATATTTATTTATTTATTTATAGAAGGCATTGAACAAATCAAGTGGAAACATTGTTTTGTAAAGACTGCACTACTTAAACTTTTAAGTGGAAACCGTTCGATAATATTTGTACCGTAACAATTAATTATTTCAGATTTGCTGACAGTTATTAAAGTGAAACCTATGAAAATTAATCTTATACGATCCGATAACGATTTGACGCCGGGAACATATGTCAGAGTTTTGCCAAGGTAAGTCATTTTACGGTGGGTCATCATGAGAATTGGCTATAAAATTTTGTGTATATTTAATAGAAAACCTTTTATACGATTTTAACAGAGGTTTGTAGGCCCTGCTGCTAGAAAACGAAGAGTCAGTGTAGCGATTAATGAGGTCATTTGATTTTCAAGACTAGATTTTGCCCAACCTGTTAATGGTGAAATTTCTTTAAAGTTTTACTTCTCACACTTTCTGATGCTGATTAATAGCAGTTGCATGTTTTTTTACAAATCAACTTAGGTACATTGTAGATTTGTAATAAGATACATTGGTATACAGATATGTACATCTGCAATTTTCGATCCACACCTGAAAAGGATTTTAACGCACATTTTAGAAACTATTAAAATAAAGAAGTTCATTGTCATCTATAAAAGTCATTGTAGTTACGAAAGTCTTGCTACGTATAACACCAATACAGGCGCGGTCGCAGCCCGAAATTATAGAGGGGGTCACTAAAAATAATATTATAATAGAAGACTACACCAATACCTGTGCATCACTTAAATACTAATAAAATCAACTTCTGTCTTAAAGCCTAAATAAAGCTGTCTTGGAAGAAAGGTATAGTGTCCTGCCTAAAACTGGACTCTTTAAAAATTACAAAGATTTGCGTCGTCACTGGAAAAATATTGTAAGTGACTTTCAATTTTATTATTTTAGATAAAAATTAAATACCTAGTTAAATACCTGTTCACTATAAATATTTAGCCATATCTGTGATCTGATATTATAAAAGAATAAATTATTATATCTTTGAATATTTATATGTTTACCTTTGTACTATGAAACATTTCATATTAATTTATAGCTCCAGTATATAATGTACTGACGTGCACCTTATATAATTATTATACATTTACGTCTGGTTAAGACTAAGTGTAATAACTGACAAGCAGACCCAACTTTGATATTTGCACGCATCTAACAACAGCGACACTAGAGTTTTTATTAAGTTGTAAGTTGCGTTACAAAAAATAACCACTATGCATTAATTATGGGAACCTGACAAAAAAACAACCAGAGGCAGATCAATAAACTGACTTATTTTAGTTTTTAACCAACAAATATTTGGTGTATGTATCAACCTATTCCTCCACAATACTACAACTATTATAGAAGTAATTATTCTCATTATTATACAGCATGGATACAGACTACCTGAAGAAGATGGTACGTCTTATTGTGCAGTAAAATTTTGGCGAGGTGAACCTTTCACTTATCCAGAAATATGTATTCTAAGAAATTTTCCAATAATCACACCAATGCCTAAACATGAGGAGGTGAGAGAAAATCATATTTACAGTTAATTACTTAAGGTTTAGGACAAGCAAACCAACACATTTGGACATATGCGAATAAAAAGCGCAGTGATTGGTTATATTAGGTAAGTATGTGTTGTCCTATTCACACAAGTAATTTGTAACATTAATATAATTAATAACTTAGTCAAGAAATCAGTTGATATTTTATACATCGCATGCTTAAAGGAACATCGACCCATTAATAGATAGGTCAGGTTTGAGTTACGTACTTATACAGTCTTTCTATTTCTTACTGCGATCGAATCAATCGAATCAAAAAACAAGCAGAATTACTAATTAATAAAACTGTATCAATTTAATGCGCTTACAAGTAGGACAAGTTTTTTAGAAGATCGTCTTTTTTGATGTCCCAAAAATCGTATTTTTTGAGCTAAGTCACTATTCCATTAAGAATGCTACATAATATTAATTCAATAATTAGCCAGTATGCTTAAATACTTGTTATCAATAAGTATTGCAAGCAAATAACATACAACTTCTTATAATAAGGTCTCCACGAAAGACCAGCGCTGTTGTGGTCCTCCACTGCAGCACATGCTATATGTAAACTTATGTGTAAAAATTGTTTACTGTTTTGAATTCTGTTCTTTGTTTATATGTATTTATGTCTAAACCTAAAGAACTAAACTTAAAAAGCGCTCGTAGCTCTGTGGTGCTCGGTGGTCGGAAACGATCACCGAAGTACAGCAGAGCTTACAGAGGTTAGTCCTTGGATGGGTAACCATTTGTGTGGCATTTGATATCGAGCGTTTCCGTGCTTCGGAAGGCACGTCAAGCCGTTGGTCCCGGTTATCACTTAATGAGGTAGTCGTTAAGCCATGTTAGAGGCCTAATGGGTTGCTTGTAAATTCTAACAGCAGGACGCCATACACCTGCCTCCGCCAATCCGCACTGGGTCAGCGTGGTGGAGTATGACCCAATACCCTCACACCTTGAGAGAGGAGGCTCGTGCTCAGTAGTGGGACGTTAATGGGCTGTGATGATGATGATGATTTATGTCTAAATTAATTTTATTTCATTTGATTTATTTAATTTCATAATAAATTGTATTATTATAATTGCAGAGGGAAGTTGTGAAGAGTTTCCTAAGCTGCCTCAAAAACAAAATGACTCATATCCTAGGGTCTCCTATTGTTATAGAAACAAAGTACTCTTTACAACAAGTAAGTAAATCGTAGGCCCAAATGTGTTTGTATATCATTATTATTTATTCGACTACCCGCGTCTTTTTCAGTATCACTCACTCAGTATAAAAAGTAGTGAGCTTTTATTTTTCCTTACTGTTTCAACTCCCTTCAAACCTGATATTTTAAACTTTGTTAAGTGGTTCAGCGTAACATACCACTCAGTTTCGCATATAAGTTAAAACTGATACTTTCTCAAAAGAATAGGAAATCATAAAGTCCGAGATTTGCATGTTTTACATTTTACAACAAGCATGTTCTATTCTTAAAAGGAACAGCCACGGCCAGCATTCTGTGTGCGAGAACACCAAATTCCTCACAAAAATCAGTTCTTCAGATTGAGTTTTTGCGGGTTTGCTCAATTCAATTTGTTTGTTGGCAAATATACCAAGTACCAACACGTCATGTTATATTAACACATTTTTTGTCGCACGATTATAAGTCTCCAGATTGACACGTTATATCCAACATCGTGATCAATTGTGAGGTTTTTTTCCCATATCAATTAGAACCTCACTTGATTAGAAATGAATTATAGGTATGACAGTTCTTTGAGCGTGTTACTTAAATTAAATTCTAGGAGTAGAAAATATACAAACTAGACAAAATTTTATGTCGACGGAGTAATAAAGATGTTTTTATTTTTCAGGTCCAAAATGAAACATTATTAGAAACGCAAGTGATAAGTCTTTGCACACCAACTCAAAATAATTTTCATGATACTACCACTGATGTGAAATCACGAAAACCACCAAGAAACTATTATTAATTTCTATCTAATTATTTTAGATCATAGTTATAACAACGCGGCAAACACATTGATAGTAGGCACTCCATAGGTGCTTTCTTAAAAAAAAATTCAATGTAAATAAATATACAATTATTTTTAACAGCTGTAACCACATCGCTACTCGTCATCGAACTAGTAATACCCCGCTTCACGCGAGGGATACGTTCCAGAAAAAATCGCAAAATCGGAAAACGTTCCTAGTTTACGAATATATATGTCGCATCATTGTAGGGTGTGGGAATCTGCCCAAAAAATTTAAAAATAAAGTATACTTATACTTTATTTTTAATTTTGATAACTTTATCCTCTAGTGATGAGACATTTTCCGACTATTTCTGTTGAATGGGCGGGCGCCTTGATTACACGCTGGAGCAACTGAACTCGTCGTGTTCATCTACTGGCTCTATCAATACAAGACTGTTGGGTCTAACAATACAAGTCTGTTGGGCACCTTAAAAATAAAAAAATATTAAGTGGGAACAATCTGATGTTTTTTGAAATGAAACAAATGTTCTATACATTGTACCTATAGTTTTTATTCAACATGTTTTTACTGGCGCATCTATTTTTATTTGTTAGCAGTAGCCGTTTCACTCGCACGTTGTTAAACGCGCCTATTTATGTTATTAAGTTTTTTTTATTGATTTACAATACTTAATTGATAGGTAACTAATATTTTTAAACATATTATTATAGTTGTTTCCTACACTTTTCCGCGTTTAAAAGAAAAAAAAACTACACAAAATAAAAAGTAGACTTGCAATCATTAATTTACCAGTAATTTAATTTTGATCCCACCAAAAACATTAAATGTAAAATTATGCCAAGTCTCTCGATGCAGTCTTTCCATCATCAAAAATTTTGAGATCTCATAGAAGGCAAGGCCTATTCAAATTATTTTGTAGTTATAAATCAACATTTAGTAATTGTATCAAAAGTTTTCTTTATTTTATAATTATAGTGACTTGGCAATGAGCACAAGAAGAAACTAATAAAACGGCATATTTGGAGGAGTTGAAAGTTACACACACCGCATGCGTAGACATTAATATCACAAAATTAGTTTTCTTTTGGTTTATCAGTGTCGTCCCAACCGAATTTCGGCAATGGCAGTCAGTCTCATCCAAGACTAGTAAACTGCGCAGGACATAAATTATAGTGCACAAGTGTGTACGCAAACACTAGTGTTAGTGTACTCTCGGTTCATTTACTTTCAAAAAGCGATGGCCCGTAAGGTATTCGCAATTATTGTATTGGAGCATGTAGTCGGTAGTGACCATCATGATTCACACATAGCAAATAATCTGATCACAGGTCTCGTCAGTAACATTTTTGCACATAATTCCAGACAGCAAGCAGCTTTTAATTTGTGCTTATTGCCAAGTCATTATAATTATAATATAAAGAAAACTATTGATACAATTACTAAATGTTGATACATTTGAGGATGACTACAAAATAATTTGAATAGGCCTTGGCTTCTATGAGATCTCAAAACTTTTTACGATGGAAAGACTGCATCGAGAGACTTGGAATTTTTTTAGATTTAATGTTTTTTGGTGGGATCTCATTTATTTTTTGTAAGTGTATTTCTTTCTTATTTTTAGGTGACCTCATAATTTCTTGGACTTCAGCTACTGCTTTGCTTAGAACTGCTTCAGTAACAATAATAAATCCACTATCTAATCCGGCTAACTTAGATTCTCCGAATATCGCTACAATATTTTTTTAGTTTCGAAATGGTTTTTCATAGATAGATGGCACAATCAAATGAAAATTATCGAATTATTTTAAAGTACTGCTTAGACTGCGCTCTGTAACGAAACCATAGCTCGATTCAGACAGGTACAACGCCATCTATCGAGCGCGCATACAATTTAACTGTATTAATTTAATGAATTATAAACTTTATGTATTAATTATAGTCTATATATTACATTTATATTATTCTTTTCTATTCTATGTATGTATATATTCATCCAATTGAATACTTAAACAACGAACAAAGTTAACAATGCAGTCAAAATCCATACACAATGTTCTTGCCAAACCGCAAATATAAAATGTTGTTGTTTTCTATGGTATATTATTTTTTAATGTTTTTATAATTTTTCTTTTATATGTGGCTAATGAACTATCTTGGTGCAAAATTTGAAGTTTCTAAGTCAGCTAGAAGTAGGTACCTTAGATTTTTGATGATCGGTCAGTGAGTCAGCGAGTGACAAAATGGTGTAACTTTGATCGACCGTAATTCCTAAACTATTAAATCAATTGGCATGTAATTTCGAACTTAAGCTTATGCCTACTATTATTCACCGAAAACCTAAACTCCTAGCTTTGTCCACGTCGAAGATATAAGGGGGGCGAAACAGCCGCGAAACGCTTCGAGAAAAGAAGGTACGGCCGTGCCCGTTTTGCTTGAGACTTGGCTGGGGCACTGCCGTGCCCCCAGATATCTAGAGGAAATATATCGCAAAACGGGGCGGATCATGCCCTTTAATACAAAAAAATACGAATCATTTTAATCAATCACTTTAATTCTAAGAACACTTTATGCAATACATAATATTAATTATTTTATACGAAAAAAATATCTATCGTCTTTTGGGTAGCGTTTTTTTTACGGTCTTGTAAAATACGGTACCCAACACTGTGTTTAATTGTATGACACACGGTCAAGGCGCGATCATCATTATTGTCTATACACTGCAATTTGTCCAAACCTGAATAATTTTTTTGAAAGAGCATTTTGTATTCCCCCTGAAGTTAAAACTTTCTCTTCTACTTGTTCTTCCTCGTCCATCGTCGATAGGATTATTCTGTAACTTGATCAGATCTTCATTGCTGAGAGGATCGTCGTGCGTTGCTACAAGTTCTACAAGACCTTCTACAGCGACATCTTCAACTTCAGACCCCTCAATCATTGCAGCAATGTCCTTTAGCACTTGTCTCTGCATCTGGACAATTCTTCTTGGTGCTTCCACTACATCTGGCCAAAGATTACGCCACACCCCGTTTATACAACTCTTTTAACTTCCTTCCAAGTTGTGAATAGCCTTCATAATGTTGTATGACTTCCACCACTCTCGCTCTCTTCCTTCTCCGTCAGTTTCATGAATTAGTTGGCTAAAAGTGCGGCGATGGTAAAAAGCTTTGAAGTTTGCTATTGCTCCCTGGTCTAGGTTGTAATATTGACGTAGTGTTTAGTTTTTTTTTAATCGTTCTCACAGCCGATTCTGAGAGTCCAAAATCTTTCCGAACAATTGTTGCTTTGCCTTCATTTTCCATTCTTCTAAACACTTTCATCTTCAATTCCAAAATTACGATTTTACGTTCTTATTTCTTTATAGGAGGCATTTTTGACGTAGCGATAAATTATGTTTGTATCTCCAATACATATTAAAACACGACGGCTAGCCAGCCGAACTAAAAATGACGGAACAAACGAGGGAATCCCCACAGAACAAAGTCGAAGGACGGGGAATTCCCAATTCTTCAAACAGAATATTCAGAGGAAGCGGGGATTCTGGCGACCACAGAGACGTTGATACGCACTTTTTCCCGTAAAGCGAGGCATTTGAGCGCGAAATTTGAAATTCACGTTATAATGCAACCGCGCACAACGGGGTCGCGTAAAGCGGGGTATTACTGTACTTTCATTTATATACCAATAACATTATGTCTTAAACTAAATTAAATTAAAAGTTAAATTGACAGTTTGTAAACGTTGGTTATATCTTTGAAGTAGTTGAAAACTTTCAACTGTTAATAGAATAGTAAAATTTGCCTGTGGTATTGGAGTTATTTTACACTGATAATATTGTTGAAGTAATTACTCATACTGCAGGAAAAGAAGAAAACGTGTTGAATTAAATTAAAGTGCATTTTTTCATATAAAAAAATAAGTCACATTTTGTTCAAATAACTATTATTTTATTTACCCATATCCAGTCCCTACACCAAATCGAAAGCAGCCCAACCATCAAAAACGTTTTCACTGACGTTGTAGATTTACTCGCCCAAACTATTTATAGATTTCATTCTAAAACGTATTATTATTTAAATGATATATGATACCAAGGGAGACCAGAGAGCGGTAAGTTTTGTATCTGTAATAGTACGATCGATATTTAGCCAGATCACACGACATTCTTAATAAAATCAAGACAGATCGACTAGTAGAACATTAGTCTTTTTATGTGAATCCCAAAAATACTACCTAAGTATTTGATTCTTTTTCCAAAAGTTTACCGTAAAAATTGCCTTGGAAATATTCTATCCAGAGTTGATGACGAAAGCTGTACCTATCCATCGCAAGAAGGAATCTACGTAATTGTGTTTTCTCTTTATGATTAATGAAACAATTATAGAAATAGGTCAATTATATAATATTATTATTTTGCATTAAATTTACCTAAACGGGTTTACATTTCTGTTAATTATTATTCATCATACAATTCTGCGAGTTGCAAGCGACACATTTATCGTTATTTATAAATATTAAGTATATAAAATTTATGTAAGTACGTAAAATAATTTGCCTTTTTAGTTGATAAAACAGTGTGGTCCATTTTACGTAAAATAATGATTTATCATTCATGCACCCATATATTTAACGATGAAACCCATTTTAGGTAGTGTAATTTGTCATACCTACTGATAAAATGTTAATTACTATTATACTAATTACTCATAAAAGAATTCTTTCTGCTTGGGGGGAAAGTGTCATAATAGAAATTCTTGGAGAAGTCAGAGAAGACTGGTTAGAAGTTTGATTAAAAAACCTTGCTACAGATGGTGACAAATTTCCTTGCGACGACTGCGGTTGAGGTGTCAGTGTATTTCTTATTTCCTGCAATTGATCAAAAAAATATTTGAAATTATGTGCAATAATTCAGAAGTAGAATTTGTAGAACAAGTAATAATATAGCTAACCACCATAAATTTATAAAATTCAAATCTGGCAGAATAAAACTGACGTGAACCCATTCGTAATACAAAGCATTAAGCTTAACGGGGATAATTTATAATGTCGGTAAAACATTTATTACTGATCTCTTTGTACAACATATTTGTACAGCCTTACTAATAAAGATACGCGCAAGTGTATACCTACCTTCATTATACAGGTGTTGCCAGCCAGTCCGTTTTAGTGTAGAAGTAAAGTTACACGGGGCTTATTAAAACACGCCTAGTTTAAATATTGTGTAAATGTATGACTGGTATACATTTTTGATATTTTATCTTTATACGGATTACCTAATTTACAGACATACTTAGATTTGCATAATCAGGAAAATTTATTAGTGAGAAATCGAAAAACATATTGAAGTTTTTCGTCAATGATAACGATTTTAATTACAATTTTGTTTTTCCAAAAAATCGTTTACTTCACAAAAAAATATATCATTTACAATTCTTTTTCTTTTTTGGTTTGTTTGTTAATTTGCAATTTTTTACAAAGTACCTACCTAATCTAAAGTACCGAAAAACCAAGTAAAAAAAATAGCACGGAAACACCGAAAGTAACAAAATATTGACTGCCAGCCCTATATTAACAAAACAAGGAAGAATGAAATTCGTTCTGAACTCTCGAATACTATATTTTTTTATAGGCACAGATAAAAATCTAACAACGGCAGACGTTTAACTATTCAGAGATAATACAATGTTTATTGGTAGGGTCTCTATGCAATACGTGTATAACTTTACTCAAGAATTATTCACTGGGTAACCATTCAATAGTTAAACCATTCAATAGTTAAATAACTGTTTAAGCATTTTTTATTAGTTCGGTTGCCAAGTGCATCAAGTATTCCGACTAATACCGGCCTAGAATAGTGCCACCGCCTCTAATCTCACAAGGGATAATCCGACTGGATGATGGGCAGCACCGTTTTCCTGCGCACTGGATTGAACTGCGATCACCAGCCAGTCTGCCCACCCGTGGTGATTATGGGCAAATACCCCCAATAGAATATAAAGTATTTTTTAATTTAAAAAATATGGAAATATAGGAGTAGAACTTACGTTTTGTGCTTGCCTGGATATTCTCGGAGAATTATTTGGAGTGGTTCTTTGAGTCGGATCGTTTTGTGTTGTAAGTAAATGACTCAGTTTATATCCTTTGGCCAGTTGCTCCACAGACTTTCCTGAAACAATAAAATTAAATTGTATGAATAACTATACTAAATGAACTATTTATTAGGCATAAAATTTTAAATTGAATAGACCGGTTTCCTTTTAGACTTCGATGTAGATTATGTAAAATAACCAAAGGCGATAAAGTCAATAAAGATTATTCATAACTAGGTAAGTAAATATTGTTACTATTCAAAAAAAAATATTGATTTTTAGCTGACTCCGTGACTTCCAGGACCTTAACGTATAAAAACACGCATCAGTGAATCACGCCTATTGGAATCAACATTTATGTGGTTTTTAACTATAATTTCCTTGCTAAGGGTTTATTAATCCCAAATAATATAATTACATTTTTGTAAAAGAAATACATAATTATGTAATTTTATTTCGAAATTATGGTTAGAGCTTGAATTGTCACAAATTGTAAGTAATAGGTTGGGGAAAAAGTCTTTTCGTATTTTTGTATGAAAAGTCAAGACATTTTTTCAAAGTTTATTTACATTTATTTACAATATAATATATGTACCGTTTTGTTGAATAACTTTCTGCCATTTTGTGGGCAGAGACATTATCCCGTTACTGTAGAAACTTTGGGACTTCTGATCAAAAAAACGGGACAAATAGTTTTGGCAGTCCTCTCTTGAGGTCAACCTTACAGAACCTAAAGAATTCTGCAGAGACCGAAACAGGTGAAAATCTGAAGGCGCAAGGTCAGGGCTATATGGTGGATGCACTAGGACCTCCCAGTCGAACTCTCTTAATTTTTGCTGAGTGGCTAAAGATGAGTGTGGTCTAGCGTTATCGTGATGAAAGACCACACCCTTCCTGTTGATCAATTCCGGCCGTTTTCTCTCGACTGCTTCCTTTAATCTCATCAGTTGCTGGCAGTAAAGATCAGAATCGATGGTTTTGCCGGCCGGTAAAAGCTCATAATAAACAATGCCCTTCCAATCCCACCATACACACAGCATCACCTTATTTCGTGTTAGGCCAGGTTTGGCCACAGTCTGTGAAGCCTGGCCAACTTTCGACCACGACCTTTTTCGCACGTTCTTGTCGTACGTGATCCACTTTTCATCGCCAGTTATCAATCTCTTCAAAAACGGCTCGGTTTCATTACGTCTCAATAATGAATCGCAAATGAGTACACGGTTCATTAAGTTTCTTTGAGTAAGCTCGTGTGGCACCCAAATATCGAGCTTTTTTGTATAACCAGCTTTCTTCAAATGGGTCAAAACTGTTACGTGGTCAATTCCCAGTTCTTCAGCTACATCGTAACTACTAATATGCCGATCTTGCTCCACTCTTTCAAAAATGGCGTCCATTTTATTCGTAACAGGGCGACCAGAGCGAGGTGCATCTTTAACATCAAAATTTCCGGACTGAAAACGTTTGAACCAAATTTGTGCTACTCTTACTGACACTGCATCAGGTCCATAAACATCACAAATTTTTTTCACTGCTTGAGTTGCATTTTTGCCTTTTTTATAATAAAATTTTAAAATGTATCGAATTTCTTCATTAGATTCACTCATTTTTACGGAGAGAAAAACAAATGAAAAATAGCGGGAAAAATCCTTTTTTTTATTTTTTTCTTTTCTTTCTTTCTTTATTTTAAATAATGGCTTCGTGCGTCTAGCACATTTAGCCAGTGTCAAGTAAGTGATATATTAATAATATATAATTCATAGTAAATGAGAATGAGTGGTGATAAAGATGATAAATGGTAAATGAGATACCCTTCCCTAAGCCCCTTGAGTCCTCAGTAAAGATGTGGGACTATACTGAGATCTCACATGGACTCCTTGAGAGAAAATTTGAAAAGTGATGTTGCACTGTTTTGTTTGATTTACCAACACTCATGTATGTTCACAAACACTTAACGGTTAATAATCCACCGTTATTACACATTAATGTTAGAAATATCACAAATTTTAGAAAATAAAACAAATCTGCAGACGTGATGCTTCACTTTCCCGCCAAGAAGTCTCTTTTCTTTATAATGGAACCTTTTTAATGTTACCAAAACCAGCCAGACACAAATAGTACAGTCAAAAAAAAAATTTATAATAAGTTTATACCTACGTTATGCGAAAAGACTTTTTCCCCGACCTAATATTTATCTTCTACCAATATCTCCACTAAACATTTCTTATAGTGATAATTATTAGTGGTTCCTTAAATTCCTAAGGTCCAATCTTAAGAAATTGTATCATTCATTACCTTAAAAAACCTTAAATTTCATCTTATAAAAACATCTTTGGTAAATCAAATAGCCGTTAAATAGAATTAAGCTAATCTCTTAGGCCTCATTTATGCCGCCGAACATCACAACACGCGACGCCCCGCATCTCCGTAAATGAATGTCTTAGTTTAATAGAAATTATTGTCGCATGCACCTTGGCTATTCAAAAGGGATGAATTAAAGAAGACATATCCCCTTTATAATCATAGCTTTCGAACTAGGCAAGAGGTGGGGCGGCGCGAATTTAGCTTAAAATTACATGAGGTAGATAGAATATAAAACTATACCTGTTAAAGTGGTAGGAGCCACTGTGTCGCAACGTTTTGTCGCTAATATTTGTTTTAATGCCGTTATGTTTTGAAATATTATTGCTACTGCAGCTCCATCAGCCAGTTGCAAGGAATCGCAAAAAGGCAATAAAAAATTCCAATTTTCGGTAGACCAGTTGGATCCCGAATAAACAGCTAGCTGCAGGGTCGATGCTCCTGTAATGGTAGCACGCAATAAACTAAAATATCTGCCAACGGCGGGAATGTGTTATTTTAATCGAGAGAATAAATGTTTCGTTGGTGATGGTTATGGGGTACCGAGTGCATCTACCTACTTTAAGACTATAACCAAAAAGCGGCTTTATTATTTATATGAAAATTTAACATAGCTTAGTTATTATAAATTAGCATCGTTACTTTACTATCACGAATGAAGTTCATTTTTCATAAATATAAATTATTAAAAATAAGTATAATTACCTGGTGAGTCACTATTAATATTGTTAATAATAATATTTCAGTAAGGCTTTTGACGTTGTGATATAATTCTGTGATTGTCATATACGGAGGTTCCCAATTAAGTATATTCATCAAAAAATTATTAAAACTGATAACGTAACATGGCTAAAAGGAAGGTACGCCTATACTCTTTCAGCTCATTTCAGAAATAAATACCTACTTATTTAAGAGAACTAACTGAACGTAGCTACGTAGATTTAATAATTCTATGTAGGACACTGAAAATATAGAAAAGCGCTCACCTGACTCACTCAGCAAATTTGGATTTGCTCCGAACCTTATAAAGGTTCTGACTATCGAATGATTTCCATATCTAGCCGCCAATCTGACAGGCCACCCTCCTTCTAAATTGGGATCTATGCCTGTGTTTAGGATTTCAATAATTTCCCGATCCTTATTATGGACAATGCAATTTAAAAGCTGCGTATTTCTATCCATATTTGGAAAACATTCAATCGTTTTGACAAGATCGTAATATGGTCAAGTTCTTAATACTACCCTCAAAATCTAATTGCAATAAATATTATGTAAAAAAAGCAATGATCTCTGTGTTCATTCCATAGTGTTCCATTCCAGCTTTAATATAATAATATGGACTTGGCGACCGATTCCCCCTCACTATGAATTGTCTAAAAAAAATAGCAGCATCTGTCAGAAGCGGAAGCCATTGACTTCTTGGCGGGAAAGTGAAGCGTCATGTCTGCAGTTTTGTTTTATTTTCTAAAATTTGTGATATTTCTAACATTAATGTGTAATAATGGTGGATTATTAACCGTTAAGTGTTTGTGAACATACATGAGTGTTGGTAAATCAAACAAAAAAGTGCAACATCATTTTTCAAATTTTCTCTCAAGGAGTCCATGTGAGATCTCAGTATAGTCCCACATCTATACTGAGGACTCAAAGGGCTTAGGGGAGGGTATCTCATTTACCATCTTTATCACCACTCATTCTCATTTACTATGAATTATATATTATTAATATATCACTTACTTGATACTGGCTAAATGTGCTAGACCCACGAAGCCATTATTTAAAATAAAGAAGAAAGAAGAAGCCATTAAATGGCTATTTGTACCTTGAGCATTTCGCAGTGAAGTTTAAATATTAACTTATAGTTGGACTCAAAAAAGTTGCACTCGTCGTTTTGAAAAAGCAATTTGAAACTATTTACGCTAATTACTCCATAATAGGTAATAGAGTTTTAACGTTTTATTACGTACTGTTTCTAAACTTACATTATTAATTAAAACTAAAAGGCAAAATAATAAATGCAATTAATTAAACCAAACAATTTATTAGGTAATATTTATTAAACTTGAAAAAAAAGTGATCTGTGATGTTTGGTCGCAATGCCGTGAAATCTTCAGTAAATTTTTATTCATTTATTAAATCTTTATTGCACACAAAAAAAGTAATACAAAGGAAACTTAATGCCGAAGGCATTCTCTACTTTAGACTAGTTAATCCACCGTTATTACACATTAATTTTCGAAATATCAAAAATTTTAAAAAATAAAACAAAACTACAGACATGACGCTTTACTTTCCCGCCAACCGTGGAAGTTCACTCTAGAATTGGAACGACATGAACCGCTAATATACGCGCTTGACAAATGAAAGAACGAGATGCAGTACCCGACATTTGCTGTCTCTTTAGCCAAGTATCGGTGTATTAAATATTAAGATTTATCGCATCAGAATTAGCGTGTATTTTAGTAATGTGTCAATTTATTGGACAGTGCTCAATCCTGTTTGAGTATTATATCTAGAGATGTGCCAACACGAGAGAACTCAAGTTAAAAATTAGATACCACGAACTGAATTCGGATTAACAACTCTAGTTGGCAGGAACCAAATGAGTATGCAATTTGTAAAAAACTACCTTTTTAGATATTTATTCTTTTATCCAACCATCCTATAAAGACAATACACCAAAGAAATTGAAATTAAAAGATTTATGCACTTTACATATGACCAGAGTATTAAATCACGCAATCCTTCTTTCACTTGATTCGTAATTTACCGCCAGTTCAGTACGAACTCGGCTTAGGTAGAATTCAACTTAAGTTAACTTAAATTTAACTATACTCGAAAACGTTAACTCGAGTGAGTAAGTCGAGATGACACATGACACATCTCTACTACTAGCTTAGTACTACTAGGTACTACTAGCTAGGTACCTACTAGTTTTTTATCTATCTGTGGTTGTGGTTCATAGATAATTGCAGAATGTTACAGTTGCTTGATAATATTGTTTACAACCACACAAAGGTTAATGATAATAATAAGGATTCAAATTCAAATGTCTGCGATTGTTTTTATCCCTTTGGTTCCTATAATTAATTATTTCACTGCGTCCATGTACGACTGCTAGTAACAAAAAATGGGCAAGTAAGTCGATAACATAATATTTGGAAATTAAATTTTAAGATAGTTGCTGTAAACTTATGTCTATGTATTCAGGCATAAAGAGTGGCGTAAAATAGCAAAAAAGGAGAGAAGACGCAGACTTCGGATTATGAAAGCTAGATCTCAAGGTAAATACCACTTTTGTTGTGATTAAGCTAAAAATAGTTTGATTGTGCAGTTTGATGGGCTGCAGCCCTAGGGGTTAAAATGATAAGACTAAATAAGTTAAACGTGGGTATAAAAAGATATACAGGGATATTCAAATAGCCTCTTGTTAACAGGCCCTCTTGCTGGATTTTTGTACTCCTCTTGATGTGTGTTTGATATATTATTTTAAACTTAAGATTTACTAATACTTGCAATTCTATCTGCTGCTAAGGTTTAATTTTCGACGAGTACGTATACCTGGGACAAAAAGTCTAATAAGGTAAGTCCAACTTTGAGAAAGAGGTCAATCGTCGAATCCAGCTCGGTTGGGCTGCGTTCGAGAAATTCCGCAAAATCTTCTCGTCCAAAATACCTCAGTGTCTCAAGACGAAAGTCTTCGACCAGTGTGTGTTGCCAGCGATATGGGACTGAGACGTGGTGTCTGACTATGGGCCTCATAAGGAAGCTCAAAGTTGCTCAACATGCAATGGAGAGAGCTATGCTCGGAATATCCCTACGTGATAGAATCAGAAATGAGGAAATCCGTAGGAGAACTAGAGTGACCGACATAGCGAAGCGCGTTTGCAAGCTGAAGTGGCAGTGGGCAGGGCACATAGCTTGAAGAACCGACGACCTATGGGGAGTTAAGGTTCTAGAATGGCGACCACGAATCAGCAAACGTAGTAGAGGGGAGCCGGTGGTTGCAGGCGGCACAGAATTGATCAGCGTATGGGGAGGCCTTTGTTCAGCAATGGACTTTAAATGGCTGATGTGATGATGAAATATTATATTCATACACAATAAATTCAAATATAATAGGAATGAATCTACATAACATAGTATTTAGTTTAACATATCTGACACAAAATGAAGTGTGTATGTAAGCACGTGCTTCCTGCAAGCTGCTGACTGGCGATATGACCATGAACTACTAAGCCGCAAACGGCACTTAAATATTTGTGTAGAGAGTACTTAGCATCTCCAACTAGCATTTGAGACTTGTTAGTGTGATATCATCATGTGAACAGCGAATCAAAAACTTTTAGCTGGATAATAGGTGCCCGAGGATGAGCCATATCCTCTCGAATATTATTATGCTATCAGATACATATCATATTACATGGCTAGGTTTGTACTGCTTTAGAATCACTGTATCTCTGTTATGTGACCTGTTCAGGAATAGTTATTTTGTATTTTATAGCCTCAGTGACTTTCTACTAGACTTGGGTAGATATCATATTGTAACCATGTATGCTTAAAGATCTTTTTAATTTTTATTTATTTTATTTGCAGAAAGAAGCTTCAACCAATCCTCAGAAAAATTAGAAATATTCTTTCAAGAGCAACAAATGTTAAAAAATTTCGAAGAGGAACAAATCATAATATCAAATATGAAAGAAAATAAAAAGTGGGAAGAAGCCGAGAAATTGGCCACAATGCAATGGAATATTTTACAGGAGAAAAAGAAACGAGCAATTCAAGAGTATTTGCTACAAGAGGAAAAATTAAAAATGGTAATAATTAAAGACATCATTAATATATAAAAATTTTAATTTAATACATGTTCCTGAAACAAATTAAATACTCACTCACTTATTTTCTATTATTGCCATTAAATCTTATTTTCAAAATGGCATCAAATATGTTTACAAGTCACAATAAAATATTAGAATTTTAAATTTGTAGGAATAATAAATTATAATAACCTCAATAATTAAATTAAGTAGGTACTGTTACCACTTAATATTGATAGCGATTTTACATGAACATTTGATGATCTTTATGATTTTGGGTTTGATTCACACACAAGTTAAATAACAGATATTTCTTCAACATTTAAGCATGGTTATTTCTATTTGTCTAGGAGTTTTCTGTATGTTATAAGCCTGTATTTCCAAGAACAAATATGTCCACTAGAAAATATGTCCAAAGATTTTTATTTATTTTATAGGAATGGGAAATGGAACAAAAGCGTAAAAAGGAAGAAGAAGAAAAATTAAAATTAATAGAAGAAGAAAAAAAGAGAAAGCATGATATTTTTATATCAAAATTGGAGCAGTTTCTATCTGGTGACTCTACCGAACCTCCTACTGAGCTTCTCTATTCACATGAAACAAGACCTAATGTGGAAGCATGTCCCTTTTTTTTCAAAACTGCGTGTTGTCGGTTTGGTGACCTATGTTCAAGAAATCACAAATATCCAGGCATTAGTAAAGTAAGTTGTTCCAAAGAATTTTGCCTATTTTGATGTGCTAATCGCCTATTTTACAGAGACTGCCCTTAGATGAATGAAGTTAGGGTAGTATTTGGTATTTAGCACTTCCATGGTTCAGGAGGCACATTAAGCCATTGGTGGTGCATGCTGCGGCCTGCCGTGGTCCAGTACTGGGACATTAAGAGTTTTTTTTTTTTGAATTTTTACTTTGTCAGAAAACGAGCAATTAAAAAGAACACATGATGTTGTTCAGACAAGACAATCACAAAATTATTATTATCCATTCTTTGGTTTCTAGAAAATAAGAGATAGTTTGTGTACAAATATACAAGATAAAACACTGTAAAAAGATGAACCTATGAAAAAATTATCATTACCTTTTGTTACAGGTACTTCTAGCACCAAATTTTTTTGCTCATTTTGGATTGAGTAATTCAAACTATAATGAATATGATACAGATGTTATGTTAGAATATGAAGACAGTGACACTTACTGTGAATTTGTTGAATTTTTTGAGGATGTGTTACCAGAATTTGAAAAGTTTGGTAGATTAACACAGTTTACGGTAAGAATTAATCAAAGGGGATTTGATAAAACATGAACATTCATGTCAGTCATGAAATCATTCAGTAATGTATCCTTTTGAAAAATAATAAATGTCACCACTTATTAATATAATAGGTTGGGGAAAAAGTCTTTTCGTATTTTTGTATGAAAAGTCAAGACATTTTTTTCAAAGTTTATTTACATTTATTTACAATATATATGTACCGTTTTGTTGAATAACTTTCTGCCATTTTGTGGGCAGAGACATTATCCCGTTACTGTAGAAACTTTGGGACTTCTGATCAAAAAAACGGGACAAATAGTTTTGGCAGTCCTCTCTTGAGGTCAACCTTACAGGACCTAAAGAATTCTGCAGAGACCGAAACAGGTGAAAATCTGAAGGCGCAAGGTCAGGGCTATATGGTGGATGCACTAGGACCTCCCAGTCGAACTCTCTTAATTTTTGCTGAGTGGCTAAAGATGTGTGTGGTCTAGCGTTATCGTGATGAAAGACCACACCCTTCCTGTTGATCAATTCCGGCCATTTTCTCTCGACTGCTTCCTTTAATCTCATCAGTTGCTGGCAGTAAAGATCAGAATCGATGGTTTTGCCGGGCGGTAAAAGCTTATAATAAACAATGCCCTTCCAATCCCACCATACACACAGCATCACCTTATTTCGTGTTAGGCCAGGTTTGGCCACAGTCTGTGAAGCCTGGCCAACTTTCGACCACGACCTTTTTCGCACGTTCTTGTCGTACGTGATCCACTTTTCATCGCCAGTTATCAATCTCTTCAAAAACGGCTCGGTTTCATTACGTCTCAATAATGAATCGCAAATGAGTACACGGTTCATTAAGTTTCTTTGAGTGAGCTCGTGTGGCAGCCAAATATCGAGCTTTTTTGTATAACCAGCTTTCTTCAAATGGGTCAAAACTGTTACGTGGTCAATTCCCAGTTCTTCAGCTACATCGTAACTACTAATATGCCGATCTTGCTCCACTCTTTCAAAAATGGCGTCCATTTTATTCGTAACAGGGCGACCAGAGCGAGGTGCATCTTTAACATCAAAATTTCCGGACTGAAAACGTTTGAACCAAATTTGTGCTACCCTTACTGACACTGCATCAGGTCCATAAACATCACAAATTTTTTTCACTGCTTGAGTTGCATTTTTGCCTTTTTTATAATAAAATTTTAAAATGTATCGAATTTCTTCATTAGATTCATTCATTTTAACGGAGAGAAAAACAAATGAAAAATAGCGGGAAACAACTTTTTTTTATTTTTTTCTTTTCTTTATAATGGAATCTTTTTAATGTTACCAAAACCAGCCAGACACAAATAGTACAGTCAAAAAAAATTTATAATAAGTTTATACCTACGTTATGCGAAAAGACTTTTTCCCCGACCTAATATATAAATATTTGTGCAACTGGTGAGTTGTATGATGGTGAAATATTTTTACTCATAAAGTATCTCAGACAGTTGACTATTTGTCAACTACAGGTGGCTAGCGAAATAGAACAGCTGCCTATGTAAGTAATTTTAATTCCCTCATATGAAACTGACAAGTAGAACATAGTATTCATAACATTTTTTTAATAACTGGCAATATCAATGATTGAATATTAAATGATGAGCAAGTGATGGATTAAAAATATCTTTGTAACAATTCCCGCTCTACTATAATTTCCCGAAAAATCGAGAAACTATTCAACACGACACGTGTTTCGCCCTTATACAGGGCATCTTCAGGTAAGATAGGAGCCTCAGAACAACGATGTCTTCACGACCAACGCTGAAACGAGAGTGTTGAGTTATAGTAGCGCGGGAATTGTTACAAAGATATTTTTAATCCATCACTTGCTTACAATGGATTTCCGCAAAGTAACGCCTGAATCAATAAATTATTAAATGATGAAATAATTTAGAGTACATACTCATAAAAAAATGTTGACTATTTTTCCGTTAGATAAAAATTTATGTACTTATTTTCATTATTAAGAAGTCAGTGCCTTCTCCTGACAGCTAGTTTAACCATAGAATGTTTCCCTCTGGGTTGCGTAGGTAAGTCGGCAGTCACTCCATGTAATAACTTAAAATGCATTTTGATTCTAGGCCCTAAGTTTAAGTCTAGGGAAACCGGGATAATGATAGGATATGAGGATTTGATATTATAATGCTACTTAGATCATTATGATTACTTATATTATAATGACATTTATACTTTATTTTCTTGTTGATGTCATTTGGTTTCTGCTAAGGTTTTTGTTTCATGTTAGTTAGTATTCAACATTTCGACAATACTGACTGATCTAAAGTAGGTAAATTATTGCAGAGAAACAAGGAAAAAGGAGAGTCACGAATATATATATTTAATGCATTTGACAATAACAAGCAATAGGCTGCAATGATCTTATGAAATTTTATAAAAACAAAGCTTTACTTGAAAAACTTCAAAACCAATGCAGTTAGGAATATTACATTAATAGCGACAATAGGCTTACGTAGGACCAACAATATAATTGGCGAAATCTGGGCTTATAATATGCCTCTGCCTGCTTGCGTGATTGTATGCATACAAATTTTATTTAAAACAATCAATTTGTGTCTACAGAGCAATATATTTTGTATAAAGCAGGTAAAAAAATTAAAACATTTATTTGCTAAAGCTTGATAGTTGAGATTTTTAAAACATTCCAGGTATGTAATAATTATGAAAAACACCTTCGTGGAAACACGTACATAGAATACGACGAATTGCGCTGTGCTGTAGCAGCCTACCAATCTTTAAATTCTAGATGGTATGGCGGCAAACAAATATCGCTACAATTTTGTCTTGTGGATTCATGGAAAAATGCAATTTGTGGTAAGTATAAGACAGTAATCAAATAGATGTTATGCTAATACAGATAAAAAAGTTATTCATTGTTTAAAAGTACTGTCATGCATGACCATGGTAGAAAGAAGAAATGTGAGCACGTGTAAATGTTATAATTATTTTAAAATTAGTGATCTAATTCTTATAATACAGTGAACATTTAAAATTTTATTTTTATATTAACTTCTTTATGTAAATAGTACATACAAACAACAATCTAGTATTTTGGTTTGATAAATAAAAGGTTGATACGTTTTTGATCGATTGTAAATTGAGTCACTTTATTTATTATTACAGGACTTGCATCTAGAAGACGCTGCCCTAAAGGGAGAGCATGCAATTTTTTGCATGTATTTAAGAACCCACGTCGGCTTTTTGAAGATAACATAGTAGAACGAAAAAGGTGTGTAGTAGTTGTAATCAATAAATGAATGACCCGGCGAACTTTGTACCGCCATATTGTTGAAACTGACAGTTTTGTTAATAAATTGAAAATTCTTAGTCTTCTATCAGAGAATGGATATTTATTTATCTGAATCTATTATATGGTTGATGCCATTGTCGTCATCTGTTCATTTTCAATAGCGTTAGCATTTGGTTTTTTCTAGGTGTACTAGAAATTGGAGATGGTCCGAATCTCCTGAGAGATACGAACGGAAACCGGAACGAAGATGGTCTTCTGAAAGATCTAGAGAAAGTAGGGACAGGAGTTCAAAGTATTACAAAGATAGTGGAAGCTCAAGTTACAGACATAGTTCTCGAAGTTCAAGAAGAAATAAAACACACACTTAATAAATGAATAAGCTAATACAACAGTTAACTGTGTATTTATTTTTTGTTTTGTTACGAATGATGTTGGAACGTGACCTTGATCAGACCGGAACGATCAATCTGAATTGGGTGCTGGCTGGAGTGTAGGATTGTTGAACGATAGTGTAGAGCCATTAAATCCATCTGAGGGCGGAGTCTTCCGGTAGCGTCAACAAAAGATATTTTCAAATATTTTAGTACAAAACCATCAGCTCTATATAATTATACTTACAACATTTCCTTTACACAAATTCAAAGCTCAGTCAGGATTGAGCACTCGCTACTAAAAAAATTGTATATGAAAAACTAAAAAAATTACTGTCTTACTACTTTATTTATTTTTCTGAAAGGATAACTATTACTCTTTAAAACCTGCCTTTGAAAGGATTGGTGGAACCACTATAGTGACTACTTTTGCTGTACTGAAAGGAAGCTTTTTCATATTTCCTTTCAAATCGCAAGAGCCAGAAATAAAATGAAACTACTGCTAGCATTATCCCTGTTGACCTTGAATTGAGCTCAGTTATTACATAAAGCGAGTGCCATTGCCATCTGACTTCGCAACCAAAGGCCAAACCAAAGACCTCGCAAACATTATTCTATGGTTAAACCAGCTGTATAGATTAGAAGGCATTGACTTTCTAATAACAACTGCCATAGATGTTCATGACAGCCGAGATGGCTTAATATGCTTTGCGAGGCACAGAGGAAGCGATAATAATGCATAAGTCAGAATTTGAACCAGAGACCCTCATTTTTTCATTTGTTTTGAGGTCGTTTAGTGACAATATTGTCTCGTAAGGCGACCCACTGAATTGCATTCTATTGGTTTCACCACTGGGCTATTGCTGCTCTTAATAAACTTTTGCTTACTATAATATTACTAGGCATTTTTTAAATGTGAAACATCCTGCCCTGCCTGGTGGGAAGCAATTTGTGCAATTTTAATAAAATAAAGCGTTCAGGCCGGCAATCAGCAATCAGGCAGGACGTGGTCAATATGATGAGTGAAAAGAAAAAGAAATTGACTTGACACTTGACAGATTGATTTTTTATATTTACGCGGGTTCATGAATGAATAAACGAAGTTGAGTTTGTAAATTGCTTTTATTTTAATATTTGTTGGTAAATTGCAGATGCTATTATGAAAATAAATATATTTGTAAATAAATCTAGCAAGCAACTACCTACTTCATAATGTTAATTAGATTATTGCCCTATTTTGTTAAAACATTATGCTCTCTTCGTGATGGTACTCGTATCGCTTCCAATATTTCTAAATTCGGTTGCCAAACCGTGCCTAGAAATATCAATTATATATCCATCGCAGCTTTGAAAACAAACAGCATCCCAAAAAAATGTGATAAAGGTTTGTCATTTGAAATTTAGCTTTTTGATTTGTTGCTGTGAAAAACTACAATAATGTATTATTGCAGGAGATGGAACAGTGAAGTCTGAAATAATATCAAAACTTAATTTTGAATGTGCAGACCATGCCCTACCGTTTCAGAAGTTACCTCTTAAAACTTTAATTCATATTTATAAGGTTACCAAGAATGATGTACGCTGTGGATATTGCAAGAATAGATTGTATTTCATTGCCAAAAAGTTACAGGTTTGTAGTAAAAAAACAGGGTTGAAATTACAAAAGAAAAATTATTAAAACTTTTTTCCTTTCTTTTCAGTGCTCTCCAATGATCTTTAGTCAATGTATTACTAAAAGAGTATTTCTTTATAGTTTATCATTTTCTTGGTTGGAAAAGTCATTGAATGTATTATTAGGTAAGATGGATAAACTTAATAAGGGTTTAAAAAAATCTACTACCCGTAATGAAATTACAAATCTCATGCAATCATTACAGAAATGGGAGTTGCTAGTGATCGTATCTTGAGGGATCTTTGGGTGCTTAGATACAGCAGTAACACTATCAGGGAAAGATTAGAAAGAGTTAAAAATATGGGTATAGAAAATATTTACCCGTGGATGGTAAGGTGTTCCGAAGATATATTAAACAGGTAAGGCTTAACATTAATAATTTAACCTTTTCACCTTAGTTAGTGGCTTAGACATATGCTATTATTTGATGACCGATATGGCGTGGAGGTCAGTAGGTATACTAGCCCTCTGCTCCTGAGGTTGTGGGTTCGATTCCCACACAGGACAAATCTTTGTGTGCATGAACATGAATATTTGTTCTTGGCTGGGTGTTTTCTATGTATATTAAGTATATATTAAAAAAAAAAGTATTTAAGTATGTTTATTCGTTATTTAGTATCCATAACACAAGTTTTGAATGATACTTATCTTGGGACTACATAATTGGTGTAATTGTTAGAAATTATTTATTTTTTTATGTAACATTAAGTTTATTTTACACCAATATTACTCATAAAAACAAAATATTGCAATCTTTAAAAAAAAAAAAAGCTAAATTTTTCTTAAACTACTAAGTGGATATGGATTCACTTGTTGAGTTTAATCTCTTGGTTGAGTTACCTTAAATCGATGACCTGTTCACAAAACCAAAATTTACTCTCTTTTTTTTACTTTGTGGTATGTACCTTTTTTGTTAGTATGTAATGTATCCAGCTTATAACTTTCAAATGACTGCTTATTACAAGGAAATGTTGTATAATTATATAGAGCTGATGGTTTTGTACTAAAATATTTGAAAATACCTTTTGTTGTTGCTACCGGAACACTCCACTCAGATGGATTATAAGATTTGATTACTTATTATATTTTGTAAACAGCTACATGTATCTTTTAATTTCCTTGACTATATTTGCAACCATTTATGAATGTAAGGTTCTTACATATGAAACTGGCCTTTTATCAAACTGGCCACTTGGATCTCAAAAAATCGGCCATTGGCTAGGAATTCCAAATTTAAAATTATTTCAACTTAAAGCTTGTATAAAAGTGTTCTTAATGTAAATATTCATTTGTTTTCGCGCCATTAAAATTTTGTTTTGAAAACATTCTGTGCTCAATATGTAAAATTTGGAATACAACATTATTTTAGAAAACGAGTCCCATCGCAACACGAGCGCTGCAAGCCTTTCATAATGTTGTTTCTATCCTCTTTTTCTCAAATTTTGTATTTATGATACATTGTGTTTAACAACAGAAGTAGAAGAAATAGACTTTTTTTTAAGTATTTTCAAAATTGTTTAAACAATGATGTAAATCAAATATACATTTACATAATCATTATGGCTGAATTTGCTAAAGATTTGTATATATGTCACCGTAAAATTGTAAATAACGTTAAATTATAATCTATCCCGCGATATTGTAATCTGTCGAAAAATTGTGATCCGTAACAAACTGCTTACAATTTAACGCATTATTTTTCGATAGATTATAATCTATCAAAGACCAACCGTCAGATTGTAAAATGGCATGCGACAGAACGCACCTCGCTCTCTGATTGGTTGAACTTCATGTTCCCCGCTCAGCCGCCCGTCGTCGCCATCTTCGGTTGTTATTAGTCAAATTCATTTGTTGTGAAATGTAAACAAACAGAGTTTTAAAACAGATTTCGTGTTAATAATAATAACGCATTGTATTATAATAAGTTATAGGGAGTGTTAACGGACCTGTGATAACCTAAAGAAGTGCAGTTAAATAATAAATAAGAGTTACTCGCTTATTTGAGTTAGTCACCTAACATAGCCTAATTTGTATTTTCAGTGTTTAAATATGTTTTATGCGTGTGAACCTGTGTGAACTCATTTGATATCTTATTTGATAATATGTATTTACAATATCGGATATTGAGTCTGTCTGTCAACAAAACTCTGAATACGCAGAATTCAGAGTTTTGTTGAGTCAGCTGAGCGGGGAACATGAAGTTCAACCAATCAGAGCGCGAGGTGCGTTCTGTCGCATGCCATTTTACAATCTGACGGTTGGTCTTTGATAGATTATAATCTATCGAAAAATAATGCGTTAAATTGTGAGCAGTTTTTTCGGATCACAATTTTTCGACAGATTACAATATCGCGGGATAGATTATAATTTAACGTTATTTACAATTTTACGGTGACATATATAGTAAAGTAATAGCTGTTTTAGAAACCAAAAGGATAATATTGCCAGGATTTTAGATCTGATTCTTAACACAAATTAAGAATAATAAATTTTAAAATTAGAATTTATCATATTTTTTTTAAATAAGGCATATCATAGAAATACTTTAAAAATATAAGGATTTGATGTTTTCTTACTAATCAACTATAAAGATAGTTAAAGTACTAACGCAATTTGAAAAGTGCCGCACCTTAATACATTTTGAACTCATAGTCTACTAATTACAGGTATATTGAAATAACACTGGAAACAAAAGATATACTTGGGGATGATGAATCCACACATGTTTATTTAGCAAAACGACTAAACACAAATATACAAACAATAGAAGGCATGTGCTCACAAACACCAGCTCTTAAAACCATTAGAGTTACTAAGGTGGGTAAAAAAGGTGGGTGGATATCAAATAATGGCTGGTGGTGATTTTATAAATTTGTTTTTTCTAGACAGCCCATCATATCCTAGCATTATCCCGGTTGCCCCAGACTTAATGCCAGGGCCTAGGGTCTGCTCACTGGTCTAACCAGATTTGGCCTTTTGGATTTTGGTTATTACATAGAGCGACTGCTATCTCACCCCTGCATCCCAGAGAAACATCATTCTATGGTTAAATCAGTTGTCAGGATGTTAGAAGGCACTGACTTCCTAATAACAACTGCCATAAATGTTCATAAACAGTCGGGACGTCTTACCGTGCTTTCCGAGGCAAAGCGACAGAGACAGAACTTCAAAAGTCATAATTAGGCCACTAGGTTTTATACCACAGTAGACCCTCTAAATTAGAAGTCTACGCGTCTCGCCACTGGGCTATCGTCGCTCTTTTTCTAGACAGCAAATTTATGCAAAGCAGATGCATTATTGTTCAAGTATTGTTTACACTTGGGATGCAAGCGTTTTTTTGTTGTAGTCAATGTAGTAAATGATTTTTTGTTTCCAGGTTAAACATTTTCTGGATTTTCTCATTACAGAGGGATTTTCTGTTGAAGAAATCGTAAAGAAGCCTAGAATTTTATCTGCATCGCCAAATACTGTCAAAGAAAGATTAGATAAGTTACGGCAAATGGGATTCACTGACATTAATTTAAATATTGTATGTAGAAGCAGAAAAGGTTTTGAGAAATTTTGTGAATCTTATAAAAAGGCTTATAACAGTTGAATTTTAAATAGATTTCAATGTGTTAAATGTCGATTTTCCTATTCAATAAAACTAACAGACGACAAATATGTCATAGTGCAAAATTGAAAAATATTGTTACGACAATTCGCAAAAAACTTATCGAATCTGCTCTATTCTACAGAGAATTGTTATGACATATTTGTAGAATTTTCCATTAACTCTGTCTGACAAGTGCATTGCGCTTTTTTTTCCTTGAAATAATGGCTTCGTGCGGTTTGCACATTTAGCCAGTGTCAAGTAAGAGATATATTAAAAACATATAAATCATAGTAAATGAGAATGAGTGGTGATAAATGGTAAAAGAGATGCCCTCCCCTAAACCCCTTGAATCCTCAGTAAAGATGTGGGACTTTACTGAGATCTAACATGGACTTCTTGAGGGAATTTGAAAAGTGATGTTACACTGCTTTGTTTGATTTACCAACACTCATGTACTCAGTCATCTGAAACACTTAACGGTTAATAATCCACCGTTATTAAACATTAATGTTCGAAATATCACATATTTCAGAAAATATAACAAAACTACAGTCATGACGCTTCACTTTCCCGCCAAGAAGTTCCATACGTTGCGCTTTAGAAGGTGTCAAGCGTTTTTTTAAAATGGTATTTACGTCGAGCTGTGAGAGCAACGACGATGAATACTTGGAACACATACAACCAAGGAGGCAATGTCGATCATTTTAAAGCAGAATGAATTTTTGTGCATTTCCATTTTACACGCAATCAAAACAAACAATTGAAGTTGCATTAGTGATCAATTCATTCGTTTAATGTGCCAATATTTTTTTGAATGAATGATCGCTTAGCTTCATAAAACAAAATTATTTAAATAAGTATGTCAAAAATTAACATAATGCCAGCTTTATTAAACAGGGCCCTGGTGTACTGGCATATTATTCCCGTCTACGCGATAATAGGTTCATGTATGTGTATGAATTTAAACAATTAATTTATTATAAAGTTAATATTATTATTTAAAGAAACAAATAAAATTGTATTATCTAGAACAACATTTTATTTGATCTTCCTCTCCTAGGACTTTAGCACTCGTATCGTCGGGGATAGTGCAAATCCGCGAAACTACCATACGTAAAGTCCGCGTATCTGCAATAGATCTATTTTTATTTTCGTAAGAGCTCTATTGAGCCAAACTTGAATAAATGATTTCGACGTGGCAGGAGAAAAGTTTTCTTATTGGAACATTATGTAAGTAATTATAATATTCTATCTCTTGTTATGAAAAGATTTCCCTGAGAGTACCTACATAATTAAGGCTCTGCGACCATTATGTGATTTAACTTACATTTGTCAGTTTGCTCGTTACGCGGATTTGCACCATCTCAGACGATAAATGCAAAGTGGAACAATCTTAATTTTTATTTAAATTAGTAATAACATAAAGTACCATTTCCACTGTGTGTAGTTAGGCGATAGCCCACTGGGTTAGATTAATGCACCCATAAGCCCACTCTGTATATAAAGCAAGGGCCTTGTGAAATATCGGAGCTCCAAGTGCACAATTACTGCCAAACTTAAATTAAAGTTACTAGATATTGTGAACTAACTTACCATATTTTAAAAGGCCTATTTACTTAACATTATGGTACATATTGCACAAGCTTCGAGGCCCCGATCAGTGTTAAAAAAAGTGTGATACCATGCATTCTAATTATAGTGCTAAGAGTAGGTACATAAAATTTTTTGTCAAGACGTTTTACTTTTACAAGTTATGTATAAACGTTGATCATAAATAGCATACTTTAAATAGGTCTAGGTAGTAGGTACCTATTTAAAGTATACCTAAATATACGTTTACTTGTAGGTATATCTTCTAAACGCATATTTTTTTGAAGTTTTTTTTCACAAACATAAACAAATTCAATACAACGTATGTGCCAATTTACATCACCCCATATAAGCGTTTTATATGAAATCAAGCTAATGGCAAAACATAGTCGCAGCGAAAACTCAAATATCTTCAAAGTTTAACAAAGTGGGAACAAGGAGGCCAACGAGGTCGTGACGGCAGTCGACAGTCGTTCCATCTAACTTCCGCAACCCAGAGGTATTCTTAGGTTAAACCTAGAAGGGACCGACTTCTAAATAACAACTGCCATTGATGATCATGACAACCGGGTTAACCCTAGTGTTGTAAAGAACTCGAGTCTTTGAGTCCTAAATTTAGAGCTCGACTCGGCATTACACGACTCGACTCATAACAATAAGACTCTTAAGAATAAAGAACTCAAGTCTATATGAGCTCTTGAACGCGAGACTCGAGACTCGAGTCTTCTTTAGCGCTCGAGTCCTGTTTACGCGCCGAGTCGCGCTCGAGTTCTTTTCCGCTTTGAGTCATTCTTTTTAAAGCAGCCAATAAAAGGCTATTTTTGTGAGATATAATCATGTGTAACCAGAAGGAGATGTCGAAAAATAAATGAAAGAATTAAAGTTTTAATTAACATGAAAAATCAGTTTAATTAATTATGATCATAAAAATTATTACAAAAGAAAACATTAATTAAACAAAACTACCAAACAAATAAACTCTTCAGCTTTATTATACAAGTATAGACATTTATTCTAAATAAATCACTGTCAGCATTTCGAAGACCAGTTTGAAGAAGACTCGAGCTCTTTTAAGACTCGAGCTCCTTTAAGACTCAAGCTCTTTATAAGACTCGAGTCTCTCGAGTTCTATTTAAGGTTTCGAGTTCAATAATGGCGCTCAAGTCTTCATGATAGGACTCAGACTCGGCTCGACTCAAGACTCCGAGTTCAGTTAGTTCACTGAGTCTTAGAAAATTGAGTCGAGTCTATCGAATAAGACTAAAAGACTCGAGTCCTTTGCAACACTAGTTAACCCTCTGGGACTGACGTGACTCATATTTTACAATTGTCCTGATGTGGTAGTTAGTTAAATAACAATATTCTTTCATTTATTGGATTTTTAGACTATTCTTTATCTTAAATAAACTTTAAATAAAAAAACAACTTGTAGTTTAAACAGTAAACAATAATTATTGACTTTACAAAAATCAGTTATTTCATCTCTACTTAAACAATAATGACAGAAAAAACTTTTGTTACTTTAACATTAAACATTTTTGAAATTAACAATTACAGTAGTCATTCTAGAAAATATGAGATAAATTCATTGGTTGGCTTAAAAATTACACAGTTTCAAAATCACACCTTTTTTTGACAATGATCAGATAGTGGCTTATAGCACAGAAGGCAAATTGGTTTGAAACAGTCACAAATACAACAATATTTTCAAAAGTTCGAGCCAACGTTCTTTTACGAGTTGAAGAGGTTCCTGGCGTCGGGTTGTTTCTTGAGTCAGCCATCTAAAAACAAGATTATATTAATTGTAAATGATAGTTATACAATTAGTTTTCCGCTGCGACAAAGACTATTTCGCATATATTTTATGTTATTCAGTGATTTATTCATAAGTTGGACATGTCAACTTACAGATAGTTTCCACACGTTAACATGCCTTAAAATATAAAAAAGTACACAAATATGTCAAAAAATTATAAATGAAATAATAATAATCTGAAAGCCCAAAATCGAATTAATTAATGAACAGTCCATAAAAAAAGAAAGAAAAACACAATTTGACCGCAAGTGTCAGAATTAGAAATAAAAGAATCAAATCTATCTATGTATTTAATATTACCTACTATTTTTGGTACCTACTATAGAAATATTAATGATACCTAATAAAAATAATAATAATGCACAATAATATATAAATAGATATAGTGTGTATGTAAATAAAATCAAATTTGAAACGAAATAATACCAAACAATATTCTATTCGTAAAATAAATAAACTAATTTACTGATGTGGTTGTTTATGAGACACTTTGAAAATACATATAACCATTTTACTGAGGTGGACGGTATAGTAGACGGGTCCCTATCGGATCGCCTAATTTGTAATGGCACCCAAACGAAAAGCCTACATTTTTTTTGCCTAATTTCACTCTTCAGAATCGTGTTTGCCCTAATTTCACTTCGCCTAACTTTTTATCGCCACATTGTCATTCACCAAATGCGTCATTTGGCAGAACAATTCGTAATCCCTAAAGTTTACAATTCCTAAATATATATTCGCAGCAAGCAGGCATGCATGTAGGCATGCAGCATTCATGTAGGCATGCAGCATTCATGTAGGCATGCAGCATTCATGTAGGCATGCAGCATTCATGTAGACATGCAGCATGCATAGTTTTCGTCACGGCTTCGGCGCTGCGGGGCTCTGGCGATCCTCGCCCCTTCGCGCCTACGCCGGTTTATATTGCACTCTAGGGTAGGGCAGACAAGACTACGTGGAGTCGGGTTTGCAGCGATTCGCTTCTGTTAATTTATTTTCTCAATCAAATTCTATGATTTTATTCCAATACATTATTGGCACATTTCATTTTAGATATGCTAAAATTAGAGCTATTATAAATTTGCGAAATAATCGTTATGCCCATATAGTTTAGGCTATTTTACATTAGACATTCTAAAATTAGGCCTTTCAATTCTTAGGCCAAACTAAAATGGTGGCAAAACAATAATTGTACGTTTTAAGTTTAGGCCAAAACGGTTTGGCCAAACCAAATTAGGACAAACAATTTTAGGCGAACCAAAGGGCACCCATAGTAAACACTTACCTGAACACTAATGTGGTAGTCTCGTGGACACCTTTCTCCTGCTACGCACACGTACGCTCACTACGACCGGCCCCCGCACTCTGAACGACGCGCGCGCTTACTACAGTAAGGTAATACGAGCGGCGGCGCTCAAATCTATACTAATATTATAAAGCTGAAAAGTTTGTTTGAACGCGCTAATCTCAGGAACTACTGGTTCGAATTGAAAAATTCTTTTTGTGTTGAATATACCATTTATCGAGGAAGGCTTTAGGCTGTATAACATCACGCTGCAACTATTAGGAGCGAAGAAATAATGGAAAATGTGAAAAAAACGGGGGAAATTATTATTATTATCTTTAAGGGCTTCCGTTGCGTGCGCTGCGAAAACGGTTTAAGATACCAAAAATATATATATGAAAGAATTATTCCTCTTGAAATGATATAAAAAATGTCCACGACAGTAATGTCTATCTTTTAAGATATGTAACGGGACCCGACTTTAAATCAAATTTCTTCGCAATAACGTGATCGTTGCATTAGTTTTGACTGGTCCAGCAGTTGGTCAAACAGTGCTTGTACCTTGGATCCCAATGATTCCAAATGATTTACCTTTAAATTTTAAAAGAATTCAATTTCCCGTTAAGCTATCTTTCGCCGTTACAATTAATAAATCACAGGGGCAAACATTTAAACACGTAGGAGTTGATTTACGTCAAGACTGCTTTTCACACGGCCAACTGTATGTCGCGTTGTCAAGATCAGGTTGTGGAGAAAACCAATATATTCTGCCACAAGAAAATAAAACTAAAAATATAATTTACGCAGAAGTACTTTAAAATAATTATGTTCTTTTGAAAAAATTTGAAACTAAATTGTCTAAAATAATAACAGAAAATTTCGCGGACAAAGTCGTGGGTAACAGCTATAAATCAAATCCAAATTCATTTATTCAAGTTTGGCTCAATAGAGCTCTTATGAATGTCATACTTATAACTAACGCGCTCATTCACTGCGGGCGGGAGCTTGATCGTAAAAGAACGGGAAGAAAATCGTCAAGGTTGGTTTTTTCTCCCGCCAGTTACAATTAAAATACATAATATTGAAACAATTGTGTTCTGCAGTCACAAGATTTAAAAGAAAGGAAGACAACTCTTTTTAGCAATATTAACATAATTACGGATAAACATAGTAGACATGAGCAAACGCGTTACGTTCAACCATATTTTAGGGAGCGTAACGACCCGACGCATGACGCTACCACCGCAGAAACATATAAGTGAGCGTGATATACTCAAGCTGGATAAAAGGATTTTAGTAAAAATAACATTAATATTAGAAGACAGAATTAAATGTGCTGCAAACCACAATTTTGTTACTGTAAAGTGGTATACCATATAGTATCAGTTAAGCTATAATTTATAAAGCTGAGGAGGTTGTTCGCAAAAATAAATGATGCCCAAAATAACTATAGGTACCACGCGGACGAAGTCGCGGGCACAGCTAGTTTGAAAATAATCGGCTGTTAACTGAATTTGGTATTTCGCGGTGTCTATTGGACTACCACGTCAGTCGCAGAGGGTTAATATGCTTTCCGAAACACAGATAGTTACGCACACAACATCGAAACCTGGGTTTGAACCTGAGACCCACTGAATTTGTCGTCTATGAGAGTCATTGGGCTATCGCTGCCTGCCTATGTAAGTAAAGTACCTAAAAACAGTTGATAAGGAAAATGAAATAAAACAATAGTACAAATATTATCAATGATTATTTGCCTCAGCCATAAAAAACAAAATGTCCCTGGAATGAAATATATGAATTACTCTCACTAGCATTTAATCACATACTCAATAAAATTAATGAATAAAATACCTAAGGCTGTTTTATGAAAAATGTGAACTATTAAAATTATACACACAAATGTGATGTTTATATTTCTATAAGAATGGCTTCATAATATACAAACAGTAAATTTTGTTTGTAGTTTAAAATGTAATTATGAATTATATGCACTTTGATGTTTTAATTTAGTATGATAAGTGTAGGCTAAAGAAATTTAAATTTTATGCTACTTTTTCTGGATGTATAAATTATATGATTAGCAAAAAGTTTTATTTTACTACCTAAGGTAAAGTACACAATGTAGTGTTGAGTGTGATCCGGTAGGAAAAAATTATCTACTGATGAGCACATTGAACTCCAGGTCCAGCATGCATGTGCTCCTCATCATCACTGGCATAAGCCTCCTCCCTTCCTCGGCCACGGTCGCTAGCAGTATACTCCATCAAGTTTACTTCTTCCACATCTTCACCAGTTGGCATGACAAATGCTGGCCGGGGAGGTAATATGCTTTCAATTTCTTTTAACTGCTCTTCAGTAGCAAAGTTATTTTCGGGAAATACAACATCAAACTTTATATACAGGTTTCCTTTCTCAAATGGATTCTTGTACTGTGGCATACCCTCACCTTGAATTCCCTTTAAGTCACCTGGTTTAATGATTTCTCCAGGAGAATGCCGAACTAGAAGATCACGGCCATCAAGGTGTTTCACTATAAATTCAAAACCACACAAAGCTTCGGTTAAACTAATTTCATGCTTTATGACAAGATCATCACCAGATCGTTGAAACACATCATGGGCTTTCTGTTGAAGAACAATAACTACATCGCCTGGTTGAGTATCAGGTTGCTGGTCACCCTCACCACGGAAGAATATCTTCTGGTTATCACTCATTCCTTTTTCAATATGAACTTCTAATATTTTTGTCTCATTTAACACCTTCTCGCCTTTACACTTAGGGCACTTGTCTTTTTCATTAATTGTTTCACCCTTGCCATTACACATAGGGCAGCGTGATTGGAATTGGCGAGTCATGTGCGGAGCGATTTGTTGATAGGACACTTTGAGACCTTCACCATGGCAGTATTTGCAAGTTACGACTGCTCCAGCTTTGCCACCAATGCCTTTACAGGGCCCACAAATCACATTTTTACTAAGCTGTAGTTTGGACGTTTTCCCCACATACATGTCTTCTAATGATACTTTGAGAGTGTGTACTGTGTCTTCGCCACGAGAAGGACCTCTACCTCTACTACCTCCACCACCCATCCCAAAAATATCTCCAAAAAAGTGTCCAAATATGTCGTCTGGTTGCAAGCCCCCTTGGCCACCGCCTTCTTGAAGACCCTTCAACCCATATTTGTCATATGTTTGCCTTTTCTTAGTATCAGACAATACCTCGTAAGCATAACTTATTTCCTTGAACTTATCACCTGCAGCAGGATTTTTATCTGGATGAAATTCTTTAGCCAGTTTATGATAGCTCTGAAATAAGATAAAATTTAAACTTTGTATTAGATAATAAAAAACAGGACAATGAGATGTGAAATCAAAATCCCCATGCAGCTAACACGACGATGTCATGAGCTAATAATTTACGATCTTTCGATGTAAACATATTATGAAATAAAAAATGTAGCTTAAATAATACAACTTACCCTCTTTATTTCAGATTCGCTGGCATTTTTAGTTACTCCTAATATTTCGTATAATTTATTATCAGCCATTTTTTCCCGATGCAAAAGAATGAAGGAAGGAACCAAGCAAGAAACACGGAATGACGGATGAATCGAACAATGAGGCAACCATAGACATTCCTTTGGTTTTTTTTTCGTGTTTTTTTCTTACTTTATTTTTTCTTTATTTTAAATTATGGCTTCGTGCGTCTAGCACATTTAGCCAGTGTCAAGTAAGTGATATATTAATAATATATAATTCATAGTAAATGAGAATGAGTGGTGATAAAGATGAAAAATGGTAAATGAGATTCCCTCCCCTAAGCCCCTTGAGTCCTCAGTAAAGATGTGGAACTATACTGAGATCTCGCAAGGACTCCTTGAGGGAAAATTTGAAAAGTGATGTTGCACTGTTTTGTTTGATTTACCAACACTCATGTATGTTCACAAACACCTAGCGGTTAATAATCCACCGTTATTACACATTAATGTTAGAAATATCACAAATTTTAGAAAATAAAACAAAACTGCAGACATGACGCTTCACTTTCCCGCCAAGAAGTCCTTCGTGTTTTTTATTTGTATATTATAATGTCGTAGTTGGAAAATAGGTATAGGGAAGCCATTATTCAACTATCATTGATTTTATGTTACACAGACATTAAAGGAAAAATCGATGTGCATTTAAGAAAAATAAATATATACTTGTTTTATATATTTGTGTTCCCTTAAAAATAATTGCGACACATAAATAGAGAATTTTGGCGCCAACGCGGAAAATTACACATCGCGGCAATATTAATTTTATCAAAACTAGTGTAAATTCAATTTTTTATGTGTGAATAGACTATGTGACTAAAGTGAGTAGGAACCCACTGTTTCCAGACATAACTTCTGAATATGAAAGTGAATCTTCGGAATAGGCATAGGAAAATGATATATTAGTGTGAATTGTAATGTTCTGTATTGTTTCCAAAAGTCCCAAGGAGCTTTTAGTAAAGTCTCCCCTATTACTATTACTATACTATTTTTACTGGGATATGACTCTGACTTGACTCGACTATGACGAACCTAACCGTACTAAATAACGATATCATAATTTATGAAGGTTTTCAGTGGCACCGGAATATATATAATATAATAGCTTGAGATTTGACCGGATTCAAACGGAGACCATAGGCTTCTGCCCATCCAATGGCACAGGTCTGCATTCAAGGCAGCAATACCATCATCAGCATTAAGCAACGAAAAGTGGCCATAAATTTGCAGATCGCCTGCATAGAGATGGAAGCGAGAAGTAACAATGACCTCCGTGATCAAATTAATGAAGGGAGAAAAAAGCAACGGGGAGAGAACTCCACCCTGCGGCACACCTGAAGAATTACTACACCAATCGGAGACTGTATCATTATGGCGAACACACTGCGTACGATCGGAAAGATAGGATTTAAACCAACCTAGAGATAGGTCAGACACGTGAACGGACACGGATTCCAGTATGGCAAGAAGGACATCAGCATCGACTGAATTAAAAGCATTGCTGAAATCAAGCAATACTACAACCGAAAGAAGTTTGTTATCCATAGCCAAGCGAATGTCGTCAGTGACATTGACGAGTGCAGAGACAGTACTATGGCCAACACAGAAACCCGACTGAATAATGGGGCTAATAAGATTATGATTGAAGATAATAGGTTGGGGAAAAAGTCTTTTCGTATTTTTGTATGAAAAGTCAAGACATTTTTTTCAAAGTTTATTTACATTTATTTACAATATATATGTACCGTTTTGTTGAATAACTTTCTGCCATTTTGTGGGCAGAGACATTATCCCGTTACTGTAGAAACTTTGGGACTTCTGATCAAAAAAACGGGACAAATAGTTTTGGCAGTCCTCTCTTGAGGTCAACCTTACAGAACCTAAAGAATTCTGCAGAGACCGAAACAGGTGAAAATCTGAAGGCGCAAGGTCAGGGCTATATGGTGGATGCACTAGGACCTCCCAGTCGAACTCTCTTAATTTTTGCTGAGTGGCTAAAGATGTGTGTGGTCTAGCGTTATCGTGATGAAAGACCACACCCTTCCTGTTGATCAATTCCGGCCGTTTTCTCTCGACTGCTTCCTTTAATCTCATCAGTTGCTGGCAGTAAAGATCAGAATCGATGGTTTTGCCGGGCGGTAAAAGCTCATAATAAACAATGCCCTTCCAATCCCACCATACACACAGCATCACCTTATTTCGTGTTAGGCCAGGTTTGGCCACAGTCTGTGAAGCCTGGCCAACTTTCGACCACGACCTTTTTCGCACGTTCTTGTCGTACGTGATCCACTTTTCATCGCCAGTTATCAATCTCTTCAAAAACGGCTCGGTTTCATTACGTCTCAATAATGAATCGCAAATGAGTACACGGTTCATTAAGTTTCTTTGAGTGAGCTCGTGTGGCACCCAAATATCGAGCTTTTTTGTATAACCAGCTTTCTTCAAATGGGTCAAAACTGTTTTGTGGTCAATTCCCAGTTCTTCAGCTGCATCGTAACTACTAATATGCCGATCTTGCTCCACTCTTTCAAAAATGGCGTCCATTTTATTCGTAACAGGGCGACCAGAGCGAGGTGCATCTTTAACATCAAAATTTCCGGACTGAAAACGTTTGAACCAAATTTGTGCTACTCTTACTGACACTGCATCAGGTCCATAAACATCACAAATTTTTTTCACTGCTTGAGTTGCATTTTTGCCTTTTTTATAATAAAATTTTAAAATGTATCGAATTTCTTCATTAGATTCACTCATTTTTACGGAGAGAAAAACAAATGAAAAATAGCGGGAAACAACTTTTTTTTATTTTTTTCTTTTCTTTATAATGGAACCTTTTTAATGTTACCAAAACCAGCCAGACACAAATAGTACAGTCAAAAAATTTTTATAATAAGTTTATACCTACGTTATGCGAAAAGACTTTTTCCCCGACCTAATATATCATTTTTTTTTTAAATATCATCTTAAATCATTTATTTATAATAAAACATTAAGAACACCAAAAATATATAGTACCTAAACAACTTAAATAAACTACCTTAACTTAAAACTATAAATAGAAGATGTCTTCCAACTGTGGGCCCATGGGTACGGTGCCAAGAACGCTGGCAACATTTCCTCTTTGGATTGCCAGGCTAATACGCTGGCAGAAATAGCTGCCAGCCTTCTTGTCACCGGAGGCACTTATAAGGCGAGTACTTAAATGCCTGACAAGCTGCTTTGCCTCCGGCCCCCATGGACCCATTGCCTCCACCGCTAACGGAACAAATAAATAATTAGTTCCTAGATTCGCGTACTTGTTCCGTATGCGACTTTCAGCACTTACACTTACCCAAAGATGGGTTTATAATCTTCCGGAAGAGATTGTGCGTGCTATGAGCAGAAGACAAAAATGCCGGCAGTGCCACGCTGGTAACATTTCTTACACCTAGGCCCCCGAAGCGTACAGGAAGGGAAGCCTGTAGCCAAACGCGGTCATTCATGGAACAATTTAGAATTTTGATTAATGTACTTCTAATTAGATCATCTAATTTTGATAATAAAAATGAAAATCGCCAGAGTTGAGAGCATCGGAGAACGTATGTAAATTTTGGAACGAAAAGACAATAGCGAAATACGAAAAACGCCATGTGAGATTAATTACTACATTTTGTGGTTCTATCTTTTATAGTTTAGGCAGCGTACGCAAAATGAGTAACTGGTTGTTCATAAGTTCTGGTTGATTTTTTACACTTTGTGTCCGAAAAACCCAAATATCTTACGGAACCCTATTTTTTTCCAAATTAAAATTTAGCCTATGTTACTCAGTGATAAAGTAGCTTTCTAATGAAAAAGAATTGTTAAAATCGGTCCAGTACTTTTTAAGTTTATTCGTTACATACAAAAATACAAATCTTTCCTTTTTATAATATTAGTGTAGATAGAACAGTCTTTGCCTATTGATATGGCATTCATGTAAATTAAGTTTGCATACTGCAGAGTTTTTATATCTAAGAAATTCTAAAAATAGGCACTTTCATTATCATAAGCGGAATTGATGTCAACAAAAACTGCTAAAACGTTACGATTATCTGAAAAAGCATGACGAATATCAGAGGTGAGTAGGTATTAAGATATTGTCTAAACTGCTCTTGCCTTTTGTAAACCCATACTGTGTGATTTAGAGTAAACCTTTGCTTTCTAATAACATTCCAAGCGGTTTTTGATGAGAGGTCCAGCCACGTTAATTGAAACTGAATATAGCGCTACCGGGCGATAAGCAGAGGCATCTGTGGGGTTCCTATTCGGTTTTAAAAATAGCAACAGGGTCTGACATTTTCATGACTCAGGGAAATAACCTAAAACTAAACATTTACTGTGCCGTGTGGCGCCGGCCTAGAATAACGGCAGCCCCCTCATCTCATGGGGAGTCGTAAGAGTCGACAAAGAGAAAGAGGACCAGATGATAGACAGCAGCGCCATCTGCGTACTGGCTGGAACTGCGATCACCAACGCGCCTGCCCAGCGTAAGTAATTAGCGTAGTAATAGACTGGCAAATACACACAAACGGCCCCCAGTCCCCGGCGGCCCCGCTATTCCAGATAACGGTAGCGGTCTTGGTAACGGCGGGGCAGGGGGTGCAAAGAATCACCGGCAGAGATCCAGCTACCATCCTAAACGACTTCTGCACCTGGCAACCTACAACACACGCACACTGAGGACTGATGAGAAGATTGACGAGCTGGAAGAGGAAATAGAGCAGTTGCACTGGGACATTATCGGGTTATCCGAAGTCCCAAAAACAGGAGGAGGATACGGTAATCCTGAGGTCGGACAATCTGCTCTACCACCAGGAGGGAGACGGTTTTATAGTCTGGAAGTCCATCCGTAACAATATCGTGTCTATAAAGAGTGTATCGACTAGGGTACCTAATACTCAGAATCACCAAACGGTATTCGCTGAAGGTAATTCAGTTCTACGCACCGACCTCGACACACCCTGATGAGGACGTAGAGTTATTGTTTGACGACATTGCTGCCGCCATACATACTTCACCAACTCACTACACGGTTGTTATGGGGGATTTCAACGCAAGGCTAGGCTAGTTGGAGGCTCGGCTCCCGAAGTTGTCGACAAGTATGTATACCTGCGACAAAAGTGCAAATGCTACCCATTTGCACTTTTGTCCAACTTCGAGAAAGAGGTCAATCGTCGAATCCTGCTCGGTTGGGCTGCGTTCGGGAAACTGCGCTATATCTTCTTCAAAAATACCTCAGTGTCTTCAGACAATAGTCTTTAACCAGTGTGTGTTGCCAGTGATGACGTACGGTGCTGAGAGTTGGTGCCTGACTATGGGCCTCATTGGAAAGCTCAAATTCGCTCAGCGTGCAATGGAGAGAGTTATGCTCGGAGTGTCCCTACATGATCGAATCAGAAATGAGGAAATCCGTAGAAGGACTGCAGTAAGTAACCGACATTGCGAGGCGAGTTTGCAGGCTGAAGTGAAAATGGGCGGGGCACATAGCTCGAAGAACCGACGACCGATGGGGCGTCAAGTTTCTTCAATGGCGACCGCGAACCGGCAAATGTAGTAGAGGACGGCCTCCCACGCGATGGACCGATGATCTGGCCAAGGCGGCGGGAAGCCGATGGATGCAGGCGACTCTGGATCGCTCAATGTGGAAATGTTCAGCAGTGGACGTCAGATGACTGAGATGATGAAACATTTACATACAAGATTTAAATAATATACCTGTATTTGATGACTGATATTAGCCAGAAAGGTATATATTAAATATATTAAAAGTTTTAATAGTCTCGTAGCGAAGGTTTCTGCTTACACCAAATTTATTATAGTTATTATGGACTTGAAATAATCGTACGTAGCTGTAAAAGTTCCTACAATTACCGATATAATTTATGATTAGGTAGGTAACTGTATTTCTGTGAAGTTCGAACGAAACGAAAAGTATTCCATATCATCGCTTTAATTACGATATTTATGTAACTAATGCCTTATTTCATATACAAAAAAATATCACACTATTTATTAGAATGGCAGTAAATAGACCTACATTATTGCATGTACCTAATGCACGTTGAAATGTTACTTATATTATTAGTGGTAATTACTACTACCGGATTTAATACTGGATGAGCCAATGGGATGAGCACTATCAGAATATTCTCAAGGTTGACGACATTCTCAATTACAAAATAATTTAATATAAGCAAGTCTGGTCTATAGGTATCCAAGATAGAATTTGAATAAAAGATTCTTCGCAACTCAGTACACTATGCTATGGTATATATTTATAGTTACTGTAGAAAGGTAAGGAAATGCATAGCGCATATTTTTAAGAATATCTATGTCATCATTTCTGACTATAAGTGTTCCACTTTTGGGCTCAGGCCTAGTTCATCCACCACCAGGACACAGTGTGAAAGCCTCCTACTTTTTAAAGCCAACTATATAATCGAACGAGGCTATACGACTGAAGAACAGAAGCGCCATATGTTATATGCCACAGTCGTCTAATATTTTTATAATGCAACCTTCCGTTATCCAATCTTGCGTATAACATACGTCTCGATGTGCAATTCATTTAAATATGGATAATATACGCGGCTCAGGCCGGACCTTATTTAAGATTTGACCGGCAAACAGTATTTGGTTTGGTTATTATCGCTAGAATTTAAAAAAAACCGCTTGTGAAGACGCATTTGACTGGTTCTTGTCTTGATATTGTATACCTCAGGCTGCGCAACGCCTTGTTTTTTGGTTATTTACACAATACAACACACCCAAAACATTCAAGTTACTTTCGAAAGAAATACGATAAAACAGCAAATAACCGAAATGCATGTCTTGTCTCTATGGCTGGCCGATAAAAATATACCTAGGTTAGATGAAAATCTAAGCCTAGACTAGATTTTATATGTGAAGGTAAAGGTTGTGTGTTTCTTTGGAAAGCCTCAATAACATGTCATGTATAGGAGCGGTTCAAGTAACAAGGATAAAGCTTTAGCTTCTACCATGCTAATCCAATGATGCTAGAAGGAAGGTGTGAAAGAAGCGGACTGTTTTCGGTCCGTGGTTGACCTATCTACAGTTCAGTGTCTAAAAAACTAAACTGACTAACATAACTTAGTCTCGCGGAGCTACAGGTGATAAAGCAACATGTCCGACAGCATTTTCAAGAGCAACAGGTCCGACAGCATATTTAAGAGCAACATGTCCGACAGCATGTTCAAGAGCAACATGTCCGATAGTGTATTCAAGAGCAACGTGCCTAAAATGTGTAGAAACGTCGTACTTAATTACGAATGGCTTTGTGAATTCACTAACGGATTAGGGTAAACGATAATTAACGACAATACCGTTCTTAGCTCCAAGGTCGAGGCGGGGGGTTCCGTTCCAAGTTCAACTAATAATTGTGTGACATAAATAGAGTTACAAGTAATATGTAAGTACCTACTTATTTATCGTTTCTCGATTTTCTTTTGTGAAATTTATTGTGGATATAACTGAGTAGACAAGAAATATAATTTACCAATGTTACCTGATGTTGCAGGTCTTTTTACATAATTACCTTTGTACTAAATTAATATAATATACGAACAAATCGTAAACTGTTTAGTCTCAAAGCTTAAGAGGTAACATGTTTCTCTAGTGTAATTTTACTAATAACTTTTACCCTAACTTTATTCCAGATTCTAAGACGTTTAGCACTTTCCTGCTCTTGTCTACCAACATAAGCATATAAAAGTATTTTTTATAATAATACTATTTTTAGTAACAAAACCTTTTTACTAGAAGAGTTTTACCTGGGCTACCGCGGATAGGTTGATTTTTTCTGGTAAATATTTCATCTTATGTAATGGAAATGTAAAATTTTACGAAATTCAGTATTCAGTAGTAACTACTCTCTTGCAACATAAGTTATATGTATGTATCTATATATATATATATTTTAATGTATTATTAGCATGTAAGAGATTTGCTTCATATTTTGTTCTTATTTTTATTTTTTACGAGCTGACCCGGCGAACTTTGTTCCGCCTTAATGGCAATAAATAAGCAGTTGTGTTTTTATTTGATTGGAAAAATTATAAAAAAATTAAATACCTATACATTAATCATTCATTATTATTTCTGTATTTTAGTACAAAGTTGCTCTTCACTTAAGTACTTTGTGATACACGACATTTTTAGTTTTATTATTATTTATTGAGATGCACGAAGTCGAGTCATAATATTGCGGCGATGTTCACGTGCAATTTCTTGTTCTTCTTCAGTCCTTTCATTTCCAGTATTTCGTATTCTTCTTGCATTACGGCTTTATCGATAAAGATTCGATAGTCTTGTTCGCGGCATTATTAATTAAACTTCACTTCACTTCAATTCACCTAAAAAATTATTTCAAAACTCATATTCACATTCCCGCCAAGAAGTCAGAAATAGTTTGAATATTGATTTCTTACAAATATCAAATTGTCATCCATACGTCATTACATAGCTGTCATTTGCTTTTTGTTATTCCAAGTCTGATTCTTTTTTGTTATATCACGTTTTATAGTGACTGACGTTTCATGTCAAGTCACACGGGAACGCTGTCGAACGGGATAAAAAGTATCCTATGTCCGTCTCCTGGCTCTAAGCTACCTCCCTACCAATTTTCATCCAAATCTGTTCTGCCGTTCTTGAGTTATAAGTGCTGTAACTAACACGACTTTCTTTTATATATATAGATTAGTAACACTTTTCTTGGACAACATTTATCCCGTACAACTATTTAGTTTACAACTGCTAGGGTTGGCTGGTAGGAGATCTCTTTTAGAGATAAGATGTTATTTTATATACCGCTTGCCGCCGAAGCGCTCAGCGGGGCCGGACGGTATACCGGCGTATATATTCAGGGACTGCCGCGAGGTGCTAACGGAACCATTATTACATATTTTCAATAGCTGCATTGAGACCGCGGTGTTCCCGGCGGGTTGGAAACGGACCAGAGTGGTGCCGGTACCTAAAAGTAGTGGAGGTTCGCAACCCAGCGACTACAGACCGGTAGCGGTCCTCAGCGCTCCGGCTAAGGTTTTTGAGGCTGCGATTTATAGCTCACTATACGTACAGTTTAGCAGTCAGCTGTCGGATGCGCAGCATGGATTCCGGCCGGGACGGAGTACGACGGGAAACCTGCTACACCTGATGACGGAGCTGGTACCGGCGGTGGATGCTGGCGGGCAGGTAGACGTTGCCTACTTTGATTTTAAAAAAGCATTCGACACGGTCGACAATGATGTGTTATTGACAAAGTTGGCCAGCGTGGGCTGCACGCCGAATACACTGTCATTCTTCGCTAGTTATTTGCGTGATAGGAGTCAGTATGTAGACTGCAATGGGCATCATTCGGAGCCTTACTTCACAAGATCTGGGGTAAGCCAAGGTAGCAATCTAGGTCCTATGTTGTTCATCTTGATGGTGAACGACTTGCCCAAAGTAGTTAGTAACTCTACCGCTTTGTTATTTGCCGATGATCTCAAGTTAGTATTAGAAATAAAACAGCCTACGGACTATGACACGTTACAGCAGGATATCGACAAAGTAGTAAGTTGGGGCATTGAAAACAACTGTTTTTCAACGTTGCTAAATGTTCCGTACTCTCGTTCAGTCGAGCTCGTGCCCCGCTTCACCACCAGTACCACATGGATGGCGAGCCAATGCAGCGCGTAACCGAAGTTACAGATCTAGGAGTTCGGTTTAGCGCTGACCTCAATTTCCGTAAGCATATTGTGGACGTATGTAAGAAGGCTTATCGAAGTTTGGGTTTTGTGTTAAGGCAGGCGAACGATTTTACAAATATAGGGGCATTGAAGGCGTTATTTGAGGCTCTTGTAAAAAGCCACTTAGAATGCAACGCTGTAGTTTGGTCTCCGCATGAGGACAAATACAAGTTTATGATAGAGCGTATCCAGAATAAGTTTATTAGGTTTATTTATCTGAAGAGATATGGAGTTTATCCGGGATATCCGCTCTTATATCCTACGTTATTTATTTTGGGTATGGTAGGATACACTAAACTAGAAATTAGAAGGGAAGCTGCTACGGCCATGTACATACTAAGAGTGATCCGCGGTAATATACACAACCCTGCTGTGCTAGCGGAGGTGCGACTGATGGCGCCGGACGCGTGTGCGGCGCGGCGGCGGCGCCCGGCTCTGCTGGCTCTGCCGCGTGCGCGCACTAACTTGTTACACCTGGCGCCGCTCACGCGGGCACTGCGTGTACTTAATGCAGTAGCAGGAGAAATAGATTTGTTTTCGTGTTCTTTGAGTGAATTCACAAGGGTCATCTGTAGGGTATTATGTTATAGGTAGTTAGTTGTTATTAGGATAAGATAGTTAAGCTAAGTTAATTTGATATTTTATTTTTATTATTTACATTATTGCCTTAGGATTAAGTTTCTGTAAAAGTAATGTAATTAGGATTTAAATAAATAAATAAATAAATAAATACCTCATGTAATACTTAAAATTATTTTTGTGCAATAAAGGATTATTATTATTATTATATTTTACATTGCAAATTTGAGTTGTAACGAGCGAGCGTGTGCCGCAGAGGTCAGCAACTCAGCAGCAGCTGTAGCAGATTATAATATTTACTGCGACAGTTCGTGGATTGTGCAAAAATCAAATTAGATAGGTAAGGCATGTTTAAAATAAATAAGTTTTGTAACAACCAATGATAGTGATAGGTATTAAGTATTAAACAAAGAGAGTCCAACAACAGAAATTGCAGACGATACCATTAATGGTAGGCATTCCCACAGGAAATACAATCATAGATAACATACATAATGTCACGCCTCTTTCCCGTAGGGGTAGGCAGAGATCACATCTTTCCACTTGCACACACTTTTAGCTTCATTTACACTCATTAACCTTTTAATCCACGCCCGTCGGTTTAGGGACTTTTTGCCCTTTCTCCAAAATTTTCTGGATTTGGTCATGGAAGATATACGTGGTCTTTCTCTCCCAACACTTCCATTCGCTTGTCCATAATAAATCACTTTCGTTAGTCTACTTTAATTCTTCCTTTCAACATGACCAAACCATCTAAGCATATGTATGATGTTGCACTCGCCGTATTTAAAAAAGCCTATTGAGCCGATTCGTATCCTCGGTCACTCTTTCGATTGTCTCCATAAAAAAACTCAAATTTGTAATTGTAACGAAATAGAATTCACTAACAAGTATAAATATTTAGGACTAACAGTAGATAAGAATTTTAGCTGGAATAAGCATATTGATATTATATGTAATAAATTAAGAAGTATTTTATGTAAATTTAAGAATTTAAACCGGTTTGTGAGTAGAAAGATAATGTTTATGTTGTATCACTCCCTAGTGGATGCTGTGATTGGCTACGGGTTGAGTGCATATGGAAGGACATTTCAGACTTACTTAGACAGAATTTTTAACTTACAAGTCAGATTTCTAAAAATACTCGTAGATAAGCCTACTAAAAAGAGCTGTAACGGCGATTATAAGTTGTTGTTTGAGAAATGTAATATATTACCAGTGCATGAAAAGGTTCGGTACCTCATGGCTGTGGAACAATTTAAGTGTCATAAATATAAAATAAATAAGAAACATAACAAAAAACTAAGACAGACTTCTCATAAAATTTTTATTGAACCAAGCGCTTGTAATTATTACGGCCGAAGAACCAGAAAATACTTAATTCCTAGGATTTATAATAGTATGTTTGATGAAAATATGTGCAAAAGTAAAATAATGTTTAAAAATAAACTTAAAAAATATTTGTTACAGAATTTTATGTCGCAAAAAGATGTTCCAAAATGAATTGTTTAGCTATATATAAGTTTAAGTACCTATTAATTAATGTTTTTGTTTAAAATGTATACCTAGAAATTGGGAGCGTACGTCGCCAACAAACTGTCATGCAGTTTGGCGATAACAATACTTAAGTTTTATATATGTACTATGTTATTATGAGAAATAAATGAAAAAAAAAAAAAAATACATTTCTCAATTCTTGTCATTATATTTTCTTTAAGACCAGCTTCGGCCCCTATCACTTTATTTCACACCTAGAATACTTCTGGGTGCTCTCATCTCTAGTAGCAGTGAGGCTGTCAAACGTAACCCTGGTGGGGGTCACGGCGCGGATCCGGGGCATGTGCTCCCTGGCCGCAGTTTCTAACGGCGCCCTTGAACACGGGAGCGGCGATGGGGTGGCTGTTCAGCCTATGGTGTTTGTTCAAGGGTGTCAAGTCAAGCTCGGTGAGCGCCGCGATCAAGCCCTGGGCGATCAGCACCCTGGGGCGATCAGCGGCGATGGAGTGTCAATCCAGGTGAGTGTTCCCGTCAAGTCCTAGGTCTCCTGAGGGATAAGGCTGCAGGCATAGGCCCTGGCATCCGGCGTCGTTTAGCGGCGCCAAGCCCCGGTGTGGTCGTGGCCTGACGCATCACGCACTCACGAACATCGGTACCGCCAGTCGACCTATAAAGGATTCCACACTCTCAAGTCTCAAACCCCTCGCGATCGTAGCGTTTCGAGTAGCGAAGCGCCTTAACGATCTGGCGTAGGGTCTGGTTTTGGTAACTCAATTCTTCCTAGCCTGCTTCCCGGTGAGCGCGTACCAGGCTGGGGCTGCGTAGGTGATTAGGGGCCTAAGGTAGATTTATAGACCCCTAGCTTCACACTAGTGGCATGCGACGAGTTCAGCACTGGACGGAGCAGATGCCGCGTCGTCTTGGCTTTCGCGACTGTCGTCGCCACGTGAGGCTTCATACTCAGCTTACGACCTCCACTCTATAGCTTCGTTTCTCCAAAAAGGGAGCTAGCATCTGCGTGATGCGTCTGGGTGCGCAGGACGTCGAGATCTTGTACAGCAGACCTTCGTGCAAAACACGGACAAAAGCTTTTTCCATGTCTAAGAGTGCTGGTGCAGTGTACTCCTTCTTGTTAGATGCCACTGTGAAGTGGTGCAGTACTCTTGAAAGCTGTAATGTTGGTGAGAGTTCGGCACGGAATCCGAACTGCTCTTGGCTCGGTTCAATGTGTGGGATCAGGTGCTCGAGCAGGAGCCTCTCGAACAGTTTCGACAAAGTGGGCAGCAGAGTGATAGGCCGGTAGCTGGCGAGGTCCTGGACGCTCTTCCCAGGCTTCGGGAGCATGATAACTCTTTCCGACTTCCATGAGCCTGAGAAGTGACCTGTGCGCATGATGCCGTTGAATAATCTAGTGACGGCAGCAACGCTCTTGGGTGGCAGATTTCTGAGCGCGACGTTGGTAATCTTGTCAGATGAGTCTTTGCACTTGGCCAGAGAGGAAGACTATAGGATCCTCCCCGATCGCCATCAGTGCAGAGAAGTACCTGGCGAGACTGTCAACAACGTGGCGCTCGTGTTCTGCGTTGGTGGTTGCACTGGGTCGAAACTGTTGTTCGAGGTGTTCCGCGAAGATCTCCGCTCTGTCTGCTGCACAGTAGCGTGGTAGTCCGTCGGATCCTATTAGGATGACTGGGGGTCGGGCCTTGGAGAGCTGGCGGCAAAGGCGATGGATGCCATTCCAACCTTTGCTCGCGCTCTCCAGGTGTCTCTCTCATTGTATCATATGAGCTGATGGCGGTCTTCACTTCTTCAGTTATCCTGTTTAGCTGCGTCTTGGTGGCTGCCAGTCCTTCCTGAGGCGCCTCTTCCTCGCTTATAAGTCCCTGATGCGTGTGGGTAGCGGGGAACGTCCCTGAGCGCCGGCATGGTGTGCAAAGCTGTCGAGAGGGCGCCTAGGATGCGATACGTTAGGTTGGCAGCTAAGCATTCTACGTCTTCGGGCGTCGTGACGGGGTGTGATGTCGTCCGTTGGCTCATCAGGTCACTGAACCGCCCCCAGTCAGTGCAATGTCTTGGAGCTGGAGGTTTCACTGCAGTTGGTCGATCCGGAATAGCCAACAGTACCGGCAGGTGGTCGGATTGGAGGTCCTCCAGGAGGACTTACTGCGTCAGCTGGCAGTCAAGTTGGTGGCTGATGGCTATGTCCAAATCGTCTGGCGCGTGTGCTGCGATGTAGGAGTAGTGTGTCTGCGTTTCGGGCCCCTGGACTAGATAGCCTCTTCTGTCAGCGTCAGCGAAGAGTCGGCGACCATCGGTGTTGGACAGGTTTGAGTTCCAAGCCGTGTTTTTGCAATTGAAATCTCCTGCGATGATGGTGGGCGTGGTAGTGGACTCTGTGAGGGGATGGTGGATGTCCTCGACCTCTAGCGCGTCTTGCGGTGGCTTGTAGGCTGCAAACACACGTAGTGGCTTGTTGTTCACGCAGACCTCTACACCGAGCTTGTATAGAGATCTGCGCGGTTCCCTCGGTGGCGGAATTAATTGGTGCACGACTCTCCTTTTGACTAGGATTGCCAGCCTGCGGTATGCCTTGTTGGCTTCCAAAAGCTCGTCCTGCCGGTAGGCATAGAAGTTGAGCATCTTGAAGTTGTCACTGGGCTTCAGATGGGTCTCCTATATCAGACAGACGTCGATGTTATAGTCGGAGAGCACCGTCTTGAGCATAGCGGTAAGACCTGAGACCGCGAGCGTTCCAGTGAAGGATGCGTAATTCAGCCATTGGATAGCATCAGGGAGGTCATACGTCCCATGAGGATAGGTAATGCGTTCTTGTCCTGCTGAAGGGCCGCCAGTATCTCCAACTGGGCGGCCCTGGCTGCGGGAGGAGCGCTCTTTCCTGCCTCCTCCTCTACTTTCTGCTTGGGTGGTGGTGCAGCACCGTGAAGAACCGACAATAGATGGGGCGTTAAGGTTTTTCAATGGCAATCACGATCCGACAAGGTCAAGGCGGCGGGAAACCGATATATGCAGGCAACTCAGGATCTTTTATTGTGGAAATATATTGGGGTGGCCTATGTCCAGCAGTGGTGTAATCTGGCTGATATGATAATGGTACAAACAGATCCCTTTGAATACTTGTAGCGTGGTGTCCTACCACCTCTCATGAGTTTAATGGGAGTGAGATTGATATGTGTATATGTATACATACGATACAGACAGATCCCTTAACATTAAGTCACAGTTTAAATATATATAAAGTTATCTGGGCTTCTACGTCTGGATGTCCCTGGGCAAGTGTGCACTAGAACACTTGCCCAGGGACATCTCCTTGATAATGCCATTATAATTATGGCCGCGTTACATCACTGATCTATGTCCAGTCCAAAGGAAGCGGCATACATTCCACTCTACTCGCAGAGGCAGAAAGGCTTAAGAAAAACAGTTCTTGCAAAATCTGAATGTGTCATCATTACGGCCTAAAACTGCGATTCATTGAGATGATCGTTTGTGTTTACAATCAAACTTCAAGGCTCCAAATAGATAAATAGGTTTACGGCTCCTATTGTTAAAGAAATCACATGCGTAGATAAACCACAACAAAGGTTTGCTTGAACACCTTTAAAATTGCAGTCCAAAAATCGTAAAATATATTAGGTCGGGGAAAAAGTCTTTTCGCATAACGTAGGTATAAACTTATTATAAAATTTTTTTGACTGTACTATTTGTGTCTGGCTGGTTTTGGTAACATTAAAAAGGTTCCATTATAAAGAAAAGAAAAAAATAAAAAAAAGTTGTTTCCCGCTATTTTTCATTTGTTTTTCTCTCCGTAAAAATGAGTGAATCTAATGAAGAAATTCGATACATTTTAAAATTTTATTATAAAAAAGGCAAAAATGCAACTCAAGCAGTGAAAAAAATTTGTGATGTTTATGGACCTGATGCAGTGTCAGTAAGAGTAGCACAAATTTGGTTCAAACGTTTTCAGTCCGGAAATTTTGATGTTAAAGATGCACCTCGCTCTGGTCGCCCTGTTACGAATAAAATGGACGCCATTTTTGAAAGAGTGGAGCAAGATCGGCATATTAGTAGTTACGATGTAGCTGAAGAACTGGGAATTGACCACACAACAGTTTTGACCCATTTGAAGAAAGCGGGTTATACAAAAAAGCTCGATATTTGGGTGCCACACGAGCTCACTCAAAGAAACTTAATGAACCGTGTACTCATTTGCGATTCATTATTGAGACGTAATGAAACCGAGCCGTTTTTGAAGAGATTGATAACTGGCGATGAAAAGTGGATCACGTACGACAAGAACGTGCGAAAAAGGTCGTGGTTGAAAGTTGGCCAGGCTTCACAGACTGTGGCCAAACCTGGCCTAACACGAAATAAGGTGATGCTGTGTGTATGGTGGGATTGGAAGGGCATTGTTTATTATGAGCTTTTACCGCCCGGCAAAACCATCGATTCTGATCTTTACTGCCAGCAACTGATGAGATTAAAGGAAGCAGTCGAGAGAAAACGGCCGGAATTGATCAACAGGAAGGGTGTGGTCTTTCATCACGATAACGCTAGACCACACACATCTTTAGCCACTCAGCAAAAATTAAGAGAGTTCGACTGGGAGGTCCTAGTGCATCCACCATATAGCCCTGACCTTGCGCCTTCAGATTTTCACCTGTTTCGGTCTCTGCAGAATTCTTTAGGTTCTGTAAGGTTGACCTCAAGAGAGGACTGCCAAAACTATTTGTCCCGTTTTTTTGATCAGAAGTCCCAAAGTTTCTACAGTAACGGGATAATGTCTCTGCCCACAAAATGGCAGAAAGTTATTCAACAAAACGGTACATATATATTGTAAATAAATGTAAATAAACTTTGAAAAAAATGTCTTGACTTTTCATACAAAAATACGAAAAGACTTTTTCCCCAACCTATTATGTATGTAGGTACTTAATAAAAATTTTAACAATTTTTATTTAGTTTTATTAATTTATTCATAGTACTCATTGCAGTCTAAAATTCACAACGGCAAACGGGTTGTTTAAAAATGAGAAAAAAATTAATAAAAAATATTACATGTCAGTAGGCATTGAACTGGAGGAGAATTATGATTTATGTTTGAGAAATTAACATTGATAATAAATATAATTCGAATTTTTCCTAACTTCCAACAGCTCAACACAAACCATATATTTTGGCTCTTTATGGTCATACATAATTTTTGAAGTCCGTTTCTTATATTTCTGTTATTGTTTATTAACCACTATTAATGTATAGTTAAACTTATTTCAAAAATGTACTTAAATACTTTATTGATAAGTCTAAAACAACATGCCTAAAAATCGGTGCCGTCTTTAAAATATGTATATTTGATCAAGTCAGTATCCTTGTCGAGTCTAAATGATCCTGTTGATCTTAAAGACAATAACGTATATTTTATTTTCTCGAACAGCGCCATCACTTCTTGTTCTTCAGCTTCTTTTTGTACTACGTTGGATATATACCTGTCCTATACGGCTTCACCCTGCCCTGTTGCTAGCGAGCCTGGTCCAGAAGGGGCCCACACAGTTCCTGATATAATCTGACCGTCTGATAGGACGACTACCAACACTTCGGCTTCACTTTAATACACAATAGCTCCATCTATTATCATCCTGTCGACAGATATGTCCAGCCAACGCCCATTTCAACATTCCCACTCTCTGGCCTATGTTTACTTTGGTACGTTCGCGAATTATTCGCACTTTGGCGAGCCCTCGTGGAGTCGAGAGGAGGTCGAAAGCGATCACCGCAGCAAAGCAGAGTTCACAAAAATCAGTCCTTGGATGGATTCCCGCTTGTATGGCATTTAATATCGAGCGCTTCGCGAGATCTTCTTGCTTTATGCACACACTATGCTGTTGGTCCCGGTTATCACAAAATATCTTAAGCCATGTTCTTATCTTATCTTATAGCGGGGGCCACAGACTAACCGTGGCGCACTTTGACCCTTATGCCGGATCTTTTGTGCATCCCCTTGCCTATCACTCCAAATCTCCAAATATTGTTACCATCATCTTTATGACAGTCTTTGCAGATTGGAGCCCATAGTCCCTTGGTTGTGGGTAGGCCACCCCCAGGAGACTCATTCGGCAAGCAGCCAACGAGTCACAGGTACACAGCAGGTGTTCCATAGACTCCTCTTCGTCACCACATCTGCAACATAGCGGTGATTGCACTAGTCGCATCCTGTGGAGCATTTTGTTTGTGGCATAATGCCCTGTTAGAGCCCCAATTATCAGTCTGGCTTGATTCCTGCTACCTTCGCAGAGAGCCTTACACCAGCTGCTCCCTGTCACCCCGATGAAGGCCTTTGAATGCTTAAGCGCCGGTAGCAGCTGCCATTCCGATAGATGTTTCTTCACCATATACTTTTTTAGCGTCGTGGCTATTGTACTCATAGAGAGTGCAATGCATGGCTCCGGTCCCGTGAATAACGATTCCGAGCCCTGTCTGGCAAGCCTGTCAGCGTGCTCATTCCTTTTAAATCCGGCGTGGCCTGGTATCCACATGAGGGTTACCCTGTTTGTCCGGCCCAGTCTGTTAAGGGTTTGAGCAGCTTCTAGTCTAGCCTTGAGTTTACTCGCACTGAGGCGATAGCCTTGAGTGCTGCTTGACTGTCGCTGAGTATGTAAATCACTCGGTCCCTGATGTTCAGGTCGAGGATCTTCATAGCACATATGATTATTGCATATGTTTCAGCCTTAAAAACCGTAGCATATTCGCCTAAGCTTTGGCTAATTTCATGGTTTTTGGAATAAACACCCGCGCCCGTACCAGATTCCATTTTGGAACCATCAGTATACCAGACAAGGCTGTTTACATCAGGAGTAGGTGGCCCTTGCTCCCATTCATCCCTAGTGGGGACCTTTGTTTTGAATTTATTTTTGAACATGAATACAGGACATTGTTTATCAGTCCCCATACTCATGAGCCTTTTGAGGCTGGAATTAGCCTCACATCTTGTATGTTTACCCTGGTTACTAGACGGATCCCACAGACCAGCCACTTTCAATCTGTGGATTGCCTTCCAGGCCTCCGCCTCTATAACAGTATGCAGCGGCGGTAAGTCCAGTAGGATCTCCATCGCTGCCGTTGGTGTAGATCTGAATGCTCCAGTAATGGCCATACATTTATTGATTTTTTAGAAGTGTGACCAATCTGGACAATTTAAATATAAGAAATAAAACCGAATTGTGATTTTATTTTAATTGGTGCCTAGCGAAGGAAGATCATTTACACACAAAATAAATAATTTTACGAAGACCGTAAATAAATATAAATATTTTTCTGTCAGTTACTTATTATTTACACCAATTATTTAGTTAAAAGAAGTATCAACAAGATAGGTATAATTATGGACTTGTCTTATAGATACATCATAACGGATAAACATACATAAATACATGCTTAATATACATAGTAAAACACCCAGACCAGAACAAATATGCACACAAAGTTTTGTCTCATGTGGGATTCGAAGCAACGACTCAAGAGCGGAGTGCGGGTATATTTGTTACCACACCGTATCGGTCGTCAAAAATATGAATTAAACCTCATAAAGATGAATAACAATTCTGAAAAAATAAAATGTAATAAGGGTACTGATAAAATATTTCGATAAATACAGTTTAGCGACTATGTTAAAGCAAAATTCAAACAAATTGTTTGTAATAAATCATATTTAATATATTTATTATAAGATTGCAGTAAGAAACATATAATATTGTAACCTTCCCTTATAAATTGATTCCATAGTAAAAACGTGATACGAAGTCTAATCGATACATACTCTAATATTAACTAATAATAATAACATTACAACACATTAAAAAAACGATACGACTGTTTGCACCAAACAGTAGTCATTTAAATATCCTAACCTATGTTCTTCCAAAGGAAATATATAGATAAAAAATGCAAGCAAAATTGGTAAAATTATTAATTATGTGGCTATTTTGCATTCTATCAAGTATATGGCACCGAATCTAATAAAATAGTAATTAATTTATTTACAAAATGCTACAATGAAAGTGTCAAAGAATATTTATTACTTGTACACATAAGTACGTATTATTTGTCTCTCACGTAACCCAAATTCCCATCTAATAGTTTGTCGTTCAATCGTATGTTACATTCTTCTTACGTAAAATAATTAAGTATCGGTTCCGGCTTCGACCTCCAGAAGGTCTCGGGTCCTGTGATAAAGAGGCGCAATGTAGCAAGCTCCTCATCTCATGTACGCGTTTGAAGTGAAAGTGAATGAATGCCAGAGGCTTAATTAGAGAAGAGGTCTGTGGCTGCGCCAGTCCCTCCGACACCACCGCGCTTTCCGCTCGCGTCTCGCGCTTCGCCAACCGACCGTCACACGCGCACGTCCATCCTACTTCCACTCCGAGTCACCGTCGCTACACTAAATCCTAGAGGTACATATTTTAGCAGCAATGAACACGCTTCCAAAAAAGTGATGCCATTTAAATAAAATTGTGCATGTTATTTCGAATCTTTGATATTTTTTCAATAGGCACATGATCCACAAGTGTTATTTACTTAGGGATCGTTGGTTAGTGGTCCTATATTTTTAATTTTATTTCATAACCATACTTTTCTTATAAAAAGTTAGATACTACAAAAACATTTTATATACAGAACTTCGCAAAATTTTATGTTTATTAACAAAACTAAAATAAAAAGACGGCGAAAACTATAATAAATAGGTATGTGCAGATTAAACAATATTATTCAAAAACTTAAACGACTTTGTGAACCGGCGATACGTATTAAACATAATTAAAAATGCCCTACATGTCAATAAACAATCAACGACTAAAAGCAAATAACTCTGTTAGTTTTGATATTTTAGTAATCTTTGATATTTTTCTTATTTAATGATACAGTTAAGATGTAGTAAGTATTGCTTAGAATTCAATAATTTCACGAATAGCGCCATATAAAATTAACAGTTTTGGTGTTAATTAAAGGCGCCGTTAATTAAATATCTGAATCTCCAAATGGTAGATTTCTCGCTCTATTCGCAGTTCAGCTTTTCACGCAAACATTTAAACTTGAAGCAAGGAGGTCAGTGAGGCGTGTTTTGCTTTCACAAATACAACAAAATAAATTCATCTCACGTATCGATTGTCCTCGAGCATTCGAGGTGTGCATAAATAAAAGAAAGCGAAGTCGTAATACGGATGGTCGGGAACCTGCCACTTTCGTCGTGACGAACCGAACGAAAGCGCGACGTCGACCCATGACCGCAGGTGCCGCAGTGTGCACCTTGCGGCTCCTACACTCAGGACGCTATGGCAATAGTCATTCAATTTTAACCTCACAGCATATATATATAATAGTGTACACTGTTAGGTTTCATAGTAAAAAGCAATAAGCATTTTTAAATAATACGAGTATGTATTTTAATTAAAAGTTGGTGTAATTATTATTTATAAAATGTTTATGACAGCTAATGTGTTTGAGCACCTTGTTTATTGAGTACCTGTGTAAACATGTAGATAATTACATTTACTTTTAATTAAAATATTTCTTAACGCCAACTGTTTATTACTTATGAATTTGATTCTAATAAACTATTGGCTTTACATCAACACAGCATAAAAATCGAATTTACAAAATGAATAAAGACTCTGAAAGTAAATCTACGACGATAGTCTGTCCAAATATTTCTAGACCGTTACCTTGATACCGAATAAATCTGAAGCTTCATAAACTAAAAGGCAGAGTTCTGGCTAATTGTACAGCTGTTATGTTAAAATATTCTATAATATTTTATATGCTCGATTAGTGAGTAAAATAACCTAAAATGGGTAAAAAATTATTTGATAGATCACAGGCAAGTTCGATAATGTAGCGATATTATATTATCTAACAAAAACTGGGCAAATTGACTGCTAGTTTACAAGTTGACTGGAAGGAGAGTTTATTTTAGTATGTAACCGTCTAAAATTATTGTATTTCCTTACGGTTAATTATCACGGAGACTTTACTGCCAAACTTACAAAACCACCAAGGGCTTTGTGGGTTGGAACAGGACGGGTCTTCAGGGCCAATCACGTCGAATCATTTAAGCTCACTAAGTAGAGATAATTATGTTTTATATTACGACAGTAAAAAACCGCACCAGATCCTCTTTGGATATATAAAATAGGCCGACGACGAATGCGCATTTTAGTCGTAATTAACCTAAGTATCTTCGATTTTTGTTGAATCGTTTACCGCGATGAGACAATACTTGTGGAAGCTACACCTTTGTTAAAATAAGTACCTTTTTTCCTAACCAACGGAGTCAGTATGATAAGGTAGTATTTATTTTTTTAATAAGAAAGAAAGAACAATTTACGTACCATGCATGAAACAAAAAAGTATAACAAAGCTAAGGTCCTGTTTTATATTCAGTTTAACTTTTGTTCTAAGACCTTGGTAAGATTGTGAAAGAACCTAATTTCATTAATTCATAATAATAATTATTTATTTACTTATAAAGAATATATTATATTGTATTTATTACATATAAATAAAAAAAAAACCTACAAAACTGTTCAAACAGTTTGACTAAACGATTAATTACGATTACTTTAAACTATAGAAATTTTAAAAATATTAAATTATTTTGTTACAATTAAATAATGTTAATTTTATTACGGACAGCCTTTATGATAGCGTATTTATTAACTTTTTTCTTGGTTCCATTTACTTTACTCGTTTGGCACACCTAGTTTGTTCAGAATGTAAACAGCAAAAAAATCCCTATGCTGTGTGCTCGCTATATCACTTCACGCTACAAAACAGGATACGTTCACTGGTCTAAGAACCTAGCTAATAGCACAGATATAGTGGCGATTCTGCATACCTATATTTCTCAACACTTCGATATAACAATGGTCAATACGACTGCACCGCATGGAATATTTCAGTCATGCAGACATCTCAATCAATTAATAGTTTACGATAGCTAATGTTATAGTAATTTATCTTGGTAATAATAAGTCCTATTCCAAAATCGGCTTGTTAGGGATACTGGAAATCGTAAAATGCTATGATCGAGATGAATCGTGACGACTCGTGAACACCACTGCTAGACGAAATACTGAGCCAGTATTTAGTTTGGTCTAGATTTATCATGCAGTGTAAAGCCTACCTACCTCCTTTCTTTATAGACTAGTAATAACTACTTGCTCCACTATACGTCCCAGTTAAGTATGCCGTCTGCAATGTTGACTTTTCTGTGTTTTACTGGTTTGCGAAGTCTATGGCTATACAAATTGCTCCTGTATCCAGCCCTTAACAGAATAAGGGCCAGTATACTTTAATAAACTGTAACATCAGAAGAACCCAAAGTATGAAAGTACGTTGAATGTATTTGGTGTGGAGATACCCTCAATTTAACCCACCTTTTTACAACTTTTAGTGACCGTGGTCGCTAGTCAGTTAGACAGTTAAAAAGTCTTACTACCAACCTGAAACGAAGCGGGATTTGTTTAATTTAAAACGCAGCCTCTACGTTTAAGAGGAAAAGCTCGAACTACTACATCAGAGTGTAGTTAATTAAAATTATGTACCTACAATTAAGGCTATCTTAACCCCTAATAAGTTTGATGTGCATTCTCTATTTTGAAGCATGATATCTTTTAGAACGTTTTTTTTTTAAAGGCGACTTGATCTAACCAAATCTTCTTTAAGCTATGATTGAAAATAATATTTTCAGCCGTTTGTACATTATCAAGATACTGTTTGCTTTAAACAAGAAGATGTTTTAAAAATGTGTTCTTTATACATATTATGTTTGACGGTTTCACCTTTATAATCTAAGATTAATCTTTCACAGATGAGCCGGCACGTTTGCCTGGCAGCAGTTGCCTTGCTGGCCGTCCTGAGTCTAGCCGAAGCCCAGCGGCGCCTGGCCTTACCAGACCCTAGAAGCTGCGCTAACAGTACGTACTTATTTTTTTATACATTGATTTCTCTGGTTATTTTTTTTATTTTTTATTTATTTATTTTAAATTCTAATTACATTACTTTTACAGAAACTTAATCCTAAGGCAATAATGTAAATAATAAAAATAAAATATCAAATTAACTTAGCTTAACTATCTTATCCTAATAACAACTAACTACCTATAACATAATACCCTACAGATGACCCTTGTGAATTCACTCAAAGAACACGAAAACAAATCTATTTCTCCTGCTACTGCATTAAGTACACGCAGTGCCCGCGTGAGCGGCGCCAGGTGTAACAAGTTAGTGCGCGCGCGCGGCAGAGCCAGCAGAAGACATATAAAAGACTGATAGCTACATTTCCTTCGGCTTTCTATTAAGTTTAAAAAGAAATGTTTTAGTATTAATATGATGTATGGAATTTATTATTAACAAATTATTAACATTATGTTGAGAACTAAAGGTTAGTGCTTATCTTGCGCCAAATCAGGCCACGGCCGTTTTAAAACAGTTTTTCGCAGAATGTTTAAATTTAAAAAAAATTTACGGGCAATCGGGCAACAATTTAGTATGAACTCACATTACAGGGCAATGAGCCGGTACGGCCTACCCGACAAACTCGTTGCCGATTTACGGAACATCATTTTATTCCTAACTAGTTTGGAAAATTGTTGCGTCCTTGCCACTGTTATGTAGAGATTAGAAGTTTAAATGCTTTACAAACTTTATAGTGTTCAAACGCCATTAGATTTTTTTTCAATTTCCTTGTGTTTTGATTTGATTTAATTTTATTTCTAAATATTCATATTTAATATACTAACAATTCAGTGTTAAAATGTTTGGTGAAAAAAAATTGATGTAGGTACGTTTAGTAGAGTTATAGGAACAAACCTAGGCAGTTTGTAATCTTAGCAGGTTATTTGAAATTAATTCCTATTACTAAGTAATAAGGCCCGTGCAAACAGTAAAGTACGACACTTGACCTGCCTGACATTACGTAAACAGCGGAAATATCTTTTTCTATTTACAAAGCTCTATAATAATTGATAGAATTCACCTTTAATGAACTTAACAATTAATTGTAGCGTTATTTAATATCGATGAAGATGCCACTAACCTTCCCTACGAGGTTATCATGTTACCTATCTATAATACATGTTCATGATGATGTGCACTAACTGGGTGGAATGGAACATAAGTAGGTAATGTCAAGCTTGAGGACGAGCTGGTTTCTATGTGCTTAAAAGGCTTTGTTCTATTACATTACTAACGATTAAATAAATTGTTTACGTTGAGTAACCTTAAGTTAATACCAAACAATGATACCTACGTATTGTTATTTAATTCTGTTCAAGTAAATTAATTCTTAAATTGACTGTTGGGTATTGTGCGCCATTTACTTTCAGAACTTTTTTTTTACGTAGATATCGTAACTCGTACATAACAACTCAGGGTGGCAAGTGCGTTAAATGCAGAGCTAATCGAATCTTTCTTCTAATCAGCAATGTCATTTGAGTAAACTCCTTATCATATGGCATCAAAATCTCGAAAACAAACGACAAGACAAAATGTTGCCAATTTTATCAATTCTCACAGCTATAATAACTCCACCCACTTTCCATTCATCGTGTTTGCAAAAATGGTACGTAATAATTACTGAAGTGTTACATAAATGATTCTTGTGGGAAATGGTACAGCTTTCGCAACTTCACTTCTACCCGCATCGAGGTGCGGCAAAATGTTCCCAATATCAGAGCCATACTGTATGGGTGCGCGTGCGCAAACATAAGTCACAATAGCCATCGATACACATTTGTTAGTCGGCTCTCTAGCAGCGCACAATGCTAACAAAGGTCTTTTATTGTCAGTTTCAAAATACATCTAGCCTCCAAAATAACGACATAGAAATAAATATAAAGGTACCGACTTACATTTAAAATTGTTAGTCATAATTTATAAAAATATATTTTCGCACGAAGCTTTTATTTATTTCTACAAAATGAATTGCTGGGATACAATCGATATTTTCTGTTAATTAACTTTGAGTACCTGGTACTTATCTCATATGTACTCATAACAAATTTCTAAATTTAACGAAAATTACTTTTGCAAGTATATTCTAATAATATACATATTTGCAAAAGTAATTTTCCCTTTTGCGTTTTAATGTCTAAGCTGCAGAGAGACAGAGATTATAGAAAGGCCCTTTTATATGTGACTCGTCATAACTTGCCTCCAAAAAAAGCGCTCTATAATGTGAAAAAGGCCCTTCTCCAATGATTGATTTGGATGAAAAAAGCCTGCATCTAATATTTATAAGACACTTTTATCAGTGGGTTCATGTGAGTCACACGTACGAAATCACAGGCTGGCAAAAAATAGTTTCCGATAATTTTCAAGACATTGTTTATAACATTGTTTATGACAATTTTATGAACAACCATTTGACATTTAAATATATTAATAATAATAACAGACGTAGGTTAATCGCTTTGCAAAATTTGATATGAAGTTATATCCCATTTGGTTGTCACGTGGCCTAAGCTGCGGTGGAAAATAGTATTTACGATAAATTAACACACCTATATATTGGTAGGTTATCTCTCTCACGCCCAATCTAACAGTTTCTTCTGAAAAAATATACATAGGGTCTATGTACTGGATAAAAGTTGTAATAAAAGAGGTTCTTTGGATAGGACTTTCTCCTCGTTGCCGAGATGTTACAAGTTACGCTTACCTACGTTTCGTCGACCCCAGTACCTGACCCCACCTATTTACTTTCTTGAAGGCGGTTATCAATGACAGACAAAACTTATTGCATAAACCTATAAACCAACAACTACTTATAGAACAACAACTAGAATTTTTTTTCATTTAATGTATTTCCTTTATTCTTTAATGCGGATACTCATAAACACTAATAAAGTTTTCCCAGTTTGAAAAATGAGTTGGAAATTGCATGGCGATCCCAATTATTCATTTATTTAAAATTTTAACAAATAGGTCAAAAAAATGACAAATTTATCTTCGAAATCGTTCAAAATCGAAATCATCAATTTTGGTTGAAAATATTTGTGTTTAAAATTCGTAAATGGATACTTTATCGATTTAAGAATAGCAGTCAGTCAGCGCAATCTAGGCCTAGTATAAATTAATCAGAGCTACATATCGGTACCTACTACATACTTATTCTTTTTTACATACATAAGTTCTTTTCACTAGGTACTATAGGTACTTATTATATAAAACACATCCTGACAGACCTGAATATCGTACATTTGTGCCCAAATATTTGTAAGGCGGGGATATTTGAGAGATATTGAAACACCGAATGTTGAGACAATACTGGCTTTATTGTATAGAAAACACATAATATAAAGTGTTTAAAAGAATACAGATTATTAGGGTTAGTACACACTATAATAAATATACTATGTTAAGGTTGATACACACCACACCTCCTTACCATAAATGAAAAAAAAAATACAAAGTAATTTTTTTTTTCAAACTTAATACTTAAATTGAATATAGTCAATCGTATAAAAATTGGTACATAACATTGTTAATAATTGTCAATGATTATAATATTTGATTATATAAATAGAAGTGAGTGTACATATTAAAATTAATTATTAGGTGTAAATAATTTTGTGAGATTTTTATGGATTATGTCCAATTTACCATTTTTATTTACTTGTACATTTGGTGTCATATCTTTGACGACAATATAAGGACCTGAATATACGCTTTCCATTTTGTTAGAATTTTCATTTCTTATTAAAATTAAATCATTTGGTTTATACACCATGGGGTTAATACACTTATCATACACTAATTTCCTAGCTATTTTACTTTTGAGTAAATTCTCTTTTGCCTCTTTTTGCGATAGCTGTAGGCGATATTTTAATTCATTAGGGTAATTGTCATGATTATACAATGGCTCTACTATATTGTTATTTAGATTACTTGGTAGCGAACAGACTTTTCCAAATACCAATTCGAATGGAGTAAATTTAGTTTCAGTATGTACGGAAGTATTAAAGGAGAAACACCAATATGGAAGCCATTGGCTCCATGACTCTGGATGACAATCTGTTTGAATACGCAAGAATGAGTTTAAATGTTTGTGAGAATTTTCTAATGCACCTATAGTTTGGTGATGGTAAGCTGTGGAACTAAGGTGATTTATTTTTAAAAGTTTACAAACCTGTTCGAATACTGCAGACATGAACTCTGCTCCTCTGTCAGTTGCTATCGCTCTGGGTATCCCATATTTAAGGATAAAACAATTTACTAAGGCTTGAGCCACTTCCTCCGCCTGTTTTGAAATTAAAGGGTGAGCAACAACATATTTTGTTAATTCGCATTGCACGGTAAAAATATAAGAATAATTATTGTAGTCCCTATCTAGTGGTCCTACTAAATCTATGTATATTTTATCGAATGCGGTGTTAGCCGTAGAAGTAATAACCATTGGTTCCTTAACCATTCTAGCATGTTTATATTTTTGACACTTCTCACATTTTTTAACAAATTGTCGCACATCTTTCTCTAAACCTGACCAGTAAAAATATTTCTTAATATTATTGAACATCCTTCTCATGCCCGCGTGGCCACTTGTGGGCAAGAGATGGAAGTCATTCAAAATGACCTTCCTGTCATCTACATTATCTATTCGTTGAACGTCGTTTAATATATAAAATCTTAGTGCGCACTTATTTCCTAGTGATTTAACTTCATTTAATAATTTATCAACAAAAATCTTATTATTCTTATTTTTCAAAATATAAATCTCGTCGACGTTTATCTCTTTACATAATATTTCTAACTCCCTCACGAAGGCGGCTCGCGTCAATCGCGATTGGAAGTCGGAATTAATAAAAATTGTTGACTTATTTTCTACATAGCATAACGCGTTTCTTTCCACATTTATTATATTTTGTCTTCTTAAACTCTCTAATTCATTTTTTTCTATAAATCTCAACTCTACCGCTTCCCTCGGTTTCGTATGACTTCCAATAACACTTGGTTGATCAGGCCAATTGCAGTTAGAAGTCATGTCACGGGGAGACTCTTGTAGTTTTCGAGCTTGTGCCCTAGTCGTTACATTAATCTGATATTCACTCATATTCTTTAATTGTTCTGACGTAAAAGTAGGAATCCGAGATAATGCATCTGCAGCTGCGTTATCCGAACCCTTCACGTATTCTACTATAAAATCGTACTCCTCTAATATTAACCGAAATTTAATAAGCCTACTTGACGGATCACGCATATTGAATAGATAAATTAAAGGACGATGGTCTGTTATTATTTTGAATTTACGACCATAAAGATATGGGCGAAAATGTTTAATAGCCCATACTATTGCTAATAATTCTTTCTCGATAGTTGGGTAACGGTGTTCCGCAGTATTTAAAGTTCTACTTGCGTACGCAATAGGATTATTATTGCTATTACTTAAAACCGCACCAATTGCGTAACCCGAGGCATCCGTTTGCACTATAAATTGATTTGTTTCTGAGAAGTCTGGATATTGTAACACTGGGGGAGACATTATACACTGTTTTAACGTTTCGAACGATTTTTGACACTCCTCATCCCACACAAAAGGCACATTCTTTTTACATAATTTATTTAATGGATAGGCTTTTGCCGCGAAATTTGGTATAAACTTTCTGTAATAATTAACAAAGGCTGTGAAACGCTTGACCTCGTCCACAGATTTTGGAGGGGGGTAATTTTTAACAACTTCAATTTTTCCTGGATCCGGCAAAACGCCATCACGAGATACTACGTGTCCCAAGTAAAGCATTTCTTTCTTGAAAAAGTCACACTTTACTGGGTTAAGTTTTAAATTGACATTTCTTAACCTCTCAAAAACATCTTGTAAATTTCTTAACTTTTCAGATAAATTTCGACCATATACTATTAAATCGTCTTGATATACGAGGCATTTTTCATAAGTGAGACCCGCCATAGCCATCGTCATCATTCGTGAGAACGAGGATGGACTAGTTTTTAGCCCCATAGGCATTCTTGTTAACTGGTATCGTCCTGAACAGAAACCTGTGTATTTTCTACTGTTTTTATCGAGTTCTACATTATGGAAACCTTGATATAAATCTAAATGGCTAAAGTAAATACATCCTGATAAAGAATCTAATATTTCGGTAATATTCGGTAACGGAAATTTGTCGTCTTCTATGCAATTGTTTAATTTCCTGTAATCTATTACTAACCTCCATTTTTTCTCGCCACTAGAATCTATCTTTTTAGGAACTAATAAAACAGGACTGCTCCACTCGCTTCTACATTCTTCTATAATGCCATCAAGCAACATTTTTTCTATCTGTGTATCTATTTCTTTTTTCTGTGAGTGCGGTAATCTATATGGCTTGGAAAATATAGGTGTTACGTTAGGTTTTAAAGTTATGGAATGTTTATACACGTTTGTGGTAGTGAAACTATCGCCTGGCAAATAAAATATATCGTTATACTTCGCGCATATATTTTCCACAGACGATTGTTCCTCGTCGTTCAAATGTTTTAAGTGCAATAATGATAATAGTTTTTTAACTCGGTTTGCATTTGATTCGTTTCGCGTAAAAGCACATACGCTATAATTACTAGCATCATGTATAATAGGTTTAAAATCATTAAGTGTATAATGTTGCTCAGTAGTGTTTAATATTTTTATAGGTATTCTGCCACACACCGGTTGAACTAAGGCGCTTGCTAAATATATACCATCGCTGATATCCGACGCACAAACTATACATTCATCTGTAAAATCCGTAGGAATATAATGAATTGATTCGCACCTAGGTGGAATTTCTAATTGCTTGTAATTAAATGTAGAGAACGACAAATCAATCTTAATATTAGACGCAGTCAATGTTATTATATTATGATCAAAGTCCAATATCGCCTTGTACTTAGTCATGAAATCTTGACCGATGATGCCATTCGCCATAATTGGTAAGAAGTCGAGCACATAAAATTTATGTCTCAGTTGATAACCATTTACGTCTAAGTTTAAATAACAATACCCGAGAGTTGTTATTTTACCACCTATACCTGTTATAGAAATCTTATCATCGTAATATGAAATTTGATGTTCTAATATATGTTTATACTTTACGACCGAGATGGATGCGCCCGTATCAAGTAACCAATTATACACGTGATTATTTACTGAAAAATTAATAGAGCAATTACTGCTACATGACAAAATTTTAGTCACGAAAAAACTTATTTTCTGTTTCCGTGGTTTCTGCTTTTACTTCCGACTCAGATAATATGTTAATGTTGTTGTTGCGCATCCTTTCATTTCTGTTATTATTATAATAAATTCTACCTCTGTTTGGGCGACTGCGCGTAGGCACCTGATGCAGCTGTTGGCGCTGGTTAGAGGGCCGATTCGATCCACCCCGACGTCCGCCGATGTAGTTGTGAGTGCCGCCTCGCTGTGGTGTTCGCTGCGAGTATGTTGGGTGTGAATGTCCCCGATGTCCTCTCGTAAAATTCTGCCTGAAACCCCTTGAACCTCTGTGATTATGGTACATACCAAAGACTTCACCAGAACTCGCAGACGACGCCGTCTCCTCATCTTGTGCGGCTTGCACAGCATCCTGAATTGAGCTGAAATTTCGGGCGGTTATTATTGTGCTTAGTCTACGGTTCCGCAAACCATCAGCAAACTTTTTAATTGCATGTTGCTCATTAATTGGTTTTAATAAATTGTAACTTTCAGAGTTGCCCTTGGCCTGCGAAATGGTAAGGTTAACAAAAAGTTCGGTTACTTGTCTACCATAGTCTTGGACACTTAAATCGTTCTGCTTTATGGAATTTAATTTAGTTTGGATTGCTGTTGCTGATTTTTGAGGTAATAAAACCTTCTTCATGTCAGCTACAAGATCTTCTACAGTAGCGTAATTAGAAGCCAATCGTAATTTGGCTGTCTGGGATAGTCTACTCTTTAGTATGAAATTAATTAATTGCATTTTGCAATCAGGAGTTGTAATAATAGAATTATAGTATTCGATATTATCAATTAACTGTTTGGTATTATTCTCCTCATCCGTCATGAGTGGTAACAAATTTATAGCAACTTTAATATCGAACTTAGCCATGGTTGCAACACTTTGTAATTGACAAGGTTTGCATAAATCAATTATATCGCTATATGTAGACTGGAACTTCTCAATATACTTCTGAATTAATTCGGAATCACTACTCGAGATCTTGCCCTTTTTAATATCATATAATACTTCAGATACATAATTAGTATATCTCGTAAAAATCTCATTTGCCTCAATAAGTTTTTTTATTTAGTAAGTAATCAGTTCTACGACTTGAACCAACTTTAATCAAATATACTCTAATCTCTTTAATTTCATTACACAATGCCTCTAAGATAGATGCCATAACTTACCACTATAAGTACTACAGAATACATTTTATTATACTAACTGTACCTCCTTTTAACGTAATCTGAAACGCGAATGATTGTCTTTAATAGTTCGTTGCACTTTTATCGAATATATATGTATAGTTATAACCGGCATATGAAAAACGTTATGTCTGCGCTGGAACCATATAGTTATTTATATTTATTACCACGTTCATTAACCGCACTTGTATTTTACACTTCACTAAATGCCCATTATTATTTTTCACTCATACACTGACCTCAGCCGCGGAAACTTTAGGTATTGCGCGTAGAAATGACCGACGGAGCGCATGGTGATGAAATTGCTGGTCAATCCACTGGAGATGACACCTCCTATAGATGCGATATGCACCGTAAAGTAAGCCCAACATCATCAGAGCGAGTATAACCGTCAGGATAATATTTGTAGTCCCGATATGTGTCCTTATTTCTTCAACCGAGGCCTGGTTGCTGCCTCCAGCCGCGTTCTGGGCAATTATCACTTCTTCTTTGGATTTAGTGGTACCCATCTTCTTTATTGATAACACTTATTACCGGATAACGCGTGAAATTGTGTGAAAGATTATCGAATCTTATTCGCGCATCGAACATATTGTAACTTTAGTCTAATCCTTATACGGTAAAGGAATTTTTAAACAACGCTCCGCTGCCCGGACTTTGGCAGGGTCGCCATGTAAGGCGGGGATATTTGAGAGATATTGAAACACCGAATGTTGAGACAATACTGGCTTTATTGTATAGAAAACACATAATATAAAGTGTTTAAAAGAATACAGATTATTAGGGTTAGTACACACTATAATAAATATACTATGTTAAGGTTGATACACACCACATAGTGTGATATCGAATTCACAACCTCAAGAGTGGAATTTAGATATGCCAACCTCCGCACCACTACAGCAAATAGCTTGAAAATGTCGGGTTCATCTCGCAATACTACAAAACAGCAAATTATAAATATTACAATTTTATAAACATAAAATTTACATTCTCCAATTTAATAAGGTTATAAGTATACATTATGGGTATGCAAAATAAAGTTAGCTTTTATGACTTAAAAATAACTCTTAGCTTTACAATTGCTTCCGGTACGCATATTTAAATAGACGATGCTACATACGTAATATTTTTTGGAAGACGTGTGCGAATTGCCATGTAATAATATACGACACGAGATGATTTGTTGGAGAGAGGTTCTGAATGGACACTTTCTAGTTACGAAATTGACGCTTCATTGAATCACCTGACGAACGGACTTGTTTTGATTACATACCATTTCATGGCTATTAATACCTTGTCTTAAGGCGAGAGCTTTATTACGTCGCGCTATTAGAGCATTGTGCCATGTATGACTGAGCACCGATTAAGTCGGCTATCAAGCCTGAGCAGTCATTAGAAAATAGATTTAGATTTAAACTGACAGTAACACACCTCACAGTGGCGTTACAGGTTCAAAAACTTTAAATACAGAAGTCCCAACTCAACTACTTCTCAAACACAATTAAAAACAAAAGATAAGATTTCATTTCCCACAGTTAATTATTAAGAGCTATTACGTATTTTAATTACTTACTTTTGTCTTTTTAGAATTCGGCATTCTAAATATCGCTTGGTTTCTAAAACAAATGAAACAAATATTATCTACTTAATGATTTTACATAATGATGAGTACACCTACAAATTTTTCAGTTTAAGGCCTTAATTTTAATGTTTTTGAATTAAATTTAACCCCATAAAAAACATTAAACAAAAGATATACAGTAAAATAGATCGAAATAAATTGAACTCTACTTTAAGTCCTCCAAATTGAAAACAAACAGTTTGCGCAGGTGATCGTATACCTTTAGGACTTAAGTATTTTACGAAAATGGTTGTGAAAGCGATTGACGACAACACGTTAAGATAAACACCGTTTCGAAATGCATGTAAATAGTATGTACCTCTGCCTTCATTGGATTCTGTGTCATCACGTCAACCTCGCACTGCCACGCGGATACACCACGATACACGTTTCAATGGAGGGCATCCTTTGTTATAGCACACAGTGGTTATGTCTATTATTTGGTACACAGGTTACACTTTGTATGGCGTAACTTTAGTTCGACTTAAATCTTGACGATCTATCTTGACTTCGCAAGCTTTGCTCCACATAGAACAGCACGATGGCCTTGGCGATGGCCTATTCGTATCTCATCTTAGTGTACCAATAAAATGCTTTTAATTTTTTTACAAAAACTTTAATTATTTATAACTAATCTTTTCATGTTTCAAATAAATCGAGTTCGATTAGGTACTGAATCTAACTTGAATTAAGCTTATATTTCTGATTATAATCTTCTGTTTTACAAAAAGTTGGTAATGTTCTAAATATCGTAATAGTGTACTACGTATCATTTGGTCTTAATTGAAGTCCCTTACTATTGCTAAGTAAAAGTATCTTGCCCTTGAAAAGTAGCTCATTCAAATATTGAAATGTACTGATGTATTTTTACAGGGGTCAGGCACTCGACGTACCGCGATGCGCGCGGTGTCCTGCACTCTTACTTCTTCAGCTGGGAGCACGCGCCCACGCGGAACTTGGAAGTAGACTGGCTCGATGCCAGGAACATCTGCCGTCGCCACTGCATGGATGCCGTGTCGCTTGAAACCCCACAGGTAATTTTACTTTACAAAAATAAAATACTTTTATCATCATTTAGCATCTCGTCTTCTGTCATTTGGCGAATAACTAACCTTTTCTCACCATTTGAAAAGTTTTATCAAGAGATCTTTGTGCTACAAATGAACATTGCTTCAACTATATAGTTCTAGCAAGATTTCTGCCCTTTACAAAGGGGATAAATGTGCGTGAGATTATGTATGTACCTAAGTAAGTATGACATGTTTAATCAAAAGTTTCTTTATTGTTAATGTAAAATAATATTCTTACATACCACTTCACGTAACGGGACGCTTTGCATGCGTGAAAATTCGTGATTTTAATATAAGTGGCTAAACTAAAAATGTATCGCACTTGAGCGAGTTTTTGGAATATTTTCTTTAGTCATTGGAGATTAGAACCAATCTACTTGTTCTTGCAGCCTATAGAATAATTAATGATAATCAAATAAATACCAAGACGAAGCCAGAACCAAAAATTATCACCAATAACGTAGTGATTGTTTCTATAACTATTAAAGTTTAAAGGTACAATTTAATACACGTAACCGTTGGTACAATTTAATTGCTTAATAACATTTATTTTTATAAATATTTTTTAGATATGCACGCACTGTTATGCAAGTACCGTTATTACATAGTATCTATCTGATTTGTATATAATCTAAAAAACCAAACAAAAGCGTCTATGGCTTCTGTTTTGAGGAATTTATATAATACACAGGACTTAGCTTTGAGTCTGTCTTTTATGGCATCACAAAAAAATGTTAAATAATTACATAAATGTTTTTTGTGCTATTATTGCAGCACTGTTGGAATTTTTGCCTTTCAAATCTTGCTAAGCGGCACTAAGCGGTATCATAAGACCTGCCTGACAAAGCGGCGATTATTATTTGAAATAAATAATTAATGTAAGCACGAACGTACCCAAAAAATAAGCACTAACATCAACTAAATAGAACTCAAATAACCTTCATTAAGACCAATCTTCTTATGAAGTAAATTAATCATGAACATCCATTTATCGACATTTTGCAATCTCCTCTCGGATATCTCACGATACAGGGTCAGTCGTGATGCGTTTACCATCTAAATTATTTGCAGATATCTTACGAGGTTATGCAACATTGATTTTAATTTCTTATTTAGTCGACGTACATTCAGAATTGCAGAAATAGAACCTTATGCGCAGAACTAACCTATGAGTCTTCCAACGTTTATGAAGCTACAAAAAGATGATTTTAAATTCAAGACTTCATGTTAGCAAAAAGTAAAAAATTAAATACGAGGACAATTCTATTTATTCCACCCTGTTTACCTTGAATTTTTTCGTTGTGAAAAACTTTCGCATTTATATTATTAATGAGGAAGAATGGAGAAATATAAAATTAATAAAAAATCACGAAACCTCTTATGGGATAACGATGGGAACTGTCTACATTTTGCTCCACTTATTAGATGATCGTGATATAGACATCATACCTACATAGTTAGGTATCTATTACGACTCTTATATGGCATGACAAATAATTCCTAACTAGTCTCGAACCTCTTGCATATATAACTACGAAATAAGATCCGGAAAATAGATGATGATTACCAACAAAATATTCCCACTTTTTTTACTGCTCATCATGATCATTCATCAAGATTGTTTAAAGTAAAAAATGCGTATCTACATAGAAGTAACTTCAATTGAATGCCTTTGTAATAAAAGCTCTCATGATAATGTTTCTTGGGGTTTTTACTCACGGACATAAGCAGATAAAGTATGAGCGGAATTATACTCGGTACACATCTTCTCTAAATACTTCCTGCCGCAATTACTAGATGTCAACGAACGATGAGACATTATGTTGTGGTGTTTACTTAGAAAAACTCTAACTGAGGTCCTACACCTCACGTTTATTCTACAAATGTTATAAGGTAAGAAAGATAACTATGCTCTAAGCATCAACAATGTTTCAAATACGTGTCAATAGTAGGCGAATTGGACAACAAACATCCGGAATCGCATGTCGAGCCGTGAGTCGTATGACCATCATAAATATTCATTAGGCGATTAGATTGATTCGATTTGTAGAGCGTTAAAGACGTCGTCGCGTGAAAGGGGTGCAACGGCCCAGTGCGCCGCGATCACGGCTGCGATGGCGGCTGAGCTGGGGCCGTACAAGTGGCACACGGCACACATACCGGCTGCAGCCGTATTGCCCACTTCTTATGCCGGACGCACACGACGGACGTACATTTCCTGGCAACACATGCCATACTCAAAAAACACATAAGCCTAACAGGAACCTCAACCTACTACAACAATTACTAGGTTTTACCTAGACACGCATTATTTATAAATTTGATTTGACCAAGCGACAATATTATAAATGTGTGTGCTTGTGAAATGCTTTTCCTGTTTGACTTGTTTGTTTTTAGTAAAACCTACTGAGAATATTTTATTATATTATTGTCAAAAGGTACAATCAGTTATTAATCTGATGCTGGTGATGGTTTTGTTTACCCTACATAACGTTACATTACCGTATTAATGTCTTTTGGGGTCTTTGAACTGTAAGTTATAAGCAAATTTGTTAGGATTTTAATACCACAACTTTTAGGTCTATATGAACATACAAGATAATTGACGATCTTCCATTTACCTTTTAATCTCTTTGAAATCGCCTTGACAAAAAAGATTTTCCAATATTCTTTGGTGCGTGTAATTTATCTAATCTAACACATCTCATTTAGTTTTTGCCAACTTATCATTGAAGTTAAGTATATAAAACTGTTTAATTTTATTTTGCAGGAAAATGAATTTATCAAACAGAGAATAGCTCGCGGTAACGTAAGGTTCATATGGACGTCTGGTCGCAAGTGTAACTTCGCTGGCTGCGACCGTGCTGACCTGCAGCCTCCCAACGTGAACGGATGGTTCTGGTCCGGTTCGGGCGCCAAAATCGGGCCCACCACGCAACGGAACACCGGCGACTGGTCTTACACTGGCGGATATGGCCAAGCTCAGCCCGATAACCGCGAGGCCGCTCAGGTTAGAAATCTATATTCACGGGTTTTTTTACAGTACCGATAGCATGCGGCCCACAAGATGGGAAGTGGTTACTTATGGTCTATAAACCGTTGAAACACACTGTTCACTACCGTTTTTATTGCGGGTTATATTACCTATTCTTTAGGGAAAATATCTAAGCGTAATGGACCGTAACATCCTTGTTTGTCATATTATGCATTGCATGCACACACTTGAAATACTTTGTACTAAGAACCGGCCCAAAAATATTTTGACCTTATTGCTCCGTTAGCATAAGAAGAAAGTGAAACTTCACGGCGTATTTCCGATTCGCTTTACTCCAAAGTTTGCATCATAAACAAACTTGAAAGTTGTTTCGAAGAAATCATCAACGTGATTCTTTGAAGAAAAAGAGCCTTTCACAATTGACAAGTTGTTTGCAAAGGTGTGTTGACATGACAACGCAGTAAGAGACATTAGATAACAGAATTATTTAAAGGAATACCACATTGCGTAATGAACTAACAATACAGTAATACGCCATGCAAATAACGTTACGAGAACGCAATACGTCAGGTCAAAGAGTTTGCATACTGTACTCTCGAGTTCAATTTTGTAGCATGTCCATTACCACTTTTAACAAGATTGCTTCACTGTCATACTATTTGTGACAAGGTGTTCACAATGGCATGGTTCAAATGAATTGAAATTTGACCTCAGCCATAACGTTATCTGCCTTATCCATTAGTTACTTAATATTTATTAATTTTCACTTGAAATATTGTATAGCAATTATTGAATTTTTTTAAAAATTGGTTTACAGTAGGTATAGTAAATTTATTTTAATGCTTTTAAAAATCATGGTGGACAATAATATTTAAATTTATTATACTCGTAGATGAGCTTTATTAATCTAAGTATAGACGAATTATAATACTTAGTACTAATAATAAATGAGTATTTAAAAGATAAACTCTTTTTATATATATTTTTTTAAAAGTCTCAGTTTATAAAGGATCCTTATAGCATGTTGCTCTAAAATTTAGATATATTTAAATTTATAATTTATTTATTATCTTAAATAAATATAAAGACAATAGTCCCTATAACGACACAATAACTATGAATTTAAATTGTATCTTTACGAACACACACTCAATTCCCATTTTAAGGGATGGAAATGTGTTGAAAACAAGGCTGATTTATTTTTTATCCATAGGGTAACGACGAATCCTGTTTGTCTATCCTGAACAACTTCTACAACGACGGCATCAAATGGCATGACGTGGCCTGCCACCACGTGAAGCCGTTCGTGTGTGAGGACAGCGATGAGTTGCTGAACTTCGTGCGCTCGCGCAACCCCAGCCTCCGCCTATGAAATAACCCCGAGGAGCATCAAACTTTCGCCTTCTAGCGTTTAGATGGCTGACATTGTACAAAATCAAATGGCTAATCTATGTTTAAGTAATTTATTAATTTAACAAAACATACCATGACCCACATTCACGTGTTTAGATAGGTCTTAACAAATTTAGTGATTTATACAGTTTCCTTGGGGTGTCCAAGTTGTGGCAGCTTAATGAGCAATCATTTTTAGTCACAAAAAAAATATGAGGAAGAAATTTAACAAAACATCGCTGTTGCAATATAAGGTCAGTCATCGCCTCTTTGGTATCTTGTATTTTTCACTGAACAATATTATTGTAAAAAGATTCATTTTTGCACAAAATAGGATAAATTATAATAATTAGAATAAAATTAATAAAAACAAACTGGCTATTTTTATTTATTTATTACAAGATTCGACACTAAATAGAACACACAAACGAAGTAACTTAGTGTAGTAACATGATTTTTGGCCCAATCAAGAATAAAACAAAAAATGCTTGTCCAACATTTAAAAGTTATACACAGTCAAGTAATCTTAACAATATTTTTATGATCTTAATTCCTTCGTAACCTAATGCACCATAATTAACAATATCGCAAATAAATTAAACACTTATAAGTACTAAAAAAACCGATGACCAAATTTATAGTATTCTTAATGATATCACCTACTCAGTCTTAAATAATTAATCAATATCTCAAATGAAACATAATTCGACGAGTCAAAATAATGTCCTTTATGGAATAAAACAATTTCATTTATATTAAGGTAAATTACAAACATTACTTTCCTACATCAATTTTATAAACACCTGAACTAGCTATAAAATACACAATATAGTTTTAAGAAAATCGCAATTAAAAGGCGATAGATGCACGAAACCTTAATATAGGATTAACAAAATATTCCTGACAACAAAACGATTAAACCATGGAGAATCATCGTCAGCACATTAAGATAATAGTTTGGCTAAGGCAATGGAATGCACTAGCCCCGTAATATACCCTCGCAAGGAAACAAATCGACTCAACCGCTAAGTCTACATTCAAACATTGTTTTAAGTAAAAGTATACAATATTAAATTAAAACAATATTTCATTTATAAGTTTGAAACTTAAGCGTTTAAGTCTATTAAAACAGCATATACTTTAACAGGCAGCAACACCCTTCAGTCAGAGACAGGTAAATCGCGTTTGTATTTTACTTGGATAGTTAAAGTTATCGAAACCGATACATGTGGCAGAGTTATGGAACCAGTTTATTTTAGTATAGTTCTATAGTACAATGCAAATAGTTCAGTTAATGCTAGCAGCCGAATTTATTATAACACATTACTCATGTGCATATCTCATAACGGCTGCGGTGCCAACAGTTGTGTTCTAACAGAAACCAACGACGATTTTTTAGGTAATTTAAAATTAAGGCGCTAATAATGGTATAAAACTATCTGTACATAAAAAAACTAAGAGTTAAGCATATGTAAACACATATCAGTTGAAATATAAATAAAATATTTTAATATAAATAATAATTTTATGAACAATTTGCGAAATGCTAAATTGTAAAAGATTCTTGCAATCGTCATTTGCTAATACTTAAAATGAGTGAGCGTCAAGAATATTTATTTCCATTATAGTGAAGTTGCACAAAACCCAAGTCCAATTAATACAAATAAATACCTATTCATTGGCTATAAAATATAAATAAGTTGGGGATAAATTAATGCACTGGCTACTTTGAATTATAAATTAGCCAGTGTGCCGTCAAATTTAAAGGTGAGTTTACGACACATTTCCAGTATTCATCTCTCAATGCACTGAGGCTTGGTGTAATTTACATTTATTCAATGTAAATAAGGCTTTATGTTAAAACTATTTCTATAGTAGCAAAATTGTTTTATGTGAGATATTAAATTGTTTTATGTGAGATATTAAATTGTTTTATTTGAAAAAAATTATAAACAACAGTTTATAGTTATTTTTAAAACCTAGTCGCAACTAAAATCGATGTTATCTATATAAACGATTTAAGCACATAATGCGCAAATGCCATTTAACCCAATCAATCATACTAGTGTTACATAGTTTCAGAATGCTTTAAATATTTTCCATTAAAAAATCTACACGGTCTACGTAAGTGGAAAACATTGTTTTAAAACTATTTAGCAAATGTTACATCCTTATAGGCAGTAGAAGTATGGTATTTTTAATTTTGTTATTTGTCTTTCGGACTATATTAAACAAAGGAGCCGGATGAAACATATGATATAAAAGTAATATAATATAATTATTAATAATGCATTATATCCTTCTCTTCACATCTTACTTTAATTGTCATTGTTCTCACTTAACACTTCTGAGTCACAAACAGCAACAAAAAATATAGAATCAAGGAATCAAGGGAAATGCTGATGGTATATTTTAGAAGAAATGTCTGCTAATAGTATATTGGCTACAGAAGATAACCGATTTAGTATAGTATAGTACTGGACGTGATACGTATGACGGTCATAATATATTTATGACCAGGCCGTTAAGAGAAATGTGCAAATGTTTTGAACAATAAGCTATTCTATTACATTTCTAACTCTTTCTGTATCTCTATCTCTCTCTATCGTATATAATACATAATCACCTCAGCCAAAAGAAGTACACAGCTGAACATAGGCTTTATTTTAAAGATAAGCACCAGAGCTCGTTTACAATAGACATGGTTATGTGAGGTACAGAACTTATGACACATTAAGGTAAAAATTGTATGATAATAAAGACTGCTCGATCTTATGTACATTAGGTCAGGTGAAAATTTAATATTTTACCCAAGACCTGTGTTTAACCACACAAGCTTCTTTATGCAACAGGCCCAGCACACTTACGCACCTTAGATAAGTTCTCGATATAGAGTAAGGTCTCTCTAACAAGTGCGCCAACCTATAAGTTTCGCTTTGCAGTCACGAGCAGACTATATACTAACCAATCTTGCAACTTGTGTCAATATCGTAATAGACAATTGATTAAAACACGACAAAATAGTTCGACGTCATTTTTTGTGTGCGCATCCAGGGCTTGCAGAAGTTCTACATATAAAATGGAGTAAGAGGATGAACGCAATGCGATTGCAAGAACGCCGCAGATACAAATATAAAAAGTTAAGTTAAAAAGTTTAAACAAAAGCCTTAGTTCGTTTCCTTATCTGTCCCTACATAAAACTACATGTATTACAACCAATATAGTTTACATCAAAAATTTCTAAAAAGGAATAAGAAATATTAAAAAAATATGTCGCTAGTCTTTACAGCCACTATAAAAAATAATTTTATGTAAGGCACATCAATTTATTTAAAACGCAATAACAATAAAGTTCAGGGTTATAAAAATTGGACTTTACTGTTACTTTATAAATGGAACGACAGATAAATTTCAAATTTTATTACCAAGAATATAATAAAATCTTTAATTCAAGGCTCTGTATGAAAATTAACACTCTCTTCTGGTCAAAATAACCATATAGAAGATTTGAGATTTCGAGTACAATTTAACAAGAAAACAAAGTACTTACATAATTTAGTTAGAACTACAGTCAACATACAGATTATTATAGCAATGTGTAAATTACAGATAGTATTTTCATATTAAGCTAGCATATTATAAAAGGTAAACTGGTCATAGTCAAAATCTGTTAAAACTTAATTGCACCAGTTAAGGCGATCGTAGCCGTTAACTGTGTTTGTAGAAGTGGTATTTAGTAGTACTTCCTTAACAAGTTCGAACTGTAAATAACAAGAACATTTTTGCTTAACTACAATATCTAGTTATTAGCCTAAGGGCGCAGTCTTATCCCGACTGCTACTCCTGACAGTCAATGCGTACGGTATGTCCCAATCGTCAATCCATTTTTTCCGAAAAGTTATAGCAATATTTTCTTACAAAAACCATTTGAATAAACGGATTTACTTATAAAATAAAGTGCGAGTGTCACGTCACAAATTAATAACCGTTTAAATGAAGCGTTTGGGAAAGTCCAAAATTTTTTATTTTATAATTAACCTCGGGGAGATTTCAAGACCAAGAAGTGATTCTTTCACGATTATTCTTAAGATTGTGACGTGAAAAAAATAACAGTCAAATACCCAATCAATAGTCAGGACTAAACACTAAACAATAAGAAAAAAAACACCTAAGTTCCCAATTGACGGTGAGGACTACGGTGCTTCAGTGAGATACGATAAGCTCGAACCTAAGGGATCGTCCACACCAAACGCATTGTCCGCCGCCGATTGTGAGCATGCTGAATTTAGACATTTAGTATTCTAAGGGTTCAAAAAGTCCCTGATCACAGCCGAGAGCTAGGTATTCCGCCTAGAATTAGGATATTCTTATTCTTTGAGACTATATTTATGACTTTTTATGTATGGTCTCAAATACTAACGCCATTGATTTCAATTGCCTTAAAGTTATTGAAGGTCTAATTCATAAAATTTACTTCAAGATTTTAATTTAGATTTTTTTTTTTTTTTAATCCCGCGTTTCCGTAAGAGTTTGACAACACGTTTTTCCGAACAATTCCTAATTGGGCAGACAGCGCACGTCTGCTAGTATGGCGGAGAGCAGAGGTTTGTCCCTGAGCGCCGCGCCGAGTTCCGCCTCGTCCCAGCGCAGGCGCAGCCGCCGGCCGCGAGCTCCGCCCGCGCCCCCCGCCCCGCCCACGCTCACCGCGCCGCTCGCCTCCAGCAGCCCGCACGCAGCCGCCATCTCGCTCATATCCAGGGGCACTATATTACGAGCCGCTGCCACTCTGTAAGAGATTATCAAGATGATATGTTTGATACATACTACATACTACCACATTTCGCCAATTATATTGTAGGTCCCACGTAATAGGTGGCGAGCGTATTCCATTTTTGGAAAATAAAGAGATTTAATTTATTAGACACTTTGTTGATGAATAATATGTATGTAACTGTTTTTTACTAATAAATTACTGAATTGAAAAATATTCAATTCAAAATTGTTAGTAAATGTGATTATATATTTTAAAATGCTGCCAGACGCGATTACCGCATTCGTTCGTATTCCTTATATTTTCAAACAGGATGTTTTCCACCCATATCCTTATTAATAAGAAAGGATCAATTTATGATTAGAAACAAGAGATATTATGTTACCTTTTATACACGTCATGCAGCTTCCCCATTGAAATATCTTTGTTTTTTCCTTTGGTCAGCATCAACATTAAGCTGCAAAGAATAAGCTTCTGTTGCAATGGGAATCCGTCCTCCACTTCATTATCAATCTTCCTCGAACCGCCATAAATATCACTGAGTACTTGGAGCACTTGCTTCAACTCGACAGTCACCTGGGAGTCTTTCATCATTGAGTCAACCGATTGGTTTTCATTGAATTTGTTTCTTCTAGCTAGTTCTATAACTCGGCGTCCAATATCTAACGCCCTCCGCATATCGCCAGAAACTGCTGCGATCTTAGCTACAAAAATAGGTTTTTAATTCATATGGTTCTAAGTGAACTTGACACTGTTTGAAAATTTAAGGTTACTGAAAAGTAGGGGTAATCTTAAAATACAACTTTATCCCTACTTATTTAGTAAAAAAACTTCCATGACCAAATTCAAAAAATTTTAGAGAAAGGGCAGGTCAAAAGTACCCTATACCGACGGGCGTGTATGAGGAGGTTAATGAGTGTGAATGAAGCTAAAAGTGTGTGCCAAGATCGTAGCAAGTGGAAGGATGTGATCTCTGCCTACCCCTACGGGAAAGAGGCGTGACATTATGTATGTAGGGTAAACTCATCTAATTCTGTGACTTACCTAATTCGGTGATATTTGGTTTGAGGGCTAACAGAGAGCTGTGCGAGTGAAACCAAGAACTAAAAATACAACCATATGCTTCGATTATACAGTCCCAATTCGTGTGTAAAGTTTAGGTTCACTGGATTGAGCGAGATGACAACAATCAACGGTTTGTCAGATCGCGCGCAAATCGCGCCCGTTTCGGTAGTGTTTGTAAGTAGGGCGCGATTTTTGCTGTATTTAAGTAAGTATTTAACCAATTTCTTTGCTTCTTTCTATTAAAGTGAAATCTATATAATATTTACTAGTTGCGGCTGTAAAAAAATCGTCATAATTCTGTGAAGTTTAAATATAAGAGCTTATTTTGTGCATCATAAATATAAGTGTTTTAGTGGTTGAGAGGTTTCAGTGCTATCACGGAATTATGGTAGTTATTGAAGTTTTAACTAAAAATATGGACATATTTTGTGTTTAAAAGAAAAGGTTAATGTTATTTTAGTGGGTTTATCTTTCCATATTTCGAATGACGTCTTTAAGCCTATATAGCTATATTATTAAATATTTTGCTATCACGGATTTAAGGGACACTTTTTAGGAATTGTCACGTAATTAAGTGAGTAATTTTATAATTTTTATTTGCTTGTTTGCTTTCAGATATCATTAATGACCCTAACAAAAAAAAACTGAAATAAGAGTGAAACGAGGTAATAGAGAAAAGAAAAATAAAGCTGCACCTGCAAAACAGCAATTTAAAAAGAATATTAGAACTATTGATGACAATTGGCTATGTAAAATATGTATGGTACTCAGAAGATAAAGCTTCGAAATATGGAGCAGACTGGATTTCTTGTTCCTACTGCTTGAAACCGTACCACGTACAATGCCAAAGTCAAACACTTGAGGATAATACGTCGATTTTTAAGTGTGATATGTGTTACGCCGATGATTAATGCAAGAAGTGACTGCAATGTTAAATGTTTTTTGTTTGTGTTAATTTTATAATATAAATTTTGTACAATTGAAATCACGTTAACTTACCTAATTCCGTTACATCAAAATTAAAGTAGTGCCTATCACGGACTTAAGTCACCACGGAATTAGGCATGTTGACGGGCTCTAGTAAATGTGTTATATCTTTTACGTATTTAAGAAAAAGAGTAATAGAATGTTACTATAATTCTCATAAAAGACTGATTAAAGCTCATGCAAGATATGAATAATATTAATAAATTATTCATTGGTGTATTAATTTATTACTTCAAATCCTTTGTCACGAAATTAGATGAGTTTACCCTATGTAAAGTTCTATCTCCTCAAAAGGATTTGGAAGAAGGTTATACAGGTACATCAATAATTCAACTAACTGTATAAACTGGGTCACTGGGTGGTTTATGTAAGGTATTCTCTCAAGGTCAAGGCGAAAGAGATTCAGATCATACTCCACGCAGACTTAGTGCGGATTGGCAGATACAGGTATGTCGCACCCCGCTGTTAAAATAGAGCTTCTAACTAGGCATATAATTATAACGCCAACGGGATTAACGCCTTAACGTACCTTTCGAAGCACAGAAGCGCTCGATGCTACCAAAAAAAACATTAATAGGCACATTAATAGGCATATTATGATTTCATAGTTAATACTCATAATTCTACCTATTCCTGGTTATTAAAGCATACATACATACAATCACGCCTATTTCGCCGAAGGAGTAAGCAGGGGAATATAATTTACGTCCACATTTCGTCAATTTTATTTTAGGTCCCACGCTATAGGTGGCGAGCCTATTGCCGCTTATCGGGAAATTTTATGTTCACCAGAGCCTCGTCTGTTGATCGGCAGGAGCACTACTTGCAGGTGAGGTTGGTTTGGGTTACTTAGGTCTTGATAGGATCTTCCCCCGACTGGTCTCCACCTTGTCGTGGTGGGGGGCTGAGTACCTCCCGGTAGGGCGCAGAAGGCGCTAGGGAAAAGGTAACACCCAGAGATTGGCGACTCTGGGTGCTCTTAGTACTGTCTACCGGGGGGGAAACTAAGAGGGACCTGTGGAGGGCGCAGCGGGCGGGCCAAGAGGGCCCGTCAATCAGCGCCAGGAGGGTCTTAGGCAGCGGGGGCAGGGGGCCCCTACTGTCTAACCATAGACCCTCCGAGAAGTCGGCCACACACGCTATGGTCTCAGAAGGAGGTAGGAGGGGCGCGTTCAATGCGTCTCTCTGAGAAGGTCCTCCCGGTTTTGGTTCGGGAGACGATGGCCGCGGGCGGGGTGTCAGAGCTGCAACCCAAGTACTGGCCCCCGCCTCTTTCTCAACAAGCGGCGGGCGTCGTCGGAAGATTTTTAGTGGGTATTACTGCTGGCGGTCGTGTCTGCCGGTGGTGAGTCCCACACACCTCTCTCGGTGCCCCTTTGGCCGGGAGACAGTGCGTAAATGCATTTTGTTACCGACGTAAATCAAAAAAATAAGTCTTGATAGGATCCTATTAATAAAGCATGGACATACTTTAAAAATAAAGTTTTTTTTTTGCAAGTATATTCTACATACCTGCCAGCATTTGTAGAGCCACTGGAGAAAACACATTACTTTTATCCTCTTGAGCTAATACTGAGGTAAAAATATTTATGATTTGTTCTTTTGTGTAAGGTGCAAAATGCATCGTCTGGGGCCGCAGAGAGCAACGAGCTTGCAGCCGTGGAAGTGTCCTCTCAGTCAAATCTAAGGCATTTGCTATGCCGATTAGTACAATTTTAGACTCAGCCATAGCGGGCCATTCAAATATTGTGTACAGCACCGACTGTTTTTTACTATCCAATTGGTCAATCTCGTCTAGTACTAACAGTCTGCAAAAATAAAATAAAAAATATAATGTAGCATTATTATCGTCATCATATCAGCCATATAAAGTCCACTGCTGAACATTAGCCTCCCTCTATTGGGGGTATTTGCCCATAATCACAACGCTGCACTGGGCTGGCGGGTTGGTGCTCGCAGTTTAAGCCAATACGCAGGATGACGCTGCTGCCCATCATCCGGTAGGATTATTCTTCGTCGACTCTTACAACTCCCCGTGAGGTGAGAGGGGATGGCACTATTCTAGGTCGGTACCACACGGCACAATGTAGCATAAGTTGTACATTATGTACATAAGACAACAAAAAAAGTGTACAAGTTAGTCTGTGCAAAATGACATATATTATTTATATCTTATTAGTTGGGGTTTGTAAAATTATCAAAAAATTCCTTACATCATTTTATGTTTCTTTCTCAAATATGTCTCAATTGCATTCAGACTGGCTTTCTCAGTAGATCCATTTGTTTTTAATTGCAACTCGTTACAAATTCTTTTATAAATACTGGACGCAGTTTTGACCATGGTACAATTGACGTATACTTGCTTATAACCCTCCACGACCTGTAAATAAAAAGTATTATTCGTAATGCTTGGGTAGCATAGGTTTCCTACAAATTTTTTTTTTAGACAGAAAATATGAAAGTAAGTATGATTTTTTTTAACTAACCTCAGGTAGCTTGAGAATGTAAGATAAACTGGCGGTCTTCCCAGTGCCCGGTTGGCCTGAAATATAAATTGATGACGATTCTTCGTTTTTCAGTTTTTCAATGAGAATATTTTCCAAAAACTCAATTTCCTTTTCTCGGCTAGCAAGGGGTCTGGTACGTGTACTGTAAAATTAAATTATTTTAAACTTTATTATATAATTTTAAAAGTAAATGCAATCAGGTATTGTGTGGTTTGTATGTAAAATCCAAAGTATGTAGCGTCAAATTACGAGAGATGGTAAATATATTTGTTATTTTTTGTCCTATACCTCTCCTATAATACACTAACATAAAACAGACGCAGACTTACCTAGGGAGTATAAAATTTGGATTTTTGAAAAAAAAAATGGAACCTTTTATATTCTTAAATACTATAAACGCTTGCAATACCGTGGCCATCATTAGTGCGTTGCTCAACCTTTAACGCCTTTTTTCAAGAGCCCTAAGCTGTAATATGCTAGGAAAAAAAAACTCATGATTGCAAACCAGCTGCCGATCACAACTGACGCACTTTAATATATTACATAGTGATGAATATATAAACTTAGGTACGGTAATCATCATCACAGCCCATTAACGTCCCACTACTGAGCACGAGCCTCCTCACACAAATCAAGGTGTGAGGGTATTGGGTCATACTCCACCACGCTGACCCAGTGCGGATTGGCGGAGGCAGGTGTATGGCGTCCTGCTGTTAGAATTTTTCAAGCCGCCGATGAGGCCTCTAACATGGCTTAACGACTACCACATTTAGTGATAACCGGGACCAACGGCTTAACGTGCCTTCCGAAGCACGGAAGCGCTCGATATCAAATGCCACACAAACGGTCACCCATCCAAGGACTGACCTCTGTAAACTCTGCTGTACTTTGGTGATCGTTTCCAACCACCGAACACCGCAGAGCTACGAGCGCTTCTGGAAAATAAGGTACGGTAATAGGACACGAATATTGGCGATGTGTTTTATTTCAATAACTGATAAGACGATGGACAAGTTCACTTCATGGTAAGTGACACGTTAAGTTCTTAAAAGTTTTATTTTAGAAATATATCATTTTTATATCATTTGAAAACTCTCACATGCCCGGTACTACTCTACTTGCGACAGCACTCAATGTGCTGGAAATAATCAGACCCGCGTATATTGCGTAATTTCTATCAGGCGGCAAACTTAGATATTATATAGGTGATGGAATTATTTATTTATTTCACAGCACCATGCTTATAAAACTAAATGCAAAATAAAATACCATTATTGAAAAATCACCAAGTTCCTTACCAGTGTTGCACAAACGTGTCTTCTGAATTTTGTAGAGCTAATGGTTTCTTCGAATCACTGGTATCTTTGGCTTTTCTACTTATTTTGACTGCTGGGCATAAATCTGAAAGTTCATATTGAATTTGTATTTTTGAATAAACTGCCATATTGAGACACGTCATAATGACCACCTGCCTGATGGAAAGCAATCAATGCAATCCAAAAAAATTAGAGTGCTCCATATAGTGGAATAATCAGTGTACCAACTGCACAAATAACGTTTCACGCCCCGTTTAAAAGACTTGGGAGTATAGGAACTGGGAAATTCATGCTTCGGCATAAAATTCAAGGGGGTGTCTTCTATTCTCATTTTTCTCAATCGACTACAATACGACTTTGATTTTATTCACAGGGAAGGAAAGGAGTAGATCTGCGTACTGGAGTAAGACCTGATATCCTCCCACGACGATGATATGATAAGTACTTCATAATAGTAACAACACCTTTTAGTAATAATGTAGACAGTAAGTTTTTTAAACAAAAACCAAAACAAAATCGCTTATTTTCACCACCTCATGGTTTTTCCAGTAACATGGCCTGGTCCGTATAGCAGCAGATCCATATGGAAGCTCCTTTATTAGAATTGACTGAAGTTTCCGCTTTTTTGCCCCAGCTGACACTCGGCCAGCATCACCGCGTCTCTCAGTCTCCTCTCCTTGCCGTCAGTGGGTCTAATAGAGTAATTTATATGGTGGGTCTACGGGTAGACGTCGCGTGGTCAACGAGTGGATATTACGTTGTTGGCGAATAAGTTTATAAGCGTGTGTTAGGGATCGGCACTAGGTCTACACGTGTATTTCTTCATGTCTAACCGAGAATTGGTTTTCAAAGCTGTCACACTTGATGAAGAATAAATAATGAATTTAGTTTAAAAATAAACTAAGGTGCCTAATAATATAACATGCTCACATAGTCAGAAAAACTTCACTTACCAGGGTCTACCATGTCGGCACTTTCTTGAATATGCCTCTTTAGGTGATTATTCTTCCTGTTCTTTGTGTTGAGTGTGTCTTCATTTTCGCAATTCCGTGTATTTTTCTTAGTTAAAACTGTTAGTTTTTTACGATGTTTAAAAGGAATAACCGCCTGAAGTGTACACATCTGAGGAAAATTTATAGAAAAAAAATTACCAATGGTATTTGTATTAGAAGTCAGAGCTTTCTAATATCCTGACAGCCGGTTAATAGTAAAATTATGTTTCCCTCTGGTTGGCGAACATCAAACAGCAGTCGCTGCGTGTAATAATTAAAACTCAGCTCAAATCTGGTTAGACCAATCAGCAGACTCTCCTCCCCGGACTGAGAACATCTTGACGTGGTGGTGGAGCTGAGCACCTCCCAGTAGGGCATAGGAGGCCGCTGGGGAAAAGGTCAACACGGGAGGACGACTCTGGGTGCCCTTAGTACTGGCTACCAGGTAGGGCAACGAAGAGGGACTTGTGGTGGACACAGAGGGCGTGTCCAGAGGGCCCATAAAACAGCGCCAGAAGGGTCTTAGGCGACGGGGGCAGGGTGCCCCTGCTGTTTAACCATAAGCCCCGGTACTATCACCCCGTCCCTTTCTGTCTACAAACGGCGGGCGTCGTCGGATTTCAGACGGCATTCTGCTGGCTGTCGTAAGTTCCACACCTCTCGGTACCCCTTTGACCGGGAGGCAGTGCGTAAATGCATTTTGTTACCGACGTAAAAAAAGAATGGAAGGTACAAACAGGATACATGATAGAATTATGATGACTTTCCTTTTTCTATACCTAAATGTGCTGTAATTGCTGTAAATTACTACACAATTACATCGATATTTTATCCAAAATAATAAAAAGTTACAAGTAAATATATTAACAAAAAAGTAAGTACTTAGTTACCTTATTATAATAAGATGAAATAGTAAAATAATTTTTTGGGCTTTTATTTTCATTTGATTGAGGTAGGTATATAAATTGAAAGCTCTAATTACAGAGTTGTTGTGGCAAACTGAAATAGCAGATTTAGCAGAAATTGATGTCAGCTTTTAACTTTACCCATCTAATAGAATTTTATCTACTAGGTTTAGTTATATTTTCTGTAAATGTCTTTTTTTTGTGATTTAGGTAGGAACTAATTCAAAAGAAATATTTATTAAAACAATTTTTTTGCAAATTAATGTTTTATTGTTACATACACTCTTACTTATAGATTCTTGCATATTATCATACCATAAGGAACTAAAGAACATTAATATATTATTAACAAAAAAGTTTTTCATAATTTATTACAATTTAAAAACTAAGTAGGTATATTAACGCAGAACAAAATAAGTAATTTGTTTCATAAAGGTATAAAAATATTACATTCAATAAAAGCTTTACAATTTCATGACTTATTTCACAAATTCCATATTCATATTGCAAATACATTAGACATTAAAATACTCTACCTGAAAACCAAATTTCCTAGCATATCTTACAAATAATAAGTTAGACTATGATTCAGCAAATAAAGCATCAAGTAAAATAGGTTCTTGAAAAATAATAAACTTGGTACTTTATTAAAGTACAAAAATCTATCATGTCCCCAAAGGGAAAACTCTCTTGTTATAATTCTAAATAACGCCTGCTGTTTCTGAGCTGTCTACACATGAACACAAATCATCTGGGCTCAAACAGTACCAGTTGCCCAGTAGTTTCTGAAATTATCAAACACAAAACGAAACACACATTAGTAGTGAGTTTCCAATAATTTTTTTTTTTATGTAATTATCAATACCAATACGAAAAGACTTACAATCATTGAGGGTAGACATAATTAATATGAACAGATTGCATTAATTTAGGCATGCATTGCATATTAAATAAAAATATATAAAAAGCTGTCACTATTATTGACAAATTTAATAAAATAACTTAAAAGTATGCTGTATTATTAAAAATAATGAAAACTTACACTTATTATTTTTGCTTGTCTTTATTATTACTGTTAAAATCATTTTGTCCCATATTGGACATGGACTTTATGAAATCAAATTGTCTTTGAACTTTTAACCAAGCATTCACTTCCATTTGTCTTAACAAATGGTGATGTGAAGACATAAGTTGGGGCCTAGAGAGGTAATCAGCTGAGTTACTGATAGAAGGGTTTAATGGCATAGGAGGGCGCACAGTAGTATTTTTAGCTGGTGGTGTCATTACTGGCCTAACAGGTTTGAGACCAGATTTAGAATGTCCTGGGGATGCTTTTGGAGTCTCTGGTTTAGAAATATTAAGAATTGGTAGCTGGTGAGTAATCATTGAGTTACCTTGATTAACACTCTGGTCTAGAGAAGAACTTGCTTGCTTATCTTCTGCAATTACTAACTTAGGAGAGCAACTAGGTGAACGTGTTTGAGACCTCGGTGAAGGTTGGGTGGAGGAAGAAGAAATATTATGATAATTTGATGATGAAACAGTTGATCCAGTATTAGTTGACACTTTGTTAGGATTGTTTTTGGGTAATTCTAGCCTCCCAACATTTAAATTGGGCATACTTAATTTATCTACTTTTATTTGATTTGGATTGTTAACAGATGGGACTCTTAATGGGCTCACTCCTGAACTTATCGGTCTCCCAGCAACACCTGAGAATGTGTTACTTTGCGACATTAATGGCATACCCTTAGCTGGCAGATTCTGTTTTTTGGCTAAGTTTGCTATAGATTGCATAGTCTCTAGAGCTTTGTCAAAAGTTTGTTGTGCTCCACCTTGATTGAGTATATTATGTGGTGTGGACAAATCTAAAGCTGAACTTGATTTAGTTTCCAAAGATTGAGAACTACTAGCAATTGGTTTGTTATTTGCAGTCATAGTCTTGCTAACAACATTAAAAACTTTAGGAGCTGGAACAAGTTTAGGAACTTGTGTTTTTGCTTTGGGTACTTTTGGTTTTTTATCAGTTTGTAAAGATTGTAACTGCTGTTCAAAAGTTTGTTGAAATGTTATTGGTTCTGAAGTACTTGCAGTCTGTTTCCCTATTTTTGTGTCAGAAATGGGTTTTAAATTTGGAACTGGACCTTTGGCTGAAACTTCTGAAGATTTAGTCTGCGGTTTGGTTTGAGATACATTACTATCAGGTTTAAGAAGGTTTGATTTAGCATCTGTATTACTTTCATTTTTAGTTGGACTTTTAGTATCGGTGTCTGATAGTTTCAATATTTCTATATAATTATGAACTGGAGGGCTTGGTACTTTATGTGAGGGATTCTTATTAACAGCTACCAAGTTCTTGTTTAAAACGCTTTTTTTCTGATCTGTATTGATTGCTTCAAGTGCAACCCGGGCATCTAATTTCTGATCTGTAAGAGTGATTGACAAAGAAGACGGTATATTAATATTACAAGAGTCAAAGATCGATTTAAGTGGATCTCCTGAGCCTTGCCCATTGCTTTGGGAACTGAGAGAAGTTTTGACTTGTGATAATATTTTACTTCTGTCAATAGTTGGATCACTATTATTAGCTAACAGGTCCATTCTTACTTTGCTTGCTGGCTTCACTTTACTCTGAGAACTATGAGAAGCTGCTATGCTTGGTTTTAAATCAGGAATTTTCTTAGAAGATGTTTTTGTCAAATCTGCAGATTTTAATATGGATGGCACCTGAGAATCCAACTTAGGAATTTGTAATTTAAGTGGAGAAACAGTCTTCTTAATTGAAGGATCATTAGATACCGAAATATCTTGAACAGCTTTTCTTTTAGGTGACGAAGTATTATGCTGACCCGGATTTGTCCTCTTCATTGCAGGAACATCTGGTGCTGGATGTTTGGCAGGTAATGGTTGTACTTTAGTTTCCTTTGATGCTGTAGTTGAAGGGGGCATGTTTAATAAATTTGAAATTGTTTTGGTGTGTCCTTCACTATCCTTAGTTTTCTCAGATATTTTGACATTTGCTGGTGGCAACACAGATCCTGAACCACTTTTGACATTTGATATACTTGTTTTTTCATGGTCAACTTTAAACTTTTTTGAATCCGGAGTACTAACGGATGTTTGGTATTTCCTTTTTAAATGATCTTCTACCTTCAATGATGTAGACTTGCTGGGCACATCATACGATATGTCTTTATTTATTTTAGTTGGCGAAGATTTTGATTGTGATTTATTGTTCTTTGCTGTAAGCTCAAATGAAATAAGAAATTGTGATTTTTCTACATCTTCATCATTTTTTTTTGATAAAGTCACACAAGGCAATTTTTCTGAACTAGAATCCTCTTTAATACTCAGGAGGCTTTCAGGCTGGTTACTATTTTCCGGTTTTTTATTTATGTCGCCAGTATCTTTTGTAGTGTTATCATCTGGCATAGGACTATCTGCCCCTGAAGATCCTTCAGAGCCTTGTTCATTAAGATTTGGAGCAGGACTACAAGCATTAGCATCTTCTATGGAAGGAAGGCTTGGTTTTCGATCTTTGAAATGAGAACTTTTTTTATTTATGTCAAAAAATCTATTTCTTATAGCGACATAATCAATGATTTGATAAAAAAATCTCATTGGTTCATTTCTTTTCCAATTGTATATGTATGCAATATCCATCAAGGTATAATAGTCTGGCAGTGGGACTCTTTTGTACAGTATGTCGATTGCAAATTGGGTACTATCTATGTCAAATTTCATACTCAAGAATTTTTTTAAATGATTGATGTTAACAACTGCTGGACATTGAAGATACCTCCTAGCAATAGCCGGTATTGATTGAGGCTCATTGCTATCGGACGATTTACTAGATATGCTATCTGTGTCAGTAACATCTGCATACTCCAAAGAAAATGATATAACATCCTCAGGACTAAATATTATTCTTTCAGTATCTTCACCTCTTTGTTCAGGAGTAGCTGAAGCAGCTGGCCCAGGTCTTGAGGAGTAGAATTGCTGACGCCTTTCCATTTCTTTTTGGAATAGGCCTGGTACCAATTTGTAAACAATGTCTTGAAGTGCTTTATCTAGTTTTATGTTGGGCTTAGCCGAATTTATCATCATTTCGCAAACAGGACAATAGCTTTTTGCTTGTAAGTGTTTAATAATACAACTTCGACAAAATGAGTGCAAACATTCCACAATAGTCGTGGCGTCGATATAATAGCCCCGACATAACGGACATGTTATATGTTCATTAACTTCTCCTAAAAGAGTTCTTAGAGGCACTACTGCAACACTATGACTATCCATTTTCACAATATTTTTCTCAGGTAATTGATTTGAAGTCACCATTTTTACAGCATTATCAGCGTCGACAAATTATCGCAATCAGAAATTTATAAAAACTATCACTTTAGCTTTATTTGCGTATCTTGTCACAGTACTTATGTCAAGATATATTTAATTTATAAACACTGCCGTTTTATCTGTATGATTAAATAATTACTGCATTATTGTAAAAGCAGTGCAGTGATGAAATCGACGAACGCGAATTTGACGTCGACCTTTGTTGTTGGTAACACTGTCAGTATAATTTTCTAGGTTATTTTTATCGATTTACGTATTTAAATTTTTCTTTTCGTAATTTTCAGACAGAGAATAATACTAGATATTTTTTTAATTACTAATACTTACTTTTTTATGTTTGCTCAAGCACCCAACTCTTGCAAAAACAAAGCTTCTTGAAAAGAAAACACTCCGACTGTTATGTATTTTGGCGCGAATTCTGACACTTTTTCTTATTAACTTTTTTAACATTCAGTTCATTAATTCATTTGGCAAACGACCCAAACAGCAAAGTTTAACAAAATTATTAAAAAACTACGAAAAATATTGCTGTAAATTTAAACAATGCTGGTAATATTTTAAACTAAACCTCGATTGTGAATTGAAAGCCAAACTGAAATTTTTAATTTAGGCTCATTAGAGCGACGTGGATTGGTTTTAAAAATATTAATTCTTGGACATCTCGCACAGCTCCTCTAGCATCAAACTAAGCTTGCACTACAGGTACTATACAATAGAAAAACATGCTTTTATTGTTACACCCAGAGTGAGTACCTAGACTAAGACAAATAAACGTATTCATGCACACAAATATATATCTTGTCCCAATAGGAAGGCACGTTAAGCCGTTGGTCCTCGGTTATTATTAAATGTGGTAGTCGTTAAGCCATGGTAGAGGCCTAATTGAGCGGCTTGAAAAATTCGAACAGCAGGAAGGCATACACCGGCCTCCGCCAATCCACACTGGGTCAGCATGGTGGAATATGATCCAACACCCTCGCACCCAGGTATGTGGGAGGAGGCTCGTGCTCAATAGTGGGACGTTAATGGACTGAGATGATGATGGGCACTAAAAGTCTACTCCACCTCACAGAGCGGATGACACAAGGCTCTGTCTCTTTGTCCACGAGTAAATTTTAATAACCTTAAAAAAATAATGATCTTCACAAAAGTGGGAAAGATCTAATGTAGTTTGTATGTGAATTTGTTTATCGTATATATTTTTTTGTCTCCCACCTATGCCATCGATGGCAGTGTGTGTGTCCAAAGATTCCAAATGATTAAGCTATAGGTCGTTAAAGGAGAACAGAGAAGCCGTTAGCGGATACAGTGTAAAACAGAAATAGTGCCTCTATTTTTATGAAATAAATTATAATACATAAATAATATATATGGGACAAGTGTATAGTTTATAGTTACGCGACGGAGTAGATTTCAATGAATACTTTGCATCCATCATCTTCTTTTGCACCATCTTTTTTAAATTACTTTACAATCATATTGCAGCGGACGGCAGCGGACCAACGCACGCAGAATAAAACACGCTAAAGCCTCCTCTACACTACTCGCAAAGTTCCTCGGCGAAGTACTCGTGATACTCGAGCAACAGTCCGAAGTGCGACACTACACACTCGTTCAACTTCGCGATGAGCTCATTCGCTATAAAACAGCAACTTCGGGCCCTCTGACTTGATACCAAAAACCGACAACAAATGGAAGTCACCCGAGGCGAAGTGAAGTTTGATGAAGTAAGCCGAAGTGCATCTCTACACTATCCCATTCGTCTAACTTCGTTGAACTTCGCGAGTAGTGTAGAGAAGGCATTACGCGTGCACAGCGCACTCGACGAGCGCTCTCGGCCAACGCATACTGGAGCCTTATAAAATTATAACATTTATATTCTAATTGCTTCACCATATTATGGTCTCTCCCACAGCCACACATGAACTTATTAGATTTACACGTCACTTAACAGCTTTTGTCATATAATTGACCAAATATGAAATCAGCTTAAAAACAGCAAAGCATCTTTTTATAGCATTTGACATATTAAAAACATTATACAGCACAATTTATAATGAAATACAATACATGGGTAAGTGATATCGATTAGTGACAAATTATATTATTATAGATTTAAAATTAAATGAAAATGTCTGGTCAAATACAATGTCTTTAAAGTTTAAATTTGTAACAAGCGAAAATATTTCTGTTTGTTATTATAAATTTAAAAGAAGAATCAATATAAATGAGTTGTCGTTGATCTGCTTCATATGATGGTGCTTGAATAATGCTCGATAGCTTAAAGTCTTTCTCCTATATTCAAATTTTTTCCGCCTGTAATCGGTCACAGTGGAAGCTTATAGAAGAGGCCTATATTCAGCAGTGGCCTTTTTTCGGATGATGACGATGCTGGTATTTTGCTTGCTTTTTGATTATCGTAAGTGCCAAAATAAGAGAAGATATTCAGATTGAGCAACATGGCGCAAAATAAAACGCGAAAAACAAAAAGCGCTATGTGTGGAGCTGGGTTTATCCGTTGTGTAGTCTCGGCATTAAGAATGAACGATAGAGTGAACGATCTGACTCAATCTCCTGCAGTTACAGTCCCTACACTTTCCTTTTGAAGTTTGTGTCCGGCCTTGTGTGCCACACTATTTTACATCTTAGATTATTTAATAAATCTGGACAGAAACAACTCCGATTTATAATAATTCTTTAAAGTTAGACCTCTAACAACATGAGAGCAAAGGTATTTATGGATTTATCATTGTTAATATTGACTGTTACGGATTCTCACTGAAGTGCATGTAAATAGTACTTATGAAAATATTTTTGTTATAGTGGCGTAAGAAGCGCATGCGAAGGCTAAAGCGTAAAAGGAGGAAGATGCGTGCGAGGTCTAAATAAACGGTGAGTCAATTTTCTTTCTTATAGTGTATAGGTTATATTTTTTGCAGTGCGGTATCTATGTACCCCCCTCATGATATTTTGGTGTTACAGTTATTTGCAAGCATATGATGTAGTGAAACACCCGTGTCTCTTTTAAACTTGGGACTTCGGAAGCGATCACCGAAGTGAAATAGCTTTATAGTAGGTCGCCGTGTGGCACATATTATCGAGCGCTCATGCTTGCATGTTAGCTTTTAGTCTCTTTCGCCTTGCTACTGTTATAGTAGTTAGGCGGCATAGGTTAGACTAAGTGTGTGCAAGGTGTGTGTGACTTGAAATTAATATCCGAAAGACATGATACTTAAATAATTTTAAATATCATGTTATTACCTATGGCTAAATTAAAAAAACAATTCTATAAAATAGAGCGACGACAGTCTAGTGGCGAGACCCATAGACCTATAATTCTAGGGTCTAGTGTTCAAAGCATGGTGTCGGCGCACCCATGACTTTTCGAAGCTATGTGCGTAATTATTGCTTGCTGTTTTTCGGAAAGCACTGAAAGCAGTTAGTCCCGACTGTCATGAACATCTATGGCAGTCGTTATTAGGAAGTCGTCAGTCCCTTCTAATATTCTGACAACTGCTATAACCATAGAATGATGTTTCCCTTTGGGTAATGGAGGTCAGATTGCAATCGCTTCATGTAAAAACTGAAGTTCAGCTAAATCTGGTTAGACCAGTGAGCAGACTCTAGCTTCAGTCCTAAAATACCTTAAACCAAACAAAAAAGAGACGAAAATAAGTAAAATGTTTTTTGTCCCTAACGTCTCGCACACTAGCTAATCATGCTGATTGAAATAAATTATACTTGATGAGTAAAATTCTACTTTTCGTTTTTGTAACTGAAAGGGATAAATATAGTTGTGCTTCTACTTCGACTTCACACAACTGTACCCTGAGATGGTACCCTGATATACCTTGTACTAAGCAAATATGTTTGTATTGGTTTGTTTCTGAATATCTTGTTGCCCCTCCAAGGCAGTCGTTTTTTCAACATGAAAACAATGAGAAGAATTGAGAGGGAATATTATTGATGATTGCCTACTCCACCCTTTTGACATTTAGTATGTGAAAAGGACTAAAAAAGGCATACATTTTTATTTCAAAATTGTTCCAACTAGCTGTGATTTAAAAACTACTCAGTGAACTATTATTTAAGACTTCTACTAATACTCATTATAAAAATACTTTCAATTTATTCAAACCCATAAAGTTTAGTCCCGGATGGCAGGCAGGCATATTTGTAAAGAAGATATCGGTAATATAACTGTCAAATGTTTACAAATCAAATAGAAAAAATATTTCATATTTTTATTGCATGTGCCAGTTCCCAGTCCCCCGGGGTACTTATTTAGTGCTTGAAGTGCAACAATTTTAACAAATTTGCGCGAAATTAATAATGCTACTTTATTAGAATTCCATGAATATAATTTACTTAAAATTAAGACTATCAGAAAAAATACTGTGTTCTGATATAAGTGTTCAGAACATAATATAACCAATATGCAATTTATTCTACAGAATCCAAGACATGTAAAAAAAAAAATTTATGTTCTAGATCACTAGTACTGATATAATAGTAGAATAATAATAAAAAGTTAAAACCCACACCCACTGAAAATTAACTTATCATAACTAATGTTTTCCTAAAACAAATATTTTTACCTGGATTGTAGACTTATAAGTAGGACGATACATAATGTAATTTTAGTTTTTAGTTAATTACATGATACAACTTGTCCTTTCATAAAAATGTTTTTTTTCTTTTCAGGTACAGATGTGTGAGGGATACATTTCTACTAATGCATAAGTACTGAATAAAATTTTAAAAAATCATAATTTTTTTTATTAAATTTTTCATATCTGTTAACAATCTCATTTGGAATCCTATACTTTTAATATTTTAGGGTATTAACTTAATTTAGGAGCGGTGGCTGCACATCTTTATAGTGCTTATTCAGCATAAAGAGGTGCAGCCACGGAACCTCCCTCCAAATCAAGAACTTGTACCACCGTTAATGAGGGCTTCTACAAACATATAAATCAGTATGACGGTAAGGTGCACTGGACCTCCCTCCGAATCAATGACTTGCCCCAACTCTAACGCCTGAAGAAGTCTGCAATGCCCATGTGTTGGAATTTCTGCGTTAGATATACCCTATCAGGCTATCAAAGATAGTGCGGACATCTCAACACATTTTAAACCAGATATGTGACACCAGACAGATCCCAAGCCAGGAGTAATTAAAGTTATTTCTTATGTTTACGATAAACATTATTGTGGACTTAATGTTCCCGAGATTTTACCCAGTTAAATTAACTCTATTAGAGCCGAATATTGAGAACATCATTAATGAAATGTGAAAACTCCCATCGATCCTTTAACCGATTCATTGCGGATGACGCCTTATGGCGTCACTTATTTCTTTTGCGTATGGCGTTTGACGCCAAATAGCGTCTCAAAGAATTCCTCTGTAATTCTATGGAATGGCTATTTAGAGATTCCAAACGAACAGAATTGCCATTATCTCACGTAGGTTTAAGCCTGTATGAACCGTTTTATGATTAATTGCCAATTTAAAAGTTAGATGTTGCAAACCTTTTGTAACCAAATTTAATTTCTTTTACGAATGGCGTCATGAAAGTTTTTGTTCTTAAAATCAAAGAAGGCGAACTCGATCCCGAACACTTTCAATGCAAGACTTGCGCCTACACACTTATACACGCCTTCAAAAATATGGATGGCTATTAGGGCAGAATAGTTCACGATTTTCGTTTGACTGAAAACTCAGACGGAAGATCTGCAACTTCTACGAAGATGCACAGACGACTTAATAAAGTTCGCAGGCATACACGGGATGCAATTTGCATTTAATTATGGTTTTTAGACTTAATAAACTACAAAAGGTTTACAACTGATCCAATTAAATCACTTACCAGCCATACCAGCGAAATCACGTAGATAAGTCACTTTGTAACACTCTAATCTAAACGAATTAACAAAACATTTACGTTTGACGTCTGACGCCGACTGAATGTAAACACGCCAAAATCTTAACAATTAACAAAATATAATGGCTGAAGACGCCCAAGGGCGTCACATTAATGGGTGGCGGCTGACGCACAGAGGCGTCACAGAAAATTAGTTAGCCGCCATGGACAAGTCTCTAAAAGTGGGATACGCAATGAATCGGTTAATTTTATCTACTCCCGAAGTCAATTCAGTTCCCGGGGAACGTTCATGTCTTCACCGATATAGCTCTACCTACTCCCGATCCCTGGTTATCACTGCTTAGCACAGGAGTGGAAATTCGCGGTATAAAGGTAAATGCGGTTTTTATGTGTCCCTTCGTCCAGCATACTCACCATGGAATCTTGATATTTCATGAATGCCAAAAAATAGTTGTGAAATAGTTGCCAAAGGAAAAAAATAGTAGTCTTACAATAGTTAAATTACAGCCATAACTATATGAGTATTTAATGGTTTTCTAGGTCAAAAGTCAAGCAAAAAATAGACTGATATTGACTACTATTTCAACAACTATTTTTTGAGACGTAAATTGTACCTATAGCTCGTTCCGTATTTGCATAGTGAGGTGAGTATGCTGGGCGTAGAACCTACGCCCAGCATACTCACTGAACAAAGCCTATAACTCCGAAGTTATTAGAGTACTGATTTTTATTTTTGGGCACCATTATGAACTATTTATCAACTATTTTTTGAAGTATGAATTATGTATGAAACGTACGCAGATTCCTCAAACGGAGGTGAGTATGCTGGGCGTAACCTTCGCCCAGCATACTCATATAGTTATGGCTGTAATTTAACTATTGTAAGACTACTATTTTTTTCCTTTGGCAACTATTTCACAACTATTTTTTGGCATTCATGAAATATCAAGATTCCATGGTGAGTATGCTGGACGAAGGGACACGTTTTTATGACTGGTCCGGCGGAAGTGCACTATATCTAGTGTCAATATAGGTCGTCATGAAGATAATATATAGATGTAAGATGGCGAGACCCCGGGTTGTATTTTGGGCTTATTCGCAAAATGTAGCTTTAGCAAATGGTTGCTTTCGCGCATTGTCTCTTTCTCGAAATGTCGCGATAGGGTATATATTGAAATTGTCAGCTTCGTAACTTCTATGAAAATTAGAAAAAAAATATTTTATTAAATTGCAACAAAACATTATAACTTAAAATTAAAAATTAAAACAGGTGACTTTGTGGCTCCAAAGTTACCAACTCTCAACTATTTAAAAAAGTACCTAGGTACTTCAGCTAAAGTCAGCATACAGGGAAAGACAGAAGTGTTTTTGTTAATTTGCCATTTGATTATACACTGGACAGCAAATAAACCGGGCCACCCGCTAACTTGGAACTCTGACTCGATTTTCTCAAAAAGTATAAACCTCACAACTATCAAACTTACACCTACAAACAGAACGTTTCATGTTGTTTGAGAAATGACCACAAATTTATCCAAAGTACCCTCGATTCACATTGTAATCAAGCAACAAAAACAATACCAACGATTTGCTCTGTTTTGACAAGAGATTGCGATTAGCGTTCTTTTTTTCTAAATGAGGGTAGTCGGATTTTTCTTATGATTTCTTTAGTTGCCATCCATTATTTGCTCCAGACGCGTGTATTTATGCTATTTCCTTCGGTCAATAATGGATACGACACCCCAAGAAGCAGCTCAAGCTGTAGCACTACTTCAAGCAGGCGTTTCGCAACGTGAAGTCGCTCGGAGACTTCGATTTAGCAGATCTTCGGTATAACGGGTGTACAGACGATACTTAGAGACTGGAGCATTCGATCGCCGACCAGGTACGGGCAGACCTAGGGCTACATCAGCAGCAAATGATCGTTATATCCAACTTACTGTTTTGCGAAATCGCCACCTCAACGCAGTTCAAGTCCAACGAAGTCTGCGTGACGAACGCCAAGTGGTCATAAGTTCAGATACCGTCAGAAGGAGACTTGCTGAACGAAATCTGACTCCAAAGAGAGCTGCTACAGGCCCAAAATTAACGGTAGCCCACCGTAGAGCACGACTTCAATTTGCTCGAGAGCATAGAGATTGGACGTTAGAGCAGTGGGGCAATGTATTCTTTTCTGATGAGACCAGGGTGAGTCTACATGGAAGTGATCGACGTCAGAGAATATATCGTCGCCCTTTTTGTAGGTATAACTTTGATAGTTGTAAGTTTTATACTTTTTGAGCAAATTGAATCAGAGTTCCAAGGTAGCGGGTGGCCCGGTTTATTTGCTGTCCAGTGTAAAATATTTTTTAAACCATTTCATCATTTCTCAGGTTTATTAATTTGTGAGAAGTTATTACAGGAGGAGGAGGTTTCGCCAGTTATATAGCTTAGGCGCCCACATTAAAGGGAGTCGATGAATTTAAAATATGGGGTTACTATTTTGAAATTCAAACTCATACCAGTGTGTACTGAACCTTATATTTGATATAATTTTATTTAATCTGACATTATTATAATTATTTTACGATTCAGATCACCACTAGCGACCAAAATGTTTTTGTAGGTAGGTACTAAATGATGTTTGGTTTCTTATAACTATCTAACATAATACTACTTTACTTACGCAGGGTAAGATCACCTCCTTTATGAATAAGCATAGATACAACACAAAAGGTAATTTTTTTATGCCATTTGTCACTGGATTTTCTAATAATCAAACACCTCATCAATAATAACAAGTCACTGTTAAACTATTTCACAAATATATATCCTGCTCTATTATGCAAATTATCGACAAAGTTTTCTGTTTCTAGTTTTTATGCTTCATTCTCATTATTCATAAATAGATGTTGTTATTACAAACGCAATACTTATACATAATTAAGGTGTATACATAAGTTTGAATAAAACCAATCATGGTACGAATGGCTGGCACCAAGTGGGAGAAATCTGCGCAATGTAGACCTGTGCATAATATAATCTCATCTGATTTTCCTAAGTACAACCCTCAGCCTTGGAAATTTATGGCTAGTATTGAACCTTTCTATAGCTTGATATTCCAGTAGGTTTTTAAGGTAAGGCTGGCTGTTGTCTGATGTCAAAGGCATTATGAAATGTCTTTAATGTAAAATGCAAAATAATTATTAATAAATACAGTGACGAAAACGATGATTATTATAACCTGTACGTTTCTGCCAAATTCATATGAATTATTTTCTAATACAACATTATTATTGAATTGTCACTAGCTTTTAGATGATAGAACTCGGCGTACCTAATATACCTGAATGCCGAACTTTGCTTCCGGCAGCTTAAAGATAATATTGGTATTAGGTAGGTACTATTATTACACTCTAATCTGTTTCTCTTTCTCCAGTTCACCTTCCCTATCCATCACTTTTATTTTCTTTAAAACGGTCAGGACTTGGTGTGAAAGAGTAACAAGGACATTAATATTCACATTTATAATATTAGTAACATGTAGGTAAATACTATAAGAACTATAAGTACTCTAATAAATTAGGCAACTAATTATATTTCACGTATCTCAGGAAGGGAAGCCTCGAGTAGAATGGTTGTTGTCTTACGAATACCAACGAATGTGGATCGATGAGAGGGAAGCCTGGAAGAAGCGAATGTATCCAGAAAACACAACCGTCAATGTGGATATAGTCAAAAGATACGTTTTGACATTCAAAAATAATAATCCACCACCAAAGCTGGAAAAAAAGAAACCATTTAAAATGAAGAAGTAAGTAATCAACTTTTACTATATGAATCGCACTAAATAAAACACATTTAACAGGTTTTAATCGCGGTTTATTCTACAATTTTATGTTTGTCGTGCTAAATTACAATCATCTTCCTCATTTAACATCCTTATTTGAAAAGTTCTATTGACCTTCCATACGAAACTAACTACTTACTTTTAAAACTCTTCTGTTAAAGATTTTGCGGTATTCAATAGTTGATAAGAAATTGAATTCTACTTTTTTGGGTTCACACGGAATGGGGTATTAAAATGTGTATTTTTAGAAAGTGCCAATTTACTATTTTTCGAAGAACATAAAGAAATATATTAAAAGATTATTAAACGGTTTTAAATTTGTGGCAAATTTTTCATTAACAGATTCGAAGGAGTGGGGAGCAAAACTAGCAACAAACGCGCTTCTGATGATAAAGCTATGAATTTTAAAAAGGATGCCCATAAACCAAGTGACAAAACTAAGTAAGACGAATATACAATTACCACTTATTGAATTTACGAAACGTGTATACTGGTTAGGTTTACATTATTAACATTTATGTTGAATTTAAAGTATTTTTTAATACTTTAAAATTTTACTATTTATTAAATCAACTTTTTTAAATAAAATTACTGGATATTTTCTTTTGCCTTCTGCCGTGTGGTAGCGTTATCTTCAAACCATTTAATCCATTCCATGCCGTAGAGTAAGGGAATGGGATCTCTCCTAGTGTCGACGTTTAGCCACCTCTAATCAATTAATACATTTTATCTAGAGATAGAACGTATCCCACGTAACAGGTGGCAATAGGCTCGCCACCTTTTATGTGGGCCCAACTATAATAGGCGAAGTGTAGGCGTATACTCGTAATATGCCTCTGCCTACCCCTGGGGGGAAATATGCGTGAATATATGTCTGGAGAGAGAAGAGGCTCCATCGCGACGGTCTATGGACCTGAACCCATAGACCCCATTCCCCTTAAACAAATACGAAATTGGCTACATCGCATAACACACACACAATCCCAAGGGTGGTGGTCCTCCACTCCAGGTTGCAGGCAGTCCAAGGAGGCCATGCCGTCAATAGACGCAAAACTAACTAGGCGACTTTTACGACTGGACAGAAATAGCCTGCGCCTGGTGGCGGGGACCATCACTGGGCACTGCTCACTGAACAAACATTTACACACTATAGGAGTCACAGACAGCCCCTTGTGCAGAGCGTGTATGGTGGCTGAGGAAACGGTCGCACACGTGCTCCTGGAATGCACAGGCGTGGCTGACACACAAAAGGTAACCCTAGGATCACCGAGTTCCATTGGAGAAGTTCTGCACGGATTTGGAAACCTGATCTGCTTCTGGAGAGAGGTGGGCTGGCTGGAGTGAGCAAATGTGGCCGCAAAGGCTTACGCACAATGGTCCATAACAGGGACTAAGTGCGGAAACCACCACCACTAACATAGAACATGTGTCTGGAGATCCGTGTGAACTAGATTGACACTAAAAGTAAACTTTGCTATAACTTAAATCTAATGATGCCGCTGATGATACGCAAACATTTCAAAATCATTCTGAATGGCTGTAATTTTTTAATACACCATATGAAGTATGTAAGCTACAATGAGCTGCTTCTGTTTAATAACATTTTGATAAGCAATCAGAGGGTAAGCAAAAAAAGTATGCTTATAAAAGCAGCAAAATTTTATTAATTACATTAAAAAAATAAATTATAATAAAAAACTGTTAAACGATAGGAAATATAAATAACCTCAACCTAACCCAATAAGAGAAGTAAGTAAGTATATCATTAAATATAATTTATTAAAGTTGTAGATCCGATATTTATATTCACGTATGGACGTTCATATAAGTTTTCACTAACATCTATCTGATAAAATGTATTTAATAAATTATTGTTTTTATATCTCCTATACTGCCCTACTAAACGCAAAAGCGGTATCTCAAAAAAATCCGTAAATTTGATTTTTATGGCATCGGATAACTCAGAAAAATACGCTTCTATTGAACTAAGTCTTATAGCGGTATGTTACTTATAAGGTATAAAAAAACGTTAAGTTTTCTCTATCTCAGTTTTACCTTAAATTACTAAAGAGATTAGAGGTATATCAATTTAACGTAGGCAACCAGCCGTATAGTTGGATACCGCCAAATATACCTAATAATATATATAAATTACGTTTAATAAAAAAAAACAACAATCTGTAAATTAACGAAAAAACTAATTTTACATAATGTGAATTATCTCGAAACTAGCTTTCACTGAGATACCGCTTTTGTGCTTAGTAGGGCAGTATAGTGCATACCAATCAAATACACTGCATATAGACATGTTTTCTCTGCTGATCAATCATGAAATCTTGCTGATCAAGTAGTTATTATGCGGACTAAATGTTTCACAAACTCATGTCATTATAAGCTGCCAAACCTTTGACCATTATCATAATTTTTAGCGGAACAAGGATTGCTGCCAGATTATTGCAAAACAAATCTGTATATGCTCACCAAATTAATTAAATGCTGTTTTTTGTGGCTTACAAAATTTTATAGACGCCAAAATTTAAATCTTTAAAATATAACACGCGCGCGCGCGGACTGCAAAAGCGGGGTACAAGCGAAGTAGGTACATACATGCACTTGCGTTATCTATTGTATATTTATGTCTGCGGAAATTGTTTATTCTTAATTCTTCAGGTAAAAAGGAGAGGACTGACTTCAGTTGGTAGTTAGCAACACACCATGAGTTACTTCTTGCCCTTGAACTAAACCGGGTTCGCGGTCTCCCTCTAAATAAAAACCCCCGTTAAACAAATCAAAGTAAGGAACAAAAAGTCATAAAGTCACAATTGAAACGAAAAATCTTCTAATCGGGTTAGCCATTTGGAATATACGATGCCACTTCTAGACAGCATGCAAACAATGCATTCATACATGTCAAAATTAGGGAAGTTTCAGTGGCAAATAACTTCATTAGTTTGACACGTATTCGTAGCATGTCGCAAAGAATGTGCGCAACATACCTATTTGCGTGTATTTATAGTATAGTAAAGTACATATTATTATGTGTATGTGATATATTAGACCATAGTCTAAGCCCCTTGTATGTGTAAACACACATACGATCATTCTCAATTTGTTGTTGTAATATAAATCAAAACTGTATTATAGCATCTTTATGTAATATTTATAAAAGACTTCCTGAAATTCTTGAAAATAATACCCTTACATTTACCCTCTACTTAGAGGGTACATTTAAGAGTTATTTGTAAGGATTACAAACATCGCCAACGTACAACATCCATTTAAAAATCCACAAGAAGATAACTTTTAAAAGAAGGCAATGTTTAAAACACAAACTAAATAAAAACTTAGCCCATTTTTTATAGACAATTAATGTATTAGAAAATACAGTTGTCCATGTAATGGTTTTGCGTAATCGTCCAATAAAACAAGTAAATTACAGTAATTCTCTATTTTCTATAAAATCTACATAAAATCAGCCCGACGCATCATTTGTGTAACTTGGCAAGGTTAATATTAAGGTGGTTTTAGTATATCATCTGCCCATTTATATTAAATGATAACATTGTTTAGTTAAATTCAAATAAAAGTAGTTACACAAATGCAGACAGCTGAACAGCACAAAAATAATTATTTTATTAGTGAGAATCACATTACGAAATTATAATTCATATATTATATTAATACATAGCATCATACGTCAATGGGGTCACGCTGGCAAAAAAATATCTGCATGCAAGGAATTCGTGTAATCCTCTGTGAGAAATTAATGTTTGTTTATAAGTACCTAGCTTTTCCTATGAACTTCGACTTATTTCATTATTTAAACAACTACTTAGACATCTTTTAAGGCACTTGTGTGTGTCTCCGAAGTTTGACATTTAAATAGTTGGTAGTTGAGTTATTATCATTCTACATTATGGCCTCTCGCTCAGAAAATAATAAAATTAAAACCAACACGGACCAGTTCTTACCAGTCATGGTCGTAAATGAAACACCAACATAATCTAAGTTGAAAATTGAACAGTGAAATCTACTCAGTTCATTCCTACAAATTTTAAAATACTTTTCAGAGTAATGATAAATTAGTCTTGCGCTTTGCTATGAGATATCGTTGTTGTCAAACCAAAATCTGCCATGTGCACTTTTCAAAATTTCAAGATTTTGACAATAGCGAATAGTTTACTTTCTTATTTAAAGTATAAAAGAACTGCTATGTGCAATAACTAGAACTTTTTGAAATAAAAACTGCTGTGACATATAATTGCCACATAGCATATATTTGACCACAATCAATTTTCAAGAAAATCTTCTTTTTCCAATATCTTAAAAGTATACTTTTTGCACATAGCAGATTTTGTTGCAAATTGAATATTTTTTTAAATATTTCGATGCCAAGCAGTCTGGTGCTTTATAAAACGAATCCACACAAAACTCATTTTGCGATGTTAAAGTAAGCCCCATTGTCGCATAATTAACCTTAGATTCTACCCAAATAAAAACCTTATTTTTATTTGCTTCTTTTAAAATTAATAAATATTTGGCTGATTGTGGATTTTGATATTATTTAATTAGGTACTATTTATTTAAATTGATTAAAGATTTATGAGAAGTCTCACTAGTGCAAGATTGAAAAATTAAATTTACTTAACCAAATCAGTCCATACCATAATAATAACTACTAAATAAGTTTGTAATTACCAGAATGTTAATAACTATTATTCAAAGTGGTCTTTAGGATGACCATTATATTTACCCAAACCGACATTTATTCGATCATTTTTATCAATGGTCCTCTTTGTACTACGTAGTTTATTTTTTGCAGTATTTCTAGCACAGAAATATAAACGGAAACATATACCAGTAGTCTATGGAACCATTCCTCAAGGAACACTACACTGCTAGTTTCAAATCGTATATTTTAGATTGGAATGACAATATTAATTGGGAGCTATTTAATATTATGCTGTATTTTTGTATTAATTTTATAACTTTCCAATTAACGAATGTTATGGTTATGTTTTGATTGGTATTGAAGTGTGTTTAACCGAATTGGAAGTTGAACGCGGTTCCGGGGAAGCCGCTGGGTTGGAAGCCGAACTGCTGCCCGCCCCCGCTGCCGTTGAAGAAACTCTTGAACACCACGTTCGGGTCGATGTCTGAAAATATAACATTTACATTTTATTCATTACTTTTTAAAAACGCAAATAAATCTTAGTGGCTTAGTTACTAGTTTCTATGTATTTTTTTAAAGTTTAGGTTTCAGAGTAATTATTTATTCTATATTAATATATAAGTATATTAAAAAAATAGCCAAGTGGAATTGCAATATAGACACGAACAAGTAACTTGGATATAGGAAATCCTACTAAGTTTTTTTTAGTATATTGGACAAGATTGCAATATAGTAAGCTTATTTTGTAAGAATTGGAACGTGTGCTTGTGGTCGTAGTACGCTTGGGGTAGCAAAGCACTCCATAAACATCCTATAGAAGTTGAATGTTCACCAGTCCATTAGAATGGTCGTTGTCGTTATCCTGCCCGTAGTCGTAGCGCGCTATCTTCTTGGGGTCCGAATAGAAGTTGATTACTCACCATGTCTGCCGGAATGGTCGTCGTCGATATCCTGCCCGTGGTCGTAGCGCGCTCTCTTCTTGGGATCGCTCAATACTCCGTAAGCTTCGCCGACTTCCTTGAAGCGTTTTTCTTGTTCACGTCGTTCGCTGTCCGCAGCACCAGCGTGTCTATCTGGGTGATGTACCAGGGCGCGTTTTCTGTAATTATAAGGAATTTATTATGATTGTTTGCCTATATTTTTATTGCTAATGAGTCTACAAGAACGAAGGGCAAGCAACCTTGAAAAGTAACACAATGTATATTGTGCTGAAATTTAATTCAACTATCGCTCTGTACTCCAACGGGTCGTAATGTAATAGGAGACCGAATTTGAGTACAGCCGAATTTAACGGGAACATCTGAAGAGAAAAATAAAATAATAATAACACATACTACCATTCAAAGGAGAGTCTATATTAAAGTACAGCTCTAACGTTTTATTTTCATTGGTGTCGGCAGCTATTACCTGATTGTAGGCAGTAATCACGATATCGGGGATATATCCATTTCCTCCACATGAAGAATGCTAGATAATTATTCAATCACAACACCTGGCTTCACTAATGTTCCAGCCAGACAACAATAAACTCTATCGCACTGGTAAAGCTACTACTAATTTGATATTTCAACCTTTTTACATAAACATATCTGTTTTGATATTAAGCACTTTTGAATGTAACTTAAAACTTATGCCTATTCATTACGAGCGGAGAAGAATTAGAAAGGAGACTCATCAAGTTTGTTCTTAGCTCTTATGAAAGTCAAACTTAAAAATTAACGCACCCATTCACTGTGGGCTGGAGCTTGATCGTAAAAGAACAGTCAAGAAAATCGTCAAGGTTGGTTTTAAATTAAACTATAATACAATAAAAAATATTGAAAAAAACATACCTGTACGCTTTCTTGATATCGTCTTCAGAGGCAGTTTTCGCTATACCAAGGATCCTGTAGTAATCTTTGCGTTTCGATTTCTTAAGGGCCAACTTGGCTTCATGCAGTAACTGCTTGTTTTCTTTGCTCTTGTCAATTTTGTACAGCCTTTCGTAATCTTTGACGGCCTCTTCGTGGTCCCCTAGCTCGGAGTGACATCGAGCACGTCTCAGTAAAGCCTTCACGTAGTTTTCGTCGAGCTCAAGAGCCGCCGTACAAGCTTCGGCCGCTTCTTTTATTTGGTTCAATTTAGCGCAAACTGTTGCTTTGTTAAAATATAATTTGGCATTTACGGTTTTGTTATTTTTATCTATAGTCAGTGCTTCGTTATACAGTGTAAGTGCTTGTTGCCAACGGCCCATTTTGAATGCTTCATTGCCTGTGAGAGCACGGAAAGGAACATTAGATTAGATCTTATATCATATCGCAATATATAGGTACATTGATGTCGTGGAGATATCTAGAATATAACAATAAGTTTGTCGTGCCATGGGCAACTTATATACCAGAAGAGTAACACAAAAAGAGTAAAAAACCCCTTTTAATTATTCTTAGTACTCGAAGAACTTCGTATCGTTGTAGTCCAGATGCTCGGGAAAAAAGACGGCACGACGGACTTGGTATGCCGCATCTTATTAAACTCGAAAGAGATATGTTGAGTTCCGCAATGGACGTAACAATTAATTTGTTTATTGTATTAGGTAGATCAAGAAATATAATAGGTTGGGGAAAAAGTCTTTTCGTATTTTTGTATGAAAAGTCAAGACATTTTTTTCAAAGTTTATTTTCATTTATTTACAATATATATGTACCGTTTTGTTGAATAACTTTCTGCCATTTTGTGGGCAGAGACATTATCCCGTTACTGTAGAAACTTTGGGAATTCTGATCAAAAAAACGGGACAAATAGTTTTGGCAGTCCTCTCTTGAGGTCAACCTTACAGAACCTAAAGAATTCTGCAGAGACCGAAACAGGTGAAAATCGGAAGGCGCAAGGTCAGGGCTATATGGTGGATGCACTAGGACCTCCCAGTCGAACTCTCTTAATTTTTGCTGAGTGGCTAAAGATGTGTGTGGTCTAGCGTTATCGTGATGAAAGACCACACCCTTCCTGTTGATCAATTCCGGCCGTTTTCTCTCGACTGCTTCCTTTAATCTCATCAGTTGCTGGCAGTAAAGATCAGAATTGATGGTTTTGCCGGGCGGTAAAAGCTCATAATAAACAATGCCCTTCCAATCCCACCATACACACAGCATCACTTTATTTCGTGTTAGGCCAGGTTTGGCCACAGTCTGTGAAGCCTGGCCAACTTTCGACCACGACCTTTTTCGCACGTTCTTGTCGTACGTGATCCACTTTTCATCGCCAGTTATCAATCTCTTCAAAAACGGCTCGGTTTCATTACGTCTCAATAATGAATCGCAAATGAGTACACGGTTCATTAAGTTTCTTTGAGTGAGCTCGTGTGGCACCCAAATATCGAGCTTTTTTGTATAACCAGCTTTCTTCAAATGGGTCAAAACTGTTTTGTGGTCAATTCCCAGTTCTTCAGCTACATCGTAACTACTAATATGCCGATCTTGCTCCACTCTTTCAAAAATGGCGTCCATTTTATTTGTAACAGGGCGACCAGAGCGAGGTGCATCTTTAACATCAAAATTTCCGGACTGAAAACGTTTGAACCAAATTTGTGCTACTCTTACTGACACTGCATCAGGTCCATAAACATCACAAATTTTTTTCACTGCTTGAGTTGCATTTTTGCCTTTTTTATAATAAAATTTTAAAATGTATCGAATTTCTTCATTAGATTCACTCATTTTTACGGAGAGAAAAACAAATGAAAAATAGCGGGAAACAACTTTTTTTTATTTTTTTCTTTTCTTTATAATGGAACCCTTTTAATGTTACCAAAACCAGCCAGACACAAATAGTACAGTCAAAAAAATTTTATAATAAGTTTATACCTACGTTATGCGAAAAGACTTTTTCCCCGACCTAATAAGTCATAAATAAGAACTAATAATAAGAGTCTTGAGTATGATAAAGTTTTACTATGCCTTTAACCTTTTAGCACAAATACGAACAGTCTTACTAAAACGTTAGGTAAACATTTCCAGACTTTTCTCTACTTTAGGATTGTCCAGCATTTTGTACCTTGCTACCTCTTATTGTAATTTATAGCCGTAAACTTATTTACGCTGAGAGCGATATGCAGCATGTTTAAGTTATGTGTTTTGTTATGTGCACAGATGGTGAATTGAATATTGTATTTTTCGCATTAAATCTAGAAAAATCTTCAGCATACCTCACCACGTGTTTGCGCGAGAATAATTGGTGTAATTGTAAGAGAATATTTATTTATTTATTTATTTATTTATTATACAATAAAATTACCTTCTTCTTTTTTCTGTTTTAAAAGTTTGGCTCTTTTGTAGGTCTCCATTGCTTTTTTGTGATCGGGGGCCAATCGTAATACTTGTTGGAAATGTTTGAAAGCTTGTTCATCTTTGTCCTGAAAAGTTTATTTCATATGAGAAGAGAAGACTGAAAAGAACTGATTTATCATATCTTATATGACCAGTATTTAGGGAAACAGTGTGGTCTAAAAAGGCTACTCTCACAAACCACAATCATCTAAGCCTATTAACGTCCCTATCTGGATACAGACCTCCTATCGCAAACTAAGGTAAAAGGGTTGGGTCGGTAAGGGTATTGGGTCATACTCCAACAAGTGGATATAATGCGGATTGTCGAAGGCAGCTTGATTGGTGTGGCGCCCTGCTGTTATAATTTTTCAAACCGCCCAATTAGGCCTTTAACATGGCTTGACTACCACTATACCTAGTGATTACCAGGACCAACGACTTTAACTTGCTCGATATTAAATGCCAAGAAAACGGAACCCCTTCCAAGGCTGACCTCTGTGAACTCTGCTTTACTGGTGATCGTATTCAACCAACAAGCGCTTTAGTAATCAATTCATTAGGTAAATCTTGCGTTAAATAGAGTCTTGGGTAGACGCAAAGTTTGACGTTTTTTCGGTGCTCGCTTTTCATTATACAAATAGTACGTATTATTAATAAGCATCTTTACACAATGTAGGCATAAATTAACTTAAATATTTTTTTGTAGTATTAGTCACAATTAGTTCTACGTCTACTTTATTTTTATATTAAAAATTCAAAATCATTTATTCAAGTTTGGCTCAATAGAGCTCTTATGAAGGTCAAACTTAAAATTTAACGCGCTATAGCCGCTTATGATAATTTATAAATTATTATCATAAGCGGCTTTAGCTCAATAGCGAGATTCAGTGCCTTCAAATTCAGAGGCTCTCGGGTTTAAACCCTGGTCATTACTACGCCCTACACATTCTTCAACTTCATAGGTGCGCCTATGACTTAAGAAGTTATGTGCGTATTTATCCTGGCTGTCATGAACATCTGGCAGTTGTTATTAGGAAGTCAGTGCTTTCTATCATTTTGGCATTTGGTTTAACCATAGAATAATGTTTCCCTCTGAGTTGCGGTGGTCAGACGGCAGTCGCTCCATGTACTTAACAACCGAAATTCAGCCAAATCTGGTTAGACCAGTAAGCAGACCCTGGACTCTAAACTTAAGTCTACTGTAACTGGGATAAGCTAGAATAATACTGGGCTAGAATATGATGATAATCATACAAGTCATATTATTTAGTACTTCTATTAACACTATAAAACTAACCTCAAAATAAAGGCAGAGGCCTCTTACGTAAATGGCCTCAGCATCAAGGTTATCGAATCGTAAAGAATCGTTTGCAATTTCCTGTGCCTCCTGGCAACGCCCAAGCAACGCCAAGCATTCCGCTTTTTTAAGCTTCGCCCTGGAATCCAAAGTAATAAACATCGTAAAACTATGAGGTCAACTGAGTGTTAAAACAATGGGCACTATCACGCATATTGTTCATGCCGACCTATATATACATACATTCTACTTATAGTTTTCTACAGTAATACTCAAAGGTGCATCGTTCGGATTTGGAGCATTATTAAGTAACAATTATACAAATAATCTTTATTGGCACTTTAAGTTTACAATTTTTACACAGACAGCAACTTCTGCACTAGGTTCGCAGGCCTGTATCGCAGCAATAACTTAAACAATTAACCTGTCAGTTACCTTGACAGATTCTCGTAATAAAAATAATTAACGCGTTAGTGTTGTATTCTACATTTTTTTTTGCATAAAACAATGCAACAAAAATGTAGAATACAGGTTCGCCAAATCATTTTTCACGAATGTTTTTTATTACTTTATAATAACTTAAATAATAATTCGATTTCTAGAAAAGAGTTGCTGGAGGAAAAATAAAATATTAATACAATTTTATAAAAATTTAAAAAAACAAATCACATTCATATTGCGCAATATTCTCACTTACCTTCGGTCACGATGCCATAAAGTAAATCAATAAAAATAGTTAACCATTACTAATAATAAAATAATAAAAAAATACTGACTTTGAGCAAGATGGACTGTAGTCGAGACAGCGGTCCATGCAGAACACGACGCGGCGATAGTCGGCGACCTCCATGGCCCTTTGCCCTTCTTCATGCAGTTTCTTAAGGGCCTCAAGAGCTCGACGCTCACTGGACGCACAGTCCACACCGCCAAGTTCGCTAGCCCGGCTTACTGCTTGCTCCCCACCAGACAGATCACCTAGGAGAAACACACATCACAATTCAGCTCCAAAACAATACTGAAGGTTTTTACATTTCATGCTCAGTAGTCTGAACGGTAAAGTTAGTAGAGCATAAAAAATAACATCTTGTCTGTGCAATTTGTCATAAAATTTATGTATTTGAAGAGAAATATATGTTTCTGATATATGAATAAATCATATTTATACACAGCAAACATTATTATTAAATCATAAATTTTAATGTACTTCATACATACATTTTATTGTTATCAGTTAAATTCAAGTAACTGACTTCTTTGTCCAGCTTGTGGTCAGTTTTGAAGTAAGTAGTAGTTACTGCTGCTTAAAGTTATTTGGGACTATTCCCATGATTCTTAATCCTATGATTATTTAAATAAAAATATATTTAGTTTTCTATGCATAAATTAACTAAGTGATTAAGACAAACAAACACTTCAATTGAAAGCACTAAGGTTTAATAAGTAAATATGGTGGAAGATAAAATGAAGTAATCAAAATCCTATGGTAGAATATCCTTTTATTTAGGTATTCACTGAATTCAATAATAAAACCTCAAGGTTTTTTAGTTTCATTTTAAACAAATATCTTATGTGTTTGATACATTTACCATATTAAAGAGCTGAAGTTCACAGAATTGTCTTATGTGTTTGTTATGTGTATAAATACAATACATAATATCATGCCTGTTTTGCTGATGGGGAAGGCAGAGGCATATTCCATATAGGAATCCTAACAAGTTCTAAGGAGCTCAAGCGAAACCTCATCTGCAAGTGGTGCACTTGATGAACATGAATGAGGCCAACATAAAAGTTCCCGATAAGTGGCAATAGGCTCGCCACCTATTACATGGGACCAACAGTATAATTGGCGAAATGTGGGCTAAATGCAACACTAGGTATTTTACTTCTGGATCGTGAGGTCTATGGCTCTTTACGGGGCCCCGGTGTGGGCGTGTTCTTTGCGGCGACGAGCCGCTCACTACTTGAACGCGCCCCAAAGGGTGGTAGCCATTAGGCTGATCCGGGGCTACCGCACAATCTCTGGCGAGGCTGCAAACCTCCTTGCCGGATTGCCGCCATGGGATCTGGAGGCGATAGTTCTCCCGCGCCTCTATGAGTGGCGCGTAGAGATACTACGTCGGAGGGAAACTCTGCTGCCACGGCAGCTAGATGCGCAGCGGACGGAGTTCCGGAGCGATCTCATGGCGTCATGGAGGGACCGACTGTCGCAACCCCGTGCAAGGCTCGCCACAATAGGGGCGGTAAGTCCCATCTTTGAGGAGTGGCTGGAGAGGCGCCACGGCGTCCTCACCTTCCGCCTGACGCAGGTTCTAACCGGGCATGGCTGTTTCGGTAGGTTCCTGCACAGAATCAGGCGGGAGGAAACGTCCGGGTGTCACCATTGTGAGGATCGGCCGGAGGACACGGTGGAGCATACCACCGCGGTCTGCCCCGCTTGGGCGGCGCATCGACGTGTCCTCGTAGCGGCTATCGGCGGCGGCGACCTCTCGCGTTCGGCCCTGGTGGAGACCATGGTCCGGAGCGAGAGGGAATGGGATGCTGTTGCCTCCTTTTGCGAAGCAGTCATGCTAGCAAAGGAGGCGGCGGAACGAGAGAGGCAGAGTGCCTCTCGTCACGGATCCAGCCGCCGCGGGGGACGCCCGAGACGTCGGGAGCCGAGAGACGACTCCCGGCCACCGTAGGCGCTGGCTTGTGGGCGGTGGGTAATGGGTAACTCGCCGCCCTTCCGCCAACTATAGGCGACAGGCCGCGTCGACGGCGCTTTCGTGTTCCACGCGCGCCTCAAAGAGATGTCAGCACACTGAGGGGCCCCTGGGGAGGGGGCCAAGTCTGCCGGGGTTGCGGGACTGTTCGAAAGAGTTACCGCGGCCTCGGTGTTACAGGCTCAAGAAGGAACATGGATGGTTTTTAGTCAGTAAAAGTCTGACACACCCTTCCGCTTCACCCACAGCGGAAGACGGTCATTTGATGATTTTCCATCCGAAAAAAAAAAAAAAGAAAAAAAAAAAAAAAAAAGGTATTTTACTTCTGGTATTGCTATACATTAAAACTGTTTCAGCTTACAAAATAATTATAGCAAATTGGTAATTGACATTTTAGCAAAATCTTAAATATTTTGTAATTACCTAATGCAATACAACATTTAGCAATCCGAATGTAGCCCTTTGTGAAAGTGTTATCTAGGGCCACTGACTTTTGAGCATCTTCCAGGGCTTTCTTGTACATGCCCAGCATCATGTAGCAAGCGGCTCTGTTTCCATAATAGGCTGCATTGTCAGGGCATAGTTTTATAGCCTCTTCATACATAGAAAGAGCTCCCTTGTAGTTTTTGAATTTATATAAATGGTTCCCATTTTCTTTCTTTTCTTCAGCAATCCTGTATACAGTTAAAAATATTGTAGTATTTTAAATACTGAAAGTTGAGAAGGTAAATAAAATAGACATTTTTTTTATTAAAGAAGACAGTTATAACAAAAATGAAGCACATTTTCAACTTTAACATTGTAGTCAAATATGATTGTGACAGTGGTTGGAGACGAGAACTGAAAATTAAGCTCAGTGGCGTGGGAGAGGCCTGTTTCCAGCAGTGGACGAATGTAGGCTGTTATGATGATAAATATGTGATGCATAGATCCCAGCTAGTCAACAAATAATGGAATCATATATTAAATTATTGCAACATGTTGATTTACAGTTCTTAAAATTTAAGACAGACCTAATAATATTATTGATTGATTGCCAATATTGCCCAGCTAGTGCATTGCATGAATATTTTGAAGACAAATTAACTTTAATCTAGTTAAAAAACAGGCAATAGATAACAATAATTATAATTATTAAAGACAAATTATAATGTGCTCTGAGACCATATAATTTATATTTTGTATTAGTATATAAATTAAATATTTATGTACATATGTATTTACTTATTTTAAAATAATAATTTTATCTCTCAATTTATATTGTAACTCACAAGGAAATATCCACAGTGTCCTTTTAAATATCATTACATTAATTAGCATACATTTTAATATAACTAAATCAGGGGCCAAATATGTTTCCTAAAAACTTTCTCGAAATTTAATATTAGCTATTATAAACACCTAGTTAAATACTTACTCCTCATGCACTATGATATCTGTCAAAGCCTTATTTACATAAATGGTAATTAAAATATAACTACATTTGAAAAGAGGAATAGAGGTGGCAAATAGATACTAAACGCTGGGCTATGTTTGGCGTGACAGACATCTGCTTTTAGCCGTAACTGTGTAAATGTAAAGCATAGAAACCAACCTACACACAAAGGCAACACACTGGATCTGGGTCAAATGTCAAGAGACTGATCAATTTATGTAGGTAGAGAACTTATAAGAACTGTAAAAGATTCTATAAAAGTCTTGTATGTTTTGTACCTCTGAAATTTTATAGGAAGAAATTTAAAATGTGTTCATACAAAAATCAGCTGCTTTGATTCTGCTCTTCAAAAACACTTACCTTTCAGGGCTCTTGGGAACTAAATCATCGATGGTCAGATCCAAATCCACGACGTCTGAATCCGTCATAATGAAATAATTACTTTTAGATTTGGTGAAAATGCTTCCTTTATTTTGAAGACTTGATTCACTAAATTTGCTAAAGGTATTTTCTTCAATTTCGACGACTACGGAGAAAGCAAAATGAGTGAATGAGCGAAAATTAATGAATGATGAGAATGAATGATATTTATACTTTCTGTGTTTATTATTTCCGGGTCAGGCTAATGTGGGAAAATAAGTATGCTTAACACTATATTGTTCATATCGCCATTAAAAATAAAATGCAAATAAGAATGCAGGACCACTTAAATAAACACTGACACATTTACAAAAGAAGATTTGCTTTTTCCTACTTTTATAATTATTATTCTTGTAATATGTCGTGTATAATCTACTCTTTCTACGTAAATGGCGGTTTGTAGCCAAATTGCCACTTTTATACTTATATGTTTCGCGGGTCTCTTTATGATGCCTTTTTTTGAAAGAGCATAGCCTGTGAGTTTTTTGTCAGTTCTTCTCACAGAGCGGAGGCTCGGAACTGGCACTTAGATTCACTTACACCTAATTTTTATTTATTTGCATGTAAGTGAATCTAAGCTTCGTGATTTCAGGGTTGATATTAAATTTTTTTTCATTTATATTTTGTTTTGACGTTTTCAAGTGCTATGTAATAGTTTATGAAATAAAGAACTTTTTACTTTACTTTTGTAAAAATAAGAAGCAGGACGAGCTGTAATTTTAGACTTCTCCGTGAAGAAAAAAGTTATAAAAAAAGAATGTCAGAAATGTCATCACATTATTGATGTGATGTGTGATGATGTCGATTGTAGTTTTAATTGGGATGTAAATTTAATAAATAAACTCGCCAATATAAACATTGTAAATAAAAGCTTGATCTGTATGAAACGATTGTATAAATGAGTTAGCTTTTATTATGGATGACGATATGGTTAATGTTGGCGACATTTTGCACAATGGTGATATCGAGTGGCAGCCACTGGCTCTCACTTTGGTAGAATATCCAAAAGGTATGTATGCATTATAATTTAGTTCATATTTGAATTTCCTCTCGTTACATGAAAAATTCAGAATATATATTCCTTATGTTTTACTATAACTGATTAATCTTTACTTCGATAGATGATTGGCTCGGCAAATTACTGGCTTTCTTAAGCTTATCTCCATTTGGGATCGGTGCCGGGTTTGTTACACTAATTTTATTTCGAAGAGATCTACACACGGTATGAATTTATTATTATGCTCCCTTTTTTTTAAATACTTTTGGAGAGGTCTCAAAATTAAAATAATGAACAAATCTTGATGTGTTGCAGATTTCCTTTTTTTGTGGAACCCTGGTAAATGAAATTTTAAACATAATTTTGAAACACGTAATATGTGAAGCTAGACCACTTGCCAGAGGTCATTTGTATAATGAGTATGGTATGCCATCGTCACATGCCCAGTTTGTGTGGTTCTTCAGTGTTTATGTATTTTATTTTGTTGCTATTAGGTAAGTTGTGTCATCCCAATTTTGTTATTAATTACTATACTATATGTAATAAAATTATCCATTATGCAAAATATTTTTTCTTATAAAATATTTACACATGTATTTTTTTTTAGGTTACACCATATAAATAACAATAGTATAATATCAGCACTATGGAGGGTGATCATAGTTTGTGGGTGCTTCAGTTTGGCACTACTTGTGAGCATAGGGCGGGTGTACCTACACTACCACACCACAAGGCAGGTGGTGATAGGGGGCCTGGTTGGATTCATATTTGCAACTGTTTGGTTTACTATTGTGCACAGAATCTTTACACCAATCTTCCCTCAATTAGTGTCACTGTAAGTGTTTTTTTATTTATTTTAAATAATGGCTTCGTGCTGTTTGCACATTTAGCCAGTGTTAAGTAAGAGATATATTAATAACATATAAATCATAGTAACCGAGAATGAGTGGTGATAAAAATGATAAATGGAAAATGAGATTCCCTCCCCCTAAACCCCTTGAGTCCTCAGTAAAGATGTGGGTCTATACTGAGATCTCACATGGACTTCTTGAGAGAATTCAAAAAGTTATGTTGCACTGTTTTGTTTCATTTACCAACACTCATATACGTTCACTAACACTTAACGGTTAATAATCCACTGTTATTACACATTAATGTTCAAAAAGTCACAAATTTTAGAAAATAAAATAAAACTGATGCTTCTCTTATTTACATATTTTAGATGGTTTTTTTTTACGTTATCAGCTGTCTATGGTCAATACTTATAAGTTTAAAAAAAAACCGATATAACATTGGTAATTATAGACCAGGTCTCCACCAAATAGAACTAATGTTTTAAGTTTATGTTCTATTTATACGACCGTTTGCTGCAAAAATTTAAGAAACAAAAAAATATTCATAAAATGTCTTGAGCAATAAAGTAAGAAATTGTTGGCAATAATTTACCAGAATACATTGCTACAATGGAAAAATACATACAATAATATAATTTGGAGCTAATGTAGCAAAGCTTAAACATTGTTTACTAAAAGATACAAAATTATAAAAGTCATACAGATGAGTACTTTAGTTTCATGTTTCCAAGTTATTTTCCACTTTATATATAACATCAGGTTTAATGTTAATACCATGTGTACTAATATTGTAATAGTGTTTATATAATGATTATAGTAGTGTAAGGCTGTTAGTACTGTATAGTAGTGTAATGATTATAGGAGTGTAAGGCTGTTAAATAATGTAATATTTAAATTAAGCAATAAAATTTTGCAGGAAATTGTGTGAGATGTTGATGATAAGAGACACAACCCTGATCCCGAACGTGTTGTGGTTCGAGTACACGACGTCGCGGCAGGAGTCCCGCGCGCGCGGGCGCAAGCTAGCTGCGCTGAAGCCAACCCAATGACGTAGCGCCGCCGTGCGCGCGGCCCGCCCGGAGCGCGCACGACCAGACCGCGCGCGCCCCAAGCCGCGCACGTGACGTCACCTCGCCGCTGCGTTTCTCGCTTCCCTAGCGATGCTCGGCGGCTTGCTCGTACTGAATCGTGAACGCGTACATTTACTTTTCCATCAGTGACAATTTATCTCGCTTTACAACTTTCTAAAATCAATCTATTTTAAAATTGTTTCTTGTGAATTTTATAGTGTAAATTTATAAGAAATTTGTATAAAATTAGTGAATTTTGTTTAGTTCTTTTGGACTCTACTAATTAAATATTCTAATTTGAGTATTGCTTAAAGTCAATGTATACTAGGGCTGTGTCGAAACGCATCGAAGCCATATTTCTAAGGTGTAATGTACATTTTATTTATGAGATTTCGACGTTAATTGTATTCGTACAGCTTTGATTTAGTTATAAAGAATTTGACGTGTTGATGCGCTTCAACTCTACCCTAGTATAAATTGACCATTACTTAATTTAAACTCAATTGACATCATAATTTTGTTGTGTCACAGCTGGTAAAATTGATATTTTATATAATATATTCAGCTTATTTGTCATGTTACATTTATTGACTATTTATAGTATTGACTTCATTTCATAATAAGTATAAGATAAAAGTAATGTAAATAAAATCTATTATACTAGGTCCATAGGTACATATAAGTACAATCAATCTGTCGCTGACCTGTAATGGCAATAATTAAAATGCTAGTACCTCTCGCTGTATGAAGGTTGTGTAAGTTGAATGATATATAGGTACTTATATACTTCTATTTCTTGTAATAAATTATTTTACTAAGACAGATATAGTATAATTATGGGCTATGAATGTACTGTAAAATATTTCCTATATTATATTAGTAAGGATTATTATTTGACACTAGAGAGTGCTATGAATAATAAATATGTGAAAAGGAATAACCCAAAGCTATTCTTATTAAATTATTTTAAATAGACATACACTACATGGATTTTTTATTTTATTTTGTCAACTAATATAACCCTTACCTTGCTATTGTAAGTTTGGTATGATATGAATAAACCTACAGATATGCCTGTTTAAACTGCATTTGAGATTACATGCTACACATACTCTCCTAATTATTTTTTGATTTTTCGTTGAAATCCGACATAGCTATGATATGTCGAATGTATTTAATCCTACAAATGTAAACTAATTGGGACTGGGAAAATATATTAAATAAATCAAGAAGCAAAACCATGAATACGCCTTATTGACTTGTTTTCGCAATTCGCTTGCCTCCTATAACATTTCTATGCACCTTGTGTACCTACTTATTATAATATTGCATTACCCAAATAAGTACGAACTTATCGTAATTTGTGTCTAGTTTGTAATTTTGGTCTGTCGCTCTTCTCTTTAAGTTCTCCAGTTATAAAGCCTGCTGAAACAGATTTCTCTGAAATAAGCAGACACTGTCGGTTTCTAGTTTTTGTGTTTCTATATAGGTGTATATATCCTACCAAGACCTAAAGGAGCCCAAGCTAACCTCATTGCCCGAACATAACAGTGCCCGGCTGGCATAAATTCACGCCTGTTTCCCCGAAGGGGTAGGCAGAGGCATATTATACGCCTACATTGCGCCAATTATATAGTTGGTCCCACGTAATAGGTGGCGATCCTATTGCCGCTTACCGGGCACTGTTATGTTCGCCAGAGCCTCGTCCGTTGTTCGGCAGGTGAGGTTGGCTTGGGCTCCTTTGGTCTTGGTAGGAACCTTAACCTCCCCTTAAAGTTGTTGTTAGAAGTAACCATGGACCCTGTCGGGCATAAAAATATAACTACATATTTTGAAATGAAAAATGTACACAAATGAGAGTTATTTTTAATCTTTATTTCTTTTATTCATATCCCTTGATTGTGGCAATACTTTTGAATCCGTGCTGGATTGGTGCGCCTGAAAATTAAAAATTAGTAGGTACTTACTTAAACAGGATCAAAAAGTTGCAAGAATTTGGAGAATTTTAACTTAAAACCTAAGTTCTACTTAAATACTATTATCATTAAGCCATTAAAAATCGTTTTCTTATAAATACACAAGACTCGAAGTGTTATTTTTTCAAATTTATATGGAGTTTTAAGTGCCGACCCTTTCCTAATCAAGTATGGCTCAATAAAGTTCTTATACAAGTCAACTATTTTTAGGTAGGTATACCGTTTATGGTTCTAAATATTAACAAAGTAAATGATGTTTAGGATATGACAACAATTGGCAAAGTTGGAATCGGCAACCTCCAAAACAAAAAGATTTATTTCAATGTTGATACATCAATAGAATATAATGATCCGAAGTGGTGGTATAAAATAATAACTATATGTCTTCTTCTTCTTTCTTTTAAAAAAATGCCTTCGTGCGGCTAGCACATTTAGCCAGTGTCAAGTAAGTGATATATTAATTACTAGCGGTCGCCCGCGGCTCCGCCCGCGTGGATGTCGGTTACCGCTGCAAAATGCCTACCCAGAAAAGACACGGTCAGCAAAATGATTCCCAGGTCAATTCACAGACACCAACACTAACATCGACGACGCAGTCATTATCCGCAGGCTGCATAGATTGTCTTTATGTGTGAGTGAAGCCCGCAGTTTTGTTTTATTTTTTAAAATTTGTGATATTTCTAACATTAATGTGTAATAATAACGGTGGATTATTAACCGTTAAGTGTTTGTGAACGTACATAAGTGTTGGTAAATCAAACAAAGCAGTGCAACATCACTTTTCAAATTCTCTCAAGAAGTCCATGTGAGATCTCAGTATAGTCCCACATCTTTACTGAGGACTCAAGGGGTTTAGGGAAAGGGCATCTCATTTACCATTTATCATCTTTATCACTACTCATTCTTATTTGCTGTTATTTATATGTTATTAATATATCTCTTACATGACACTGGCTAAATGTGCAAACCGCACGAAGCCATTATTTAAAAGTAAAAAAATATATGTGCAAATGGTCAACTTCTTGGCGGAAAAATCAAGCGTCATGTCTGCAGTTTTGTTTTATTACACATAGCTTTTCAAGTTATGTCATTTTTTTTTAATTAAAAAAGAATGTGCAAATATAATCCCATTAGCTTGGAAACAGGCCTTGAACAACTTATGGCTTCAAATAGTTCGTGTAATGTTATACACGGCCTCTGCAAAGAGAAGCTTGAACTTGGCTTGACACGCGACCGCGTGCCTTAGATTAATTAAACTAACAATAAGTACTTATTGATAGTAGTTAGTATCTATATCTTACTTGCGGAATATTTTCTGTTGCCAACTTGTTTTTCTGGATTAGTTTGGTATTTAGTGACTTATTTTTGTTCGCACTATCTTCTGGACAAGTGGTGGTACTTTCATTATCAGCGTCATAATCACTTGAAATACCTTTTTAAATTAGTGCTTATCAAGTTTAATAAAATTTATAATTAAGCTTAGGCAAATACAAATAATGGCACGAATAAATTGTGTAGTCGCACAGCCCTTAACCAAACTTGACCCATTTGCTCAGATATAGCCCAGTGGTGACCAATAGACTGCTATTCAGAGTCGGCCGGGACTCAAATGAATACTTTTCGAAGTTATGTGCTGTAATTATCGCTTGCCTCGGAAAGCACGCGAGGCTGTTCCTGCAGTCATGAATATCTACAGCAGTCGTTGTTAGGAAGTCTGTGCCTTACCATAACCTGTCAGATGGGTTGCGAAGGTCAAGCAGCCTTGGCCACTAAGCCCCTGCTAAGGCACAACCGGGATAATGCTAATCTAACGATTATCTATATCTAATCGTGCTTTAATATCTACGTTCTTGGTTACCACAAATAAGGCTACCCATACCTAGTAGTATCTACCTTCTGTAACTATTACTAAAATTATTAGTGATTGGAATAATTATGCCGTTAGTAGTACATAAGCATACAATAATTCTCCTTTCACTTTCTCCAGAAGACGAGAAAGCACATTATAATTGAAGCATATATAATATTTAAGTAACTACACTATGGATAAATGTAGACTGTAACTACTCACTGCTGCCATAAAACATAGACATTGCTGAGGTGAAAGAATTTGTGTTTTCTGTTACACTTTCCAACCATTGCTAAAACAATTAGAAAAAGTCAAATTAAATATAAGTTAAGTAGTCCAACTAGACTTTTTGGCGGGAAAGTGAAGCGTCACGTCTGCAGTTTTGTTTTATTTATTAACATTTGTGGTATTTATAACAATAATGTGTAATAACAGTGGACTATTAACCGTTAAGTGTTTGTGAACGTACATGAGTGTTGGTGATTAAGATTCCCGCACAGGACAAATATTTGTGTGTATACATATAAATATTTGTTCTGGTCTGGGTGTTTTCCTATGTATATTAAGTAGGATGTATTTTCAAAAAAAAGTATTTATGTATGTTTATCCGTTATTTAGTATTCATAACACAAGTTCTTAATGATACTTATCTTGGAACTAAATAATTGGTGTAAGTGTCAAAAATATTTATTATTATTAATCTTACTTGAATTATCTGGCTAGATGTGCTAAACGCAGAAAGTTATTATTTAAAATAACTTTTACTAGCTACTTAACGGTAGCGGTTCTGGCGACAGATTGGCATAATATTGTCACGGAGCACCTGGTTCTGTGCCCTTGTGTTCCCTTCAACGGCCAAGTCACACAACAGTAACTATAATAATGAAGAAATCGCAGTAAGGAACCTTAGATTTGGCACGATTTTGTTTACTTTTTAGAAATGAGCAAGCAGCTCCATCGAGACTTGGCTAGTTTTTTTACAGAATGTTTTTGGTGGGATTTCACTTCTTTTTGTAGAAACCTTATCTTATTTAACACATTTTTTTTCTTTTATATAATTTTGTTATACTTATTCCATTTTTTTTATGTACCAATAGTAGAAGGGGACATTGCCATATCTATTGCTACAGCTGATACCAGCCAAGGGTTCTTCATCAGATACTTTAGACCTTCGATTTTTGAAATCAAATGAAGCAGCTAACCAAATTAAATATTTTTTGTATTGTCGGTATGTCGATTTTTTTAATAGTTTGGTTGGGCTGTTGGGTTTTTTAATCAGGGTCACCAGGTACTCCAGATCTTCGATTATCGTAGTTTTTGTAGTTTTCCCTTTATCTGGCTATTAAACCCTAACTCTGTACCAAATTTCAGCGCTCTGAGTTTATGGGAAGTACCTACTAGTTCTATTAGGTCGGGGAAAAAGTCTTTTCGCATAACGTAGGTATAAACTTATTATAAAATTTTTTTGACTGTACTATTTGTGTCTGGCTGGTTTTGGTAACATTAAAAAGGTTCCATTATAAAGAAAAGAAAAAAATAAAAAAAAGTTGTTTCCCGCTATTTTTCATTTGTTTTTCTCTCCGTAAAAATTAGTGAATCTAATGAAGAAATTCGATACATTTTAAAATTTTATTATAAAAAAGGCAAAAATGCAACTCAAGCAGTGAAAAAAATTTGTGATGTTTATGGACCTGATGCAGTGTCAGTAAGAGTAGCACAAATTTGGTTCAAACGTTTTCAGTCCGGAAATTTTGATGTTAAAGATGCACCCCGCTCTGGTCGCCCTGTTACGAATAAAATGGACGCCATTTTTGAAAGAGTGGAGCAAGATCGGCATATTAGTAGTTACGATGTAGCTGAAGAACTGGGAATTGACCACAAAACAGTTTTGACCCATTTGAAGAAAGCTGGTTATACAAAAAAGCTCGATATTTGGGTGCCACACGAGCTCACTCAAAGAAACTTAATGAACCGTGTACTCATTTGCGATTCATTATTGAGACGTAATGAAACCGAGCCGTTTTTGAAGAGATTGATAACTGGCGATGAAAAGTGGATCACGTACGACAAGAACATGCGAAAAAGGTCGTGGTCGAAAGTTGGCCAGGCTTCACAGACTGTGGCCAAACCTGGCCTAACACGAAATAAGGTGATGCTGTGTGTATGGTGGGATTGGAAGGGCATTGTTTATTATGAGCTTTTACCGCCCGGCAAAACCATCGATTCTGATCTTTACTGCCAGCAACTGATGAGATTAAAGGAAGCAGTCGAGAGAAAACGGCCGGAATTGATCAACAGGAAGGGTGTGGTCTTTCATCACGATAACGCTAGACCACACACATCTTTAGCCACTCAGCAAAAATTAAGAGAGTTCGACTGGGAGGTCCTAGTGCATCCACCATATAGCCCTGACCTTGCGCCTTCAGATTTTCACCTGTTTCGGTCTCTGCAGAATTCTTTAGGTTCTGTAAGGTTGACCTCAAGAGAGGACTGCCAAAACTATTTGTCCCGTTTTTTTGATCAGAAGTCCCAAAGTTTCTACAGTAACGGGATAATGTCTCTGCCCACAAAATGGCAGAAAGTTATTCAACAAAACGGTACATATATATTGTAAATAAATGTAAATAAACTTTGAAAAAAATGTCTTGACTTTTCATACAAAATTACGAAAAGACTTTTTCCCCAACCTATTATTTTGATGATCATGAGTAGGTGAGTGAGTGTGTCATAAATGCGAAACTTTGCTTTCGCTTAACTTCGGAACTATAAATCCCACTAACTTGAAATTTTGGATTTTAAATATGATATCATAGCTTACTGGATGATGAAAATTTCTGCGTTCTGGTCTTATCCAGAGGTTCTCAAATAGGGGCCTGAAAATGCGGCGAAATGGTTCCAGTTAAGGATGGTACGGCAGTGTTTGCTTCGCGCTCGACTTGGCATAGGGGCACTGCCGTGCCCCCAGATAAAATTTAATTCTCCGCGCCACCCGCTTCCTTTCGTTGGTGATAAATACCTATTTCAATTCTTAGTGAAAAGTTAATTCTATCTAATAGGAAAGTGAACCTTTTCCCTACCTTGTCCTTAGGAATCAGTCGATCAGCTTTTTTCATGAAAGTAAAATTAGCTTTTTGTCCAAGGTCCACCAAGTGCTTTGTTACTTCAGTTGTTGACATTGCTTTTGTTAACATTCCTTGTAAAGTATTTGGATCCTGCTCAAGTAATCCGGGGAACATGATGGCTAATGGTTTCAATTCAGGCCCATCCTCACATTCTACCTAGAATTTCAGATAGGTTATCTGCTGATATAGTTAATTAATTTCACCCAGTCTCAGAGCCAAAGTTCTACTTACTAAAGCAATTTGACTATGAGACTGTTGTTTATAATATTAAGGAAAATATGCCATTCTTCGATATAATACAAAGTAGTTTAATGGCGGGAAAAGTAACGTTAGCTGATTGTTATTTCTGAGTTTTGGAATATAGATCCGAACTGTTAAGATTTCTATAAATTGCAATCAAAGACAGAGGTTGCGCCGAAATGATAATTTATTGAGCTTTTACCGGACAGGCTTTACAGAAAACTTACAAAAGTTTTGGAACTGGTCACCCAAAAATAATCCAATTCAATTATCTTCGTCATCACAACGAGCCAAAGTAAAATATTACGAAGATAATTCAAGCGGAAAAAATATATCTAATGACTTTTTTTTTAAAGTCACAAATTAATAACAACCTACGGGCAAAAATAACGGGTGTATAGCACATCTTAGGAACCCAAGCCAACCCCATCTGCATGTGGTGCATCTGCCGAACAACGGACGAGGCTCTGGCGATCAAAAAGTTCCCGGGCAATAGGCTCGCCACCTTTTAGGTGGGACCAACAATAAAATTGGCGAAGTGTGGGCTTACAATATGCCTCTGCGAAGGGTTGGCTTTGGGGAAAAGGCGTGATTTTATGTATGTATAAGGAATTCAAATAGATTTAATTTACGAGTTGCAGTACTTCCTCCTCATCAGTGTTGTGGTCAGTAGACTTGGAAGGTTCTGAAGATGTCTGCAGTATGTCTACCCATTCGGAATCTTTTGCGGCTAACGGACATAGGGGCTCTGGAGGCTTCCTCGTGGTAGTTTCCTTGTTAGACTGTTTCTAAACACATAGCATTAAAATAATAATTTGTAGCGTCGTTGTCGTTGTAAATAGGTAGGTCATTCCAGATCCCAAACGTAATTATTCCAAAGATGAGGTTTGCTTAATACCTTTTTACTTGCTAATGGCAAAAATATATATTACCTTTAAAACAAGAAATCTTACTAATAAACTTATAGGTAGTTACAGTAACTTAAAGTGTACAGTAAATATGTGAACCCACCGATGTTGGTTCTGAATTGGTGGTAGACAAAGTTTTGTGTTTGGGTTTTTTATATTTTCTATTTTTGTTGTTCATTTTGTTTAAACCATTTTGAAATGGATATTATAGTAGGTCGGCAATGTTTGGTACTGATATTACCAAAAGCTTATTAGAAACTGTTACACATCCCAAAAATGTTTACATCCAAGCGAAATATCAAAATGACATTAATCAAAAACAAGTCATAGATAAATCATAATAAATAAGAGAGAGTAAGGATGATAAGTAAATGAGATGCCCTTTTTTTTACGTCGGTAACAAAATGCGTTTACGCACTGCCTTCCGGCCAAAGGGGGTCCCTTTGACCGGAATGGGAACGGGGGTGTGGGACTCACCCCCGGCAGAATACGACGCCCGCCGCTTGTTAAGAAAAAGGCGGGGACTAGTACCTGTGTTGCAGCTTCTGACACACCGCCTGCGGCCAACGTCCCCCGGACCGAAACCGGGAGGACCTCCTCACAGAGGCGCAGTGGGCCCGCCCTTCGTACCTCCTTGTGCAACCATAGCGTGTGTGGCCGACTTCCCGGAGTGTCCATGGTTAGACAGCAGGGGCCCCATGACCCCGCTGCCTAAGAACCTCCTGGCGCAGCTTAGCGGGCCCTCCTGGCCTACCCGTTGCGCCCTCCATAGGTTCCTCTTAGTTTCCTCCCCGGTAGTCAGTAAGTACTAAAGACACCCAGAGTCGCCAACCTCTGGGTGTAACCTTTTCCCGGCCTCCGGGAGGTACTCAGCCCCCCCACCACGAACTCCGTAGAGTCCTCAGTAAAGATGTGGGACAATACTGAGATATCACATGGACTTCAAGAGAGAATTTGAAAAGTGATGTTTTGTTTGATTTACCAACACTCGTGTATGTTCACAAACACTTAAAGGTTAAAAATTATTACACATAAATGTTAGAAATACCACAAATTTTAAAAAATAAAACTAAACGGCAGACATGACCCTTCACTTTTCCGCCAAGAAGTCTTAAGCCTCTGTTGTACATGACATGCATGTGTATTTCGAACACGAAAGACCTTCACACATTTCCACCTTTCACAACTTGTCTATTTCTTTACTTTGTTTGGCCTAAACCTCAACAGAAGAGCTAGGTACTCTTCTAGTCTAAAGGTAAATGGATGCGTACACCTTTCCACAAAAAATCGTTATCTATGCGCGGTATAAGTGTGAGTTGACCCTAATAGTTTATCTCATTCAGTTCAGACCTAGCGTTCAGCGTTGCCAGATTTTTTTGTAGCAAGTCAGAGTACTTTCGTCTAAAGTCCCGCTTTTGAAAGTAAAAGTAAATAATCACAGGATCCACTACGTCCTATTTCCTAAGCAACAAAGTTTGTTTTTAAATATTTTTTTTATTTGACAGCAAAAATAGCCAAATAAATGTATTTTAGTAAAAATATGATAATTCAAATCAGATTTACTCTATTGTTAGGTAGCTCTTAATAAATAAAAAACAAATACGTAATTCTGTGATTTATTCCCTTTATGTCGAGTCTCGAAATCTATTGTTTTCCAAAGTGTTGACATTTTACCAAAGACATTTAACTATTACTATAGACAGGACATTGAGATCAAAACTGTAATCCACAACTTAGTACCAAGTGGTAACAAGTCGCTCAGTATGATTTTATGCGCCCTCTAGTGTAGTCGTGTTTGTGCGGGAACAGATTTGAGAAATTTTATAGAAAATATGCCAAATTGCGTACTGCGATATTGCAAATCCCGTTATGGTAAAAAGGCTGAACGTGATTACAGTTTATTTTCGTAAGTATTTTTTATATTTACTCAATAATCAGACTATATAATAATTTTCAATAAATTGTTCTAGAACATTACTTATGCCCTTTGCCGACCTCTAGCGGTGAGAAGCAAAAGCACTACTTTTAGGATCTCGCCACAGTTGTCGATGCGGAAGTAGATGATTTAGTGATGTTCAAGTGATGTCGTTTTATTTAATGATTAATGTAATACATAATATTTTTAAATTGTAAGTATAAGTATAAGTTTGATATAAGTAGGAATATTCTGATTCAATAATAATTGCGTTGGGGGACTGTTATACACTATAATAGTAAAACTATCAAATCAATGTTTATGGCACTCCATAACGTTTAACAGAAGGTTATTTTTTATTTATTTATTTATATTTTTACATAATTTTTTTAAAATTGTCATATCACATATTTAAATAAATTTATTATAACTTTAACTTATTTTTTTATTGTCTTGTCATTGATATAGTCTTTTATGTCGTAGTAGGCCTTATTTACTAATATTTCTTTGATTATGTTAACAAATGTAGCGTTACAGGTTTCTGTTTTATTAATTCAGGGAGTTTATTATACATTTTTATTGACATTACATATTATTATGGACTATTGGAGTGTAGTCATGTTAGAAGTATAAATCTGTTTTTGTGTCTTAGTAGTTTATTTATTGGTTTTTCTCCACGTTTTGTAAAAGGAGGTGATGTTATTTCTTACAAATTTACATATTTCTAAAATATAAATGCCTAAGAGAGTTAGTATGTTAAGTTTTATAAAGTAGGGCTTGCAAGTGTCAGTCTGTTCAATGTTTGCCAAAGTTCAAATTATTTCATTTGAAGAATAAAAAGAGAAGGTGTGTCAGTACTACTTCCCCACAAAATAATCCCGTAACTAAACCTTGCATATGCATAGTATGTAGTTAAAGCTGTTTGCAAATCTGTTGTTCTTTTAATTTATTGAAGGGTATAGGAGAATCTGGATATTATTTTATCGAAGGTTTTTAATGTGGGTCTTCCAGTTTAAGTTACTATTTATAGTTATGCCTAATAGAGAGAATTCATTAGTATTTTCTATTGTGGAAGTTAATTATTAGGGGTGACTGATAAGGATAAAATGAAATTAATTTAGTTTAGAACATCCCTACTGCAAAGCGACGCCTACCGTGGAGTAGGTAAAACTTATTCTAATTGTTTTTAATATGCTGTTTTGCTTTTCAACGTTAGATAGCGCTACTTCCGCGCCAGCTCAAATTTTTCGTATGGAAAAGTCTCTAATAGCCGCTCTATTACTATATTAAATCTCTTTGTATTTTACGCTTTCTATTAGCTTTATGTCGAGTTTGGTGAACAGGTACAGTCAGGGATGTAAGTTAAAATCATAAAAAATTATTTTAATTTGTTTTAATACTTATTATCAAGTATATCATCTTTCTCAATCTTACCATATAAATCACAGTTTAATCATCACTCCTATTGTTGCAAATGTCAAACAGCGTATATTGCTTTATAGTAAGTAAAAAATTCTGTTAAATTAATATTTTTCTTCTCAATTAGCATTATTGATTTACGTTATTCCGTTGTATACTAGGAAGCATGTATGTTTTAAATAATTAAAAGATAATCACTTGTCAAATCTAACAGTTGAAAGGCGTTTAAGACAAAGCATGAAGTCAATTTTGTTAGTTGTAAAATCTTCAACTATTTTATTTATACGCAAATCAATAGCCAAGCATTTTTTTTCTTAGGTTCTGATTGTTGTTGTAGATACTTATCTGCTCTATCTTAAACCTAGCTTCTGTGGCCTCATCTGTTCCTGTAGTGTTGTAACAACAAATCAATATTTATGTTCATCCACTGCGATGTTACGTAGTCATTAAATGACTTGGCTTCATTGCCTTCAGGTGAATTTTCTAATAATAACAGCCATGCTTCTGGGATGAAATTTTTGGGAAGGTGTGCTGTGGCTGCACACATTTACTATTCCAATCCGTTTTTCCACAATGCCTTATAAAGTGGAAGAAACATCCGCTTATATTAACCAATGCAAATACTTCTTTATTACCGCATTCTCAAAATCGATTTTAATTTTTTTTTGTTTCAATTCCGAAATTTTATCTTTTATCATTTTAAATATATGCACATAGGTCGATTGGCATTTATCAGGTAACAGAACAAAAATGATCGGCACTATTACGGTTTTTTCTGCGGTACTAGATATCAATGTCGGCATGTATGAATATAATTGATGGAATGGTCGTCGGGCAATTGAAAAGAATGTCCCATCAACAAAGACCTGAGGGCCTACTCTAATTCAACGAAAACGAAACTTCGTTGCATCTATCTCTGTCACTCCTTGGGTATATCATTATCGAGTGAAAGGAATGGGTATAGCGAAGTTTCGTTTTCGTTTTAGAGTAGGCCCCCAGATTCATGGACTGCAATGCATTTTCGCAATCATTTAACATAAGCATCAAAATTTCATGTACCTACCCCACTACTTTCTACAACCAGAAAATCTTTTGCGATCACTAATGAAATTTCTACATCTTCTAATTTCTGGAATGTAGTCTTACTAATAACATTTAAAAACATATTTCTTGAGCGATAAGAGTGCATTTTTCACACTTTGGGAGCTACGAACGTGGTCGACGTAATAATTTTTATCTTTTAAACTCGCCATGGACATTGTATACATAGTTGGTATGGGTTTCAAGTCTGTCCGTACATCATTTTTACACTGATTAAACTTTTTTTCAGAATTCTTCTTTTTTGTAATCTAGCAGACAAACATGATCTATTGCTCCGGTTCTTAGAATTGTATGGTTAAAGTTATAAGTTGTTTTTATATCACTTTTTGTGTAAAAATTTATTCTAAATTATTTGCTTTTCATTGGACACGACTGTACTTCCAAAATATGATATTATTTAACTCGACATAAAGGTAATAAAAGCGTGGTAAAGAAACTCGACATAGAGGGAATAGAAGCGAGACAGAAAACTAAACTCGACATAAAGGTAATAGAAGCGAGACAAGGTTTTCGGCTCGACATAAAGGGAATATACCAATTCTGTTTTCATTAAATTTACAGAGCATTTATTTCTGACATCTAATCATTTTAAATCCATTTAAGAAAAAACGCGTTCAGGTGCCACTAGATTCTACTCAATGGAGCAAACTAAAGCAATGAAACCTTATGTAGTCTTAAGAGCCTACATAATTTATACCATTATTTATACCATTTATATACGGGTTATATAATGGTATAAATAAAAAGAATAGGGAAAATTTTATGTGTATTTTTTTTATAATGAAAAAGTCCCTTAAAAGCGAGACTGACCCTATCCCATAATGTCCCGCGCGCATTTAAGACGTATAGCAACACTGGTTCAGACACAGCAAGTCGCAGCACAGGGGACTTATATTTTTTTATCGGTAAATCATGTTGGGGTTGTCTAGAACACTGAGCAAATACAAATTCTATCTGCGCCGTGGTCTAGACTACATGATATATCTAGGCTAAGATAGCTAAGTAAAATTTTAATATTTGTCTTTTTTTTAATGCTGTGTACTTTATTCTTGATGTCATAGTTAGGCAAAAGCCCTATTTTGTTTTTTTGTAAACTCCTTATGAAATAAGACCAAATAATATATACTAGTACATTAAGGTTTAACAGTATTTTAATTTAAAAACAGCATTCAAAATGAAACATTATAAGAGCTACATTGTGAAATACGCAGTTCGTAAAAATTTATAACATTTTTTAAAATTAAAGTTTATCATGACAAAGAGAACCTTAAAGATTATGTGAAGGGATATTAAACCATATCTAAGAGTAATCATCGTCTTCCTCATCTTCAACTTTGGGCACTGCTGCAGGCAATGAGTATACTTGGGTGCCATCAGCACCTGCTAAGCCTTGCTGCTGAAGCAGAAGCCATTGCTGTTGCTCTTGCTTTGCTTGTTCTTCGCGAGCCTTAACAAATTCACATAAAATTTTAACATTTGATTACATTATATCTTATTCAGACAATTTAAGAAAAGTAATAATATAAATATTTGTGGTCTTAAATAGGTTCTGGTCTGGGTGCTTTTAATAAATTATGAATTGTCTACAATTAGTATCGGTTACACAAACAGTGTGGGGTATAACAGTATACCTGCACTACGCTCCTGAGGTTGTGCATTCGGTCCCAACACAGGACAAACTTGGGTGTTGCTAAGTATGTATTTACAAAAAAGTATTCATGTATTAACATACATATATTAAGTATCCCTAACATAAGTTCTTGATGATATGATTGTAAGATAATTAGTTATATATTAATTTGAAAATTAAAAACATACTTTCGCAAAAAGTTCTTGTTGCTGTCTCAACAACTCTTCTTCTGGAATTCCTAGATTTTCTAATCGAGTGCTTTGTCTTCGCCTTTTTGCAGCAACAGCTTTACAATCTTTTAGCACAGCCTCTGCTTCTAGTGTGTAGTCATTGAATCCTAGTCGATCAAGAGCTAAAATGTAAACAAATCGTAGGAGGAACTAAAAATTTCAACCAAAGCAACAGTTATTTATAGTTTGATAAAGCAATTAGTAACCTGATAATACATGTTCTGCATTGATGGTTTTCTTATTGCTCTGGTTACAAATCTCATTTGCTTCAGAACTAAGCAAATGAATGAACTCTGTGCAGCAATTTAGTATTAATTCTCTAGATTCAAAAGCGACACGAACTGATGGCACTAATTCTTTAATCATTTTATTGATACTTGCTCTCGGTAAAGTAAGTTCATCTTCCTCGGAAGGAGGGGGACATAATTCTCTTTCTGGACTACCCATAGCCTGACCGTGATTACGTTAGTATAATAGTTTTATTGATTTTCTCAAAATACTTGAGTATTTACACTAACAGACTGCAGTCAGTCAAACTCAAATTGTGTCAGTCAACTGTCAACCAAAACTATCATATTTTTATATTCTTCAAACAAAAGTTACACTATATAAGGTTGATTGAGTCGATTATTGCTCGATAACTATGAAGGGGTAACGAGATGGTGTAAATGAAAAACAAATCAGTAATGTTCATTAAGAGATAAGTCAGACTCATGTCCCATCGAAAAATGTGGAAAAAAGCGTGGTTATTTTTTTGGTCACTGGTCATACCTGACCATATCTATAGATGTCAAATATTTTAAGGCTCCACGCTGGTCGAGCGAGCTCGTCGAGTGCGCTACTCGGCTGATTTTTGTAGTGCTGTTCACACGTTGGCGTGTTTTATTCTGAGGTTGGTCGCTATATAAAGATGGACGATAGGACGGTTGCAGCAGCTGCAATACACATATATAGAGTAATTTTTTTTTATTTACTTGTGCACCAGAGTACATGCTTAAGTTTTAATGTTGCTCGTGTTTGTGGTTCCCTATATAGGAATCATTATGAATATAATCAATAAACCTAATTATTTCCTCACTACCCCGTGACGCCATGTTCCTAAAACAATTTTTGATACTCCGGCGCGTAACTATGAACTGAACACTTAACCGAACGCTCTCGCCGAGCGCGCTTTAGAGCAATTATAAGTGTACATGTCCTTTTTATTTGTAATGTTTTGTTATTTTTTGTTTTATTTGCAATAAAGAGTTAATTTTTAGATATAACTTCTTCGACAACGTATACAAGTATAGGAAAGTGGCATATTACATTGAATTGTGAATTTTTCGTATGGACTCGTAACACTCCGTGGACACTCTTAGAAATGTCTCCACTTCTTTACGGGGCTGGGGCATAGCTTTGACTTGATTCGACTATGGTGGACTTTACTTGAGTTTTACTGTCAACAAATGACGAAAACGCAATTATGAAATTAACTTTTAATTACTTGACACTGGCAAATACTCTTTAAACGAGTGAGTCCATCTCCCTAAAAAAGAAAGAATAAATCATATGTTATGTCTATACTACTCTTCTTGGCGGGAAAGTGAAGCGTCATGTCTGCAGTTTTGTTTTATTTTCTAAAATTTGTGATATTTCTAACATTAATGTATAATAACGGTGGATTATTAACCGTCAAGTGTTTGTGAATATACATGAGTGTTGGTAAATCAAACAAAACAGTGCAACATCACGTTTCAAATTTTTTCTCAAGGAGTCCATGTGAGATCTCAGTATAGTCCCACATCTTTACTGAGGACTCAAGGGGTTTAGGGGAGGGTATTTCATCTTCGATTTATCATCTTGATCACCACTCATTCTCATTTGCTATAAATTATATATAATTAATATATCACTTACTTGACACTGGCTAAATGTGCTAGACGCACGAAGCCATTATTTGAATGGAAGAAGAAGTCTATACTACTCTATCCATAGAGTAATTTGTATATATATCTTTATGATTTTTTAGTACTACCCTAGGTAAACAACGCCATCTCTACGCATAAGTAGGAACTACTTTAGAAAAAGCGGGAAATTCAAATTGGCTTCAATGACTTCTCAAACTTATAGACAGATACTGATTAAAGCAAACACTGCATCTCTTGTAAAAATGCAGCATTTGTTTTAAACAGTATCTGCCTAATTAAGACGGTCTTAGGAAGCAGAAACGGTTTTGTGAAAAATAATAACAACACTGTCAAGTCTTTCATTAAATAAAATTTATTTTCTTTATTTACCATTTATTACATTTACGCAACATTACACGAATTACAAATGACACAATTATGAAATGCAACACGCTCTTGTCATCATCAAAGTGCATTAAAGAAAAAATATTGAAATTTATGCTCCATACATAGAATATAAACACATAGGTACATTTCATTCAGTCCATCTCAAATCAAACTTCACAAAAAGCAACTAAATCTTGCTGATAGTCCGGATGAACGGTTTTATGAAGAGGCACAAATAAAAACAAATACTAAAAACGTAAAAGCAAAATGTAAATAGAAGGCAGGCGGCCATGACACTATAACTTTTTCACAGTGTTTCATAGTCATAGAAAGTTTCCTACCATTTATTTCCACTATAAAATTAAAAAAGCGTATTTTATATTATATCGTACAAAATCATCAAAACTAAAAGACAAAAGTATTAAAAACAAAAACAAAAATTAACTAAAAATTAAATATAAAATAATTTTGGGATAAAAATCTATAGACAAATTAATTATTTACTCTCTTATAATTCTACTAAATGGAAGAAAATTCCTTATGCGGCCAATTTGCTTGGCATATAACATGACTAAATTAGAAGGTCACTGTTTCAGTTGTGTTATAAATAAACTTTGTGTTCATTAATTTTAGAAGTATTATGACCACATAGTGACATCTGTACGCGCAAGTAAGTAAACTAATTGTAGTTAAAAAAAACTAAATTAAGAAGTACGTCCCTAGGAGAAAATAGTATTGGTCGATGACCATCTTAAATAAGTTGGCTTATTTCATCATAATCTCAAAGTTTTTGTACCGACATTGAAGACCCTGACTTAGGGATGCCCAAAAAAGTGTATTGTATCGATATATCGCATCGTAACTGTATCGAACCTGGTTGTATCGATACGCGATATTATCGATTTCCTTTGTATCGATATATCGTATCGTAACCGTATCGCATGCCTGTCAATTAATATGCGATATAATGAGTATATATCGTGCAAAGGATTACCTTTTTAGTAGTACTATATTTTTTAATTTTTAAAAAAGAAACATGCGCTCGTAGCTCTGCGGTAATAGGTGGTCGGAAACGATCACCGAAATACAGCAAAGTTTACAAAGGTTAGACCTTGGATGGGCATTTGATTTCGAGCGCTTCCGTGCGTTGGAAGGCATGTTAAGCCGGTTATGTAACAGCAGGACGCCATACACCTGCCTCCGCCAATCCGCACTGGGTCAGAGTGGTGGAGTATGACCCAATACCCTCGCACCTTGGTATGTGAGAGGCGGTTCGTTCTCTGTAGTGGGACGTTAATGGGCTGAAATGATGATGACCAGAGTTTCCAAACCTCGCGTATCATCTATAGCTATTTGTACCACAAGGTAATGTTACTTATTTATTAATCATATGTGACGGTACTACAAAGTCCAAAGATTTATTTAAATCTAACTTCAAGTCTAAACAAAAGCCGTCTATTCTTGTTCCATAAACTATTTTGTCGACGTTATTCAATGGTACTGTCTAATTATCGTTGAGTGATATAGAAACTTAAAAATATACAAATTAATCACCGGCATAGTTTGATACGATAATTTAATGCGATATTTTTATAAGAATGCGATATATCGAAGAGTATCGTATGGTCAAAATATCGCATCAAATATCGATATATCGTATAGTGCTGTATCGATATTCCGATATATCGTATCGTAATGGGCATCTCTACCCTGACTCTATCTATCTACAATTCTACAATCTACATGTTGTCATGTTGTTTCCCGGTGCTGCAAGAAATCTTTGAATGAAAATTACGTTAATTCAATAAATAAATTCAGCTCTCTATACGGAATTTACAGAATAATATATTTATGATGACTTCTAAATCTTTATCTTTTTATATTCAGTCTGAATGTAAAACAACTAGAGCTCGTTGCAGCTTAATGCAACTTCCACACTATACGGTCAAAACCCCTGTTTTCATGCCTGTTGGCACACAGGTAAAATATGTATATAAGAATATTTACCCCTGAAAATTATTTTTTAAATAAATATTTATGTGTATGAAACAATTTCAATTTCAATTAATTTACTTTACAGGGTACCATGAAAGGACTTTTGCCTGAGCAACTGGAGAATTTAGATTGTGAAATAATTTTAGCTAACACTTATCATTTGGGAAATCGCCCAGGAACAGAAGTCTTACAGAAAGTAGGTGGTCTTCATAAATTCATGTCATGGAATAGAGCACTCTTAACAGACTCTGGAGGATTTCAGATGGTATCACTGTTAAAGCTTGCTGAAATAACAGAGGAAGGTGTCAAATTTAAATCACCTTATGATAACTCAGAAATAATGTTAACACCAGAAAAGTCTATTGAAATACAAAACTGTATAGGTATTGTATCTGTTCCAAATAACAACTAATCACATACATCTGATGAACCTTGATTTATTACTTGTTACTGAATATGTGAGATATTGAATATGAATGAGAAATTGACTTTTGATTGAAACTGATACTGTGGATACAATGTTTTATGTTTAACCCATTTTCTGCACAAATTAATTATAGTTGTAGATTTTATTTCATTCTTAAATTATTGCACATTTTTAAAATTTGAATGCACATTGCAAAAAATTTAGAAATAAAAATATCTTTATTACTTTATATATTACTTAATTACATGAAATAGATGTTAAATAAATTCTTTTGCCTTTAGGAGCAGATATCATAATGCAGCTTGATGATGTTGTACAAACAACATTTCAAGACTATGACCGCATTAAAGAAGCTACAGAAAGAACAAGTAGATGGCTAGATCGTTGTTTGAAAGCCCATAAACGTCCTAATGAACAAAATATTTTTCCTATAGTTCAAGGGCTTTTAAATACAGAATTAAGAGAAAAGAGTGCAAGAGAACATATGACTAAAGATGTTAACGGTTTTGCCATTGGTGGATTGAGGTATGACTTGTTTACAGTAGATATAAGTATTTTAAACTATTTCAGATAATCTATTTACCTAACATCTTAGTTGTAATCTTAAACAATAGGTTATTTTGTCATTTTAATTGTGATTTCAAGCAAATGGTAAATTTTGTATTTCAAGTTTTAGTACTAATTACATACATAAAATCACGCCTGTTTCCCACACTTCCCAAATGCATTGTTTGTCCCACGTAACAGGTGGCGAGCCTATTGCCGCTTGCCGGGCACTTCTATTTGGCTTGGGCTTCAAAGATGACGGTAGGATACCCATACACCTGCATAATTGACAGGCAGCAGTTCATTTTGATTACATATATATAATTATTTTATAAATCTAATGAACAAATAAAACATTCTATTACAGTGGAGGAGAATCGAAAAATGAATTTTGGCCAATGGTTTACTTAAGTGCAGGCATACTGGACAAAAATAAACCAAGATATTTGATGGGAGTAGGCCTAGCAATAGACCTTGTGGTTTGTGTTGCTTTGGGTGTAGATATGTTTGACTGTGTGTACCCTACCCGTACTGCTGTAAGTTATCTTTTATTTCTTAAAGCCTAATAGGAAATTATAGGCTATTTTCATAGAGAATAAATTTTTCAGAGATTTGGTTGTGCATTGAATAATAAAGGCCAGCTGAATTTGAAACAGAAGAAGTTTGAGGTTGACCTAAAACCCATTGATGAAGACTGCTCATGCACTACTTGTCAAAACTACACTAGGGCATATTTACATTCTATTGTTACTGTAGAAACTGTGGCATGCCATCTCATATCTGTTCACAATATTGCATACCAGGTAAAAATTATCACTTTCAATGTATTTCATTTTGCTATTCTTTCTTGAATATATGTGAAAATTTGATGGATCTAAATGATTCTGTTGATGTTTAAGACAATGAAGTATATTTTAATTCGTAAAGTTAATTTTTAATTATTGTGTAGTGGTTAATAGTTATAATTAGTGTTTCTTATATTTTCACAAAATGCAAATTTATATTATATACTTTTTTATTATTCTAATTCTGAAACTTTTTTATTCACTTCCAGATGCGTCTAATGAGAGACATGAGAGAAAATATTGAAAAAAGAACATTCCCAGAGTTTGTGAAAAAGTTTGTAAATGAACTATATGTTGATGGCATCTTTCCTGATTGGGTAGTTAATTCCTTGAACTCTGTTGGTATAGATATAAGAAATTAAAAAAAATTGTACTTCATTTAAATTTTTGTTTATTAATTCACATGAACTCATCAGAGTCATTTCCATCATAGTTTGTTGTCATATTTTCTGCTTTCATCAATGTAGAATAGCTCCTAAGTTCAGCATCTTCTTTGCGCTGTTTCTCTTCTTCCTTGTCTTTTTCCCTTTTCTCTCTTTGTGTTTTCTTTTTATCTTCTCTTTCAGACCTGTCTCTATTTTCACGCTCTTGTCTAAAATCAGGAAAAGCTTCTTTCTTAGTTTTATTAAGTCTATTGACAATATCATTGCATCTTTTAGCAACTTTTACTTTTCTAACATCTTTATCTTTGTGGAATGCTACTTGACCTACCTAAAAAACCAAAATTAATTTATTAAACATGAATAAAACTTAATAGATAAGATTGAAAATTTTACCAAATTGATTATACCTCCATTGATGGAGACTTCTTAAGATTAGACCACATTGTGTATACTATGTCAACATCATTCATTTTATTTCCCAGAATTGAGTTGGCTTTTACTAGTTGACAGGCATCATCAAGAACAGAGTTTGGAATATCGTCTATAGTTTGTCCCTGAAATAAAAATAGCTTATCATTTCACTGTAGAGTCATAACCTTAAAAATTATATAAAATCAAATAATAAGATTTCAATAAATATTAGGAAAAAATAAAGGTAAACATTTTACAGGAAAGAGGCGTAAGTAGACGTGAGCTGAAGATACTTTATCCACATGAAACCACACATCTTCTGGCCATCCCCATTTAATTAAATCTTCATCTGTAAACAAAAAAAGAATTAACTCATACCCAACATTTAAAAATCATATTAAAGGCTGAGAAAAATACAATGAAGACAAAAGGTTCTACTTACTTTCATGTTTATCGGCTCCCATAAATAATGTCACTGAAGGCGCAACAACATTACTTGTGAAGTAAAAAACCATTTTAGTAATATTGACTGGACACTAAGGACTAAATAAGAAATATAACATTTGTTTTCTATCTTATAATAATGGTGAAAATATGCCAGTAAACTAACAAACTCTTTGACGGGTATCGCACTTTACCATTCGTATTTCATTCAAAATCACAAAAATACGAAAGTATATCTTAAACGCCGAATTATTTTTGCAGTAACGCTAAAATCATGGGCTATGTACGGAATGTCGATAAATGACACTTTTGTTGGTTCATTTATTACTTGCGGAACAGGCTAGACGCATTAGACCTTACTGCCTAGCCTTCAAGTTAATTGTTTGTGAGGGTAAATCCAATAATTATAATTGTTTTTACAGTGGGTAAAAAATAAATTATTGTAATAATTTCTTGAAAATAATTTATAATAAGTGATTTGTTCAGATAAATTATCATATCCATGCACAGGAAATAACAATTAATTTTTTTCTGGAAAATTTTCTTACTACTATCCGAAATTTACTTATTTATTATCTCAAAGAATATATATGAAAACAAAATGTGTGAAGTGAATTGAGTTGAACCGAGTAACCACTGTGTGTGATTATAGTTAAGATTCGTTTAGCTCTGGCCTTTTAAAATGTGCTTTTACTGACCGCTTTGGTTGAATGCTAGTACGTAGTCTGACACGATAAGAGTTCGAGGAGCTTTAATTTTACGATGTGGAAAAATGCTGCGTAACTCAGACATAATACTAGTAAAACCATAACGAAAAAAACATCTACAAAGAAAAACAAATATGTCTGTCGAGGGTAGATTTGGCGCCAACGCGGGTAAGATACATTGCAGCTGTGTTTTATTTTCTAAAACTGGTATATATTCGAGTTCTTATGTGTAAATATAATGTAAGGAAGTAAAATATTACTGTAAATAGTGATCTATATCTATAGTGATCTATATTGATTCTAAGACTCCATAAAACCTTTTGCGAAATCTCCATTAATTTACTGGGACATTAGAATTTGACTCGATTCAACTATGACGGATTTTATTAAAGTCTATTATCACCACACCTTAACCTAATAATACTCTAAATGAGTGAGTCGAGTCCATATTTAGAAAAAAAAAAGTTCTATATTAGTGTCAAAACTGTCAAGTCAATACTCTCAGAAGAAGTGCGAACTGCAAATGTTCAGAATTTCTAACCTCTTTTCACAATTCGTTTTCTCATTATCCAGCGAATAAAGTGGTAGTTAATTACATTAGGAAGTTAAAGGAATCTTAATTTAATTTTGTAGTTATAAATGTACATGAATATTATTGTAGTGGATAAAAGTAAATATGTCGTTTAGTTGGTCGATAAATGCTTGAACGAGTGCACATTTTTAACAATCAGGTAAGTTGAAATAATTATATTCTGTAGTAGTAATAGTTACATTTTAATGTGTTTTTTTTTATTATTAATTTTTTGCTGTTAAAAACTAATGATATTTTATAGTCTACAGGGGCATCTGCTTCGTGGTGTAATGGTTTCCACGTGAGACATATTTTGGCTGCGTAGTAAGCGGTCGGTGGTTCGATTCTCATTTGGGAATTTTTATTTAGTAACTTTTTGGCGTTTTTCTAAAGGTTTATTCTCTTTTTAATTGATTTGCACTTTTTTCAGATATATGTTGCTATAATTGTTGTTTTGTACAACCTTTTTGTTTGTACATAGGTACCCTCTATAAATTATTGTATTTCAAATAGAGACATTTATTTAAGATAATTATAATAGTTTGAATTTGAAATAAATACACTAATTTATATGCAGAGAATTTATTGGAGTAAAAAATTTTTTCAACAATTTACAACTTGCTTAAGTAGAAGCTTTTACCTTGAATTGAAATTCTTGAGATAATTTTTTCAGAACCTTAAATGTTAAAAATATTAAGAAATTTTTGGCTACCTATTTTTTTTTACATTTACTTTAATCACACTATAATTAATATTTGCCCTTACAAGTAATCTTGCAAATAATTACTTATTTGTAAATAACTATACATTATTAATAAGCCTGAATAACTAGTAATCACCAAAAAACTGGATATTGAGATTGTAAAATAACAAATTGCATGAAACCCAATAGGTGCTCCATGATGGTGGCAAATATCAACGTTTTCTAGTGAAATATATGCAATTTTGCACAATATGATTATGTAACATTAAAATGTCTTTATTGATATTCAAGTTTAAGTTTCCATATTACAGCAATGAGTACCAAACGTGGCAAACAGCACAAATCTACCACAAAAAACTGTAAAAAGACAGGCAATGCTGAGTCTGAAGTCTTTGTGTTACCTCCTGATCTTCTCGAGAAGTTGGGTATAAACCTGGGTAACTTGCATCCTACACAACATTCAGTAACACAAAATACTGAGGGTGGTAAGTATCTCTTAACATAGTTTACAATACTTCATTTAAGTGGTCTTGTTTCTATTATAAGCCAGCGTCAATCTGCTTCAAATATATTTAAATTTTATCCCCATTTACAGAACTCACAAATATTTGTTTTAGAATAATATTAATAATCATTATTGTTATTTAAAGAACTCGCAAATACAATTTTAGAATAAAAGCGTCATTATGCCCTTTTATTTAGTGAAGAATAAAGATACACACATACATACAATCACCACCACATATCATTTGATGTGTAAAAATTTTATAAAGCCATTTTTAAATTATTATAACAAGTTTTATATGTTTAGGTACTAATCACAATTTTAATATATAAAATTTGTAAATAAATAATAATATATTATATATAATTATATTGGTCAATCAATTGAGAAATGTTAAACTAAGATTATTTTTTTATACAATATCATCCATTACCTTCTTCTATCCAGTTTTAAAATTTATTTTACAATTAACATAACTGGTTTAATTGAAACATGGATTATTTTGAGAAATACTCATAGTTATCATAACTTTATCTGAATAATAATTTCTTGTTATATTTTTACAGATTTTCAAGTCCCTAAACCAAAAAAAGAAAATGATGAGAAGGATGTTTCTGAAAACTCTGATATAAGTGAATCTAGTAAGCTAGAATCCTCATTTATACAAACAGCAACTCTTATGAAAGAGTCAGTTTTCTTAAGTCCCACATTTGTTTCCAACCCTACAGATGCTATAGCAGCTGCCAATGGGGAATTAGAAATATCAAATGAGTTTATAAATAGTGAAGATATATCAAATAGACCACTTATTTATATTAGAAATAATAATGATAATAATATAAAAATGCAGCAAAATACAATCAATAAGGATAATAAAAATGATATAACTTTGCACCCATCCTTAGAAAATGAAAACAATATTAAAAGTCAAGCAAACTTTCAAAAAAATGTATCATTGAAATCAGAGATATGTTTAGAAGACATATCGAATGAACTTGTCATAATGTCTTGCAAAGAAACTAGCCACATTAAAAAAAAAAAACCACAATCTGAGGTATGCTCAGAAGACACTACAAACGAACATGATGATTCAATACAAGATATTACTTGCAATGAATCTAGCCCTATTGAAAAAGTCGTTTTACAATCAGAGGTGTGTTCAGAAGTCACACCAAATGAAAATGATTCATTGCAAGATATTAATTGCAAAGTATCTAACCCTGATGAAGATGATTTGTCAAAGTCCAAGATTTGTTTAGAAGACATAACAACTGAACATATAGTAATATCTTGCAAAGATTCTAACTGTACTGAAGAAACGTTGCCAAAACCGGAGGTATATTCAGAAGACACGTCGAAAGAACTTAATATTATATCTAGCAAAGATTCTTTTCCTATGAAAGAAGTCGTGTCACAATCAGAGTTATGTTTAGAAGCAGTTTCAAATGTATTCAAATCAAAGTCTTGTAAAGAACATAACCCAATTAATGAAAGTACATCAAAATCAGAAGTATGCTTAGAAGTAACGGCGCATGAATTAACAATGATATCAGGCTATAATTCCAATCCTATTGAAGTAGTTTTAGAGGACCCAACAACTGCTAAAGCAATGCATGCTTCTAATGTAAATCAGAGTTTTGATATACTTTGTAAAACAAATATGTTTCAAAATATTGAACAAATAGCAACTGACCACACAGAAAATTTTGGGAACGAAATAAATACTAAAAAAGTCAATAATATATTAAATGAGAAAAAAAATAAAATTACTATAATATCTCAAGAAATTGTGTCTTTACAACAATTTACGGAAACTAACATTGTTAATAAAAGTTGCCTAATTTCTGTACCTATTAATACAGTTATCTCAGCAAAGAAAGAAAACTATTATAAATTGAACACAAATCCAAAGGATGTCATAAATGTTTGCAACAATCCTCTTAATAAGACCAATCAATTGGAATCAATGAATTTGGATATTAATGTCAACAGTAACAGTTTTTTATCAGAACAGGAAGGTTCATTACAAATTGACAAATTGGTTCAAAACCTTGTTGTTCAAAACGATGAAATGAATAACCAAATCGACAATGTCATAGATTCTGAAACCAACCCTCTGTTTTTTAATAAAACTATCCAAAACAATCCTAATGATCACGCTATTTTGATCACAGGTCCTATTATTTTTGAGCTTGAAAATAAAACTGATCCAATTATGGAAACTTCAAAGATTTATTTGGATACAAATAGCGATGATATAATTTATTCTTCAGTTAACACTAAAACCCCTAAACACTCAGTATCATTTAAAGATCACATCACGTTAAAATCAATATCAGATAACGCTGCTTGTGATTTTGAACCATCTGACAAATATTTCGTAAAAGGAAGTGTTATTCCTGATGTGCCATGGCAACCACAGGTTAATGACAACTTAAAAATGTGTAATATAATTAAAGCAGATAGTTCTTTAATTGATCATAGTTTAGAACAAAAAGAAAAGCTTTCACCATTCTCCAGCATCAATAAGTCAACTATAGTTGGGAATCTATTGTTGCATGACACAGAAATAGGTGGACCTGCAACCATAAAGGAATGTATTCAAGGAATAGAAAAACCAGGTGGTGAAGACGTTTTATCTTTTCACCGTCATTTAAAAACACAGTTAAAAACTTATCATGGGGCGAAACATAGACCACGGAAAGTACAACAATCTTTTAATGATGGGGATAAAGATATTCATATTGATCACTTGACTGACACAAAACTTATTGATGCAGTCAATTTAGAAAATAAACTAAATTGCAACCAAAAATATTGTACATGTGCTGATTTTGGAAGATTATCGTACTACAGTGAATCAAACAAACCATATGAACATCTCCATTTTTGGAACAGTGAAAATATACCACCAAGCGATCCACTATTAATTTTTAGCATATTGTATGATTTTATTAACCACAGTATAGACACCAAATACGATGTGGTAGCCTCCAATATACCATTTGAGGATGATAGCGAAGTTACTACTATAATATGCTGGAATGAAATCCACAATCAAATTGAAATTGATAACGTCCACAGTACAACTGAGGTGATAAATTACAAAAATGATAGAAATTATACACAAAATATAAATGCAAATAAATCGGAAAATAGTAATATAAATCACAAAAAAGAATCAGGCACAATCCACAGAAAACTATGTAATAATGAAAAAAATCTAAATCTGAACTCTAATATGCTTGAATGTGAGGTTGAAAGTAATGTTAGCTCTGAGCAAAGCATAAAAGTAACTCAGAATGCTGTAATGAGTACTGTAACATATAATATAATAAACAAAGAAAAAGTGAGAGAACCCGACATAGTTGGATCCAACCAAATTTCTTTATCATCAAAGACAATCATTAGCACACATGAAAGGGGAAATGAAATGGTCTCAGAAATTAACAATATCACTGAAACTGATGACTCCATGGATGAAATACCTTGTGTTATTGTAGTGATGGATTCAAACCCAGAGACAGACACTCTTTTAGAGCTTCAGGATAATAATGTGCCAGCTAACATAAAAATAGTTCATGGAGATGATCAGGATAAATACACAATTGAATCGAAAGATGTTGTAAGTACTTAAATCTTCCTGTAGTTTATGTGTGATTAAAAAATAAGGTTAACATTTCTAATTTCTGATTATTCATATTATAGGAAAGTGAAGTTGCATTGAAAATCCCCAATAAGACATACTCAAGGTTTGAAAAAAGTGATGACTTTGGACACATCGATAAAGTGGTTAGTTTTATTTAGCTTTATAAGTTTATACCCGTTTTAGTATAGCTAATAGAATTTCGTGTTGATAGTCCATTTGCTTCATTGGAACTTTATTCAATTTGGTATTAATTATTACAATAAGCTAAGTTAGAGTTGAATCGATCAGAATGTAATTCTAATAACTAAAGACACCATACGTTGCTTCGCCAATTCGCTCTGATGGTTGAGAATAACCGGAAATACATTCACCGTGGTCTGAATTAGTGATCTTGAGATAAGAGACCTGTACATTATAGTGACGATCATGCTGAGATCATACTTATGAAGATTGCAATTTTTTTGCCTTACCATATTAAGGCTTATAAACTGTATTTACATATAGTTAAAGAAAATTTACTATTTTAGTGTTCTGAAGATTCGTTGGATGATGTAAAAACGGCCGTGTTTAAGTGCGGAGTTTGCAAATGCGATGTAAAGATAGCTAGTTGGATGACGCATATTGAAGAGGAACATAACTATTTATCATGGAAACATGGAGATACCTCTGTTGTAAGTCGTTCATTAATTTACTGTCATACCTAATAGAGAGAAAAATAAGAAATACATTTTTATCCATTTTCAACAAAGAGTTTTTATGTTTTTTTTTTGATTCTATGTTTCTGTACCTTTTTAATTGTATGTACATATTTTTTTTATGTTCTGTTGCAATTATCTGTAAATACCATTATAATTCGTTACTACAATTATAATATACTTAACTTCTAATGCTTTTGTTGATTTCTAATAATATTGTTTTTTAGGACTTGAAGGACGATGCTGCAGTAAAACGTCACTTAGAATCCATCATAACTGAAACAAAAATACTAACTTGTTCAAAATGTGGCATTAAGAGATCTAACGCTAAATCTTACTTAAAGCATTTGAACAAATGTAAAAAACAGGTAAATTGTTTGCTTTAAATTAAATAATGTATTAACATAATAAACTGAACGAACGACGAGTGAAATGACGCCCAGTGTTTGTCAGCGGTCACAGAGATCAGACCTTAGAAGACTAACGACACTACGGTCGGCCCTACTTTTTAGGAAAGGAATTCAAATACAAACTTCTTTACTTGCCCAAATGTGTATATGTAACAGGATGTGGTATTTACATTAAGTACTTTCGACAGTCTCAACACATTTACCAGTTTGTGGTATGCAAATGTCCTTTTAATGATTGAATAATTGTCAGTATAATTGTTAATAATCAAACGTGAAATATCTAAAATTATGCAATAATATAAATACATGTCAAAATACAAATCACAAAAAAAATTGGGTCAAAGATATAATAATGATCAATACTCATTTTATGTTTATAAAATATAAATTACTTTTTTTTATTGAAAAACGAGCTGACCCGGCGAACTTTGTTCCGCCTTAATGGCAATAAATAAGCAGATTGTGTTTTTATTTTATTGGAAAATTACAAAAAAATTAAATACCTACATTAATCATTCATTATTATTTCTATATTTTATTACAAAGTTGCTCTTCACTTAAGTACTTTGTGATACACGACTTTTTTTATTATTATTATTTATTGAGAAGCATGAAGTCGAGCCATACTATTGAGGCGATGTTCACGTGCAATTTCTTGTTCTTCTTCAGTCCTTTCATTTCCAGTATTTCGTATTCTTCTTGCATTACGGCTTTGTCGGTTAAGATTCGATAGTCTTGTTCGCGGCATTATTAATTAAACTTCACTTCAGTTCACCTAAAAATTATTTCAAAACTCATTTTCACATTCCCGCCAAGAAGTCAGAAATAGTTTGAATATTGATTTCTTACAAATATCAAATTGTCATCCATACGTCACTACATAGCTGTCATTTGCGTTTTGTTATTCCAAGTCTGATCCTTTTTTGTTATATCACGTTTTATAGTGACTGACGTTTCATGTCAAGTCACACGGGAACGCTGTCGAACGGGATAAAAAGTATCCTATGTCCGTCTCCTGGCTCTAAGCTACCTCCCTACCAATTTTCGCCCAAATCTGTTCTGCCGTTCTTGAGTTATAAGTGCTGTAACTAACACGACTTTCTTTTATATATATAGATTAAACTTCAGTTCCACAGTAGATCATAATTCAGCAGATAACACTGAGACGTCCAGTACATGATCACAAATTACAGAAATTAAAAAACATAAAAAAATCGAGTTCTAAGAATCAGTTATGTACTGTTCGTATACTTTCGCAATGTGTGATGCTAGGTTAGGTACCCAATTTAATTAATGATATCGGTACAGTTGCTTACGAAAAAATTTATTAAGCAGGAAACAGAAACCACAGACGAACACAACACTATAGAAAGCAGTGAGCCGGCCTGCGAGCCAACAAAAAGTTCAGCAAAAGATAAATCAATGAAAAGATTAAGGACTAAAAGTAATGTATGTACCATTATGTAAAAAGATACTTTCTAATATTATAACTCTGTCCCATTAATTGAAAACTTAAAATGGCGAAACAGAGCAAGTTTTATATCATCATCATCACAGCCCATTAACGTCCCACTACTGAGCACGAGCCTCCTCACACAAATCAAGGTGTGAGGGTATTGGGTCATACTCCACCACGCTGACCCAGTGCGGATTGGCGGAGGCAGGTGTATGGCGTCCTGCTGTTAGAATTTTTCAAGCCGCCCATGAGGCCTCTAACATGGCTTAACGACTACCACATTTAGTGATAACCGGGACCAACGGCTTAACGTGCCTTCCGAAGCACGGAAGCGCTCGATATCAAATGCCACACAAACGGTCACCCATCCAAGGACTGACCTCTGTAAACTCTGCTGTACTTTGGTGATCGTTTCCAACCACCGAACACCGCAGAGCTACGATCGCTTCGAGTTTTATATATACTTGCACAAATAGTAGTAAATTTGACAAACCCATAATGCTGAACATAACGATTTGATAATCGAATATTATAATAACATGTTAGCCTGTATGTAGCTTGAGAGGAAGTGTATAATTAAAACGCTTACTTACATAATCCTGTATTTTTCAGAAATTTCAAACTACTGTCGACAGTTTTTTGACCGACCACAACACATCTGCAGACATGAGTCAAGTCTGCAGTAAATCCATAAGCCTACAAACAGAGGAACCTAGAAAAAAATTAAAGGCTAAGAGTAATGTAAGTTTATACCCATGATTTTCATTAAAAACTAATGTTATGTCAAGATTGTTAATGGTATTTTATGTGATTTTTGCAGAAAGTAGGCGTCTCTAGAGAAATCTCCCTGGCCTATCACAACAATATTGGAGAGAACAGTCAGTTATCCATCACTGCACAAAATAGCCTAGAAATAGAGAAACCGAGAAAAGAAATACGAAATAGTGTAAGTTTATTTATTTAGTTATATGAAGAACAAAACATAACTATACATATTTCTAGGGTGTAAGAATTAATAACTAGTTTCTATTTTGCAGAAAAAACACAGTGAAGACGATAGTTCCATGACAAACCACAACAATAGTACACCGAAAAGTATAAAAAGAAAAAAAAGTTTAAAAACGAGTAATGTATGTCCATACAATCTTAGGCCATCCTGACCACTAAAGACGAATAACGTACTTAAGTAATTTTTGAAATCGATGTCTATTAATTTGTTATTTCGATTAATTTCCAGGATACTAATGTAGACGAGACTTCCAATCAAGCAGACATGGATACTTCTGAAAGTCCATCTGACAATTTCAATGAAAAGTTAATAAAATGTGGAGTTTGTAAAAAAGAAATTGATGACGCTTTTTGGTTCGAGCATATAGGAAGCAAGCATAATTATTTGGCCTGGGTTGAAGGCGATACTATTTTAGTAAGATATATTATATACTAGCGTCCGCGTGAACTGCAGATACTTATTAAAAAGTGCGTTTCAAAGTCAAAATCATTTATTCAAGTTTGGCACAATAGAGCTATTATGAAGGCCAAAATTAAAATTTTACGCGTCAGTTCAACGTGCGTGCAAATAAATAGCATTAAGCTGTTGTGAATGAAAGTTCTATCAAATTCAGGCCAGTTATTTCGGAGAAGGCCTCCCTGGCATTCGCGCAGGAAAATAAAAAACATTTTGAAATAAATAATTGAAATGATTTTCCATACAGACTAACAACCCCTTTTTAGGAAAAATATTTACACACATTTTAATTTTAAATAATGAGTGTTGCGCAGTAACTTGGAAACCTTCCTATTGTAATTATAAAAGTTTCATATAAACTTTGCTCTCCCTTTTTACACCCTAGGGTTTTTTTAAATAAAATTTTGTCAAATTCCGTTTTAGTAAGTCCTAAGACTTGCACTTGTACTTTTCGAGATATCGTGAATGAGTGACCTTTCGCTTTTATAAATATAGATCACCATCTCCACCCACGGCAATCCCACGAACTTCCATATATTTAATTCCATTTCCATTTATTTATAACTTTGTGTAAAACAGATTGCTCCGCTATGCAGGGTATAAAAGAAAAGAAGATAAAGTTACCCTATTTATAACCTAAGAACTAATATAACCTAAGTCTTCTCGGGAATAAATTACTGACATGATTACGGCGGGATTTTGACTGCGGATAGCTGATGTTGTAATGTTACTTAGGCTCCTTTTCAACCCATTTAAATCAGGTACCTTTAGATTACGCGGGTGAAGTAGCAGGCGGCCGCTAGTAAATTATGCAAAAGATTAATTCAAAACAAAAATCCCTATATTTCGTCTCCGAGTATATGCTCATAGTCTGAGTGTTTAGTTGGTAACCTTAAATTAATTTTATGAATAAAATGAAGCATAAATAACCATTCATTTCTGATAAAAAGATTTATTTTTAATTCTAATATGTATGCTTCTAGAACGTGAAGGACGAAGGACAAGTACGGCAGCATTTGTATTGTATCAAACAAATTATTGGTGGACTGACATGTTCGAAGTGCAAATGTAAACGCAAATATGTCAAGGCGTATCAGGAACACATTAAGACATGCACTGGATTGGTACGTACTATTATTGCCACATAATTGCTATTTGCCATATAAGTAACAGATCCCTATCTGTTACTTATTTGGCAGATTGCATTTCATATCACGTTACAAAAGTGTCAACCTAGTCGACTGCGACTGATTTATTTAGTTTGTAATTTTAATTAATCAAATTTTTTTTAAGTAGTGAAATATTTGCGAATTGTTTTGATTATTTTTATTGATACTTGCAATCTTGCCTGTTTTCCCGAAGGGGAAGGCAGAGGAGATACACCCACTTTTCTACATTCTATATTGTTACGTAATAGGTTACGTTAGTATTTTTCATGATCGCCAGAACCTTGTCTGGTGATTTGGAAGTGCATTACTTGGTTTTCAGATTGGCTTGAGCTCTATACACCCATGTTTATTAAAAACTCTATACGTTAGGGATTTTCACAAACAAAAATAAAAACATATTTTTGCTAATGTTTGTTGTCGGTTTTTACAGAAAAAAGACAGCACTCTAGACAGTTCGGTGACCGAATCGAATTCCACTGCAGACAAAAGCCAATTAGACTTCGATGTTCCTCCAACCCCAGAAGCAGATAAGCCAAAGAAAAAAATTAAAAATCTAAATAATGTAAGTGTTTAGTTTATAATGTCACCGTAAAATTGTAAATAACGTTAAATTATAATATATCCCGCGATATTGTAATCTGTCGAAAAATTGTGATCCGTAACAAACTGCTCACAATTTAACGCATTATTTTTCGATAGATTATAATCTATCGAAGACAAACAGTCAGATTGTAAAATGGCATGCGACAGAACGCACCTCGCGCTCTGATTGGCGCTCGTCATACGACGTGCCTCTTTAAAGGACTAGGTAGCGAAACTATAAAGCACTTCAAAACTGATGTCTTTCGTCCCGTTCCTCTCTACATTTCGTAAAAACTAAATTCCTGATTGCAGTATTACAGATACATCACACTTCAGTAAGCACTTGTTATAATTATGTGAATGCTATACTGTAGGCGTATAAACAGAGTCAGCATTGTAGCAATCCAATATATTGTAGCAAAACTACTATCTGCTTAATTAAATAAATATTCTTTGGTATCGTTACTAGTCCCGAATTAAACAGAGCTTGTACTGTAGGTACTAGATATCACATCGTAAGCACCCAGAGTAAGGTATAAATTTGAATTTATTCCTTTTTTTTCATTCTGAAAATACAATACCAACCCTAAGAACGGAATGCAGGTATATTGAACTTCATGTCATGTCGGTCGTCGTTGATTCCTTACATTATACAAATAATAAATAAATGTATCATAAATGTATTTGAATAAAATACTGCTAAAATAATTGCACTTATTACTTTACAGAGCGACAAAATGGAACACGTAACTTGTGGACGCTGTAAAGATACCATGAAAAAATCTTCTTGGATTAGGCACATACAAATGGCTCACAATTATTTAGCTTGGAAAGAGGGTGAACCTGAGCTAGTAAGTAAAGAAAATTAAGTTTTGGAAAAATAATTTCTTGAGTAAAACACATTAGTATTTCACAGTGTGTATTTCTGTGTCTAACTAAATGCAGACACATTCATACTTAAGACTCGCTACGATGATAGGAAATTTTGGTAACAATATTTTATTGACATTTCAGACAGCGCCAAAATTCCCACATTATTTACCTTTATGTGGTCCCAATAGTTAAATCTAACTTATTCGCTAGTCTAGAAGTCATCTATTTGAATCATATACAAACCTTGATTCGGCTGTTTATATTTTTTAGGACTTAAATGACGATGAAAGTTTGTGGCAATATTTACAAAATCTTAGAAAGGAGTTGGGTGAATTGAAATGTCCTAAATGTAAATCAAAACGTAAATACGCGAAACTGTTCTTGGAACACGTTCGTACATGTACCGTAACAGAAAGCAATGTAAGTTAAACAATTTTTTAGTTTTCTATTATAAGTTCACCGAAAATAAATTAAACTTAAATAAGAAATAAATCCGTAAATTCATTTAAGAAATTTGATACATTTGGCTTCAAAAGAACATGATTAGTTTTTACTTTGACGTCCAGCTCTGCTATAATCCAAAGACATTATGTTTTGCATAATAGTAATTAGAGTTGACACTGTAACCTTTTATGATTTGCATGTAATTTATTATTGTAAAAATACTGTTTAGAATTAATTAATTGAATTAATTTAAAATGATTAAAGCAAGATTTTGATGAATTACAAAATTAAATGGCAGTTTTAAAAATTTATGAAATTTTCGTCATCCGAGTATTTTTTATTTAATAAGTACCTACTTATATAAACAAGTTATTTGGTGTCGAAATGATTGTGTGAGAACCATATATTCTTTGCAATGTAAATATGATTAGGATTGATATTCAATTGTAAGTAATTACGGAGTAATCGTGTTCAAATGGTTTTGTTTACTAAATTTCTAGATTGAAATGAAATATACTAATGAAAAGGACATGGATACTTCTGAGAGTCAATCTGATGATCTAAATGGAAAATCAGTAAAATGTGGAGTATGTAAAGAAGATTTTGATGTATCTCAGTGGTTCGATCACATAGGGAGTAAGCACAATTATTTGGCCTGGGTTGAAGGCGATCCCATTTTGGTAAGATAATATTAACACAGTTTCTTATAATATAAGTAATCAAATTATCTCCACCACTGACATCTCACCGAAAATATACTTCAATGTACGCAATTCCCATAGATTTTTATTTTTTCTGTTTATTTTCAGTTTTTGCATTACATAGACAATATTATTTACAAAATCCTACTATTTTGGGTTTTAGTGATTATGCTACATAGTTACATTACACACCATGTTAAATTATGGGCTTAGATTTAAGTATATTAATAATAATGCGTATGCCAGCTATGCCCTGTTATAGTTTGGAAGTGATGTAAAATAAAAAAGATAAAAAGCTTTTTTTATAATTTGCTTCTGTGTGCTTTTAGAACGTGAAGGACGAAGAAGAAGTACGCCAGCATTTGTATGGTATCACAAAACTAAATGATGGGTTGATATGTTTTAAATGCAAATGTAAACGCAAATATGTCAAGGCGTATCAGGAACACATAAAGACATGCACTGGAGTGGTACGTCTACTGTTATGTATAATGCTGTTAAGAGTCTGTTTCACCTTTTGGTAATGAATGTATTATTAGTCCATGTCCTTATTTGAAGAGATTTAAATCGCGTTACAAAAAATTCTTTATAGAATTCTAGTAAACATAGCTGGTTTATAAAAAATATTGTTGAAATTACCGACAGATTTATCTAATCTTATTTAATCTGTTATCTCAATATCTCATATTTCTTAAGCAGGGAAAAATTCACGAAGCGCTTTAATCTTGTTTATTAATAACACTTATATTATTTAACAATACTTAGCAAATACAGCAGGAAAAATAGAGTGTCAACTACTCCAAAATGGAAGAAACTGGTTATTGTAATTAATTTCCGGTATATTAGTGCTTTGTTTTTAGTCTAATAACGTTTTTAAAATACAATTTTATTTTGAATTTAACTCGTCTATCGTCTCATGCGCCCAGTGTGTTTTTATGACTGTTATGGTGTGTTTTTTCAGAGTCAGGACATAGTAGAGACTGAAGCCACTATTAGTACTTGGTTCAAGGAGTCTCTACAGAATATAGATGTGAAATGTGGCGTCTGTGAAGCAGAACTAAAGGGGAATTTTTGGCTGGAACACGCACAAAATACACATAATTATTTAACCTGGATAGAAGGTGAACCAAAGCTGGTAAGACAATACCGGTATTAATTCACAACTTTCGTATTCACAACCGATCGCATGTATGTAACGACGTGCCTGAGATTTTACTACGTAGGTTTTGGTTGTTAGTAGGTTTTTTCTGTGTCCAACTGACTAATGACCCTTCGACGAGACCAGCATGATAATTTCGCCATAATAATCGATTGTAAACTATTTATTTCTATTAGCGATACTTACATTATATATATCATACATTTACATTAATTAAAAAAAAATTTTAACCTAGTCTAACAACAAATATAAGTATCGACATCATGGTCATTAAAAAATTACAAGTCCATCATGGTGGCATATATAGCGATTATGATATCTATATCTTAATGCGTAATTCATAGCCAGCTGTTCTTTATAGTAGACAGCAGTTTCTGCGCAACATCATAATATCATACGTCAGAGACAGGTTACCTATATGGGAATTAAATGTAACTGAGAAATAAGTGAACGTCGTTGTGTTTCAGAATGTGGAAAATGAACAAGCTGTGCTGGACCATTTGTTGTATCTCTCCCGACAACTTAAAGAATTAACATGTTTTAAATGCGGCATCACCCGTAAACATGCAAAATATTTTTTAGCACATATCAAAACGTGTGAATATTCACAGGTAATTAAAAGCTACAATTAATTATTCACATTTTTGTTTACTATAAAATACTATGTTACTTTATATTGCTACAAAAAGTTGTGAATATTTGAATGAATATTTAATACGAGTGGGGTTTTCCAGGATGACACATGGAAAGAAGAGAATTCAGCGATACCAGACTCTTCAGTCAAGGAAATTACATGTGGAGTTTGTAAACAGATCATTTGTCACTCGTCGTGGTGGAAACATATAGAAAAAGAACATATTTATTTAGCATGGATTGATGGGAAACCTAAAATAGTAAGTGTCATCAGGTTATGGTGCTTCATTAAGGAACCGAATAATAAAAACATCTTTATTCTGATTGTAGGACATAGAAGATGACGAGTGTGTTCGCCAACATCTGTATACAATTTCAAAGCTTCTCGGCGGGCTGACGTGTGCCAGATGCAATACTAAGCGCAAATACGTTAAATGGTTCATGTCTCACATAAAAGTGTGTAAAGGAGAGGTAAGTACATATTGAACTAGGAAATAAATATTGTATTATATGAATAATTTTATTATTTGAGCTATATCTCTGTATGTGATTTTGTATATCATTATATCTGACTAGCTATCTAACTAGCTGACTTCTTGCCACATCAGAATCAATAAATGTTGTGTTAACTTAATTGCTAAATCAAATTCAGGTTTATTTAAAGATAATATGAAAACTAAATAAATTATGTTTATTAAGTTTAATAAATATACTGAAATCGAAATTATTTTAATCACATTCCACTGAATTATGAACGAATCTGCCTGAAAAATCAAATACATATAAAACAAAATTACCGATTGGATAGATAATCGATGCGAGCATAATGATAAACGACATAACCTTTTACAATGTGCACTTCGTCAAACTGAAATCACTTTTTGCTGAATTTCAGAAACAATCATTTGGAGAGAATTATTGAATCGAATTAAAATGTAATACCGTAGAAAAAATAATAAAATATGGTTAAAAACTCGCAAACAAATGCTGCTAAAACGTGCACAGCTCGCTCAATGATATGCAAACAAAGCAACGTGCAACTGAATTAACTGCCAAAGGATAATGCACACAACGCCATCTACTATATTACCAGCACCAGCACACGCTGGTGCTGGTAATAAACAGGACATCCTGGCATGTATTAGAGATGCCGTTTGTACCTATACAGATTTCAATTTTCACGCAAAGCGCATGAAGAAATAGATTTTCTTTGCGAATTTTTCCTTTGTTTTAGCCCAAACATATCCAAAATCTAAGATCATAAAAATCGGTGCAGCAATTTATAACTCAAGTACTGATTTATTAATTGCCGATTTAACTTTCTTTTATATATATAGATTATAACTTTTGTTACAGTCGGAAGAACTCGATGAGTTCTCAACACCGACCCAGACTTTAAGTTCGCAAAAGTTTATAAAATGCGGCGTATGTTCCAAAACTATAAAGAGAAGAAATTGGTTCAATCATATTCAAATAGTACATGAATATATTGCTTGGGAAGAGGGACACGAGCCTGTCGTAAGTCTTAGTTATCGATTAAATTGCTTTTTTTTTTAACAAAAAGGGTATAAATTAATGGGGTCTGTGTTTCCACACAGGTGATCAACAACAGCGAAAGTGTGTTGAGTCATTTGAACTACATTCTGCAGCACGTGCCGTGCCTTACTTGCCCAAGATGTGGATTTTCTAAGAGAACTGCCAAAGCCTACATGCCTCATATAAATACTTGTAAGGAAACACTGAATTCCGAAATTTGTGAGGACAAGAAATCTTTATTATTGAAAAATGAAGGTACGAGTCATAAAAACTATACTAATGTTTCTATCTAGTCTTTTTTTTAAAATGAAAGGGACAATCAGAATTATTTTGTTGCCAGTAACCTTACCCTTAATATTTAAGTAATTTATAGTATACACTACCAGTATCCATAGTTCTTACCTTGGTTTGAGAATACATGCCAGTGCCCAAAAATTGGGCAATAATGGACAAACATCACTTTGATTTTAATTTATTATTATTATTTATAGGCTTGTATGAATGTGCGATGTGCCATATAAAAGTGAAGCCTAAAGAATGGAAAAATCATGCTATGGATGAACACTATAACATAGCTTGGGTTGTTGGTGACGTTCCTATTGTAAGTTATGTTTATACTACACACTATAGTTTATACACAGAAATACTGCATTGCTTACAATTCATATTTTTTAATGCATACATATATGAATGAATGAGTTTAGATACATACGTTTCTATTAACAAATCGTCGCGTCTCTTCGTGGATAAGTTTTTGAGGTAGTTTTTAATTTTAAAAAGCTTTACGATTTTATCTACGCTTACGTGGTATAACATACTTCTGTAAGTTTATTTATTCTTTCTGAATTACGATTCCTGCTCTTTAAGCCATTAAAAATATTATTTTAGATCGAACACATTAATCGAGTTGATTCATCTTATAAAATCCATTTTTTTACTTTATAATTCAGCATTTTCGCCAAAATTCTGGTGAATCCAATATTAATTCGTCATCATTTTGCCAGGACCTGAAAAAGCCATATGGAACTGATGTATATTTAAAAGAATACAAAGAGAAGAAAGGCCGTTTAGAATGTCGCAATTGTGGCGCGACTAGGGCTTCGTTGATGGGTTTTTATGTACATATTATAACCTGCGGTAAAACAGAGGAGGTAAGGAAAGAGATGTTCATGCTACGTTTTATTTATTAAGCAATGGCACCAGTCGAAACATACATAATTTGATTTTAGGAAACGGCGCCATATAAAGACGATTGCGACATTTGTGGAAACAAATATTTATCTATATACAAAAGTCAACATATGACAATGCACAAAGAGAAAGAGCTTGCATTGCAAAGAAAAGAACAAAAGAAGACAGAATCTGCAATTATAATGACAGAACCGGAAAAAACTGTCATTTTGTCAACACAACGAAGAAAAGCCGCAGAAAAGTATGCTCATACACAATTTTAAGAGTATAAGTAATGATTCACATACATTTTCAATAAGTAACTTACTTATAATTTATACAATATCAACAGACTTATAATAAACTCTTACTGTTACCCTGCTGTTATCCTAACGTTAGAAGTGTTATTGTTGAAGACAAAAAGTGTAGTACATGTCGCTCCACTTAAAATGAACGGCACGGTAAATTGGGCGGTAGGGCGGAAGATGTCTGTGCCGCCGCGCTATTATAGTCCTTTTCACCTATGATGAGTTCTATGACAGATCGATTTTTGACACTTGTAGAGATGTCCTTTAATGAAATCGTATCTAATATTTCCGATAATCTATAGTAATCTTTAAGGAAATTAAATCGATTTAAATAAACCAAAACTTGTTGGTAATAAACCAATATTGTTGGTGTATATGTATTATATTGAAAGTTTATTGTGCATAAATACATAAACGGTATATTTTACACAGTTTTATTAAGGTAAAATACAACAGAATTTTAAAAGACTTCATTCTTAGGTCACTTTCTGAAAAATCACTGTCAGAATCTCTTGAAGTGTCGCTATCGCCGAAAATTATTATCATTTCGTCTTTCCACCTGTCTATTCTGACGTACCGCTCCCTGTCCTCTAATATAATCTCTGCAGTTTCGAGCGATTGTCGAGCGATCACAAGATGACCGCCGATTATGTGATTTCTCAGCCCTATGCTCTTTCTACGTTCCGGCCAAGAATTGCATAGGTATTTTATTTATGTGCTTTTTTATTTTATATTTCATTAAATTAAACTAAGCGAGACTTTTTCTGTTGTTTATGTTAAAGGTATTCAATTTTTACATTTTTCGTAATAACGTCACCATAAAATAAAAATATTATACAGTAAAATTCATCCAAGGTGAAATGGACTATAGTTCGTCGGTCGACCTTTGCTTTGTCCGAGATTGTCCCTATGCGCAAACACATCCCCTCTACTTCCGTCGAGCTTTCTTTTTACGGGACGCGAACTTTAGAAAAAGTACCTATAAGTGAATTTTATTCAACCGGTAATAACATATAATATTTAGCCGGTATTTTACTCACTTTTCTCATGAAATTCAAATAATGTTTCATAATGTCTACACAAAGAATATCCTTATTAAAAAAAAATACTACATAGTTATACGAAAAATTAGCAAAATAAGAATTATTTTCCAATTACCACTTGCACGACTTCCGCACCAAAACTATATTTAACGTATTATACAGGGTTTCTTGTAAAACATCAACAACTAGATAGCTAACATCATAAACAACATCAACAACCGGCGTGATTGATGATCTAAAAATAACCCTGTATAATCAAAATCTAAACGTTAGCGACTAAAGTTATACAAATGTCATTATTCTCGTTATTTCAGTAATAATTTCTTTGTTTCATTTCAGGGCTAATATGGTTTTACAAACGTCTTTAAAAAATGTAAGTCTCACTTTGAAGGTACCCCACCAAATGGCCCGCATCGCGTCGTAAGGAACAGATTTTACCTATTATAAAACAAAGTAAAGTCTCGTATACCCTGTTTATAGTCTATATTATCTAGTGAGACACGCACCGCGGGCGCGTGGGTCGACTAATTGACTGAGTGAACACAACCAAAAAAGAGTTTTTAAAGCTACACACGATAGTCTCCACGTGTCGTACGATCCGTTCAGAAATCGCCTTCTGTGATGCCGGCCGTTTGGTGGAGATGAACCTTAAACGGTTTTTTTATCATTATCAATAATGACAGCTAAAAGAGTAGGCAAGCTTTCACCACAAGCTAATGCTAATTTGAACTATAGCAATAACAACAACAAGAAAAAGTGTAAATTAGAATAGGGAATATAGTCAAACAGGATTGAGATAAAAAACGATCATTATAATTTTTTCTGTGAATTCTGTGGTTGGCACTTCTCTAAAAAATGATTCTGTTGTAGAACGAAGATTGTCACCAATGCGTTCACTGCGACTTCAGTACAGACTGCATCAAAGATTTCACTCGGCACAAGTGTCGGAAAGGTCAGAATGAGGAGGATGTTCAACCCTCGAGTGAAGATGAATCCGAATCGGACTTAAGTGTCGTCTTGTCTGATGAGGAAGAGGTGATAAAGGTAGAAAATACCGACTCTCCGATAAAGAAGAAAAGTGTATCAGGTGGGTTATTATTGTTTTTTCTTTGTTGCCCACTTTAAACTTTCAGTTGATGTTGTTTTGAATTTGTTTGTTTGTGGAAACAAATATGAAAAAATGTTGTTTGCAGTATATCCGCAAGTTTATAAGGTAATTTGGAAACTTAGTTTCCGAAATGTCAAAACAACCTGACTTTGTTACCTGAATCATTTTAATCACTTTTTGCGTTTGTTGTAACCATTAGTATGTATGTATATAATGAGTCGCTTAACTTCAAACTCGGGTAAATCCGTTTAACTCGTTTCTGAGATATTCATGAAAAAGTGATATTATTCTTAATTAGCTTGTTTAGATGTAAGGGTTTCTTATTATTACATGAACAATATTGCAGAAAACGACCTGTGCTTTAAATTAAGTCTCAAAACCGATAATACCTTAGAAAACATGATATTTAGATCGAATTTACCCCCTTTAGAAATAATTGGATGCAATTTATCTATGTTTGAAAAAACTCAGTGTGGATTTATATCATTTTGATTTAATGCACGTGGATGTATCTAGATTAAAAAAATATGAATAGTAGTAGGGATGTATTAGGGAATCACGAAATAATATCGACATACAGTATAAAGTAACAATATATTAAATGATAAGTAGGTAGGTATCTAACTAATTAGTTATACAAAATTTTTAATTTCTTCAGAGTCATTTTCTTTTTCGGGCATTGGTCTCCTTATCACGTTTTTACTGTAAAGCACTTTTTTATAAAATTTTAATTGTTCGACAGATGCCCTTTCTTGGCGGTTGATTGGTTGAATATCTGAAACCAAATTAAAGCTTTAATTTTATATTTTAATTCATCGCGAAACTAAGCTTCCCATGCATAAATAGAATATACTAAAATCATCACCCAAAATATGACAAAGCAAGCCCAACCACAAAATAATACAAAATGAAAAGAAACAGAGATTTGTTTTATCAAAATCTGGTGCGAGAGAGTGTAGTTTATATTTTTCTATGACAATTTATGTATGTTTATTAACTACCGCACCGCCTTTAAAGTTTTCTGCTAACCCTAAGGTTAACTGGCAGAGATTGCCTTATGGCATTAAGTTCGCCTTTTGTAATTTTTTAGTGTGCAATAAAGATTAAAATCATTAATAAAACTTGATGAGATGTCCGCGTGCGACAAAAATATTTATGTTAGATATTAGCGTGCATATAAAAAATGGCAAACCCAATTCAAAATTAAGCTAAATCTGGTGCAGGGGACTTTGTCATGAAAATGATCTCAGTGCGGTTTTTACGTGCAAATAAAATATTCATGTTGGATATTAAAGTGTGCATAAAAAATAATTAGTCAAAGCCAGATGACCAACCAACTCCATAAGGCACACACATTTTAAAACTTACAATTTTATTCCTGTATGACCTATTTACACCTGATGTGACCGTTCATGAGACATGTAATTACCTGTGTTAAACTTACATTAATCTCATTACATCCATATATTCTGTAACACTAGAACAACAATAACATACTCGATATTCGACACACCGTTAATGTTGAGCACAACACTATTATCAACTCAGTACTTCTAGCACGGTGCATAAAATGTAATTGAAACTTACCGAATTTTCGCTTTTTCGTCTTTCCTACGGCTAACTATTATGTTAGGGCGCTTGCTGGAATTGTTGGGTGACATTATTTTAATAGAATTATCAATTTTAAATCACTTGTAATTAAAACAAACAATCAAAAGCGAGAGCAACACAGTGCTATCAACGCAGAGTTTATGTCAACTGGCAGCCATCTTGACCATGATGCCATTCGCTGATTGGCTCGAATAGATTTGACTTCATTTGAAAAAAAAATTTATCTGATCTATCTGAGTTTGATAAAATACCACTATTTTAACTGTCTTTTTCACGTTAAACATGCGAATTTATACATTTCTGATTAGTTTGATTAAAGGCTTTCTTTCTACCCTTTATTTTGGCGCCAAAATCATTAAAAAGTCCGAAATTGGATTTATCCGAGTTTGAAGTTAAGCGATCTCGCTTATAGGATAATAGTCAAACGGGGTAAATTACATATCATTTTTTTATTAATGATATTTTTTATAAATAGTGGCTTCATGTGGTTAGCACATTTAGCCAGCGTCAAGTAAAAGATATATTAATAATATATAATTCATAATAAATGAGAATGAGTGGTGATAAAGATAGTAAATGAGATACCCTCCCCCTAAACCCCTTGAGTCCTCAGTACAGATGTGGGAACTGCGATCTCACATGGACTTCTTGAGAGAATTTGAAAAGTGATGTTGCACTGTTTTGTTTTATTTACCAACACTCGTTCACAAATCCGTAACGGTTAGTAATCCACCGTTATTACACATAAAAGTTCGAAATTTCACAAATTTTTGAAAATAAAACAAAACTGCTGACATGACGCTTTACTTTCCAACCAGTAAACCAACTCACCAACAGGAAATCTCGAAAAACCTCTAATGTGTCAGACCTACTTACATTAGATCCATGTCCGCAAACGTCAGTAAATCTATATAATGAGTTTTTACATCTGTAGGTCAACGCTATGCCAGTGAAATACTAAATGAGCTTAATACAACGCCAATTGAGTTGTCGCGTAAGGTTTCACTATCTTTCTCTCCTCTGAACTCTTTTTTCTTCGAACCAACCGATACCGATGAAATAGGAAACATAATTTCTAGTCTAAAAATTGATAGCGCCCCGGGAATTGATGATTTTACCAATGCTTTAATTAAAAATATAAAAAATCAAATATTGGAACCTCTTACTTCAGTTATCAATAAAAGTCTAGCTACTGGTATTATCCCACAAAACTGGAAAACTGCCGTAACGGTTCCCATACATAAAAATGGACCATTAAATTTGCCTAATAATTTTCGACCATTATCATTATTACCAGTTTTTGCTAAAATACTAGAACGAACAGTAAATAAACGTAAAATACTTGGAACAAAATAATTTACTGTCAAGTACGCAATTCGGATTTTGAAAAGGTAAATCTACTGAAGATGCGGTGAACCTTTTAACTAATCTTGATAATAATCGTGCATGTATTGGGGTATTTTTGGACATAGCTAAAGCCTTTGATACTGTAGCTATTCCCATCTTAATAAAGCGATTAGAGAGCATTGGAATACGAGGAGTTGCATTGGAATGGTTCCGGAACTTTCTAACAGACAGACAGCAATGCGTTAGAGTGGATTTCTGGAAAAGTTCCATGCGTTCTCTCTCTTTTGGGGTACCACAGGGCAGCGTGCTAGGGCCTACGCTATTCCTACTGTATATTGATGAACTAGCCAATTTAACTTTACCTAATGCAAAGATAATATGTTATGCAGATGACACAGCGGTTATATTCAATGACGGTTCTTGGAGAGCTGAACTTTGAATGGCAACTATATCCAAATGGCTTCGTCGTAACTTGTTGACTCTAAATTCAGACAAGACTAGGTTTCTCTGCTTTCATAAAACGATTGCTTCGTCGCTAAAGTTAAGTCAAGATATTGATATGCGATAGTGATCACCAGAGGTCGGAATTAGGTAGAGTTATTCATGTACTTACACTGATTTCACACAGCGAAAGAATATAGTGGATATGCCTCAAATCCCGGGATTAATTTTAAAGAATAGAAAAAATCCCGTTACTTTTTAATAAAAAGTTATTTACTTTTACTTTTTTAATTTAGACTACTGCACGCGCGACGTTGCCAAACTTACATCAATGATATTGGATGACCGAAGTTGCAAAATTCCAATACGCACACGCGCGATGTTGCCGCGTTTATTGTTCGCACTACATAGCTTGTGAGAACAAAAGAATACAATAGCGAAAATGCGGAGCACTCCCATTTGAAATCCATTTGAAATCCCGGGAAGGTCCACATTAATATCAACATTTCGATGCAAGTACATAAATAACTCTACCTAATTCCGACCTCTGGTGATCACTTTACGCACGATAATCCAAGTTGTAAATGTAATTTGATGCAAAGAGCTAAATCTGTAAAGTACCTGGGGATAACGATTGATGAGAGACTTACTTTTAAAGATCACATTACTGCATTATCGGCAAAGGTTAGGAAACTTATTTACATTTTTAGGGAACTTAGAGAAATCGCGGACCTAGATCTCTTAAAGGGAATTTATTTGTCTCTTTGCCAGTCTGTGCTCACATACTGCATTGGTGTGTGGGGGTGCATCAACTTCACATTTAATAACATTAGAGAGAGCTCAGAGAGCAATACTAAAAGTTATGCTTAGAAAACCGTTTTTGTATCCAACCACACATCTCTACCAAGAAGCAAGCCTACTAAGCGTACGAAAATTGTATATACTATATACTATTAAGTACATTATATGTATTTTTTTGTTTAGCTCTTTTGGAAATTATGGAATTATCTTATGGAAATAAACATTAATTATTTTATTTTTTTAATTTATTAATTTTATTTCCTCCCCAATTGGCAATTTAATATTTGCCAGCGTTTTAAAAATATAATTTGGACAATTAACGTATATAAAATCAAACGTTACTTTCCCAGGGGAACTTTAACTACCTGCTGCAGAATAAACAAATTCTACATTACGACTTTACATTACAATACAGTTAATTATTTACAAACAACAACATAAAAAAATCTAATTATACACTTAGAAACTTAAAGATAATATCTAAAGTTTTAATTAATTACTTACAATAAATTCACTAAATACACTAACTAAGAAGGAGTCTATAGAAGAAAGTAAAATATCAATATGAATAGGAAGTGGACAACCATGAGACATGAGAGCATTAATAAAAAAAGAATGATCATACAGTGGGCAAGAAAAGAAAATATGACATTAATAGGTTCAAAACTTCGATCAACAATACAACTAGATAACGCATCACATACAAAAACAGAACTCAAATATGGCACCGAGTGACTATAGAATAAATAGATATAGGTATACCCTATGAAATGGAGCAAAACGACTTTCAGCTTTAATATTTTTTATCAAACTTACACCTTATCTCGAATATATAAAGCACGCTTTTGTTTGTGTCAACATTCACTTACGCTTTTACGACAGGAATGACAGAAAGCGATAAGGAATAGAAGTTCTTATCTAAACATTTTTTATACACATACATTGACTATTCTGTCTAAATTAGACTTTATTTGTTAACAAATAAGTTTTATAATAACTGCAACTAAATTTTACTTAAATTAATTACGCTGTAATTTTACTGCTCCGAACAGAGTGAGTATGGAGTCGCGATTCGTATTTTTGTTCTCGTACTTGCGAGATAATGACTAAAATTATGTTTAGTATTTTGTGTTCAACTTTTATAATAGTACATTCCCATTACAAATAGATAAAGAAAGACTATAATATCAATACATACCTTACTTTATATCTTCGCATGTGTGGGAAAGGGAGTATAGGCTTTTAATGAAAACAACAATATAATCATTTTTAAATTATTTTAATATTTTAAGAGAAATGGTAAGTAAGTTATTGATATAAAATACACAGTGTGGCTCAGTGTACAATCAGGATCGTTAACATATTTTATACATAACTAGCGACCCGCCCCAGCTTCGCACGGGTGGTATGCTAATATGAATAGTTACGTATATTACATAATTACAGAATGTCTCTATATAGGCCGCGAGTACCTACCACCGCTGCAACCATAATTTTTCGATTCGATTCTCCTTTCGAGCTGTTTTTTCTTTTTAATGTACATCCCATTAAATACTTCTGCAACTTCGAAATTTTCAGCCAGATCTAACAACACTGTTTCATCTAATTATTGTTTTTTTAAGCAACTGAATTATATTTTTTAAAGAATTATTCTTTTTAATTAATCTCTTGTTAACTTTTTGTAAGTTATGAATTTTTTGGGACTTATTTATAATTATTTGTCGAGAGCAGTCAAGTTTTTGTCTTAAAAAATTCTTTCGGGGTATTTCAAACACGGATATTAAATCTGAAACCGAAACGGTTGGAGAACTAGGTAAAGAGACCATTTCAGAAGTTGCTGGAGACACGACCTGTAATAACACCAGTTGAATAAGTAGAGTGCACAATCATAACATGATTCAACGAATTAATACGTCTTTAAAAAAATATTAGAAACAGTCTTGTAAACTACCTCCAAGGTTAACCTTTTTTGATTTACTGGCACTTCTTTAAGCACATCATGTTGACAGGGTAGTTGGATCTGCAATTTCATAATTATAATGTTATAGTCCGTAATAAAAATATATTAAACCACGCATAAGGTTTATTCTACGTCTACTGTAACGAATAGTTATATAAATATATAAAATAGTTATATTGAATTACAATAACTCTAGAAGTAGGTACTTTCAAATTCGATATTGTCGGTTCATTTACCAAATCTGATGCAGTCATGTTTTTGGATAGTGATAGAATCTGTAATTTAATAATAATGTCATTAGTGATATACTGACAGTTCTACTCAACGAGAGTGCGAACCATATTGTATTATGGTACGGCAAGGTCCATACTCATTACTTGGTAAATAATGTAACTTAGCAAACTTGCTTCAATTACCTGCAATTTAGGGATAGCTGTTTTACGCAATCGACGTCTTTGCGCATTCCCTATAATATCGATTTGTTCAAAATGGATTGAGCACATGACAGAATTTTTGTAAGGTCTGAAAAATCCTTTTTTCTACACTCCAGTTCTTAATTCAAATTTTTCCGCGCTTTATTAATGTGATAGCTTTAGTCCAACTTCAAGTTGCTGTCGCCTGTCACTGTCAAAGTCAGACTGTTCCGATCGATCGTAGGAACCTACGTAACGTAAACAAATCGGCAAGTGTTTTTATAAAAATAACAACAATAATATATTAAATTATTGGCAATAATGGAAAAAGACTTAAAGAAATTACGTGCCAAACGCAGCACATTGAAAATAGGTTTGACAAGGATAGAGAATTTTGTGAATGATGCTGATGCCCTTGCATCGGCAGGGGCTCGAGTGCTCCAGTCTCGAATAAACAAGCTAAATTCTATTTACGAGCAATATGAGGAGGTTAATAGTGATATACTGTCGTGGGATGAGGAGGATCAAGAGGATATATCGATCTTAGAAGAAAAGTATTATGTGCTTTTGTCTGTATTGCAAAACTCACTATTAAGTTTTACAAAGACTGGTATGTATGCAATTTTTAGGTTTATAAATAAATAAATTATAGCCAATTAATCTCTGTGATGATGTGAAAAAGTGGATAATAGAAAGTAGATAATTATGTAGGTCAAAATACAGGAATGATATTTTAAATGATTTTGTACTTCCCTTCCCTTACTATAAGACTTATACATAGGGGTTTCACCAAAAATATTATTTTAATCAACACAAGCCCTGTTATGTAGCTTTCCTTGAGAGCTATTTCAATAGGCTTGTGTTGGTATTTAATATTTTGCCTCCATGTAGTAGTGCATAGTGCGATATTGCTACCTGAATTCTGTAAAAGCTACCTATCATGTCTACAAATAATTTTTCTTTTCAAGCTAATTCGAAATGGTGTTTGATTGTCAATTATACTTTAATGTCTGAACAAATTTAACTAAATTTCAAATCTAAATATAAAAATTGAAAATATAATAATGATTTCATTACATAAAGCAAGTTATGGAAACGTCTATCCACAATTGTATTGTGTTCTTAAAATTCATAACTTAATGATAACTCTAAACAAAACATTTGTAAAATGTAGATAGTGTTGTAATTTTGTTGTTTTCTATGGATTTCAGATTCAACCACCAGAACAACTTGGCTGCCATTTGACCTACTGAATGGGAAGCCTTACATAGAAAATACACTGCGGTCACTGTAAGTTGCAACATACTATCAAATCTATACAAATAAAAAATAAATAATTTGAAATGCTTCTTGGTAATTTCGAAAATAGGAGTCTAATTAATCTAGTAAATTATTACAGTAGGTACATAAAATAAAATCAGTACTTTTGTTTGTTGTGGCTAATCTTTCAAAGAGCTGAACCAATATTTACGGGATCTTTTTGGCAGAAAGCTGATGTTATTATCAGTTATTATGGCTTCTTGTTATAATACAAAAATTATAAAGTACTCATATTTTTTTGTATATTTCAGACGGTTAGCACACTTTACGGATGAAACACTATACCCTGAGTGGTGCTCTAGTACATATGAATCCTTCACTCAAGAAGAAATAACTAAATATTTGCCTACACTGGAGAAATCTTGCCGAGTTAAGGTTAATGGGAATGCTTTTAGCTATGATCGATTTCAGGGCCAAATTACAGGAAAAGGTAATTTTATTATAAGTTCCTTTCTATTTACCTGATCGCTAATAAAATTTGCCAAAAACATACTTTTATACGTAAAACCGTTTGTATAATTCATAATATTTTTTTAAAGGGTCTACACTTATAATTACTAAAGCATGAAAAATAAATAGATTATTTAGCTACAGCTATTAAGTATTTATAAATTACAGTTTAAAATAAAAAAATACTTTGGTGAATACTAATTATATTTCTAAGAACTAATGGAGCAGAAATAATTAAAGTGTCTTAAACTAAAATAGAATGATAAATATTGATATTTCTTCTGATCCAAAAGTGCAGTTTTTTTTTTTTAAATCTCACAGCTAGTACTATTCCAGACCGCAGTTAAGGGCGCATTAGTTTTTTATTGTTGTTCACAATAACTTTATTGAGCCCAAATTGATTAAGAATTTAAGAGGCTTTGAATGTAATATTTATGGTGTGTTGTATTCTTGCAGTCTACAGTATGTTTTTGGGGGGTGGTGTGCAATGTATCTCATGGGCGCCGACGCGTGAAGACATGGCGGGCGATGCCAGTGGCTACCTCGCAGCGGCTACCCACGGCGGGGCAGACTTGCCTCGGATCGGGTACGACGAACTGGCTAGCGGGCCAGGCATGCTTCAGCTGTGGCTTGTTAGTTTCTACAGGTAATAACTATTGTTAATCTTTCCTATTGTCATTGTGCAGTGTGGCACCGGCCTTCAATAGTGCCTTCTCGTCTCACGGGGTGTCATTAGAGTCGACGAAGATAAATCCCACCGGATGATAGGCAGCAGTGTCATCCTACGTACTGGCTTGAACTGCAATCACCAACTCGCCTGCCTAGCGAGGTGATTATGGGAAAAAATTCCCAATAGAATATAAGATATTGGGGAGGCTAGTGTTCAGCAGTGGACTATATAATGCTGCAATGATGACTATTGTCATTCTCTCACAATCTGTATTGTTAAAAACTTGTGTTATGGATACTAAATAACGTATAAACATACATAATTTTTTTTCTCTATAAATACATGCTGAACATTCCAATGTACATATGTATGTACACATGTGTGAAACACCCATACCATAACAAATATTCATGTTCATGCACACAAAGATTTGTCCTCAATGATACAATGCAATTTTGAAATTATATTGATCCCGTAAGTAGGCCTATATGTAGGGTATAATCCTAATTTAAATAACACCTTCACATCCTTTTTTTTAAACAATTTTATTAAAATCTTCTATATAAATATAATATACTGTAATTATATATGTGTGTCAATTTTAAACTTAATTTTCTTTTTTCAGTTTCGTGCCAAAGATAGCTCTAGGCTTGCTTCACGACTATGGCACAGTGTGGAGCATGGCCTGGTGTCCATCGGGAGCGCGGGAAGTCTTCGAAAAGGAGGAAAAAAAATTTACAAGACTGGGACTCCTTGCAATTGCTTGCTCCAATGGATCTGCATACATATTGTCTGTTCCCTTTCCTGATACTGTTGTTAAAAGGTAATAATAATTTAAGAATTCCTTTGGTTATGACACAGCTATACTACAATGGTCGGTAACAATTAAGCAGAGTGCTGAGAGGTTTGTGTGTACATATTTGATTAATATTGAGCGCTTTCATGCTGTGATAGGAAGGTCAATTCTTTAGTCCTGCTTATCATTATATGTGGTAGTTGTTAAATTAACTTAGAGGCCCTTTAAAATGACTAGATTTTTTTAACAACAGGATAACACTCTCCTCTCTTTGTCAATCTGCACATGAAGCTTTAAGAGAGACTTATGTTATGCAGTTAACTTATATGGGTTGTAGAAATAAACACAAAAGTTTTTGTTAATATAAATGATGTTTATGTCAAAACAATACTGAAAGTATCATAATAGAGTTTTACATTTGAATTTCAGAGAAGAAAAACTATTTGTAAAATTAAAGCCTGTAGCGGAACTTAGGTTTGGAATGAATTCGTCCAGGAAAAAATACCAAGCAACATCAATTAGTTGGTCCAAAGTAAGTTAAAACTTGCCTTAGTCATTTTTTTTAAAAATATGTCTACACTTTATAATAATTATAAAGTGTAGACAATTATCGTAATTCTAACATGCCTGTCTATTGTTTTAGAAAAGAGAGCATGCAGTAATCATTGTGGGGTATTCAGATGGAAGCATTGCTCTTTACGATCTTTTAAACGAATCTCCGTTTCTGAGAAGTACAGAGAAAGGTGTTATCATATTTTACCCTTACCACGACGAGCGCATTGTGAATTCATGTGTATCAGGTTTGTTTATTTCTTGCTTTTCTTTAATGAATTATATAATTACTAAAATATTTTAAATCTTCAAGTTGCTATTAATTTAAACTCTCTTTGGCATGTATTTAATTTATAATATTATAATTTGAATTGCATAAATTACTTGTAGGACCTAGCCGGTCTGCCCACAGCACCGCTTTCTGACTTATAGTGCTAACCACCGATTTTAACATAGATGAAAACCCCATTAGTCAGTGTGTTGCACCAAGCGGCTTTACTATACGAGCTGAAATACTTACATACTCGTTTAAATCTGCGGCTCTGCGCAGGTACGGTGTAGTGGACAAACTGCCTTAAGTGTACGAAAATCGACATCACTTGATAACAGCCTAATTAATTTATTTTCACCTAACTTCACAACGCCATTCAAACATCATGAATTTTATTTTATTATGATCATTACAATGACTTTTCATTCCACTTATTTTATATTGACATTCACACGCCCTGCGTTTGGCAAAATAGATGTTCTATAATATAACAAAACAACCAGGTGTTACTCTATTTTATGTGAATAAATTTATATCATTTCATTTTAAACTTCCAATAATCGTATCAGATAGAGGAATATCATAAAAGAAATGATTATTAAATGAGGTCACGACCTTGAGGAGAGAGACTGATTTTGTGTTGTGTGGTTATCAGAATTATTACTGTTTTGTTTTATTGATTGTTATATGTTTTTTAGGTGTGGACATATTCCCTGGTCGTTGCGAGAACGTGTCTGACTGCGTGAGCGCGGGCAGTCCGACAGGGGGCGTGGCGGCGCTGGGCGGGGCGCGCGGGCGGGGCGCGGCGCGGGCCGGCGCGCACCAGCCAGCCGCCGCCGTCATGTTCGCGCCCGGCTGGCCCTCCGCATCGCTGGTCTGCGACGACGGTTACGGTAACGATCTCTGCAAGGGATTCTTTACAGTACGGTATACGGTAGGGGAAGAAGAACGAACGAAGAACCGACGACCGATGGGGCGTTGAGGTTCTTCAATGGCGACCGCGAACCGGCAAACGTAGTAGAGGACGGCCACGAGATGGACCGATGATCGGTTGAAGGCGGCGGGAAGCCGATGGCTGCAGGCGACTCAGGATCGCTCAATGTGGAAATCTTTTGGGGAGGCCTATGTTCAGCAGTCGACGTCATATGGCTGAGATGATGATGATGATACAGTAGGGGAAGATCTGACTGTAATTCAGCCAAAATCTAGTTAGCCCAGTGAGCCGACTCTGGGCTGTAAGCTTAAATCTAGAACACAACCGGGATAATTCTTGGATGATGTTACAATTGGGGGAAGAAGAATTTTCATTTTCTCTTCTGAATTACACTTAGTACCCTCATACTGTACAGACTATGAGCAGTCTAACCTAGATATTTTGTAAGTTGTTCCTCTCTAAAACCATTCGACTTTGGAATTATCTAGCGGCGCACGTGTTTCCTAGAGTCCCTTGTCACGATTTATGCAGGCGATCATAAGTGGGATGCGCTTGTTACGTACGGCAGCGTTCTTATTTTTTTTTGGATCGCAGTGACTACTTACCACAGGCAGGATGTGGTAATTATGTCGTGTGTCGTGTCGCTTCAAAAAGTATTTTATCGTAAACAGTACATTTTTTTCTGTAAAATTTTGATTTAATTTTTCTCGTATTATACAACTTATGCCTGACCTTTAATATAATGTTATTTTTATATATTTCTTTTGTTGTCATCTGTATTTAGATAGTAATATAGAAACACTCTCTGGAAGTCCAAATAAATGGAAAGAATTTATACGAATTTATCTAGTATTGAATATGAAATGTGGTCATTTAGTGAATCAGTCCGCGAATGAATTGGAATGGCACGGGTTCCCTCGGCGCCTGGGCCCTCTGCGAGCGACTGTCGGCTGCGACCACTGCGGGCGAGTGGTACAAGTCTCGCCGCCTATCCTTAGAACTACGCGTCTCTTCCCACCTTGCAAGGAACTTAAGAAGAAGGTAATGGCATAATTGATATTTTTTTCCTTTTAGTATGGACTCATCTGTTTATAGTATTCGCCAGTGTCAAATAATTTGATGATTTAAGTTATTTGCAAAAATATGCAGCGATTTTGTCATTTAGTTACAGTAAAGGTCGACAGTCAAGTCAAAGGGCCAGTCAAATAATAGACACTTTACTAGAGGCTTCTAAGGAGTTTTGGAATCTAAACAGAAAACCACAATTCACTGTCCTTTATTTGTGTACATTGTCTTTGGCAATGTCTAAAAATCCATTATATCTACAAATAAAGTCTCGAAGTTACACTAGTTATGGCAAATAAGATACTGCTGAGATGTGTCTTTTTACGCGTTGGCGCCAAAGATTCAACTTCTTTTTCTACATAGCTTTAAGGTTAACCTATATGCCATTGTTGAGCAATATTTGTTGATTTTATGACATCAACTCATAACATTTATATCGATTAAATAGGAGTAGTTTTTGTGTTCTAATATTAATGATTTAATTGTCGTCTATTTTCAGAATGTCGCATCAATAAATTTAATACCACTAGGTGCAAAGAGAAAGCACCTTATGGACGAACTGTCAACGAAAGTAGAACCTTTGACTTACGAAGAAGCCATAGAAAAATATGCATTAGAACTTGTTATATCTGGTCGCAACGTTGTCAAGGTAATATGTAATTTAGTTTTTATTTTAATTGCTGCATATCTTATTTTTACATTGTGTAAGTTTGTCGTATTATAAATAATAGTTGCATACTCTTTGCGAGGTAAAGTGGGCGTGGGGTTATATATGTATAATAAATAAATATTTTCTAACAATTACACAAATTATTTATTCCGAAGATAACTATCATTAAGAAGTTGTGCTAGTGATACTAAATAACGGATAAACATACATAAATACTTTTTTCTTTGTAAATACATACTTAAAAAACACCCAGACCAGAACAAATATTCATGTTTATGCACACAAAGATTTGTCCTGCGTGGGAATCGAACACACGACCCTAGGACCGGAGAGCGGGTATTCTCGCCACCACGCCAATTCGGTCGTCTAATGTATGTATTATAGTGTATGCATGTATTTATTGATATATGTATTTTCTTTTCATAGGGAGGGAATGGTCCCAAAGAACTGTACCCAGAGCGGTTCCCGCTAGCAGACGTTACCTCAATGGCGTATTGCCCGCTGCTGAGCCACCATGAGATGTTAGCAGTCGCCACACATTCCGGCGTCATATTCATATTCAAAGCTTTGTGATATATAACGTTTTTAATGAAAGATTTGAATATTATGACTAAACTCTCATATAATTATATATTTATTATAATGTTATAACGACATAATTACCTAGAAAGGTATAATGTTTTTTTACTAACAGAAATAAGCAATACACTGAAAAGTTGTATGTTATTTAGCGATCACAAATTCTGTCATTATAATTTATAATATCCACAACAACATAATAATATAATTATGATATATTTTACATAGCAACAGGAATTCGTTAATTAAATTCCTGAATAATTTTTAATTATATTATACAAGTGCTCTTAACTGTATTTAGGATTGTGATTTCTTATAAATATATAAGTGTTTACGAGTATATCTGTACGAAGTATAAATATTGAATTGCATTTATGCTATAAATAATTTCAATAAATTAAAGCTAGGTTGTTATTATTTGTAAAAACGTCTTTATACATATAACTCACAATTACATTTTTAATAATATATAATATTAAATAGTACAATATATTATGTACAGATATTAACTACACTGTTTATCGAAGTATTTCCTATAGGATGTATTTCATAAAACCCTTAATCGGAGAATATCTGCTTAATGTTCCCACCATATATTAAACCTTATGGCGATAATGTCCAACCTTAAGGTTAAAAACAAAGTAAAAACTTGCTAGGCCCTATTTAGGGTAAATAGAGAGTTAAAAACACTACCTTCGTGGTGTTGACAATGATTGAGAGTTTTAAATGTGTTCCAAAAATTTGTATTAGTATTATTTGTTGATTTCGAAATATGATCTCTTGAATTTAGGTGCCCTTGATGAACGCCATAGACTTTACAGTAAAGAAAGGATCACCCGCCCGACTGGTCATCGCGTAAAGTAGCAATCACTTATACAAAGGGGTTCAAAATGGTTAAACTATAACCTTTTCTTTTTAATTGTTAAAAGAGTAATAGTTTTACTTTTAAACCAGCTTGTTTTTATTTGTGATGAATCATGAACTAACTACAATCATAACTAATTCAGGACTTTATCAGGAGTATTATCTTCTTATATTATTAATAGATACTCAAATGACTGAACGTCGACGAAGTTTTTAAAGAAGCTTCCAATTTTTCATAACGTGAAAGCAAACTGTATATATAAACATTTTGTAAAGATAGTATTTAACTCGTGTGACGTATGTTATATTTTGCTTAGTTTACAATTTGTGTATAAAAGAACATATTATAAAGAAGGCCACTTTGTTTTTGTTAATGTTTATTATGTGTATAAATATTATTTTTATTGCTGAGATTTTTGCGCCTTTATAATTTTCACCAGAGTTGCGTCATTAAAAAATATTATTTTCTATGTATATCCAATGTTTTTAAAGGCATAGGATTCTACAATCTAAAATTAATTATCATGCTGTATAAATAATGTTTTGTAAATTACTATAAAACTAAAATACATCGACGAAAATGTTAGATATTACAGCGATGTTAAAATTTGTATAATTTTTAAAATACTTTTTTAATCAATATTAGCAATTTATTTATAAATAAATGCTAAAAATTAACAAAATAGTATGGTATTATAAACACGGCTACGATATTTTTGCTCCGAAACAATTTTTATAGCTTAATCTAAAGAAAAACAAACTAAAATGCATGTTGTTTTATAATTTAACACTACCACAGTCTAGCACGTATGTATGTGTTTCGACTTTAAAGCGATTCACAAGGCACCATGTATATTTTTAAAGTTCCAATACAATTTGAAACAGCTACAATGAAAAGCAATGTAATAGCATTTGTAAATTACTATTATTTATTCTTAGAGTAAAATGAAGAGAACGCGTACCTATATATCGGATTTATCAGTGATATTATGAATTAACGATCTTGTGTATTTGTAGGTTTATTTTATTGTGATTATTACATTAGATATGCTTGTTATCAATAAACAACATCAAAGTATATCCATTTGTTTATTTCTCTCTGTTCTTTCTTTTTCCTTTTAAATACTGGCTTCGTGCGGTTTGCACATTTAGCCAGTGTCAAGTAAGAGATATATTAATAACATATAAATAACAGTAAATGAGAATGAATAGTGATAAAGATGATAAATGGTAAATGAAATGCCCTACCCCTAAACCCTTTGAGTCCTCAGTAAAGATGTGGGACTATACTGAGATCTCACATGGACTTCTTGAGAGAATTTGAAAAGTGATGTTGCACTGCTTTGTTTTTATTTACCAACACTCATGTACGTTCACAAACACTTGACGGTTAATAATCCACCCTTATTAAACATGAATGTTAAAAATATCACAAAGTTAAGAAAATATAAAAAAAACTGCAGACATGGCGCTTCACTTTCCCGCCAAGAATTCCTCTCTGTTCTATATGTAATATTCTAGTTTTATTTTTAATTCAGAAATTATAATAATATAAAATAATCCTTTATTGCACAAAAAATATTTTAAGTATTACATGAGGTATATAAAATAACATGTACAAAGGTGGACTTATCTCTAGAAAAGATCTCTACCAGCCAACCCTAGCAGTTATAAACTAAATAGTTGTACGGGATAAATGTTGTCCAAGAAAAGTGTTACTAATAATTTTTTTAAATAAAAATAAGAACAAAATTTAAAGCAAATCTTTACATGCTAATAATATATACATAGATACATACATACAATGGAACATTTAAAGAAAAGTGCTAATTATGTGCCAACTTTGACAAGTAGTGATTCTTTAGTTTACTTTTGAACGACTGAAGTGATAGGCTCCCACGAATCAGAGAGGGAAGACTGTTCCACATTCTTACAGCACGGGCTGAAAAGGAGTTACGGAAATACTTAGTGTTGGAGGAAGGAGAAAGAAGGGTCTTAGTTACACAGGATCGTTTGGGGCGGGATGTAGTAGGTAGCACATTGAAACGAACACGCAAGTAATGGGGGAGCTGGGGATGGTAAAGAATGTTGTACAACATACACAGAATGTGCACATCTCTGCGGCGCCTTATAGGAAGTCATTTTAGTCTTTCCCGATACTCAGAAACATGGTCGTATTTACGCAGTCCGAATATAAATCTTATGTGTAATGTCTAATCTAGGTTTTGAAGACGTTCCAGCTTGTTGAGTAACTCCTCAGTTGCATCCAAATAACAGATATCAGCGTAGTCGAGAATAGGGAGTAATAGCGCATGAGCAAGCATAATCATGGTGCTAAAAGGTAGAAAAAATTGAAGTCGCCTTAGAGAATGGTATGCAAAATGCATACGCCTACTAACCTCATTAATATGTGGTGTCCAAGAGAGAGACCGATCGAGAAAGAGACCCAAGTTCTTAGTTTTATTGGTAAAGTTAATCTTTTTACCTTCATACTCAACCCCTGGTAAGGAATCAATGGCAAGCCTCTTAGACATCCCACTACTACCAATAATTATAGCCTAAGACTTTGCAGAATTGATAAGCAAACCAAATGAATCAGACCAAGTTTTTATTGACCTAATGTCAGCATTAATAGCTTCTATGGTAGAGCATATTTCTATGGTAGAGTATTGTGACATGAATGCGATCGAGTATGGAGTATTTTTCCCATCTTTGGGATGATTTCGCTAAAAACGAGGTACGCACTTGAGAGACAGTGAAGGGGAGCGGTACACACTACGGGAATGTTCAGGTTACAGCCTTTCTCATGCAGACTACGTAGGGACATTGCTTCTCTCAGTGTCTTCTATCAAAATTTCTACGGTAAGCCTTCTGAACGACATTCCCCTACACTTCTCCCCCGAACTACACGTTCTGGTCTTAAAGTCATTTAGTCCCGAGTCTCTTAAGCGGGGCGTGAAACTGCATTTATGCAGGACGTCATTAGTGGGTGCACTTAGTCTTAGCTTAGCTTAGTGCGGTTAGTCGATATGGAGCGTTCTAATTTTTTGGACTGACTCGACCGCATTCAATATGTGGCCACTATATAAAAAAAAACTCATTTGAAAACGAAGATAGCTCTTCTTGAAGAACGCACACCCACGGTGTGATTGATGCAGGCGAAAAAGGAGCAATGCTCCTATTTAGGGCCTTAACGTAATATCACGGAATTAAAAAAAATACAGAAACCGCCAGTCACAGCTGCTAGAAGATATGCATCTGCATGGATATTGATTGAATATTTTCACAACTTTTAGTAAAAAAAAGATTTATAGGAATTTCAGTAAAAAATAAAAGCTTGTAGCATGGAGTCACGTATTTCTAAAACTTTAGTACCCACATTGATATATTTTTTGTAAGAAATACTTAAAATAAATATAGGACCAGACCAGAGCAAATATTCATGTTCATGCACACAAAGTTTTGGCCTGCGTAGTAATCTCGCAAAACACTCCTAACCCACAAACTCTGGAACGTACTGCAGTTATACTGACCTCTTCCCTTGTTTTGGGTTATCTATATATTTATATAAAGGAGACTTTCGTATCCTTAAGAATTTCTCAAATTGTATGCGACATTTGACGACCGATGTGGCTTGGAGGCGAGTATATCCGCACTCCGCTTCTGAGGTGTGGGTTTGATTCTCACACAAGAGAAATCTTTGTGTACACAAACATGAATATTTGTTCTGGTTTGGGTGTTTTCCTATGCATATACTAAGTATGTATTTACAAAGAAAAAAGTATTAATGTATGTTTTTTCCGTTATTTAGTATCCTTAGCACAACTTCTTAATGATACTTATCTTCGAACTAAATAATTGGTGCAATTGTCAGAAAATATTTATGTAGACCACAGTAGACATGTTGGTAAACATAAACTAATCATCATTATAGCAGCCATATCAGTTCCACTACTAAGCATAGGCCTCCCCAATATTGTTCGACGTAGAATGATATTGTGCCGCCGACATTCACTGGATTCTCGCTGCCTAGACAAGATCATCGGATGGGAGGGCGTTTTGTAGTACTTACATTAGCTGGTTTGCTGTTGCTATTGAAGATAAGTCTCCCCTATTTTGTTCCACGTACTGCATCCACTAGCTTCACGCCGCCTAGACCAGATCATAGGTCTTTCGGCCATCCTCATCATCGGACCACGGGAGGCCGTCCTATAATAGTATGTTTGCCGGTTCGCGGTCGCCATTGAATACCAATCTTAACGCCTCATTAGTCGTTGGTTCTTCGAGCTATGTGGCCCGCTCACTGCCACTTCAGCTTGCAAATCGCGATGTTGTGTCAGTCACTCCTCTTATGGATTTCGAAATTTTTAGTTCTATCAGGCACGAATGCCAGAAATCTCTCACTGCACACTGGGTGATTTTGGGCTTTCTTATGATGCTCATAGTCAGTCACCACGTCTCAGCACCGTACCGTATCCCTGGAAAAACACACTGGTCAAAGAGTTTCGTCTTGACACACTGAGTTATTTTGAATGAGAAGATATAGCGAAGTTACCCGAACGAAGCTTAACCGAGCTGCATTGACCACTTTCTGGAAGTTGGACCTAGCTCCGTCAGCAACATATAATAAAAAATAACGAAAAACATTTATACCCATTTCTTCATCTTTCATGCCTTATAGTAAAATAAACATATAATTGATGCCCAGGAATTGAAACAAAACGAAAACTGTTTTTTCAACACAACCTGTTTACACTATAACGAAAGCATAAAGAAAGTAAATCACTACGGTTACTTTAAATTTTCTTAATGATCATTGAATCCGTGATAATTATCACAATGTATTCGTTAAATAATTAGCGACAAGAGTGAATACCAAAATGTTTTGTAGGTACTTGTAGTTTCATATTAAATTATTTTGGATATGAGCCTCTGTTTAGTTACCAAACTACTTGTAACATTATTGCCTGAAATAAACAATGATGAGGGAAAATCAAAATTAAACACTTTACTAAATAAAAATTAGATCAATTTTGATTTCTAAATGTTCGTATTTTCATACTGACACACACTGACTTACATCCGTATTTTGCTTTAGTCCTAAGTATGTGACATATACTTTTTATTTTCTTAGATTTAATTTTTGTAACTGAATTAAAATTTTATTCTATTTTTAATTTGGTGACATTTCTTTAAATTAATATTGTACCTTTATTTCACGCAGACCATTCGAACACAATTGTAAGAAATTGTTGTCTTACAAATAATAAAAGCTTGTAGCATGGGGCCCCAAATATATAAAACTTTAGTACGCACATATATATATTTTTTCTAATAAATACATACGAATATAAATATTGGAACCCATGATATCATCCTGTGAAATACAGAAATCTTTTCAGAGCGACAAGTGAGTGAGTTTTATTAGCGTGCGTACATATATCACGCTGACCGCCAGACGGCCGGCCGTGCGTTGCGAGTCGGTCCTCCCGCCTACCGCCAGTGGATTTCATATCGCGACTGAGAGAGAACGTTTACTCGGCATTACTTTCTTGTACACGCGCGAATTAATCGAAACACTAAAATAACATTGAGTTGAACAAGCAAGTAATCAAATTTAACATTCAATATAAATAAAAAGTTCAGTTAAAAAATAATTGATTGAAAACTTTAAGACAATGATGAAAAAAGTTTTGTTTTTATAAAATTTGTTTTTTTTTGTTAAAAGTAAGTGATTGTATTCAAAATGATGATGGCAAGTGCGAAACTTGTGAGAGACTGCAGTTCAGAGCTGAGCTCGGACGTTCGGTCCCTTTCAGTAGCGTCATCCACGGAGGAGCAGGAATCTACGACCACAGAGTCTGAATACACAGAAGAGGAGAAGGAGTATGAACTAGAAGACCTTCAGATCCTAAAGACAATTGGTAAGTAAAAATAAACATATTTTTCTAAGACGTTTCCTGGTGAGTTTTATAGTATTACGAACGTTATGTGTTCCAGCTAAAGACATTTATAATGTATTTACTGTTTATTTAATGCTGATGATGTTTTATCAATTATCATGAAGTAATATAGGATTAATTTATATTATTTACAAAATATACAGATTTTACTTCGGTTTATTTTCATTAGGAGCCAATGAAACCATTTAACTATGAGTTATTGATCATAGGCACAACACAAGTAACGTAAATGAGTCAGTGAGTTTCCTATGACAGCATGATATTTTAATAAAACACAATATAATATTTAAACTGTGATTTGTTGCTCGTAATTTTTTCAGGAAGCATCAAATAATCTTGACTGATTAAATTTATAAAATAAATATTGAAACTGCAGCAAAGAACCTATGAGTTTTCAATCAATGTAAATTCTGAAGTTTCTTATTTTTTAATTTTAAAGTTATGAAAGTTAAAATTTTACGTTTTTGTAAAAATAATCCATTGTTTTAGGCGATAATGTTATTATTTATTATAAATAACAGTGCACTATGTAATAAATAAACAGATGCATATCTTAATACCATCCAAAGTGGTTCTGTTGGAACTACATTAATAATATATGAAATTGATTGATTAAAATATCTAATCTAAATCCATAGACGCAATACAAAGTTCAAGTACAATGGGTTTTTTTATACAAGATCGAAAGTCAATACTGAAAGAATAAGATGATAAGAATAAAGAACATTACATTTTAGTTTACTGTACAAAAATATACTTTAAGCCTTCAAAATAAAATGTGATTGGTCTTATAGTGTATGATGCTATGTGTACACTGCCCATGAGCGTGGGAAGCTATTTAATGATGTGCAGTATACAAAAAAGTCTACACTATATTTCTACATAGAGTCAGTATTGCATAGGTATCATTTAACTTTACTGAGGCTGTGCCCTTGATATGTTCGTGGTCCGTCCGTGTCGTGCTGCTGGCTGTTTCGTCAATAATCAACACTCGATTCTTAAAACTATTAAATTTGATGATGCTTTAGGAGAATATAAGGTTACCACGGATTGTTAAATTATTTTATATTTAAAGTAACGCGGCAATTTTTCTTAATTTGTAACTACTAAAAATATAATAAAGTATTAATGTCTGTTTTGTGTCTTTTAAATTTACTACAAACACAAAATATACATATATACCCCAAAAATATATAAAGAATCATATCTCAAAAATTACGAATGCAGAGCCGCCTCATTCATATTTTTCTTAAAAATAATAATCATTAGTAATAATTATTATCTCTTTTACTAAAGTATTTTTTTTAAAGGATTACATACATACATATAAATATCATGCGTGTTTCTCCGGTTGGGCAGTGGCTATTACACACCCGATTTCGCATACAATTAAATAAAATGAAAAAAAATAAAATAAAAAAAAAAATGAAATAAAAAAAAATCTAGTGCGGCTCATTTGCGAGAAAATATAATTGAAATGGTAAGATAAAATGAAATTGAATTATAAACCACTTTGATATGTTCATTTTCTTCTCCATTAGTTCTCGCCATAAACCTGTGCCATATCTTCGCCTCTTCGTATGTATACTTAGTGCTGATGTTTCGATGATATAATGCGTAATATATGTTCAAGTGAAAGTTCCATCAGAAACTTGTAAAGCTTATTGTCGGAGCTTTACATTTTTCTTAAGATTTACTTCTAATGTAAAAAAGATTGATGGGATAGAAATGTATTCAAATTATTTGTTAAGTATTTTTAGTTATGTTTTTGTAACCAGTCATAATTCTGTTTTCTGTCGCCCAACGGTTCCCCAACTCAAAGATTAAGAATAATATAGACATACTGTACCACGCTACAGATATTAAAAATACCACAAGTTTTGTTGCTCCTGATAAAAATTGTTATTCGTAACATGTTCGAGTCCAAGGTCATTTCTGGCTACGTGTTCCTACTGACGAGTTTGTAGTATTGTCTGGCGAGACGGTGTATGTATTGACGGGGCTGTACAGCCAATAAACATATTTTACTCCACACATTGATTTGCAATAAATCATTCAACATTTGAGCTTGCTATCTACTATAGTAGATCAGTCGCTTGATATGATATTCCCGGTTCGGCACTCGCTCGTGTTAGGGCTTTTTCTATATCATCATCGGCCCACATTTGTCCACTGCTGGACATAGGCCTCTCCAATGGCACGTCACTGAGCTCGATTATCAGCTCTTCTTCTCCAACCGCTGCCAGCCGTTTTGCGTATGTCATCGCTCCACCTAGCTGGACGGCGTCTCACACTACGCTTACCAAGCCGTGGTCTCCACTGTAAGACCCGTCTACCTCAGCGGTTATCGTTCCTACGGCTGATATTACTGGCCCACTGGTGAAGGTGAAGGTGAAGACCCCAAAAATATAAATAATAGTTATCTTTTACTACAAACAATATACCTGTGTCATGCCTGCTCTGTGTGCTAACATTAAAAAAGAAAAATAAAAATCTGGGCTGTAACCTATTCTGTACATCTATAAATACAAAAAGATATGAATTATTTTAAAGGTGCCCTATTTTTATCTATATGCTGGGCTTAATATCAGACAAGATATGATATCAATACGCCATCTATATGAATTTACGAAGTGCAATCGTGCCTCGACCTAATTGTGAGGCAAATATAGGCCAAGGCTCATCGAGCCCCGCTCACCTGGCCTAGTAGGATAACAACTGTGACATTTACTTTAAAAGGACGTTTAGCTGTAGAAGCATTTATTTTTGCATTGATTTGGTGAATTATACAGAAAAAATATCCTTCCATTGTTCTTTAAGACACGAAATAAATACACTACTAATTGATGAGCACTTTCTTGAACTCTATGAAATATTATAAGAATTGTACTGTCAGTGCCAGTTAACTTTGCTAATGCTTTTGTCTTGTAATAAATGCTATACAAGATACACGTATTTTACTACTTCCTACGAACATACTACTATATACCAATAAGTATTCCATACTCACTTTGCAACTAAGGTCCAAGGTTTCCTCGGATACACCTGCAGTGGGAACCGAAGTTTAGATAATTTTAAATTTAGGGTTTGACATTAATGTTTTTTAGAAAAATCAACTATACAATTGAATTGAAATTCCCGTTTATAGCTCAGATCTAATATTTAGTTGACTAATAATATAAAAGACTAATAATATAAAATAATCATATTCGAATTACGACTTTAGAGGGCGATTTCCCTTATCAGTCAATGTAAGAGGGTTATAAATAAACTGAATGCCTTAAATCGATACTTAAACACTATCAAAACCTTAATTCTTTACACTACTGCGCTAACAGGATAAATCGATGTGCTTTATAGTACCTACTCTTTTTGAACTGGATATCGGTAATAATATTATTTCAGCTTTATCGATGATAATAATATCTTCACACTGGGTCTGCGTGGTGAAGTATGACCTGAATTTCATTTCATCAAGGTCTGACCGAAAAAGTCAGATCCCAGCAGTGGGATGTTAATGTATGAGTATTTGCCGATAAATTTTAAGCACTATAATTCATTTTATGTGATGCATAGGCTAAGTTTTATTATTTTAATCGTAAAAGTTCAGTAGAGATCGCACAGTGTCTCGTCAATGTTTGGACTTAACTCCTGACGTATGTCTACCTAACGAAAGCAAGCGGAAAAACAGCGAAAACTAATGTTGTATGCAAAACGAATCAATAAATTAGTCGAAATACGGGAGCGGCTGCGTCGTGCATATAAAAATAGTACATACATTTCTCTATATCTATGTCAACGAAGAATTCGGTGGTTCATAGGTTCTTGTTTGTATCTATAGTATCTGTTGATGTAGGTGAGCATAATTCTAAAATAATAATCAAATAAAATATGTGTGCGTAGTGGTAACGGATTAATAATCAAACGGATTAAAAAAACAATCTTCATGAATACAACTTATAAGCAAATAAATGGTATCAAAAATCTTACACCGCGCTATCTTGTCCCAAGTTAAGGACTGTTTGTGTTTAATAACCATTTAACAGACTAGACAGATACATTTTTATTATATATAAGTATTTCGATGCACGCATGCATAGCAGCCCGAGAATATGTGGTTGAGGACAATCAACAGAGTTCACAGAGGATATTCCTTAGTCTGGTGATTTTTGTGTGTCATTTGATATCAAGCACTTTCGTGCTTAAAAAGGCATGGTAACCTGTTGGTCCCGGTTATCAATGTCGGTCCTACTTGGTAAGCTAAGTTCAAGGTAACTGGTATTAAATCGCACACAAAGGGTCACACATCGGGGGACAGAGTAAGTAAATTCTGCTTAAATTCGTCTATTGTTTTCAAAAAGTCACTTTTAATTAGGAACTACATACATGTTTTAAACTATTTCATTTCATATCATCATCATCATGTCAGCCTATTAACGTCCCACTACTGAGCACGTGCCTCCTCTCACATACCAAGGTGAGATGGTATTGGATCATACTCCACCACGCTGACCCAGTGCGTATTGGCGAAGGCACGTGTATGGCGTCCTGCTGTTAAAATTTTTCAAGCCGCCCATTTAGGCCTCTGACATGGCTTAACGACTACCACATTTAGTGATAACCGGGACCAACGGCTTAACGTGCCTTCCGAAGCACGGATCATTTCATATATTGGACTGAAAAACTGTGTATCACATTTTTATAATTGCAAAAACTTTTTAGTTTCCATACAAAATCTTAGTTACAAGTTAAAAAAATTACTAATGTATAGTTTACTAGTTTTAAGGAAATCTGATTATGTTTATTATAAAACGTATTTTATTTTAAAAGGCTAATTTCTATAATTTACTTAGTTTTTATGCCAGTGTTGTTAGTAACTAGTGAAGCAAACAAAAGCGTGTCAATAAAATAGAACAATTTAAATAGGATTACATACTTATAGACTTATGTGTTCAGTTGGTAACCGCATGGAAATATAATATGGTGGTTCCTGAAAGAGCAGCTGGGGTAAGCTCGAGTTCACCGCGATCTATTGTACAAAAGAAACAGAGCTTAAAATGTCTTCGCGTGACTCCAACAGTACCGACACTGCAGTTGGTTATAGATACTATTTGATATACTGCGCACTTGTACTGAGTGTATAGAAAGTATTATTCTTAGTGTTTACTACGAATAATAATGGAGTGTTTACTGGATTTTGTCTAGTTTTAATATGGGTTTAGCCACCTATCACCATTTCACACGTTTCATCTAGTTGACTTGGATTAAAATTTATAAATAAATTTTACATTGCTATAGCAAGGCAAGTAATATAATTCAGTATGTGAATTGTGTATCTAATGCAGTGACCTTAATACAAAACTTTTGCATAACAAAAACTTGGTTATATCTTAAACAGTATTTAACAGTCTTTAACAAAATATTTAAAACTAATTTCCGACAGCAGCTATACTCGCATGATCTATCTATTTTCAGGTTCCAAGAACCATGTCGGTCTGGATAATAAGACGGCAAAACTATATCTGGGTGTCAAGCTATTCTCATAGTTGTGTGTCTTAAAAGATGACACAAGCAATTTAGAATAAATTCGAAAAAGTTTGTCTGGCCCAAAATACAACACAAAGAGAACAAAGTACGCACTTTTATGTTGCAACGAACAGTTGACTTTTGACGTTAATAGACTTTTATTTAAGCAGCATTTTTCTTACTGTAATGAAACGGTAGGTAGAAATGCATTTCAACCACCTAATTTCGAACTCTTAACTAACTATTTTTAGGCGTTTTATTTAAATACTATCTACAAAATCACCTTGACCACTTCGAAATATATTAAAACAAGTGTTTGTTCTGAAAGTTTCTGTCTATTTACGTAGAAGTCTATGTTTATTTTGGTTTACAGCATCATAAAACTGGCTCCTGTAATGACCCAATAGAAATATTGATATGGCAACATTACATTGGCAATGAGTATTACTTTATTAGTTTGTAAAATGTATGAATAAATAATCTGTAAAAAATGTTTACACATTTTTATTTATAATAAAAGAAACGGAATTTAGATTAGATTTATTATCATTCAAGAATTCTTGAACTATTAATTAAAAATATATGATAAGCGTCCTGTCTAGAAAACGCACAATTGTACAAATTATTCTGCAACTTTAGTCTATCAATCAGAGAAAAGGGTTCATCTCACCTGTAACACCACCATTTAAATATTTTTTAAAAAATCTTCGACTTTATCGTCTGTGTTGTAATAATTTACCGCAGCCGAAAAATACAATGATTGGCATTGCAGAGATTTGCAAAAAATCAAATGCACCACTTTTACAGTCTTGGAGATCTCCGAAATTAGGAATTCATAACAACAAAAGGTTTAATAATTTATTTGTTCATTAATTTATTTATTTATTAAATATGCGGCTGTTGTCCATTTCTCAGGTTATGAGCCTGTTGGCACCGAGTTCAAACCTTGCTAGCGTACAATATCGTGAACTCTCTTGGTACATTAGCGCTTTAATGGTTCTAAGTTTGCCACTAAAATAAGCCAGAAGTTTGGCCAGAATATAAATGATATTTTCAGATCATTAATAAAAGAGATTCATAATAAATCTTGCCGTTTAGTAAACTATGAATAATATTATCAAAACCATATTTGTATATAATTTATTATGGTTACAATATTCGTAAGATATTGCTCGTTAGAATTAAGTACGCCAATTGTAAGTTTTTCAAATCGATATGAAATGAAGTTCAAATAAATAAATGACAATTCAAAACGTTTTTATGCTGTATGCTGTTTAGTCATAGCATTGCATCTGATCAATAAAATGACTTATGTAGATGAAAATAGATAGCGTTGTATTTAAAGAAGAATGTAAACAAAACGGGCAGTAATGATCGTGCTATAGTATAAAAATATTACGAGAGTTGCGCACGCGACCATTTGTTTTGTCGCGCGTGATTAGCGCAGAATGTGGGTCAGTGTGCCGGCCAGTGTACAGGGAACCACTTGATAATTATAATTGTATCGCTATGGACATAGTTTATCTAATAACTATCAAACACAATATATCTCGCCTCACCTTGTTCATGTTTGTTTGCACTCTGGATCATTGCAAATATAATAGTTAACGGTTGATTTATGTGTGTGAATGTGGAATTTCACATCTAAATGTAGGTCAGTTCTAAAATGAAAATGCGAGCACAGAAACAGTTTATTTTAGTTCAGCACTTAAATATAAAGAGAAGAAAAATATTGTCTGATATATTGAACTAATTCATCAGTTTCCTATGTCCTAGAAAAAGTATTAAAAGCCCCGTCTTTTTATGATGTGTAAACTAATAGTTTGTAATGTGTAATCTAAAAGTATGTAATATAAAAACAAGACCTTATATTTGTTTCTAATACTACCTATCATCTACTGTAATTGATCTTTTTAGGCGTGTAATAAAGCATTCTTCCACTTAATAAAAAGCGTAAAAGTAATATGCTGAGTAATTTGATTATTATTTTACAAGATGAGTCTGTTTTATTAGGCATGATAGTGGGCAATAACTGAACTGACGTCACTTATGTTTCCGTGAAAGTATGTATGTGAAATCTGTTATTTACGAGCATCCCAGTTTATAGCAATAAATTATTCGTAAGGAAATATGTTAAAATAGAAGTGGTTCTGCATTATAACTGTATAGTCATAATTAGCTAAAGAAAAGAACATGGCTTTCAAAAGGTAAATAAATCAACTAAAAAGTTTTGTTGTTTGTGAAATATTGCGCGTTGACTGTGGACCTATTTCCATATGATCATGCCAACAGGAGAGTTAATTTAAAAAAGAAAGTTAAAAACTATGTAGCTGTCTGAAATCGATGACGATAGCCCGCATGGAACCGGTCACCGCGGCTGCGACGACAACCAGAGTCACGTCTGGCGTACCTGCCTACCCATAGAAGGAAACTCTTTTACGTACTTTTCTGTTATGATATTCCACCATGTAAGTATACATGACATTATGTTATGTCAGTCAAGACTAAATTTGCTATTATTTACAACTTACTACAAATCTAAAATTACTGTTTTACTCTATAGTTACAGAAAAACTTCGGATATGTTAAAACCAGTAAAGCCTAACTTTTTCACTGTGCATAAATAAATAGGGTTACATTACATAAACTTTACTTTTAATATCACTACCACCAAGTAACGAATCCATTTACATAGTAATAATTTAATATACATTTACTTACTTTGGTGTGAGTGCGAAACATAGATATTTTGTTATCAATATTTTGTTTAGCTTTTTGTAATCTGATTGATATATTTTGTTTAAATTTCTTTCTTAAGTTTTGCTGTTTGTTTAAATCATAGTTCCTTATGGTGTTGGTTCCAATAATCAACCAACTTGGCAGAAATAATAATAATCCTGGCTTAAGGAGGTTCTATTTGGCGGCATGACATATCGGTATTTGACGGCAGTATGCCACACGTCTAATTTTGCCAATCTGCACTTACTTCGTGTCCTGTTTCTAAATTTAAAACCAAAGAGGATAATTCGGTCCTAAACACATCCAACTATGCAACACAGCCTTCAAAATGAACAAAGCCATTTGACATCGAGGAAGTTATTAAAACAAGGTTCAAGTACATTTCTCACAATTTGAAATAATTTACATCGTGGAAAAACCTACTTGAAAAAGAAATGACTGAAAATTGATGCTTTTTAACTAACATTTCTATGCACATTGTTTCTTAGGTAACCGTTTGGGTAACCTTCATTCAGTTGATTTTACGATGCCTTTGTTTGACAGCACGTTCGAAAACAATCAAGGGCATTGCGTTAACTAATATTGGCGATAAGTGTTTGACATAAACCAGAGCATCCCTCATCGTGGGCAGCGCCTCGAGCGCATCGCTGCACCGCCCTTGACCGTGTTCCGAACTCCATGGTCATATCGGTAAATTTAATCATGAAATATAAAAAAAAATGCTTTTTTCCAGTATGCAGAAAATATTAAAACAAATTAGGTACCTAAATTTCAAGCGCTCTGATTGGATTGTCTAATTAGCATATATTAAAATGTGAAAATGTGTGTGTGTCGAAATTAATTTTTTGTTGCAATAATATGTCAAACTTATTGCGTGAGGCTACACGCGGTTATAGAAAACCAAGAAAAAAAATTTACTTTTACCTTTTTTTAAATATAAGTAACCATATATTTTCAATTCTTATAGTAAATCTTAAGGCATGACATTATCCGTTCTCTAGTGCTCACAACACAGACTCCACTTTGTTTGAGCTAGAAGCAGAAAAAATATAGTACTTTTCCAGAATGCAGAAAACTCATAACACAAATAGGCTCGCCACCTATTACGTGGGACGAACTTTATAACTGGCGAAGTGTGGGCGTATAATATGCCTCTGCCTACCCCTTCGGGGAAACAGGCGTGAATGTATGTATGTTTATATGAGCAGATAGCCTAATTAGCACACATAGAGATGTAACTTCTGCGGATGTTAAAATTTATTTTTGAGTTGCAACGTTTCCTTTGATAGAAACTAGTAATAGTTCTCTGACAATCACACTAATTACTTAGTTCAGTACATTACAGTAAAGTATCAAAATGTATATACTTAGATAATTTAATTATCATTTAAAAGCGGTTATAAAAATGCGGTATATCAGATCGATGAGAATTATTGAAATTTGTTTCCTTTATTAGGGTTTAAATGTCGTCTAAATTCGTAACAACTTATCTACGTAACAAAAAATATCAATCCTTACATTTGTATTAAACATCATTAAAATGTTAATTGTATTAAAATATTATTTGTATAATTTTAATTGTTGTGATAACTGAAATTGAAATATTGAAAAATGATATATTTTATTGTTTCGCTGTAAGAAACGATACTGTGTTTTTTATATCATTATCATTAATTGTTAATTTAAAATGTAAATATTAAATTGAGTCATCATTAGATACATATGTTTATTAACAGGTTGTTAACTAAACCAATTTCTAATCGAGTTCCATCCGAAGCAGCGAGTCACGGTTGACACGTTATCCAAACTTACCCCTACTAGCAGATGCGCAGGAGTGCATAGACATTGTCCTAAAGAATCGGCTCTTGGCGGCATTCGTTTACAACACATATTATATTATATATTATAATAGATCTGAATACATTTCTGGCATGAGATTTTAAACTAATAAAAAATGCTTTGTAAATTTTTAACATGTTAATTTTTACCATTTAAACGTACTTGAATGTCTACTTCTATGTCTTTAAAAGTATTTCTAGTAGATTGTACGACCTTAACCTTTGCTTGCGCAGAAAAAGTAGCATCTTAAAATGTGCAATTGTTCCAAAACAAGAAAAAATATGATTCTTCATACCTAAAAGGAAAAGGTTAATGACTGTATGACTTATCTTTCAACGTACAGAAACTTGGCATACACATTGCTATTATGACGCAGTTAAGACATCTGCTAAGGAGTGTTTTTTTTTTAAATTGAAAACCGATAGGGATAGTATAAAAGTCTTGAACTTTGCAGCTAAACTTGTCGAATGTGAATCAAAATTTGCACAGCCGAATCGTGAAGAGACATGAAAACGAGCGGTAAACTTGAAACGTTTTTTTAGCCCGTACCCATAGGTTGTAGAATGAGCTCCCTGGCAAGATATACCCAAAATAGAGCATTAGGCTCTTCAAAAAGACCATAAAACGGTTTCCTAAAATAGGCAACGCGCGATTGAAGCCCTTATTACAAGAGTATATTGCCGGTGACCACTTTCCATCAAATGGGCCCGCGTTCTTAGTCTTGAGAACTAATTATTTATTAACATAAAGCAATATTAAAAAAAAAACCTGTGATAGGAAGTTTGGACTTAAATTTGTATTTCGAGTATTTTAGTTTCAAATCTCGGTGGATTCGTTATCGTGCTCTTAGCTCTTTATTGCCAGGCTGTGCGATACGCTTACAATAAAGCGTGCGTTGATAGCTTATCGCAACTTGTAGCGATTGTAAAAAAGAGAAAAAGTCGCAACATTTATTAATAGCAAATCTTTTAATTTTCAAGCCGTTCAGTTGGAACCTTCATCCTATTTTTTTGACTATTTGGAGTTACACTGCATGGCAAACCCATAGACTAAATCACGCATAGAGTACTCATAATCTTAGTCTCTTTTTTGTAGCGGTTCAAACTAAAAGTATTGATTAGAAATTCAACCTAAAGGTTTACCCTCCGTTGCCTCCAGATTATCGTATCACACCGGATCCGCACATTTTTGGTTATTAAAATAGCTTATGGTATATAATGTATATTTGATATATACTACAAGGACGAAAGCGTATTAAACGAGCAAACTCTTTTATTTGTAAAGTAGTAGATGTTTGCCATAGCTTGGTCTGCTGTCAGAGAGAGAATGCCTAAGCCCACAAGATCTGAAATTAGACCATGTTATAACTAGTGCTGTCACTGTCTTCATCGTCAAATCAAATAAAATAAGTTTTAGTTTTAAAATAGGTTTAACTTTATATTTTTTTTGTTATAAGCCCCTATAAGTTTAACGATAAAAACAATGTACACATGTTTGTGTATTTAGAAGACCATGGTATTTCCCAAGGAAAGTACCTTAGAGAGAAACGTCATCACAAAGGAAACATTAGAATGAGAAAAGCCTCGTCACTGCTGCTGGTAGCAGTAATATGCATGCGTAAGAAATCGATTGCCACGACTGTTTAAGTTTACGTAATATTTCACGCACGTGCAGAACGTCGTCGTCTTGTGCCTGAGCATCAGAGTTAATCGGATGAAGCGAAAAAGTGAAATGTTTTCGAGAGCCAACACTGGAAAGCGTACGCTCAGTTTATGGCGATGTGAGTGTTCGGTAGGGAAGACGCAAGCTAAGTATCGATATTTATATGTCGATGTCGATATCGACAAACAAAGCAATATATTAGTGTGATACTTTAAAATTGCTGCAGTTTGACAAAATTATAGCGTGTGTTTTTTAACAAAAAAAAAGATAAATTTTTTGACCCTGGCAAGTGAGCCATGTGTCACGTGTCTTTCATAATCTTTATAGCGATTTAAGTAATGCTACGATTTGAATCTTAAAAATACTCGTTGGTAATGCACTGTACTCATTATCGCGAGACATCAGTTGTTAAGTCTGAAATGCGTCATTTGTTGTTTAGTCTCGTATTTGTAAAGTCTACAGCTTCACTTTAGAGGCCAAAATATCTGGCGAAAGTAACAAACTACATGTATTTTCAAAATATGAATAACATTTAAATGGTTATTATAGAATTCTGTATAGAGTTTTTGATTATAGCAGCTCCTAATTGTAGATATACGGCCTTCTTAAATACAATTCACATCAAATTTATGAGGTATAAGTGGTTCTTTAAAAGTTAGGAATCCATTTTCTTACTTACGTTTCGTTACATAAAATATATAATTCATCTGAATATTTGTTCATATTGAAGTTTATTTGTCATGTCGGCCAGGACATGAACAGCTTTTGTTATTAATACGATATCGATAATAAAAAATACCGAAAGTAATACTATATTTTATATCGACATACTTTATACAAAGCGTATGTTTGTTAAAATCTCGATAGTTTACGGATTTCACACGTTGTTCCATAGTGAGTTGGGTGACTCAGTCGGAAATACATGCTGATTGTTATCTATTTACATGCGCTTTCTGGTTTCAAAGCGGTTTTTGATTGTGATAATTCCTCCCAGATATAACTTGAGCATAAAATGTCCCTGGTTAGACAGATGAAAGTTTGATTATCCTAGCATTGTTTTTATTTGCATGTTTTTTGTTGTTAGTGATGCTATTCATATTTATGATCTTGGAATACGTTTAGTTTGTCAATTTTAACCGCGGGGCCATATAAAATACAGAAAATCTCCCATTTCTATCAACTTTATATATAGGGCAGCTTGCACCAACTGCTGTTAAGGATTAATTAAACTTTGCCAATGGATTAACACCAATCTGTCAATTATTACTCGCGTTTAGCTTTAGTGCAAGTCACCCTTAAATTCTTATTTTGACTATATTCAAGCGAATAAATATTATACATTAAATTTGTTTTGAGCCCGAAGGTTCTCCCGCATGACATTATCACATTTCCGACTACTTTATGAATTAAGTAATAATATACATAACCTTTAATAAATGATGCACTTAATCCCGTACAATCTATTTGTGAAAACCGTATGTAAATTAATTAATAAAATCAATACTTTTGAGTTTATCGCGCACAGGCATATACATACACAGACGCGACGGGGTGATAGATAGATAGATCTAATGTAATAAAACCAAAATCTTATAGAAATTTTCCAGCTCTATTTTTAGCATTAACCAACCTACCAAATATATATCGATTATGTGCCCACACAATATCTTGCCCGCAGCATCTAATGAAGTTGGCACTAATCAGGGAGTAGGAATCAGAAGCTTCTCAAAGATATATTTAATAATATTTAAATATGAAACCTTTTTATAAGGTTTCAGACACCAAATATTTATTTTTTTATCATGCATCTACTGACCTGATAAGGCTTCGTTGACGCGTCATGACTGCAGTTTTGTTTTATTTTCTTATATTTGTGTTATTTCAAACATTAAAGTGTAATAACGGTGGGTTATCAACTGTTAGTCTTTTGTGAACGTATATGAGTATGGGTAAATGAAACAAAACAGTGCAACATAACTTTTTAAACCATTTATCATTTTTATCACCACTCATTCTCATTTACAAACAAACAAATTTAACCTTATTATTATGTAACCTTCGGGGGATTGGCCTTCTGCAATCTTTATCAATATTATCATGCGAAAGTGTGTGTTTATTTATTTGTTTAATCTTTATTGCGCGCTTAAATGCAATACCAAAGGCAAACTTAATGCTAAAAGGAAATCTCCGCCGTTTAGGGGCGGCGATAGCCCAGTTACGAGATCCACAGCCTTCAAATCAGAGGGTCTCGAATTCAAAACCTATGACTTTTCGAAGTTATGAGCGTATTATCGCTTGCTTCGTGCCTCGGAAAGCATGTGAAGCCGTTGGTGTCAGCTGTCATTATCATTTATGTCTGTCGTTATTAGGAAGTCAGTGCCTACTAACATACTGAAACATAGCTGGTTTAACCATAGCATGATGTTTCGCTCTGGGTCAGACGGCAGTCGCTTCATATTGAATTTAGCCAATTTTGGTTAGATTAGGTTAGGTAAGCAGACCCTGGGCCCTAAGCTTAAGTCTAGGGCAACTGGGATAATGCTAGGGTATATAAACGAGTATATGAAATCTCTGCCACTTAATTTTACCCATAATAACATTAATACCTAAGCCAAGCTGTTTTTTTTTTAAATTTGGTTAGGCAGAGATACTTTTGCGTTTGTCATGTTACTAGCTTGAGCCTGCGGAATTGCCCACTATCATAATTTATTGCGTTCTACTTGAAAATCGAAATCAAATATCATTTATTTCATAAACTATTACATAGAACTTGAAAAAGTCAAAATTAAATATAAATATAAAAAATAATCGAAATATTATTACACTGAAATCACGAAGGTTTGATTCTCTTATAAGCAACAAAATAATTTAAAAACAAAAAATATTTAGGTGTAAGTGAATCTAAGTTCCCGTTCCGAGCCACCGCTCTGTAAGAAGAACAGGCAAGAAACTCACAGACTATTCTTTTTTGAATTTATCCATTGGTTTGGTACTTGAATTACAATCTTCATTTGTCTGTGAAGCTATACAATGCTATATAATATAACATTAACAATATACAATACTTCGATTGCAATTTCAAAACTCAGATTATATGACATAAAATTTATGGTATTACCACAAAATAGTATTAAATTTTTAGATTGTCATATCAAAGTTTCCATTGTTGCCCCGCACGAATTCAAGCTCGAAGCCCGCGAGATATATAGATATACAACAATTATTTGTCTAGACCCGTCTAATGCATAAATCTGTCAGAAAGATCCATTTATTGGAAATATATAAAGAGTGGATATTAAAACTGAGGTTTTCCGCCAAAGACCGACCTACTTAGTGATCACGCGCCCACACTTGGTTTCTGGGAAAGTTCGCTAATGTTTTGACAATTTATGAACCGTCAAATGAGACGAGCCGTCATAAAAGTTAATATACACGTGTTTCGGTTTTAGTGAATAAGGTGAAACATGTTACTTTTTTGACAGATCATAATTAATAATGACTTTAAAAAAGTTCTTTTTTGGCAAATGAAGCGAGGCATTAACCTATAAAATCCTTTTTTGATTTTTAAGTCTGTTTTACCAGAAGTATACATAAATATAGGTATTGTACATGTACTGTACGCCAATTTATATATCTTATGTTCTTTGAAACCTATTAGGTTCGTATCAATCTTCAGATCTTATCGAAAAAGTAATCCATATAGTAACGGAAAAGTATTCTGTGTAATACCTATATTTTTATGAATATCTTGAGTGTGCTTATCTAAGATTTGTATCGAAATAAAAAGAAGATAAATCTCAAAAGATTAATTCTTCGAGATATGTAGACGGAGAGACAATCGTCGATTTGCAAGCTACGAACTTGACATTGATTTAAATAAAAGCTTTCCTTGTACGAATTATACGTAACTTACTTCACATTTTTATTATTCTATACATAATAGACTATTTTTTTACAAACTTTATGTGGACGTTTGTAGCAACCAACCGATACAATATATAAACCTAGGTACCTACTGCACATGTTTTTCCAGCTCGATAGTGACGTAGATCGAAGATTGTGGTGAGTTATGAACGCTCTCATAATGGTAGTACGTCAAGAATTTTATATGCCGCGGTTTAATGGGAAAAGAATTGTTGATGAATTGTATTAAAATTTACGATTTGGATTACTTATTGAATCATATCCAATGTGCAGACGTCATACACTAATTGAATCAATGACTTATGTAAAAACCTTTCGAATAATATGGGATTTACTAATTTGAAAGTAACTGTAAGAAATAAAGAGGCTTAACTTTATTTTGTGAACAACACTTATACTTTTGAAAGTATAAAAGCCAGTATCTATATGTATACAAAAATAATAAAATGTTGGATTCAATTTGCGCTCCCGCGAAGCACTTAAATAAATGTCAAGATAACTTAATATGAACGCGCTCATTCAGTGCAGGCGGGAGCTTGATTGAAGAAGAATTCGGCAATAAAAATCGGCCAGATTGCTCGAAAAAAGAGGTGTAGAGAATGAAAGAACCAATTCTTCTCTATCACAGTCTAACTAAGTATCTATTACTTATTTAAAGCCGCAAACCTTTCAAACTGTCCTAAAGTATGTCAACATGGACGATGAGAAGTATGTATATCTCATTTATGATTGTTTCTATTGTATTGTCTAATATATATATTGATTTTAGGTTATTCATAACATCGTAATTAGGTAACATCATAGGGAGTCCAAACTAAAGCAGGCGGCAGCAAATAAAGCGTGGAAAAACCCATAGTGTAATAAACCCGTAGCTCCCCCATAACGGTTGCCTACGTCTACCGATTCTATAAAAGCCTCCTCTGTTTGATCGAAGTTTAAGTACTTTTTGCAATATAGACATTGTTTTTTTCTATCTGTGATTGTCAATTTTAGATTGGCAATATATGGATTTGATTACATTAAATAAAGGTGATTATAAAACGAAGGTTTTAATAATTTCTAAGACCCGTCTGCTAAAATTTGTTATGGCGAATGAAATATTATTGACAGTAAAGTCTGGCTGATTTTAATAAGACTTTGATGAAAAAAAGAATCAACACTAGTCTTTACTTCATGTGTACCTATCGCAGAATACGGCAAGGGCTAGTAAAAACAAAAAAATTCTTTACACCTCTTATTTATTGGTAAAAAGGTAATTATAACAATTTAGTTATACATATTAGAGCTTCTTTCTATCATCAATCTTATTTTAACTCTCTCTTTCATCATTAACATTAATAATGGAAAAAAAGTATGCGTCAACTGTTCTCCAGTTTGAGCCGATGAATCAGTAAGTATGACGTAGGTTACCGACCAATAATCTTTTGGGTAAAAGTAAAATACTTTGTTAGTATTTTTCCAAAGCTTTACGAGTTGCTGATGGATCTAATATGTGAAGAATATGACAAGGGGATCAGTGTTCGCCGAATTGACGGATCCAAAGCACTGTTACATTATAACGAGGAACATCGTATGCCAAAACGTGCCGTCTTAGCGGAACTCAAAATAATATACCTAATAAATAATAATATATAATCTAACACACTTCAAACGTCATCTGAACATTATACTACTAAATTATTCTCTTTATATTGGTATACCTAAACGTAAGTTTGTAAGGATGTTTTATTATTTGCAGCTCTATCACGCGTAAACATTTAAATATATTTGGACAATGAACAAAGGTTATGCCCAGTTTGAAATAATTATGTTTGATAGTTACATCTTACACTGTGTCATTTAGCCCTAAACTAAACTGAGCTTGTGTTATGAATAACTTTAGAACTTTTTTTTTTTTTTTTGATAATTTAAATTACATGCTTATCTTACATACAACTCCAGAACAAATATTCTTATTCATGATCACATATATTTATCCTGTGTGGGAATCCAAACCTAACCTTACCTAGCCAAACATTTAACACATTGGATATATTATCCTCAAAAAATACATTTTACATGGATTACGCAACCGAAGTCAGGTATGAGCTAGTACATCTGCAACCGTTTTACTACTCATACACATATATTGCTATATACTATGAAAACATGCTTCTTGATTGCTATTTATGAGTCACTCGTAATAATCATAACTAGCGTTCTGTTTGATTTAGGGGATTTGGAGGGAGTCTATTTCGCTTTATGATTGTTCCGACTTGGTTGTTATTGTAAAAATACTGGCATCATTATCTATTAACTTCTGAGCACGGGCCTTCTCTCATAACAAAAAATGAGAGGGGTTCAGGTATCATATCCAGCGCGTGTTAGAAGGGGCAGGGTATGCGACGTCCTGCTGTTAGTATTTTTAAAGCGGCCTAATAGAGCCTCTAGCTTAACTGAACAACAAGCTCATATAGTAAGAACCGTAACTAACGGCATAATAATTGTGAAATAAGCAATTAAATTTTCCAGATGGTATTATTTAATGCTTGGGTTTATTGTAAGCCCATAACTTTTTTTTAAATAATTTAATTTATTGTTTGAAGTACTCGAAAAGGAGAACTAGAGTTAATTATACAACTACTTGATTGATGTGTGATATTTGAAATTGTAAATTCCGTGTTGTTGATTAATTTCAATGGAGGAAGAGCTTCCATATGATGATACTAAAAGGGTAAGAGAGTTTGCACATTGAAATCAAAATTTATATTCAGGTCAACGACATGGACAAAAATAAATGTTAAGTTCTTAGGTACTTCCGATAAATACGTCTGGCTTTTTAAATTTTTTATACAAATTGGCATGTATGACACGTAGCTTACCTTGTATTGAATGGTGACTATGGTTTGTTCCGTTAAGGATGCTCCAAAGTAATTGCATTATGTCTCTTAGTTTTTCTACTGGAATTATTAAAAATATATTGTATGACCATTCTGTTTATACAAATTTGACGAATTTAAATAATCCCGTTCATTTTAAAGGCATTAAAGTATATATTCTTTATTTTATTTTTTAAGAAGAGCGTTCTGAATCTTTTTTAAATCGTATTCCGCCATCTCGTTTCCTTTCCCGAACTATACGTGTTGGTCTTAGGAACCCCCTGATACTGAGCAGGCTATCATCACTTTTTTTTGTAGTTGTGTTGTTTAAAGTAGTTTCTTTGTTAGATCATTCGGCTTAGGAATAATTTTCTGACACTTGTGTTTGCAAGGTCCTATCGAGTCTTTTGAGCATGGAACGGCATTTATGTAGACTGTCATGAGTGGGTGTCGCTTGTTAACGTGCCATTCGAAAGGTATGGATTGTTCTCATTTTGTGGTCATTATGACGAAAAACAATACTCTCCTCTCCTGATGTCTTAGCTCAAATTTAATGTCTCTCATTATTACCGAAACACAGAGAGCTATTATAATAACAGATTTGTAAGGAGATGGTGACTAGAACACTAAAATTTATAATAAATAAATAATAAATTAATAATTAATAATAATAAATTATATTGTGTTTTTTATGTTTAACAAATTAATAAATTCTATTCTATTCTATTCTATTCTATTCTAATCCTACAGTTATCCACACAATGATGCGGGATTTTAAACCGCGATCATCTTGCCTCAAAACAAGCGCTCGAACTATGTTATACAATGTTTGAATTCACTGTACACCTCGATTAAATACGTAAGAGTTTTATGATAAAAACATGTTTAAATGATGTTTCGATCATTTCCGGAGGCGCGAGAAGATGACTTCCTGCGTTCCTGCGCGCTGGTTGGTTCTACTTATAGCTGTTAAGTGGCAATGCAAAAAGCCTCAGACCGCACATGAACTCATCCTCACCTGGTACTGTAAATCGTAATCCTCCTACTAATTAAGCTATCTTGGTTTCTTAACTCTTTTTTATCTATGTACTTATGATATATGTTCACACGAATAACAACTGTATTAACGAAGGCAGTCTTCTTTATGTGAGTATGTCACTGAGCTCCTCCTAAACAGTTGGAATCTGTTTTTTTCCATGCGTTTGAGTGGCGCCTTGGATGGTTCAGATTCACAAATCAGCCCGGCGGCGGTAAAATTAGGGATGTGGGAAAAAATATATATAAAAACTTAAAATTACATTAATTTAATCACAAACTTATAATTTCAGCTAGCTTCTTACTAAAGTAGGTAAGCGAAAGCGCAGATGCTAGCCCTAAATATTTCTGAGGTATTATTTTCGAAGAAAGTAGATATTATTAAAGTGTTGTGTGAAGTGTATGTGGTAAAATAGCGTTCACTTGTTCATTAGCGTTACGCTTATAGAACGATGAACCCACTGAACCTATGAATATAAACGGCGTTATTTACTGTCCACTCGCATTAAATATTCATTGGTTACCTGCATGAAATTAACATATGCTATCCATTATAAGGGAACTGTAATAATTTTGTTTTTTAATTATCACGTGAAACGTAACAAAGGAAGTGAAAACAACTACACCACAAAAAGATATCCTATAATCTGAAGTTAAATTGTATTTATTGCATGCAAAGTTGCAAACCATGTGAGATTAATTGACCTCTAGAAACTTACAGGTTACTTTTAGAAATAATGATGATGTCTTTCTATTCTAATAATAAAAAGGAGTAAAATTAAGACACTGTCTTAAATTTCATAGAAATCGATACAGAGGAGTTACACATTTAAAATATAAATTAAAAAAATATATATTACTAACTCTACAGATACATAAAACTGATAGTATTATAAGCGGACAAAAGCGAACAAATAGTATTTGAATTCTGTAAATTTAATTAAAAAATACAATTTTATGCTTCATGGGACCTACATTGTCGATTCCGAACAAAACAAGCCTGACCCTTGACCAATATTGTATGCAATAAGTACCTTTATGTAACTTTAATTGGTTTTCTTCACTAATAAAAGACAAATTAATTTCGTTCCTGCATAGTTATTGCTTGTCTTTGAGTTAATACTTGCCTAATAAAGCTAGCAATATAACCTTTCTTTGTTACTGACTTCGTTTAATAAGGGATTCTAAGTTAAAACATTCTTGCTTACCGATTGCTGCTGAAAGGATTTTTCTTTGATTTATCCTTATGAGTCAGTGTAAATGTTAAGTCAGAAACCAATTATATTGTGTTCTTTATGTTTTCACTAGAAACATCAGAGTAATAAACATATAATAATACCTGGTGAGTACAATTGTAGCACCCAACGTTATCGTAACGACATCGGTGAACACGCGATTTGGAACTCGGAAATGTTAAAACCTTGGACTTTTCACCAAGAAAGTTAATAAGCTACATTTTTATAGGTCAGCAAACTAAAAACTTTTTCTATTCTCCACTTTTGGTGTGCTATTCAAATAATTAGATAGGGCTGTGGTGTTAGTCCTATTTTAATGTCGGAAGGTACATTGTTCAAAATTACATAATATTTTAACAAGATTTGTGTGTTTGTAATTCGTTTTTGTGTCAATAAAGTGCTAAAGTACGTTAGGAATAATGGGATTAAAAATATTTATGGGTTAAAAAATATCGAGTTACAAATCTATTAAGCTATTTTGTCATGATTGATGAACAAACAGACTATGAAACAATGGTACAATTTTTACCCAATTGTCAATTTTACCTAATTATATAGATAATTTGAATAATTCGAACTGTATAATAATTTAATATTGTTTATCCATTTAAGAAATATGCCAGTACTAAAATAAAAGATATATTCTTTCCTCTCATCACGTCATCTTGAAAAATGTCTTAATCTTTTTTTATGACCGTTCCTGAGTAAAGTGTAACTATATATGTAAAGAAGCAAATCTCTCTATTGCTAGCATCTACTTTAGTTTTAGCCACCTGAGACTCACTGAGCTACGAGCGCTACCTTACCCGAAATCTTTAAACACTCTCCTGCTCCTCACTCTGGTAATATTACGTTTTCTCAACCCTTAAAATGCTAGAATTGATCAGCCATTGTTGGGTCGGCATTTTGCAAGGTTGGCATTATGGGATAATACGACATATTTCTCCGAAGCGGCGTTGCGTCATTGTCACCTTGCCTATTAGTGATTCCAGATAGTAAGCAAAAACATTTCTACTCACGACTCCTCATTCCTATTCTATGCAACTATCGCATAATGAGGCTTTCTTGCCAAACATTTTAAGAGAGTAGGTCTGCGTTGAGGCTGCTGTATTAACGTGTGGTGTAGACTTAATACGTAAGATGAATCACATAATCTATGCTAATCTGCTTTCTGTTTATCTTAAACAATCGTTATCGCGTAGGGGTTAGAATACCTATTATTTATTATTATTATTTATTTTCAAAGTAAGTACCTCGCATTACATATAAGTTAAAAAAATATATCCTACAAAACTTTTCAAACAGTTTGACTGAATAATCCAGTACTAACTATGATTATACATTAAAAATTAATGCATTATTTTTTACAATTAAATAATATTAATTATAATTACGGAGAGCGTCTATGGTTGCATATTTATTAAGTACTTTTTCAGTAAAGTACTTAATAAATACTACCTGTTTTCCATACCATTGGTTGTAGATATGACTAATATTAATCGGCGATAATGACCAATAAATATGACATAGAAGTCGACAAAGTCGTTCTTTGCTTTAAAAGTCCTGGGTTCAATTGCCAAATGGGACAAATATTAGCATTATTAAGCCAAAAGTTACTTATAAAATGTATTTGTCTGTAGGTATGTGTTTATCAGTCTTGTAATCATAGAATAAGCTCTACTTCGTTTAACATACTTTATTTGCGTGGCCTATGATTAGTATGATTAGTGAAAAAGTAAGACACTCGAAATCTATTGTATTTATTAGTGTGATTATCTATCAGTAATCGCTAGCTTTGCTTAGTTGGTTTAATAATGTTGTGTGGGATGCGTAAAGATATTTGTAAGTATTGGTTGACCTTAAAGTCAGCCAGACTTTTTTCCACTCTAATAGATCTCAGACTCATCTACATTGCGTGACCGACCTTGTGCCTTCAACAGTTTTCTGAGTAGCTCCGTTCTGGTTCTTCGACTATAACAATGCTTCAGATCGACAATATTGAAGTGGTTCATAATTGTCATATTCAAGGATACATTCTCAAACGGCAATGACTGTAGGTCAACTCAGAAATTACAAATTAATGTTAGCTAATAATCACAACGCTGAAAACTGGATTCCTTTACAAAACTTGTCTCTTAAAATATAATCTCAGTGACAACAGCGGATAGTATTACAATTGCTAGTTAGTCTGGCTATTGAAATGCTAGATTCTGATTTATTTCGGCTCTTGTATTCTTGACTATGGTTGGTGATCTGTTGATTTGCCAATTTAATCCAGCTGTGTACCATGCCTGTCATGAAAATATGATTCGGATTTATTTTGGCTATTGTGAACAAACTTTAATAACAAGTTTCGCGCTGTGCAGATAAGAACAGGAGACAAACATTTTGTAATTGTATTTTCCTTAATTATTTTTGGTATTGTATTAGATAACACAGACAGTGTAGTGCTATCTAAAGTACTAAACCGTCACGTTAATCATAACATTATGTATTTATTTGTATATAGTTGTACAGAAAAATACCATTATAGTATAAAAATACTAGGTATTATTTACGGAATAAAAATTACTAATTGTCATTTTTACATGATAGAGGTTTTATGACATTATGTAATAGAGAAGACTGTTAGGCATCGGAGTCGTTATTTGAGTATTCGGATTTCAAGTTCGTGGGTTTAATTCCTATACAAGACAATAATTTGCATGTATGCATATGAAAGTTTATCTCAGGTTGGATGTTTGTTATGTTTATAGGTAGTATGTATGTTTTTTTGGTATGTATTTTCACAAATAAGGCATTTTAATTTAATGTGTATCCAATGTCTAACACTTTACAAACTCTGTTAGCTTGTGACTATAAACGTTAAGTGAGCTGTTCTAGAATATTTATTTTTTCTCAATTAAAATGTATTTTTCTTATAGTATATTATATTCTTTCTAATAGTTAACGAAAGTATGGCATAAATAGTATACCTACTAAAATACAAGAAATGGAACAAAGTTAGAGAACTACTTGTTTCTAATAATAGCGTGCAATAAAACGTTTCAAATAAACCTATCTGAATATTTTCTATAATCCATTTAAGTAGTTATAAATATGTTATTTAAATAATCATAAAGATTTTATTGCAAGTTATTTTTAGAATTCGGTTTTAGAAAGATGATTTTATCGCTCATAGATACATATTAATTACATACAGTCAATTATTACACAAACGAAATGTTATGTAGATCAGTGCAACAAGAGTAAATATGCCCCCAAGGCGCGAACCAATAGAGCAAAACCAGTTACGAGTGTTATGTCACCGACATACTATCACAAATCGATTGCCGGTGATTATGCTGTTGCTGTTTTACGTTCATTGCTCTTAATGTATTGTGTCATAAGGAACTTAACTACATAAGATGCGCAATATATCTCTAGTTCACCTACTAAACAATTACGTGCATAAATCATGAGGCAGCATTATGAAATGCGATGTTATAAAGCTGAGAGTGATTGGTGCTGCTCCTTCAATTCTCTGCAACCTTCGTCAAAACTAATTGATCTATAGGTCACTCTCGATTAAACATCGCTTACAATGTTCTCTTTAGTTGTATAAGAGCAATCAACGTTAAATCCGTCCTTATGGTTGGCACGCAATTTATTTTTATAGGTGAACACAAACAATATCGAAAAAGAAAGATTTTAGAGTTCATTCATATTTTAGAGCAAATGGGTCTGAAGTGACATTTTGGCGGGCGGCCAGAGATCACATCGTTGACTCGAATCCTTGACACCGGGTGGATGTTACAATTTAGTATTCTTGTCTGTAACTCGACTACGCTCCCACAAGATAAACTCAATGTGTAATACAATAAGATCACATATTATTTCATTATTCATGAGTGACTGTTCTGTGATAGATATCTTACACATAAGATTGCTTCGCATTTATATATGAACACAAGTTCATTTAAGAATAAAAGTTTTAACCTTAATCCTTGTTAGGTTACGGATATAAACCAATAAAAGAAATTCAATATTCATTTTACGCAAACTGTACTTAATTGCTTTCTTCTAAGCATATAATGATATTTGTTATAAACAAAATAAATGTATAAATGCAAAATTAATTTGTTTAATATGCATTATCAAATATATAAATTAATGCTTAATTAATTTATTTAAAAACACAAATAAGAAACAAACCTATGACATTTACGTAGTCAAAGCATAAATTATAAATCAAAATTAATAATTTCGCGGCCATGAAATAAATGAACCTTCACGAAGGTCTTTGGATGTGTTCGGCACAGGAGATTAATGTAGATAAATCTGTGGAATAAATAATACCGTGTCAGCAACACGCGGGACAGACGTCGCGTCGACGCAGCTGCCACTGCGCACGTCACGCACTCAAAAAAACCGCTTCAACTTATCTTGTTTTCTATCCCAATGATTTATATATTATATTGGAAACTATATAAATGAGCTTTGAGTGGGCGTGTGTCTGTACGGCGACTTATGGAGTGGTATTTTGAATTGTTTTGATATATTAAATACACTTTAATCTGTTGTTGAATGTAATTAATTAGTTTTTAAAGATAATGCAATTAAACTTTATTTGTTTGAAGCATGTGTATGTATTATATAGGTGTAAAATTATAATTATGATCCGATCTTCATAATTGTACATACATAATGTTGGGTTGTTATATTAAAGTAGATTAAATAAACCTACTTGGTAATAGCGACCCCTCATTAATTCAAAGTTATATAAGAGGTAGTTCTTATAAATTGTTGAAAATGGAAGATGTCTAATGTTTGGTCTTATTCTTCTGGTTTGTTTTTTTGCGAGAAGAATCAGAAGAATTTTTTATTGCTTTCACGCTTTAGATTTGATGCTCCTAAATTTAAATAACTGGCAGAAGTGCCTCTTCAAATAATAATTTAATTTATTTGGGACGTTGGTCGCAGGCGGGGTGTCAGACGCTGCAACCTAGGTACTGGCCCCCGCCTTATTCTCAGCAAGCGGCGGGCGTCGTTGGAAGATTTTTATTGGTATTACTGCTGGCAGTCGCGTCTGCCGGTGGTGAACCCCACACACCCTTTCGGTCCCCCTATGGCCGGAAGGCAGTGCGTAAACGCATTTTGTAACGGACGTAAAGCAGAAAAAAAGAAGGTACAACTGAAGTACCAGTGATTCTTTCGCTAACTAGAAGCACTTCACGCGACGTTGTGTTTCTGAAGTAGCTAATTAATTTGATAATCGTGTGAGTCTTAAGAGTTAATGTCACGAGTAGACGAGAGAACAGTGCAGTGCTAACTGTGCGTTTTCGACTATGGAACTGTAATGCGTACATAATTTTTAAATTGCATTGACGTGACGAAGAGTCTGTCTGTCTGGCTGTTTTGACGGTAATATACTACTTTGTAGAAGGACGTTTCAAACAAGTCTAAATGTTACAAATGTAAATCTATTGTGTATTTACAGCAAACGTTATTTTAGGAAAAGAAAAAGCTGATGTAAACTTATGCTTGGCAGCCGCTATGAGTTTTGACTTGCGACTTTCGCGTTTGCGTCAGTACACAGGCTGTGGAAATCAAGATAGGCGACAGAACTTTTTGGAATAGAAATGAGAAAGATTAAGTCATGTCTATTCGAATGGTTTGTGGAAAAAATTTACCGCATTCATGATGAAGCGCAGATGTTTGTCCGTCTCTTTTATCCATAGTAAAGCTATGAAATATAAATAAAGTGATAGACTTACATAGTATTGAAAATGTCTGTTTTGCAGGAAGGTCTTTATTAAAATTATATTTGCCTATAAATTCAGTATTTTTTTAAAATTTAAGTTGGGCTTCATAAATCTTAAATATAAACGTCAACTCAAGAAAATAACGAGCCCTTTCACTGCGGGCAGGAGCTTTTGCCTGCTTAGACAAAACACTCTTTTTCTCTTTTAAAAAAGTTTTGTTCTTTCGCCAGTTCATTTTTGCCCCTTCAAATGTTCAAGTCTCCATTACCCCGATTGGACAAGTGAATATAATCCATCTCTAACTAATTCATTTAACTAACCAGTACAAGAATAAAAGAAGACTTAGTGGGTTATAATTGATACTTATAACAATCCGGTCGTTGCCCTTCGGCACGTTGTTAAGAATTGTAACCACTAAAATTAAGGTGGGGAGTTATGTGAGATCGCTAGAATTGGGGATTTTCAATTTGATTATTCTTTGTCATCTTGTACGGAAAAAAATAAACATCATAATTATAACGCATGAGAACGAGTGGTTTAAAATTAAATAATCCGTTTAGTTTCTCAATATTACATAAATGTAAATTTGCGTCTCGTCTTTTAATTTCGCCCATTTTACTTCTAAGCTATTTATTGCAAGTATTTTTCAATGACTCCAGTTTATTAGTAAATTAAATATCGAAGTTTGTTTATGCCATTTTCTTTATTTATTATTTTTGATGAACTTTTATGTGCAATCGATGCACGAAATCCATCTGGTATCCCATCTGCCGCGAGCGCGGAGACGCCTTGCTAAGCTTTTTAACGTCAGCGACATCCACCGACCTCTTACTACAGACATAAATGCAATAAAAAAAAACATAATAAAAACTCTTATACACTGAAGTGCTAACAAAGTTTTCATCTTTTGCTCAGAGATTTATTATAAGCGAAAAATTTTAAGAATTATTGATAAAAAAATCGAAAGGGAGAAAATATCGGACATATTTTTTTTCCATGTCCTAGAGCTAATTATGAACGACAAAGGCACATAAGAAAAAAATACAGAAATAATCTAATGTTATAAATTTTATGAGTTTCACCTTGCTCAATCAGTCTTATTATTTTAGCCTGCTATGAGTTAAAGACTATTAAAACTTCTTTACGTTCGTAACTAAGTACCTTTCTTCATTTTAATTGCATTGGCTACGTGCAATTACATGACATTATGTCAAACTTCTATCGTTAATGTCGATAAATACGATATGCTACTAACATGCATTTAAAGAATCCATTATAAGCACATAGTAGTTCACAACAAGTAATTAATACCTTTAAAACAATCAAATATAAAAAACATGAAGTTAGTGAACACAATTACGTCATTCGTCAGTCTCGTTTATCTTAAACCAAGATCCACCAGTCTACCTCAGACGTCAGAACAATAGAAAGCATCTGACGTTTACCTCAACCTCTAATCGAATGTCTCTTCACCTTTCCAAATTCGTAAGTACAGATGTATTATGTACCCGTCTTGATGTATCCGTACGCATAGATGCCTGATGTACCTTGCTCGTTTATTTTATCTGCCTATGGTGGCGTAATTTGATTGAAAATTCGCTAATACACGGTGTTTTGAAGCTAGCACTTTTGTTTAGGCGGATGTAATCAAACTAGTGATTTAATCTTATTGTTATTGGCATTGGACCACAATACCATTTCGTCGTATTAATTTTGTCATATTAATGACAGTGATATTTTCAAGAAAGGCATAGTTTGGAGTAACTTTATAGTATTTAAGTAAATACAATTTTGTAATCATGCTAATATTAAAGAGAAATGAAAGCAAGTAAGAAAAATCTTCAGTTTCCTATACACATCAGAAATATCGAAGCAGTTACACAAGTTTTTGTACTTGTTTGGGTTATATCGATTATGCCACACATATGCCATAACCAGACATAGTGGACCTCCGATGGCTCACACGTCAGAGTGCTCTATGCGCAGGCGCAGTGAAAGTGGTAAACACAAAACCGGCCGACAGCCACACCTCGGGTTCACGCTTCAATTTTTTAAATACAATTTATTATCAAACTAAAGAAATTATACTAGAAAGCGCGTTAAAATATTGGAGAGAAAAGTGTTGTTCATTCGTATTTAATGAGATTTTTATATTTGAGATTAATAGTCTTTAGTAATTATGACATACTCCTTTTATTGTATTTAAGTTTGACACAATAATGACTAAATAAATCAAATTTTACAGTTTTGAATAGTGGTTTCATGAACAGAAAAAAGATTATCCGTGGTCAGTCCCCCCGTGACTTAAAATTAACTATCTAATTTAGTATGTATGCTTGTTTCTGTATTTATTTATGCTCACCGGCTAGATATTACAGCATGGGGCTCTTTAAGAAGAGTGCGATGCGATTTTAATAGGTCAGCAACGCGCTAGTGTATCCTTGGTGTTGCCACCTAGTGGTATAAAACAAAAATGTATGATTATCGCGTAAATATCAATACACTACACATAAAAGCAACCTATTACTGCTACTACGTTACGACGTTTCACGTCACTAACAACTTACTAGTTAATTTTAAGGACTTTTGGTGAACAATGACAATGAACTCAATGATGTTCGAATATTTGAACATTTTGGAAGTAGAGCTCTTGTTAAAATGTTCTTAAACTTTAGTTCACATAGATATATTTTCTCACTAGTACTAACTTATTTTATAATCTTCGATATGTTTAATACATTCTATTATATGTGTTTCATTGGTACCGGCCTTAAACAGTGCTACCTCTTCTCATCTAATAGGTAGTCGTAAGAGTCGACTAAGAGAAATCCTACCGGATGATGGGCAGCAGCGTCATCCTGCGTACTGGCTAGAGCCGCGATTATGAGCAAATACCCCCAATATCATGTAATAAATGTAATGTGATATTTGTTTCATGATACCAATTCTATGAATTCAATTGAATGCGTATAATGCTTAAAATGGTTTTCAACATTTGGTAGTAGGGGACATCGCTCACATGTATTTCCGTTCACAAACTCACAGCTTATATGTCACACTTAAAATCTATTAAATGTCAAACAGGCAGCAGTTACATAATATATACTTTCCGGCAAACACGAACTGAGCCAGTACTTTAAATTGATTTTACTATTTATATTCCAATTAACTTTTATCAACCGAATTTCATACTGAACTTAATAATAAATAACAGCTATTAATACTTTTATGCATTAATTATTGTGACTAATCAGGTTTTACTTGTTTCTGAGAACTTTCTACATTTTATATACTTTTTATTCTATTACAAATTTAAGGATATTAACTTTAATTTTTAGTTTACACCCGCTTGTCCACTAGAGGGCGCCTTGTTTTTGTTGAATCTGACGTCACCCGCCATAAAGTTTTCTTTTTGCTTTACCTAATACCTTTAGTGAATCTTTTTAATGATTATTTGTAAAATACTATCGATATATGTATTAACAAATTTCATATTGATTTAGATAAGTATATTGTAAAATCAAATAGGACGCCTAGAAGCGGCAAAAAGCCAATAATTACCGACAATAATAGTGGCAAAATATAGGCTTCAAATTGCCTCTGCCTATCCCTTAGGGGAAACAGGCGTGTTTGTATGTATGTAAGGATTGGTGTTAAAGATTAGTAGGTACACAAAAAGTAAGAAGCCATACAAGTAACAAGACGTAAATAATGTAAGCAGTGATGGCTTCATTTACGCGTGTACATGAAACAAATATCTAATAAGTATGTATTCCATTGGTAGTGATACTTTGCATACAAAAGGTACAGAACAGAGTTTAAGCTTCAGGAGCTTTGCTTTTTATGTTAAATGGTTGGATAGGTGTACGGGCTCCTTCCAATATCTCAGGAGTCAAGTTAACCTAACCTGCAAGTGTTGCACCTGCCGACCAATGAACTAGGCTAGACTAGCCGGCAACGACATTTTCGTTCCCGGTGAGCGGCAATAGGCTCGCCACCTATTACGTGGGTCCAACCACATAATTGTCAAAATGTGGGCATGTAATATGCTTTAACCTACCCCTTCGGGGAACTGTGTATGTATAAAGTTTGATAGAGAAATTTAGACTTGCTAGTTTATAAAGTCAAATAATAAAAATAAGTTTAATACTCCAATGACAGATTTACGGAGTATTGACTGAGTCCGCTGTTATTATTTCATACGTATGCCACACGCCTGTTTCCGAGAAGGGGTAGGCAGAGGAATATTTACGCCCACATTTCGCCAATTATAGTTTTGGTTTCAAGACCCTATTGTCGCTTACCGTTAACTTTTATTTTTTGCAAGAGCCATGTTCTTAGATCGGCAGGTGCATCATTTGCTGGTGAGGTTGGCTTGTGTTCTTAAGGTCTTGATATTATCCCTATTCACCCTATTATTTATTTTCATTTCATTACATTTCTTTTCTTTTAAATCTAGTGACTGTAGAACACAAGTTTTTGTAGACTTTGTTTTAATATTTTTCTTTTCGGAACGCTCTTGTCAGAGCTGTCGTGATCTGGTCATTGTGGAGTACACATTTAATTGTGGGCAGATGTGACTCGTCTTACAACATCACGCCATCTTCCTCTGTTTTTGGTGCTCCTGGTGCACTCATGCAACGAAACGTCCATAGCAGACTTGATCTGATCTATGGACCATGGAGAAATCATTTGTTTTAATATTAAGTACATTTTCTTGTAACTGGCGGGAAAAAAACCTACATTGACAATTTTCTTGCCCGTTTATTTACGATCAAGCTCCCGGCCGCAGTGAATGCCCATTAGTTTTTAAATGATTTTGACTTTTATATTTAAAATCCTTATTTCCATTTACTTACATCTACTTCTGAACATTGTCACAAGGTGGCTTAATAGCACAACAATGTACATCATAAGGTTCACTGATTTGATGGAGTCGAAAATAATGTTTACCTAACGTTGTATTGTTTTAGTACAAAATGCTGTGTTTTCACAGTTTCCGTTTATTTTGTAAGCAACGTTCCTTCTGGTTCAAAAATATGGAACACGTGTTAACTATCCTTCCTGTCGTATTATAAATGCACAAGAGAGTTGGTTTATTAAGTTTTCCAGTTAAGTGACTATTACAGGCATAAATTACTGCGGAGATTCTTATGAGAAAAGTAAGGATCTTAAAGGAGAATATAGGGTACAATTTATGCCTAAATGCATTTATGCAGAAAAAATATTACATTCATAAAAAAGTCATTATGTACATCTAATAAAAAGAGATGACGTAGAAAGATGTTTAGCACGAGGTAAAATAACTGTAGTAAATTAAAATAAAAGGTTTTACTTCTCTATGTTCTATTAATTTAATATATTATACAGTTCTATTCCGCTTAAACAAGATATGACTACCAAATGTTTGTTAACTCACTTTCGAGTACCCAAGCACGGAGCTACCACAACGGAAGGAGGGTTACTACGGGACGGCAGTTACCTTAGCCTTGAACGTTTGGAACGCCTCGCGGGTATTATCTGCGACTCTTTACAACCATTTTAATGCATATTTTGATAAACTTCATGCTGTTACTCTTTTGAGAAAAGCTCTATAGAGTAATCAATTCCCTACCTATGCGTACGTGGTAGAAAATTTTAAACATCGCAGTAAAGTGTTGTGTTTGAATAGTAGCTTTAGGAATAGTGTTAAACGGCTTCTCCGATCACGCTCCTTTATACAGGCGGTAGAATATAAAGAGGCGAAAAATCTCCTTAGACTCAAATATTTTTTAGTGTTGATATATAGACAAGTCTGTAAACAAACACGCTGTGGCGTTTTCATATTATTTATTAAGACGAAAGAGTATCACATGTAAATGAGTTTGTATTCAAATTAAATGGATTCGAGATTGATCGTGTTACGAGATATCGAAAGACTAGTGAATGCTGAGACCAAAATGAATGGAGCCGTACAATCTGGAGTCTGGTATAGAGGGCAGTCAGTTGACCTTTAGAAAAAACAATACTCGTAAGGCAAGTAACAGTGTTGTTGGTAATTTCGTCAATATATAGTAGAGTTTAGATATAGTCGGGGGCTTAACTTTTTTGGAATTGAACACTTCCTTTTGGAAAGAAATAAGTCTCAAACGGCATTTAAACCTTTAACAGTTTAGAGGTCGGACTTTGAATGAGTGGTAGTGTGGTATTTTATATATAACGTTTCCACGTCTATCCTTTTATCTTTATTTCTGAAAAGAGGCTCAAGCCCTAAATTGCTAGTTAATAGGCTAAGGTGACAATAGCGATAACAGTAAATAACTCTAAGAGTAGTGAGATGGTAACGGTGAGTAGTATCATAAATGTTAAAATGTCACACATTTGTCTCTAAGCAGTCGGTCTGCCTCAGAAGAAGCAATTATTTGTCAATAAAGGGCATCAAATGTAAAGTATGCATGTCAGTATTTTATTACGAGTACTCACTCAAACGAAAGCACGTTCAAAGACCAATGTCAGAAAATCACTTTAACCCCAATCAAGTACAATAAATTGATTGATGTACCATTCGACGGAATATTATATTAGATTAATGCAATATATATTCTTTCATCAATAGGTACAAAAAGATTAGATTTAAATCTAAAGTAAGCTGCGCGGCGCTCTCCGATAACGCGGTCACATCCATCTATTCATGGTTAGTGAATCATACACCAGCCTGTAGCACTGTTGAGGTTAGATCTGAACTAATAACGAGCGGATCAAAACAAACTCACGGGAATTACCCGGAGAGATAATCCAATCACTTGCAAACAATGATTGTTAAAAATGTATGAAAAAGTTTTCCGATCGATAACGCGTGATTTGAATGCGAGATCGGGCGTATATCCAGAAGATTACTTGTTAATTTAGGTACAAAAGTATCAGATATTTTGTTCGCCAAGAAGCGGTTCAATTCTACGTTCCTCTTTAAATAGTGCTGTAACTAGGGAAGGCAGTAGGCATATGTGATTTTATACCTGATATACCCGTGTACTGAGGAGCATTGCAGTGTATATCGGGATTATAGTTAACGGCACGATGTGAACATTTCGTTATTTATGTCGTGATGTTAAATGAAAAAGAAGAATGTTCTATTTTAAGTATATCAAAGCGTCGTACATTATTTGGATGACCTTTTCAAACATACGTCTTTGTTCAAATTACAACTTACTTTTGTTAACTAGCAGAAAATTAAGTATTTTCTTTGTCTGTGTTTCTAGACGCGGAAACCTCTGATAGAATTACAATTAACCTTGGCGTAGTCGTAAAATTACCTGTCTAAAACAAAACTTTTGCAATTCTATATTAGTGTGACTGTATCCAGTCTGACAAATGCTGAGAACTTGTAATTGCTCTGCAAGTTCTCTTATTACGTACCTTTTTTTGTATGGAATATCATCTTATGACCTTCTCCCGCTGTAGACGGAGCGGGAGGGTGTGTCAGACTTTTACTGGCTAAAAATCATCCATGTTTCTTCTTGAGCCTGCTATGTCCCGAGTCCGCGGTAACCCTTTCGAACAGTCCCTCAGCTCTATTTACGTATTTGAATGTCGTTTCTTGTAAATAGTAGGTACATTTTTGTTTAAAAAACTTGTATTGCAACGATATTTTACTTACTTTCTTTCATAAATAACACAAAAGAGACCTCAGAGGACATCTTAGCTATAGTGCGACTAAAATCTTGTACTTCGGTTAAAATCCAAACGGCATGTGTCAAGTTATCTAGTCTTACATTAAAATGTTATGACAAATATAGAAAGAGGACATTTTTATATTTTGTAATAATATAAGTTTCTTTCAGAAAAATCGTAAAATTAAAATTTTTAGACAATTTTTTATTTACTTAATATTAGAAATTAAAAAAGACGTATGCCTGTTATCATTGAGAACAATTGAAAACGATAATTAAGATAATGAAGTTCGAGAGCTAATAGTTCCAGATTTGTTTACAAGTACATTGTCACTACAAATACTTTGAAGCTGAAACAAAATGTGTGATCTAGCCAATTCAACATATTAAGTACTTAAATAGTTCAGAAAAAGTAAACAATTTGTTAAATTTGCCTTTGATTTCGAGACCGAACATGGCTTGCTTAATATTACAGAAACATGATAGTAATAGGTAGTAATAGTAGTAGGTTAATTTTAAATTTAACTTAAATGTCCGCATGTCCGTTAATACAATTTGAATTATATTGGTACTAAGATATTATTAAGGAGTCTGAATCTTATTTCCGATATATCAAGATACCTTTTTATACTATCTTATTATCTCATCAATGTTTTATATGACATTAATGATTGATCTCTTTTGTATTTATATATTTCTTAATATATATTTACGAGAATTATTATTTACCTACGCAATAAATATTAAGGTTCTTTTTATAAGATAAACGGACAAATCCATCCAAAGAAAAAATGCCTTTTATGTTTGTATTTTCATAGTTATAATTGTTTATTGTTAAAATTAATGTTTTTTAATAATGTATTAAATATTTAATCTGCGTCTCGAGGCCATAAGTCTGTTAATACAGCGTATCTCGGAGGCTGAACCTTGCACAACAAGGCCTCGGCTCTAGCTATGGCATAATGAAATTTAGGTTGCAGAACAGCTTTTGCGTTGTCCTTGAAAATTAAATGACACATTGACATAAAATCAACTGCAGTACTATTCCACTATCTATTCGTAAAAGTAAGTAAGTATTTCCATTGTACTTATTATTTAAACAATTTTATCACGTGACGGAAAAGGAACACCGCTTTGTAAATAAATGGGACAAATCTGCAATTTTTTAAAATTACTAATTTAGTTACTTATACTACCGTAATAACTTTTCGTTCCATATTTTAGTTTTAGTAATTTTATAAATTAATAGAGGATATGAATTAGCTTGACTTGAAAGGTTAATAAAGTTTCTTAATCATCATCATCTCAGCCATCTGATGTCCACTGCTGACTGATTTCCACATTGAGCGATCCTGAGTCGCCTGCATCCATCGCCTTCCCGCCGCCTTGACCAGACCATCGGTCCATCTCGTGGCCGTTCTCTACTACGTTTGCCGGTTCGCGGTCGCCATTGAAGAACCTTAACGCCCCATCGGTCGTCAGTTTTTGATATGGTTAATATTAGTCACGATTCCTGTTATTAAGAGAACAAATGTTATACTAAGTTTCCTCTGTTTACTATGTCTGCGACCTTGCTCGCGAATTGCCTTATGATTCCGTCCCTATCTTGCCCTTCTCCCTTAACGTTTAACGCTCTAAATAATTAGAGCTTAGTTTATATTTACGTACCTACCATTAGTTTTGATTGCGATTAATATCAACTCTTAACCAACTAGCCGGTAGATATCTACTTTAAGTTTGCATTACGAAAATGCTTTTAAGTTATTTCATGAGTCATCATTCGGCTAGGCGCCTACAGTTAAGTATTATAAGAACGGTTTAGGTGTCCTAGCTTGCAACGTAGTGGTTGAAAATACTAGATGATTTATATATACAGGTTGATGTGTTAGTGACATAAAGTTATAGTAAACTTTAATTTGTTTTTGACTAAATGATGATATTTTTAAACAAATGTTGAAGTCTGATTCCTCTTTACTTTCCTATTACACATACAAAGCAACTAAACCGTTTTTGAAGTTAGCAAAGAGTATTTATGTACAATCACTGTGAAATACAATCTTAAATTGGGAAACACTGGTGAAGTCCTCCAAACATTTCAACTAAAATTAATGTATTTTCGAATCAAATCTTGAAATCGTATTTCTCAAACTTTTCCAGTTACACATCTACTTAATATACTTTTTAAGTTTGTAAAGAGTATTTTTATACGAATACCCTGAAATTCAATCTAAAATTGAGTAAGCCTGGAGAAGTCCTTCAACGTTTGGCCCCAGCAACGCCATGCCCGACTTGCGCAAGAGGCTACAGAAAATAACAGTGTGAGGAAATTCGGGAGTGTTTCGCGTCGCTGGCGTCTTGTAACAGCAGTTACACAAACTGAACCTTAAATAACGTGATACTTGCGCCTTTTTTATAGAACGATACCGTGTAAACATGTGAGTTCTTGTTTATGTAGGTGCCACCGTCACAGGTGCATGTATTCTATAAACTACTGTATCATTTTTAACTCAAATCTGCTCGTGTAACTAGATTTAATGCTTTCCCATGGGAATTCTAGCATTTGAAATTTATATAATATAATAAATACTTATACAATCCAAAACACACATAGTCGCCTGACCCTATTCATCTGTTGTTGAATTTGGAGCATTTTACAAGTTACGCGATAAACTTGAATGTGAACATTCAGACGTCTGTATAATAATATCTGCTGCACTGCGGAAAACCATACCTAGGCGTCCTTAGTCATAAAAATATTTTTTTCTTCCATACGAAAACCAATTAATGAACTTTGATAACACACACAGACCAAAAAATATTAAACTATGTAGCGGGGATCCTTTTAATGTCATAATTGTAAAAGGCTGGATGTATAATTTTTATTCGTTAAAATAAAATAATGTGCCCGCACTGAAAAATATCGTTAAGTCGCTTACTACGGAAATCGTCATTAATTATTAGGCTACGAGTCACTGAAATTCTATACTAACAACACTCAATCACGCAAACCCACCGCGCTACAAAGCAAAAACTATAGGATATTTTTTATTCATCGTTTTGTTTTAAAAATCCCCTTGTATTGTTTGACCTTCCAAAAGTTTACTACGAAGCAACATTATTACGAAACAAGAGCGTCCTATTTAAAAGTAAATTATGAGGCACGTCAAAGTCGTACGAGTGCGATTGGAGACTTTGAAATACGTTGTTGAAATAGGCTGATTGGACGGTGATGGTGATAAATGCGTGATGAGTCGGTGACTTCAAAGACTCGGACTTCATCGCCGATGCTAACGGGACGCCCACGACTGGGGGAGATTTACACAAAGCGCATAAGCAATGGCAATTATTTCATGCGGATTATCGAACATTTTAATGAATGATTTCTGCTGCAAGTTGGTCAGTGCGAAGTGCAATCTGGGTAAACCGAACGAAGTCTAGTAAAAAGTGGGATGCTTCCTAAAAAGTAAGATAGAAACGCATAAGCAATGGCAATTATTTCATGCGGATTATCGAACATTTTAATGAATGATTTCTGCTGCAAATTGGTCAGTGCGAAGTGCAATCTGGGTGAACCGAACGAAGTCTAGATAAATGCAAAAAGTGGGATGCTTCGTAAAAAGTGAGACAGAAATTCTCCAATGCGAAAATTACACAGTCAGTCTTTAAAGCGTGAAGGAACCATAAACACAATTATATCTTTACGTTTTAGCTCTCTTGTGGTTTAGGCTTGAAAGTGTAACAAACAAACACTCTTTCGCTATTGTAATATTAGTTACTAAGTATATGTTACTTGCTTTTGCTTCACCGGCATGACCTATAGTTTATCTTTAAATTTACACCTATCTGTACTAAATTTCTTCAAAATAGACACAAATATATAAGCTCCACTTTTTACTTGCAGACATCAGAAATGAATTACACAAAATAAAATTTAAACGTTTACTGACAAATTACTTAATGAATATGCTACCATAGACGCTCTCCGTAATTACAATAAATATATTTTTAATATTCTAATTGTAAAAAAATATTTTTTAATTTTTAATGTATAAATTAATTAATCATTGTTTATAGTAATTGATCCTTTAGTCAAACTGTTTGAACAGTTTTGTTAGACATTTTTTTAACTCATACGTAATACAATATACTTTGTAAATAAATAAATTAATAACAATAATAAAAAGCGTCTAGTTTTAAGAGACACACACACACTTTCACAACAACGCTCACATCTTAACTTTCGCATTTATAATATCACAAATAAGTAAACTCTGTATTGCAGTGGAATAAAAAGTGAGTTTTATAAAGCAGGGCCATACGTACGTAGTTCAATGTTGACATGCAAACATACAATAACACCAGTTGTGAGACTTCTCGTTGTCTAGTGACGCTCGCTGTAAATTTCGTCAGAACTATTATTATTACGCGAACATCGAAACACACGGGGTATTTTAGGATGTTATGGAATCAATTGTAAAAACATAGTGGATCAAGTATTTTTAATTTAATCACAGTTACTTTGAAAATCTCTTGTGAACATCAACATTTGTTCCCATAAAAGGTCGACATACACACTAGTTCTACCTCTCGCAGTAATATCATAGTCATTTTACGGCAAGATGCCCATTGCTCATATACCATCTATGATCTACCTCAAAAGACAATATATATTATTTTCTGTCAGATAATGGAGAAATTGCAAACTTTCACTCGTTACTCATCAGCTTGTAATGACAGATTTTTATAAGTAATACCAATGGTATGAACTGATGCCCATTAAATGTTATGGGCATCAGTTCTTCTCTCGAATCGCCACGCGCACCGTCACTTTATTAGAGAAATGAAGTAAATTTATTTAAGTTGAAAAATATGTTGAAGGCACTGTGAAGTGGGACTAGACGGGCCACGTAGTAATGGGTGCCAGAGGACGGCAAGAGAAGTAGAGGTAGACCTCGGAAGCGATGGCGAGAAGACATCATCTCTTTCGTCCCAGACTGAGAGAGACTCGCCCAAGAAAGAGAGAAATAAGGACAACAGAGAGAGAACTGTTCCCAGCAGTGGGACATTATAGGTTAAAAATTTATCTTTTTTTCACCACGTTGAAAGTTCACAGGTATCTTTTGTTAAAAGCTATAAAAATTAAATAGGGCGCCTACCTATATTTAATGAAAAGAACTAATTATTTATAACATCTATGAAATTGCTCAGAAACAAATATATCTATGAGTAATGCTTACATGTTATTTGTAGTTTATGAAGCACCCGTTGCTAGCAATATTCATTAAGTATGAAAAATATTATACTTCCACTAATATATATTGCACTATATCTGCCACATAGCCTACATATAAATACTGAATCTGTCTTGTAAAGAAACATAATTTTGAAACTGTTTTAGTCTATTTCACAAGAAATTATGCGAATAGGCCAAGACAGGTGTATGGATTTATAATGAGCTTTTATAATCAATGTTTTACGAGGATTTCGAGATGTAGTCAAAACAATATACATACTTCAATAAGACAATTTTAAATATTCTTTTCTTATATCGAAATTTTACAAACTCTTTAATACATTAAGTGTGGGACCTTGACCACTGATATTTTTCTTAATGAAATATGGTAGTTAGAATGGAAGCTTGGACCTTATACATTAAAGCTTTTTATCCTGAAACATGTGTGGTTCCTGTGCGAAGCCGAAGGCGATTGGTAATATTATAATGCTCTTTTTATCTTGATCTTAATTAGTCGCACGCGTTCATGGGTAACGGTATAGAGGTTAATTGTCGACTGCATATTTCCAGGAATAAAAATGATCGTGAACTGGTTATGGCCAGTTTCACAGAACAGCAACCAGGTGAAGTTAATAAAAGCACGCTGGACGCTTTTTTCTTGCTATTCAAGTGTGCAGACATTCATATAGCCCACCTCATGGTGAATGGAAACTAAGGCCTTTTAAATTATAGGCACCGTATGACTCGCTTCAAGTGCTTACGAAACATTTACTTATACTATTTTGTCTTTGTTTTACAATTTAACCCTTTAACGGATAGAAAAAGTTGAAATTTGTTATTGGATTGGCACCTTCACTGAACTCCATAAGGTTTAATTTACGGTGGTCGGATATTGACAACTGTAAAGGATTAAAACATTTTTCATGTCAGGCGAAGAGTGCTTTCGTTGAAATCATTGACATAAAATTTTAACAAAAATTTACATCTAAAAACAGATGTTGTGTATAGATTGTATACGTTACTTATCAAATTAAGATAATCATGTAACAATACAATGTCATAGCAAAGAAGCCTTAAATATGTTCACAAATAAATAAGAACGAAGTAGGTAGGTATCTTTTTGTAGTATATTTAACTACTTAAATAAATGTTTATCATACTATAATATTTTTAAGTTATTTCTCTTAGTAAGTACGAGTATATACTTATAAAAGAAATAAGGAAATATTTTTATCTGTTTTCTGTTTGTTCTGACTAATCTCCAAAACAGCTCGACATATTTTAACGGGGCTTTAACTGGCTATTGTCAGTTATTATAGACACTACTATTTATACAAAAAAAAGTACTATCACCACTAAATATTGATAAAGTCCCGGTTCGCATAGTGTAAGCGGTATTTTATTTAATACATTTCACGTTTTGTAAGTACACGTGAGATATATCAAATCTAACGTAAAAGTTATGTGATACTATTCACTAACAACAAAACGTCTCAACGCATTGGTATGAGAAATGACATACATACATATTGATTATGTCATGCATATATATTAACTGCACACATGAAGGTTCTCACGGTTCAATTACTTCACTGACACTAAAAGTTTTATATATAAATGTATATATGATTTAGAAATAAGCAGCTTCACAGTACAGCTTTGTTTTATTCCACTTCAATTCAAGGGTGTATATAAATTGTTAAATATATAAAACATACATATAAAACATTTGTTGACATTCAATATTATGCCAATAACTGGACTTTCATTTTCTTTCTATATTTTACTTAAATCGACTCAGAGGTTAAGTGAGTGATAGCGTAACCAACTCATTTTTAGTAAATATTTCCATTTGTTACATAAAGAAGTTTCCTTTCACGTTATGAATTTACTTATTGATTTCAGGAAAACGAAGTGTATGTTAACCTTGTTCCTTGAAATTTGCCCTACGTCAATAGGCTTATAGACTTGTCGATGATGTGATAGCGACCGAAATACAGAAAATTCTATTGCCTCATGTCTTTTCCGAGGGTGTCTCTGGATCTCGTCTAGAGTCCATATGGAGGAAGGGTTAGCTAACTCTGACCATTTTCATCTAGAGATTTCTGCGCTAAAAGTGAATCTTCCTACATCTAGAGATTCCTTTTAATTAGTTTCTGCCTACACCAAATGGGCATTGAGGTTATGAATTAAACTTTATGCTTGAAATTTTTTATTACATACATACATACATACAATCACGCCTGTTTCCCCGAAGGGATAGGCAGAGGCATATAATACGCCCACACTTCGCCAGTTATATCGTTGGTCCTTAGCCTATTGCCGCTTATCAGGTACTTTTATGTTCGTCAGAGCCTCGTCCGTTGATCGGCAGGTGCACCACTTGCAGGTGAGGTTGGCTTGAGCTCCTCAGGTCTTGGTAGAAGCCCTATACACTTTTAAATATTTTTTTTATTCTTTATGATATTTGGAGCCAATTGCATTATTATTACGTACACGAGACTTCAAATAGCTTGAGCTTCACACTGATTTCTTTTGTCTGTAGGAACGGGAACATTCGGCAGAGTGTGCCTGTGTCGAGACAAGGCTGCTGACGAATACCTGGCCATGAAGATCCTCTCCATGTCTGACGTCATCCGGCTCAAGCAGGTCGACCACGTCATGAACGAGAAGAGCATACTGGCCGAAATCAATCATCCCTTCATAGTCAATCTGTAAGTTTATAATATCTATTTATCATCATAATTTAATTATTAAGACACAAAATTTGTATATTTGCATGTTCTATTGTAATGAATCCTCTTAACCCCCTATCATCTCACGGGGAGTCGTAAGTGTCGACGAATAGAAATTCTACCGGATGATGGGCAGCAGCGTCATCCTGCATACTGGTTGAAACTGCGATCACCAATCCGCCTGCCCACCGTGGTGATTATGGACAAATACCTATAGAATGTAATCTATGGGGGAGGCCAGAGTTCAGTAGTGGACTTTATAAGGCTGAGATGATGAAGACAAGAACAAAATAATAGGGATCTCTCAGAAAACTCCAATAATGTTGCCCAAGATATATTTAATAAATAGCCACCAAAACGACGAAGCGAGGACGTGTCACTAGTTATATATAAAAAATTACCTTTTTAATATCTTAATCAAAAATATGTAGATACTTAGGCTATAGAGTATATAATATGTATCAATAATTACTTTGTCCGTTTCGTCACCGCACTCAAATCTTAGTTTATCTCTATTCAATGCACTGTCTTTCAAAAATCAATAAAAAAGGTTTCTGCAGTTGACACAGAGAAAAGTTGAGTCAAGCCGTCTTAAGCTTTGGTACTTAAACCTTTCTAAGACAAGATTCGATCTTGATTAATCTATAGAATAAAAACATTAGTGTATAGAATAAATACACGCCGTGATTTTATTATTTTGTTTGAATAAAATACACGTTTAGTAGAATATATTATGTTCTTCTAAATATATTTTTTCAGTTATCTTTTCCAGCCTCTAATAATAACAAAATGTTAATCTCTAAACTGTTTGAAGATCTTTAAAATTATTTACATTTAAGTAACATTTAATTTCTCATTGTAAACATGTTAGCGTATGATCACACAGATCATCACATGATGCATATAAACGTTGTAATATAACATCAAAGCTATTTTTAACTTTGATGTTACATTACATATATAATTTTATTATATACAAAGCAATAATAATTATGTCGTTTATTTTAGGTTAGAAATATTCGAGCATCATATTGTTCTGTCATGACATAAATCGGGAAATAAAGAATTAGACAAAAAGATTTCATTTAAAATCAATTTTATTTAACAATCAAAATTAAAGTAAAGTAATTGCTTGCATCGCTATATTAGACTTAAAAATATAGATATAAAAATAAAATATATTGTCATGTACTGTTAGTAATTTATAGTATGGAACACGCTTTCTGCTTTGCTTTATTAAGTGACATTTAATTAAAGCACCACTAATAATTCTTAGCACATTTTGGTAAGACTTACACATTTATAAAATATTATAATTGTAAAGAAAAATATACATCTGAAGTAAAATAATTAAGAATATTACACAAAAATGGGAACAAGGCTTAATATAACATGTATTTCAATAACGAAATGTAAACATTACCCTACTTCTAGATAGCTCTATATGATAATATTATAGATAATAATATTATATAGATCACAGAAGTTATATCTAATTATTCAGAACATTAATGTACTGTGGACTTTAGATGGCTGAAATGATGATGATGATGATTAAAGGTGTAGTAATAAAGATGTTTGGCATTTTCTCAAGTTGTCACAGCTGCAGACAATAGTAACAGCTGGAATGATTAGAATACTAAATACTTTTACATTACACACGAGGCGAGATGGGTTTAAATCTAATCTAGTGTTGGCATCCTGTTAAAATCTAGTCTTGCGTTAGTTCCTACAAACTGTAAGAAGATTTTTGCAGTATATTTTGAGGCAATCGAAGTACACGGTCATTGGCGTAAACAACATACAATGAATAAGCACTGCATACCCACGCCAAGCTCATATAAAACTTAAATTTCTACTTAAGCTTCACCATATCATCATCATCATATCAGCCTTTAAAGTCCGCTGAAGATTGGCCTCTCCTTTAGATTACATTCTATTTTTGTGGTACCACGCTGGGCAGGCGTGTTGGTGATCGCAGTTCAAGCCAGTACACAGGATGATCATCCGGTAGGATTTCTTCGTCGACTCTTATCGATTCTAGGCCGATACCACGTTTCTTTAAAATCTCTGTGCACGTCCCTGAGTACAGTTCTCATACAAGCTCGGGCCGCAGTGATGGATGTGCATGGATGCATGACGTGCGCCGGTGACGCCGCGACGCTGCCGCCGCCGGCACCCTGCCAATGTTGTCTACCTCTATTTTGGAATACTTATACGCATTTTGTGACAGAGCACGCGATACTTTGCGAATTAATATTTTATTTTATTCACTTTTGCCCTATTTCGCACATATTCATCACGTTATAACTAGCTAGTGAGCAATTATGACTTGATATTTTTACTTTAAAAGTACGCATTTGTCTGATCTCACAGTTTCTTGTCAGTTCTTCTCACAGAGCGGGGGCTCGGAACTGGCACTTAGATTCACTTACACCTAATTTTTATTTATTTGCATGTAAGTGAATCTAAGCTTCGTGATTTCAGTGTAGTAATATTTAGTTTCGACGTTCTCAAGTGCTATGTAATGGTTTATGAAATAAAGAACTTTTTACTTTACTTTACATCACATAATAAAATAGTAAGTTGAAGTATTTGGTAGTTAATATATTATTATGCCAACAATGCATTAGTTTGAAGCGAAGTAATATTCCGTCAAGTCACCCTAATCAGCATCCTGCTATCAGAATAAAGAATTTTCTTTTCATTTTATAAAGTCTCGATGAGTGGCTAGATTTTTCTTACTTCTTTCAACATTTTGCAATATAGTGAAGTAAGGATATGGAAATGCACACAAAATAGTGTGATCCGCGGTGTCGCCCAGGGACAGTAGTTGTGAAGTTTTATACGCACAGTCAATTTCGTTAGCTAAACCATCATATCAGGAAACAGTATTCGGGGAAACAAAACTCCTTTATTTCCTAGATCTGATTGTTTCCATGAAAAATAGGGAAACAATAGCAATTACTAATAAAATATTAATGGTAATTAAATACCTATATTATTTTATGACCTGAGGTTTGTGTACCCGTTCGTGGCTCTGGAGGTCCTGGTTAGATTGCCAGGATAAGTATTTGTTTGCATCGACATACATGCATTGCAGGCATGTACTATGTTTTCTTTTTTTTTTAATGTGATACGTCATGTTGACTACACCCTGCCTGATGGTAAGCAGTCGATGCAGTCCAATAAAACAAAATGAAAGCGCTTTATAACGTGAAATAAGCACGCTATAAAGCGCATCCCGTATAAAGCGTTTCACGCCCCGCTTAAAAGACCCGGGATCATAGGAAATAGGAAACACATGAGCCGGCAGCGAATTCCAGAGCTTAGTATGTATTATTAGAAAGTCAATTTCACAAAGAAGTATTGAAGTACGTTTATATGTTGTATAGTATCCATTGTTGAAGCTCTGCTTAGGTTGATGCTAGTTCTCGCTATATAAGTGTATGAAGCTAAAGAAGTACGTGACGGTGGTATAAAGTGGCGGTCAATTGTCTCCGCTTACCCCTTTGGAAATGTTCCCCAATCATCCACTTAGTTTATCATATAGTGGACATGTGCCCACAATTTATGTATGTAATAAAATAAATGTATGGGTAAAATTTATGCGACATTTAATATAACCATACTGTTATGGTTATTAGACATCATATTTGACGCAGTTCCACAACATAGTTGCAGTATTTACTTTGTAAAATATAACTGAACCAATAATATATAGTGTTTTATGTTTATAGTTTTTATACCTTAATAGTTTTAACTCATAAAGATATGTTCGTGTATATCATAGCTTCCATCAGGGAATTTTTGTGAAACAAGTTATCCCATGTGTTAGTACAAATCGATTTAACACCCCCCCGGACTGGACTCCACCTTGACTTGGGGGTAGGAGTACCGCCGGTAAGGCGTAGAAGACCGCTGGGGCAGAGGTCAACACCCAGAGGCAGAAGACTCTGGGTGACCTTAGTACTGACTACCGGGTAGGGAAACCAAGATGGGCCTGTGGCGGGCGCAGAGGGCAGGCTAAAAGGGTCTTAGGCAGCGGAAGCAGAAGGCTCTGCTGTCTAACCATAGACCCGCCGAGAAGTCGGCCACACTAGCTATGTGCTCCTACTTCTGGCGCGTCCACTGCGGTGGGCGTCGTCAGAAGATTTTTAGTAGGTCGTGTGTGCCGATTTTGATCCCATATACCCCGCTCGTTCCCCCTTTGGCCGGGAGGCAGTGCGGAAATTCATTTTGTCCGACGTAAAAAAAAAGATTTGTTTAACAAGATTTATAAAGAAAAAAGATTATATAAAAGCCGAAATAGGTGCTGGAACAAACTTTCATTGTTTAATTAATTGAAGCTACTGAACAAGGTTAAAAATAGAATATAGTGCTTGATTCTTATCCATTTTAGAGACCAGCGGTCGCGGATCATACCCACGACTCTATATTTATAGTTTTTACGTAGAATAAGTAACCTTTCTTTGCTCCAATCACACCTGCCATACGCCACTGAAAGTCTAGTTATAACCCGTAGAGCCGTCTTACATTATAAAAATATAATATCTTCGTTTCATATAACGAGGGTTCCGTGCTCAAACCCGATAAGTGACAACATCAGATAAATAATTTCTGCCGCTTTTTCTTGTGATATTATCAGATAAGTCGATTTCAGAAAAGAAGACTGAAAACTGAGGACTTCATAATCCAATAAGTAAACCTTTTAAGTTTCATTTTTTTTAATTAGTCGTTAAATTCTTTTAAGTACTGTTTTAAGCTCAAAAACACTTATCGGGTTTGAGCACGGAACCGTCGATAACACAAATGTTAACGTCACATTAAATGGCTCACAATAACAAACATGATCGATCAAATGGTTTCAAATAGATAAAATTTAAATTTCATTTCAATGATTCATCATCATTATTATTAAATAAATAAATAAATTACAGCCTTATAAAGTCCACTGCTGAACATTGGCCTCCCCAATAGATTGCATTATATTGGGGGTATTTGCCTATAATCACCACGCTTGGCAGGCGGATTGCTAATCGCAGTTACAGCCAGTACCCAGGACGACGCTGCTGCCCATCATCCGGTATAATTTCTCTTCTTCACCTCTTACGACTCCCCGTGAGATGAGAGGGGGTGGCACTATTCGAGGCCTATTCGAATGGTTTCGATGATTACATAAACGATAATGTTACCTGCAATCTGCATAATTTAGACATTGTATGAAACACATTGTTTGGTCATTCAATTTATAAACACTTATGCAATAATACATATAACGTTTGTATACGATTTTTTTGCTAATTCCTTTTCTACTCAAGCTTCTGCCCGTAATGAATAGGTGCATTAGTTTTCAGTTGACGTTCATAAGATCTCTTATGAGCCATTATGATTCACCAAACTAGAATAAATAAAATACTTTTACTTTATTAAGGTGTACATTTACACCTTTATATTTGACTTTATTTAGGAGGAGGTGGTTATATTAATTATTATATATTTTTATCTTTTGATTTGATAGCCAGACAAAGAAGTAATAACATAATTTTCAACAAGTAGCATGAAGCTGAGCTTCTTTAACTTAAATATTCTTATCAATATTAGGAGTTATGAAGCCTATAGCTTTAAAAACCGATGGTTTACCTCCTACATTTGATGTTAAAAGCTCTTCCTTTATCAAAATTACTTCCAGTATATGTTAGAAAGTAACACACATGACGGATAAGCACGATACGATTCATTTACACGGCTTACCTATTATATGAGTGTGTGCAAGTTGCGCATGCGGGCACATTATTCGTTGATACGAAACTCTGGCATATATCGCACTGTCACTTTTTATCAGACGCAATGATCTATGAGGATAGCACCTATCACTGTGGCTGATCTAAAAATAAGCCGGTGTTTTCGTACGAGTGTAGCAAAGACCTATTTGGCATAGGATGTGATTAAATACTTAGGGTTGGCGTTGTAATTTCATTTTGAACGACACACGTACTAACATGGTTGATTTATGAAATTACAACTAAGTTAAAACTGAATAAATATACGTTGCTTTGTTTATACCAATTTGTTCACAGTACTTTGTTCACGACACTTTGTTCACAACACTTTATTCACAACACTTTGTTAAAACGGAGCAGCGGACGATAATTGGCTGATTGGTTGAATTGTCACTAAAATAAAATTCCTAAAGATGAAAATAATTTCCAGACGATGGTGGACTCACGACGACTCCTGCATCTACATGCTGTTCGACTACGTGTGCGGCGGGGAGCTGTTTTCCTACCTGAGGAACGCTGGGCGGTTCAGTAATAGTATTGGTAAGTTGAACCCGTCAAATCATCAGCATATATTTATCTTCATTAGTTTCTTCGCGTGATCTAAAGGAGCCCCATATTAACCCTTAACAGAATTATATAAGTGTATACCTCATAATATAAATAATTCCTTACACAAATTTTCACCCCGCTTCTCCTCGATAAAACTCTCTAATGACCTCGAATGAGATGATTTACAAGGTCTCATACAATCTTCATACTAAATTTCATCTAAATCAGTTCAGCGGTTAAGTGTGAGAAGGTAAGTAACAAAACAAATATGGATTAGACTTTAGATTCTCAGAACGAGTGCTATCTAATCTCTTTGAGTAAAGACGTGTTAGTTTGTTAATAAAAGTAAGAACAAGGACTTTGGAATTGCAACTCTTTTTTCATCTTTTCATGTAAGAAACATTGAAAAGGAAAGCTAGTGTCTTGAAAGTGATAATTATTGTAACGAATTGACTCTTTGTGAGAATGAGTTATCCCTGAATTAAAACACATTTAAAGACTATTGCTTAAACATTTTTACATCAACCCAATATGAAGACTAAATACATTATAAACGTACATACACATTTGTTTCTTTTTTTAATACATGCTTAACATACATAGGCAAACACCCGGACCAGAACAAATATTCATGTTTGTGTACACAAAGATTGGCTGGAATTGATTGTCATTGAATTGAAATAGCTTTAAACACAAATAGCTTTTTTTAACAACCTATTCAAATCATCCGTCTACGAACCAGGTCCCAGCCTAAAGGTTAAGGTTTCGACTTAGGGTATGTCAGCATCGGGTTCGAATCTCGCATATTTATTTCGAACGTGGACATCGTTTTAAACAACAAGCTTACAACGCTTTGCATTAACTTAACGAGGTGATCATTGTTGTAACACGATGGTTAATCAGCTTAAAATATTATCTTATTTCATTACTAATTTAGAAGTCGGATAAGATTAAAACTATAATAAAATTAATATAACTTATTCATAAAACGACTTTTCACATCAACTACCTATATTAAAGACTTTAGCCATTGGCCGGTCACAAACCTAGCTTTGAAGTCGCCTGGCAGACACACGTCAAACTGAAAATTAATATAAACACTAACTAAAAACCGTGTATGTGTTGTCGGAAATTATAGCTTTGTTGAAACGATAATGATATTTAGGGTAATCATAAAAATAATATAGATGTATTAAACGATGTAAATAAATAAAGTGGGGAGATAAATAAATAAGCGTTGGATCGGGGCCAGCGCGGCGGTTTCGCAATCGACGAACTTCTCCACCAGTCCACTGATTTTTATAGGTCTGTACTTAAATGTAACCAAATGACCGAGAGCCGCATGTAGCTTCGTGATCCGTGAGATAAGAATGATCATCTAAAAACAGAAGAGGTTACTGAGGCCACTTATGTAAAAATTGATGTCGAAGGCTTCATCATAGCAGCCTTGTAAAATCCACTGCCGAAAAATTGCCTCCCAATGGTTAATTTTATATTAGTGGTATTTGCTTATAATCACCACGATGGGCAGGCGGGTTGGTGATTTTAGTTCAAGCCAGTGCGCAGGATGACGCTGCTGCCCATCATCGGGTTGGATTTCTCTTCGTTGACTCTAACGACTCCCCGTAAAATGCCTCTCATTTTACGGGGAGTCGTTAGAGTTTCACTATTCTAGGCCGTTATCATAAGGCGTACGTTAAGCCTTTGCGCTTAGTTATTATTACATTTGATAGTTTGGGTTGGGCGGCTTAAAAATTAAAAAGCAGTAATCCTCCCTTGCCTCCCCTAAATCCGCGCTGTGCCCGTTTTGTGGAGTATGACCTAAATCTCTCAACTTCGTTAGTGAGAGATGGCCTGAGATCATTAGTAGAACAAAAAAAGGCTAAAATTTGCAATAAACATGATTATGTTATTAAAAAAGGTTTTTATGAAACTTTGATTTAATTTGTTTAAAATATGTGATGGTGTGGTGTGGGTCTAACTATTAGGTGGAAAACTTTCCGCACTTTGTCCATTTCGTATATTAGGTACTATAAATATAACCCTGTTTACCATATTGTGGAACCTCCCTTCCATTATTTGATGGACAGGGTAAACCCTAATGATTGATTGATAGCGTTCACAGACAAACACAATCACTATGTGTGTGGATTTAAATTTCATTTGAAATTATGCCAATTTCAGTACGCCATACATCAGATTTAGCGATAACTTTGAATTGAGACTTGGCTCTGTTTCCTTCCTTTTAGATTTAATTGGTATATTTCAAGAGTTTATGTCGCGAATTTTAGAAACGTAAATACTTCACTAGGTAAGTGCATAAATGTAAAATTAAATTAACATATAGCAGGAATGGTGTGTTTGAGATGATTTTAATTACTTTTGAAAGAAGTAAACTTTTAATGTTTAATGTTTTATTACTATTCATTTAATAAACAACCAGACATACGTATGTAAGTTCTTAAAAAACAGAAAAAAGAGGATGCAGGTTTCTCCAATAGCACGCCACTGAGCTAGATCCTCAGCCATTAACCTGCCATTTTGCGTAAATACTCGCTTTATCTAAGTGGAGGGCGCCCTACGCAAGTGGATTTTTGAGCAGTGCAGTCCACTCTAGGACTCGTCTACCCCAGCGGTTATTGGTCCTACGGCAGATATGATCTTCCCTCTGCCACTTCAATACTTTAGGAGTACTGAATGAAAAAAAAACTCTACCTTTGTCGAGATTCCTTAATCTTAAAGACAAATTTTATATGTAAGAATAAATACTTAATGTAAATGTAATTTACGAGTAAATTACCCAGCAAGGCGCAAAGTATTTGCTTTTCAGGTAGTTTTTGGCACAAAGAAACTACCAACCAGTAATTTACCTTATTTAAATAACAAATTACGCATTGCAATTAATATTTAAGGATTTTCAAATTATAATTTAGTCAGATAAATCTTTGAGCTCGCTCTGAGTTTTCCTTATCAGACTAAGTGGTGCCTATGCCAGATATTATACGCTTACTATGTATAACACATTATTAAAGTCGTATGGACTTCCTATGATTTTAATACCGACTACCTATATACATAGACTTAGTTTAAATGATTATATGTAACATAGAATATTTTTTTAGCCTCACCATATTTACCTACGTTCTTTGGTCTTTTATCTTCTCCTTTCATTAACGTGAGTTTTATACAATTTCAGTATTTTTTTACGACGATATAATATGCTTATCTAAAAGAGTCTAACGTAACTATGTCATATATTTTAGATACCTATCTGATGATTCCACTTCAAAGAACTCTTTGGAAAGATTAGGTATAAGATGAAGAAGTACACTAGATTTATTTTTGTTAACATTTATCAATAATTGAACGCTTTAGCTTTAGCAATAGTTTAAATTTAAAAACGATAGCATTTTTCATAAAATTACCCGTTGGTTTTAACTTAATTATTTTCCATTGTTCTTTCGTCATACTAAATTATTCAATATCTTTATTACGTTATGAAAGTAGATCGATATATTTACATTTCATATTTTTTAATATACAACACTATAAATCAGTAGCGTGAACACAATACACAGACCAAACTGCTAGACTCAGAATATGTAAAGTAGTTCACTTTCTGCCTATTTACATCGTTTCTAAGAGGCAATTGTGGACGAACACAATATGTAAAGAATATGTTTTGGTTAAATAATAATTATACACGATGTATAAATTCATTATTTATAATTTATTTGTTACATTAAAGTAAAATTAAAATATATAAGAAATCAATTTGCTCATCTGCTGGTAACTGTAATAATATATCTTTCAATTAATTTAATTGATATGTCCATTAAATAAAAAAGAACTTTGTCAGAATAGCATATACAAAAAAAATCTGAAACAGTCACTATGATCCAAGAACGTTTAAGCAATGTTGACTTCTAATACTAACGGACACTGTCCCCAATGATACAGCAAAAACAAAAGCGTATTTGGACAGTTTTGTGTAATCATAATTATTTGGACCAAAGCTTTTTTTTTACTTTGATATGGGACTAAATTGTGGATGTTCGTATTGTCCTGGTTATTGTAGCCATTTGTTTTTATGCATACAGTATGATGTAAAGGTTTGGTGAAATATCAAATTAAATTAAGTTGGTAAATAAGTGCAAATTCATGCAAAATGTATTTCAGATCTATCAAGTTCTTACAAGTAACACCATAATTTTTTGATATGTTCATAGTGGTTCAAGATCACTTTGTTTGTATAAAAATATTCTCGTGCCCTTTATTTATGGTGAAGTTTTCGTCTAAAAATATGATAATAAAATATTATAGATTTATCATTCCCCTAGAAAGCAGGAAGAAGCTGGTGCGAAATAAAATGCTATAATAGTAGCTGAAAACCCTAGGCTGATAGTTGGAGCTCACACAGAGCACTTTGCTACCAAAAATGCTCCACAGAATGCAATTAACGCATTCGCCGCTGTTTTATACCTGTGACTCGTTAGTTGCTGGCGGAATGGGGAAACCAGTTGGAGTGGCCTTGGTACGCTATGGGCTTCTTTTCACCAAAGTTGTCATATGCATTATGGCAAATCCGAATAAAGTATCATGATACGTCGCGGGGTTAGCTAAGGCCCCATGATTAGATATGACAAGATCTTTGTCTCATCCCAACCTTTGGGTCATAAGTCGAACTTTTCACCATGTCTCTACCCTGATGTCTCTACACTGAAGCCCTAAGTAACCAGATGCCCTCGTAGTTAAACAAAGAGATGTAATCATTGCAAATTTGTCATTGCTATAAGCATACATTGAAAAAGCACGATTAAGTTGAATTTCAACGGTATGTTAGAGGTTGTAGAAAATCACACTACTCTTTCACGCAAACAAAGTCACGAGGCGTAGCTAGTTTAATATAAACATCAGCCTCGATCAATGGAGGTGTTGGTGGGACTCATCGTGATGTCATATCTAAAGCGATTCCGCAAAATTTGGTATCATGTTCCTAATGACGCATCTCGCCCACAACCACGGAATAGACATATCAAACCTGACAAGTCGTTTATTTAACATAAAACAGAGCTACAATCTGGCGTTGAACTCTTATGAATCACGTTATTCTTTATCGATAAAGCCCTCAGGTATTGTTAGTTCAGAATATAACGAAATAATAAAAATCGTTTATTTCAATTTCATAAAAAAACATTTTTACAATATAGGCGGAGATACCCCTTATAAGTGTGCAATATACCTGTGTTAGGAGACCCCGCTCTTTCATAATTTTGAAGTGTATGTTTCTAACATTGTTTTTAGTTTTTAATACTTTTTTTTTCGGATGTAAAATCATCTAATGACTTTCTCCCACTGTGGGTGGAGCGGGAGGGTGTGTCAGACTTTTACTTTTACAGTTTTTAATATTACTACAAATTTTAAGGATTATTACAGAATGGCACATATCATGTTTTTACTTATACTAGGAAAATGTACAGTTTAACACGTTGATAGCCATCAGTCCTAGACGCAATAGAAAATCTATTGTTTGTCAGTAATTTGGCGTTCACTGATCTAATAGCGACCAAATGGCGTGGAGGCCAGTTTTACTGCACTCCGATGAGGTTGTGGGTTTTGATTCCCACACAGGACAAATGTTTGTGTATATTACCACGAATGTTTGCCTTTGTGGTGAATAAACATTGCTTAGTTCGGGGTTAGAAGTACAGTGTCCAAAATTGTAGTTCTAAGAAATGTTATGATGACTTAGTATATTATTAATTCGAAGTCAGTACTTAATTATGTTCAGAAAGTACTGAATATCTTTAAGTAGGTAAGCTAAGGAAAAATCCTTTTGAAAACAAAAGAAAATTATTTTACCGCTAAAGTTTTGTAGGTGTACATATTAATTGTGTTATTTTGAGATAAAATGTTTTGTTATAATTAGTATAGACGTACTGTTAAACAAAGTAACAAATTCTCAAGCTTATTATAAAAACCTCTCTAAACAAGTTAAGTACATAGATTTACTGAAAACAATGGCACAGAATTGCTAGACCAATATTTCACGAATTAAATATGCCTGTTGAGGGCCCGCCCACAATTCAAAGGTCTTTTCTTTGCTGTCATGCTGTTTTAAACTGCCACTTGGACTTTGGTGCCCAAAGTCATAGGTACTCAAACACAAAATGTTTATTTAGCCATGCTTTGAAGCTTTTTCATCTTTCCGTTTATGAGATTATGATGTTTAAGTGATTTGTAACTAATGGCGGTCTTGTCAAGATATGAAATGTAGTTATTTTTAATAACACTTGTGTTTGAGTGTCGGCAAAAAATCTTTGTTCTTCAGTATCACCAGTCACTAAAATTAACCTCATGTGTATAGAATATTATTTAAAATCATGTTTTATTTCCCGCTCGCTAACGAGTGACAGCAGCCGGCTGTCCAGGGCGGAGAAACATTGGCAAATGTTTTAGATTCGTATTTAAAATTAAACGAAAAACATACATACCTACGTCAGTTGCACAGGAACAAAATTAAGATACTAATCATGATCATCTCAGTCCATTGAGTCCCCCGACTGGGCTAGGGCCTCTACTCACAAATCAAGTTGAGATTCAGGTTACTGGTGATGTGTAAACCTGAATCCTATTGTTGTATAGTTGAAGCCTATTGCGGATAAGCAAAGGCAGGTGAAATGGCTTACTTCAGCGAACTTTTCAAACCGCCTTGAACTCGTCTCAACGACTTTCACATATGGTGATAAATGGAAACAACAGCCTATCGGTTTTTCGTAGCAGGGAATCGCTTGATATTAATTGTTCTGCTCTGCTTCGGTTATTGTAACCGACCTAGTACGGTCGGCCCCAAAGTGGCTGAACACTTTCGTACTAGCCCCAATAATTTGTAAACAAAAAGGGACACCGGTGTCCCTATAGCCTGTGAGAGTCTAATTCTATATACATATTGCAGTTGTGTTTCTGTGTCATTACCCTGGCTTACTTATTTGTATTTATTGTAGATTATGTCTCGCCGAGGACTTGGAGTTTTTGAACTCCGCGAACATGAAATTCAACATATTTTGATGGGTGACAATAGCGACGATGAAGACAATTTGTTGCTCGACGAAGAAGATCAACGGCTTTTGTCACAAGATGTTGACCAAGGCGTACTCGATGTGGAGATTGAAGATACGACTCACAGATTGTCCCCCGAACCTTCAACTTCTGCAGTAGAACCTTCCCCTCCACCAGTCGGCAATGATGAACCCGTTTTCAAGTGGAGTCAGAGAACGTACGTTCCGAATGTTTTTGCTAGTGTGGACTATGAATTTGGTAAGGTGCAAATCTGTCAAGACATTGAAGGCGATATGTTGACTCCTTTCAAAATATTTCTTTCAACAACAAAACATGACACATTGGTTGAAATGATAGTATCCGAATCAGTACGGTACGCTCACCAAAATGGCCGAGAGTTTTCCGTTGAAACTGAAGAAATGAATGCGTTTCTTGGCATGAATTTAGTGATGGGATACCACATTTTACCGTCTATTCGAGATTACTGGTCTACCGAACCAGACATGGCAGTACCTTACATATCCAATGTTATGCCTAGGGTTCGATTTGAAGAAATACGTAGGAACCTACATTTTTGTAATAATGATGAAATACGAGATCCCACGAGCCCCGATTTTGATCGCGCCTATAAAATTAGACCGGTAATGAAACATCTCAATACGTCATTCCAAAATGCCCTCAATAATACTAAACAGCAGTCTATTGACGAGCACATGATAAAATTCAAGGGGCACAATGCGATGCGACAATATGTAAAGAACAAGCCTGTGAAATAGGGGTTCAAATTATGGTGTCGATGCGATGCTACTACCGGTTACCTGTTTGAATTTGATTTGTATACAGGCAAACGAAGCACTGGTGTTCAGTATGGACTAGGTGAATCAGTAGTACTTCAACTTACACAAAAACTAGAAGGTTTGGGATGTGAAATATATATTGATAGCTTTTTCAATTCGCCATTGTTACAATATAAACTGATTCAACGGAATACGAAGTCATGTGGAACTGTTCGAACCAACCGAAAGAACCTACCAAAAACTGCACCTGTAGACAAAAAAATGAAGCGTGGCGATATTTACGCCACTAGCTTCCAGGGCATAAGTTATATCAAATGGATGGACAACAGAGCAGTGCATTTGATAACAAATTTCCTATCGCCAGTAGGAACTAATTTCGTAAAACGACGTCAAGTTGGCTCTGCGGAGAAAATTGATGTGAAATGCCCCAACATTGTATCACATTACAATAAAAACATGGGAGGAGTTGACCTCATGGATCAACGTAAGGTCTGCTATGAAATAGATCGGAGATCGAAAATCAAATATTATCTTCGGCTGTTCTTTGATTTATTTGATATATCCGTCAGTAACTCATACACTATTTACACGAAGCTTCATAATGAAAATAAAGTGGAAGGATGTCTTTTGACCAGCTTGCAATTCAGACAAGTCGTTGCTCAGAGTTTGATCAATGGTTTTACCAACAGACAACGAGACGTTCCTATTTCCAGAACAAGTGCAGTACGTAAATCGCTAAAGCGACAATTACCTGTACATCCTATGGAAAAGGTCACAATCAGAAAGCGATGTGTAAATTGTGCTAAGTTCAAGAAGGACAATCGTACAAACAATACGTGTGTTTCATGTAACGTTCATCTGTGCTACACTAATGAAAGAAATTGTTTCGCTCAGTACCATAACTACTAGTGTTTTATTCATTATTTTGTTAAAAAAAGTAAAATAATTCATTGATTAATAAATATAAGTATATGTATAAGTAATATAAAATAAAATATACAAATATAAGTATAATAATATTTAGTTTTATTTTTGTAGAATCCCTAGCTAATGATTACCATTAACGACCATAGGGACATATGTGTCCCAAATAAAATCTAAAAATCCAATTTAGGTTTCAATATTTTTGTTACAAAATATGTTTATTAGCCGCTCTATGAAGTATTTAAACTAGTTGAAATAATTAGATTACCTTCCATAGTCTTATGGTCCTGAAAGGGTTAAGATTTAAATATACCTACTCAAGTTTATTCAAATTGGTCAAACGGTTTAGGTGTGAAAGCGTAACAAACAAATTCACTTTCGCATTGGTTGGTACCAAATTGCAATGAACGGCGTGACAAACTCATTGTTAAAACCTAATCCGTTAACCCCTAGTGAGAGTTATATAACAAAGTTGACATGCTTCACCCGGTCGTATTAAATTTATGTCATTCCTGTACCCCACTTCTGTCGAGAGGCAATAAGTTATAATTTTATTGTAATTTCATTCTCGGAGAAAATTTTATGTATTAAATATTTTTGTACACCATTTGCAAATTTTGCCACAAAGACATGACTACGTCAGAATTTCTTAATAAGTAACATCTAAGGATGTTTTGTTAGATGTTTTTTTTAATTTCTTCTTTGACAAAAGTTGCGACGTTAAAGATTATTTAAATCTTTAAAACGCTTTCCTGTAAATTTTATTTACTGATAGTTCTGATGACTTTGTAGTTGTCCTCGGGCTCCTAATTTACTTAATGAAAAGTACGTGTAAGAAGACATTTAAATTATCATCCTTATGCCCTGCTCATAGTTTATCTGGGGTCAATGCAGTTTATACGCTCTATAATCCAGTTATATTTAACATACATACATATCACGCCTGTTTCTCCGACGGGGTAGGCAAAGGCATATTATACACATAGGCATATCATATTTCGCCAGTTACATTGTTGGTCTCCCGTAATAGGTGGCGAAGCTATTGCCGCTTATCAGAGACTTTTATGTTCGCCAGATCCTCGTCCGTTGATCGGCAGGTGCACCACTTGCTGCTGAGGTTGAGTTGGGATACTCAGATCTTGGTTAGATCCTTATACATTTATATATAAATGCAAATTATAATGGTTTAAACAGAAATTTTGTCACTAGCTTTAATTAGCATTGTCTAGGTCAGCTGACATAAACACGTTATTTATTTCACAGGTAACTTCTACGCGTCAGAAATAGTGTCGGCGCTAGAATATCTCCACGCTAGGAACATTGTATACAGAGACTTAAAGCCAGAGAATCTGCTGCTGGCCAAGGACGGTCATCTGAAGATAACGGACTTTGGATTCGCGAAGAAGCTGACGGACAGGACGTGGACTCTTTGTGGGACCCCGGAGTATCTGGCCCCAGAGATCATACAGAGCAAAGGTCACAATAAGGCAGTCGACTGGTGGGCATTGGGTGAGTTCATTTAAAAATTTTTGATTTATTTAAAGCGATTATTTAGGTTGAGAGCGTATATTCCGTGGTCAGGAGACTGTTCCCATGGCAATAGATAACTAGTGGATTCGTGCTTCAAAAGAAGTTAGCTTAATTAGGCTTGGGTAGTTGTGTAGACTTCGCTTAATTCGCTTGGTAAACTATGACTAAAATCCCACTCACCTACAAAAAATATTTGATCTTAATAGCAAAACATAAATAGTTTAGGTGATGAATGTATTTTCGGAGAAATTAGACTAGGTCTTACTAGTCCTGGCATACTTAGAATGATATAATTTTATCTGCTCACTGTATGAGCATCAACTTATGAACGAATTATTGCTTTGGATGTATATACGAGTATGTTGTTATGGAGTTTTATAGTTTTCTATCTCTCGGCAGTCGACTGCTACTGCATAGGATGCCAAACCTGGTCTATCGATTTTACTATCAAGTCGATTTTCTCGCAATCAATTTATTTCTCTGGTTCGGTGTCGGAAAACAATGCAGCTGTTATACAAATAGCTGTTCTTCACGGCATTTCAGTTTTTCTTTTTTCGAAGTTAAATAAATTCAAGACTAATGTTAATGTTCTTAAAGTAACATTGACTAACATATATAGAAATGCACTGCTACTGCGCTTAGGCTTACCCTCACAAACCTTACGGCCTTTACTTCTCAAGCGGTTTTGCGATAAACACGTCTTCGGTACACGCACACGGGTGCCATGCGTCAAAGGCAAAGATTATATGAAACGATGGAACCAGTGTAACACGCACGAAAGAAAAACCGCGTGCGGTCGCAAACCCGCTTCATATGAAAAAAGACCTCACGAATAAGGATACATGCACGTGCCCCGTTCGGATTGGGTTAAAGGCAAGGCCTTACCTCCACGTCAACCAACGCATTAAATTGTTTAACAAACGCAGGCTTCAAACATGGAATCCATGCTCTATTCTCATATTTTTAAGAACATTTAAGCTAATAGATACAGGTCCTTGGGGAAGAACATGAACTGCACCTCTTTTATTCAGTTTCGAACATTTCATTTGAAATGACGTCAATTGCAAGATTATTTTATAAGTGAAATCATCTTATGTGAACCGTATAGAATGGTCTTTATTTGAGACTTTCAAGTATTTTAAGCTCCCAAACTCATACTTATTGTCAATTATCGCATTGTCTTGTTTAAACTCTCACGAAGCATTCGAATTTTATCTGTTTGTTTAACTGCGGAGACTTTCTGCGACTTGTATAAATTCTCACCTCGATTTCAAAAGCTTTGTTACAAAAGTCGGCGTCGGTTGTGGACAAAGCAAAACGATATTATGCGAAATGAGTAAAAGGCACATTAACCTAATTTGAGAAAATCGAACTCTTTTATTCTTGATAATGCTTATAATTAGATTTGTCATAATAAACTTCTTAGTCACATGAAGTCCACTGATAAACATAGACCTCCTCAATTGTTTTCCACGACGATGCACAGGCTAAAGTTTAAATTATAAAAGATAAAGCTAAATTATGTGATCTGACAAATTTTAAATTGCCAATTGGGGAGAAAAAAAAACAAAATTATGTGTTTTGGATCCACTTTGCATTACACCTTCTTTATTTGGACGTTGTCAACTTATTCAACGTTTATAGTATTTCATATGCATTTCATAAATGTCAGATATTATTGCGCTGTTTACATTATAATTGTTTACGACTTTTGTGATTTAATATGTAGTCACAGCAACACGTGCCAAATGAGTAGGTGCTCAGATAATATAGAACATTAGAAAGCTCAGAACTAACGGGAACTTAAGTTCTATTCTTATATTAGGTATTGGCTGGTCTTGTGAAGATGGTATAATAATTAGAAGATTTATTAGTGAGACACACGGCAATGAACACAAATTATTAATTGCCGCAGACGAATGTAGTTTATGATAAATTACTGAGCATCCATAAACTAAATTAGTTTAGTCATTGTTATTTTATAAATACGCAAAAATAAATTAATGATATGCAACTTTAAATATTATTCATTATTTGGAGACTAATTGTAGGAATGTAAATGCATTATTATAAGTTTATTGAAATTAACATAGTATTTTTTTTACAGCTGTACAGAAAAAGGGTTTTAGAAATATGTAATCCATAGGTATAAATCAGTTACTGTTTGTTAGCTTGCTTAGGCCAAAAGTAGGCTCGACCGATTTGAATAGATATAATATATAAATGAATTTAGAACTGTTCTTCAGCTATATGAGATTTCCTTAAATTCGAATACATATTGTACATTTCAAATCACGTGTAGATTTTCATTCCGTTTCTATGTTATAGTCTGAAGCTGAAAACTGTATTTAGTATATGCAAATTTGTAATTGTCAGTCAGGCTACCTACTTTGAAATGTTAATTATCTGGACTGGATCGTGAATGTTTCTTGCAAATATTATCATAAGAGATACCGAACCACTTCCTTCCCCACTTTTACACACGCTCCACATAGTTGGAACACAGAGTGACTGCTATGTTATAAATCTTTTACACATCGAGTCGACATATAGTATGCTATTTTACATATATACTTGAATTTTGTTTTTTGATAAAATTATTAACAATTTTAAATCAAGTCAGACACATCAATCATTAATCTCTCGGTTTTGATCAAGATCATTATACACCCTTTTACAATATTGGTTAGAACAATTTAATTAGATGCATAAAAAATTTAAGAGGAAGTTAAGAAACTATACTAACAGTACGTTCAGAAACGTAGAACGACAGCTAAAACCAAACGAAAGAGGGGAATCCAAAATTTCAGTAAAGCTAAGAGAAGATCACGATCAATTGCGTAGAACGCATTGGTAAGGTTCCTTCTCAAACAACTTTCAGATCTACAAAAAAAAAAAAAAATATAAGTCGTTCCCGTGTAAGATCATTCGGCTTTGGAGCTCTCTACCGGGCGTATATGTTTCCCAACTCCTGTACTCCCGGGTCTTTTAAGCGGGGCATGAAACTGCATTCTTGGGGGCCGTCATGAGTGGGTGCTTTTGTTGTCGTGCTTTTACCACGATATAGAGTGCTCTTTCTTTTCTGGTCTGCATCGACAGGAAAGATGTGGCAATTATGATGTGTCACATTAAAAAATACTAGCGGTATGAGATTACTCGGTTGATGTTAGGTAATTGGCTGTAAGCTGGTAGAAATAAAGAATGTTGAAAAACTAAATTAAAATTGTAACTGAAAAGCACATACAAAATGTGTGTAAGCCCATTGTTAAGACGTACCCTTTTCTATTTCCAGGTGTTCTAATTTATGAGATGCTTGTCGGGTACCCCCCGTTTTACGATGACAACCCATTCGGCATCTATGAGAAAATCTTAAATGGGCGCGTCGAGTGGCCACGACACCTGGATCCTGTGGCCAAAGATGTCATTAAGAAGCTGCTAGTGCAGGATCGGACCAAAAGGCTGGGAAATATGAAGGTAGGGTTTATTGATTCGCATAGTAATACTGAACGTAAGAGAGAGCGTAACATACAAACGTCGCCACAGAGGATTTACTTCAAATAAATAGTACTTTTGTACAGACACTCAAAGAAATGTACTATTACTACCAGAATCAGTGGTAGTTCTTACACGTGGCTAATCGGTGAGATGGCCTTTCGTTAAAATAACCTATCTAATAAAAAGCTCTGCTGATCTGGCGTGACTGGAAATGGGCTTCGCTGAAATGTGTCCCGATAATGAGTACGAATCCCGCATCTCCGCATCCGCATCATCATCAATCCCGTAATTCTCTTCTTTTTTTTCTTTTCTTCTTTATGTTGCGCATTTCCCAAATAAGAATAGTCTTATTACAGCTATAGAGCTCACTATATATAGAGGAGTTTAATTTACATTCGTTCCATTACTTATAAGAATAAGTAGACTTATGTGTCTAGACACGCGTTGTTTTATATTACTTTTGAATTGTGTGACATTTCCGTGTTATTATATTACTTAAACTTTATCAAATTAGGTTAAACTATCTAATCAGAAGTAAAATCTTTTAGATTGTGTGATAACAACGTGCTTAATAATGTATGTTTATGTCGAGGCGTGGAATGAACTTTATTTATATATTTTTTGTGAAGTTGACGTAAAAGTATAAGTTGTTTATTGTTGTAAATTTTCGGTTGATGAAGACACAACCACAGTCTATTAACATACGTCTAATCACTCCACATTAAAAGTTCTTGTAAAGAAGATAGTAGTAGTAGATACACCTATGCAGTAAGTCTATGGTTTTATAACTACAGTAGTTTATTCAAATTTTGTGGTGGGTACAATAAGCGTTATAACAGACCATCAAGGAAGTAGACTCGTTTCATCAATTTTGATCCGACATCAACATTCCAGGACTTTGCCAGAAATATATTATAATTTAATGAAGTATACAGAATAAGTGATATAGTTAGAAGTAGTTTTAATATTAATGTATGATTTAGTTAATGTAGTTGCAATATGCACGAGTGCGTTACTGAAACTCGTCTATCTCATACCGCTATTCTGTAATTTAATCACCTATAAAAATCGCGTATCGTTTTATACATATAATTTTAGGTTTCTACATTTGCTGTTTTTCTTTGACCTTAGACACTCCAGCAAACAGAGTAAACTAGCTCATTTACATTAGTTGTACCAGAACTGAAAATACTTAGCCTTGCGCTTGACCCCACGCCGCGTACGTAGTCTACCACTTTGTAATAAACTATGTAGAAATTATTATTAATATTAGCAGAATTTAAGAATAAATATTTTATTCATAATTTCTCTTAGCTATTTCAATAGAATATAGATACTATTTAGATGACTTTAAAATTGTTGTAGTAAGTTTTCTGTTGACCTCTAATGGGATGTTTACAAGTATGTTTGCAATTCTGAGATCTGGTCAACACAATTACACGACATAGGCCGATATAAATAGGTGATGATCTTTTACAAACTGAACAATCTCTATAAGAAGCTTTTTAAAGACCATTTGGGTAAATTTATGCGATTCCAAAATCGTAATAGGAAACGTGTGATTCTAGAAGAGGTAGTTCAGTTTTAAATAACATTTTAAATTTTTGAATTTAATTCCGTTTTGCTTACCTGGCTGAATCTGGACTTCTAAAAAACAATTGACATATTGAGTTAGTAAATTTTTAGTTCACTATGTATTCTAGTGGCCATTTAATTAAGGACGAATAATCATGTAAGGTCGATGATGTTTAGGCAACTGATTGACATTAATTGCGAGAATACCCGACCTCATTACTTTGCAATTTTATCAGGAATATAAAAGATAAGATTATTGAGTAGTGACTCCAGCAATCATGAGTAGTTTGAAAACACAAGAATCTGCAATCTGATTAGAATCTATTGAGGTTTTTCAATATTAACTAGCTTCTGTACGCGACTTAGTTTGCATACACTTCGGAGTTAAACCAAACAGTAACGTTTTGACCGTAGTATGTATTTCCACGGTTATGCACAAAAAATAGTTTATTTAGCTCCAGCTGTTGGCTGAATTCCAGACGTTTTCGATATAGCATCAAGTATCGTAGTCTACTTGACATAATGTATACAAGAGCTTTCCGAAGTAAAAATCGAAACAGTTTCATCTCGGAGGCTGGCTGACGTCATGAATATTTATTTTTCTTTTGTAGAGGCGGTATTAATTATTTGAAAATAGTTTATTTTTGGACTGCTACTTTGTGTAGGTACTTAAATTTGTTTTTACTTACATATGTATGCTATTAGTAGAACACTATTTATTTTTATTAAGTATAATTATTACGACTTTGCCTGTGTAATCCGTAGCAACGGTAAAGAACTGAATAATGATAACTTATGTTCTTTCCAATGGTAATAATTCTTAGGTCTAACTCGACAGTTACTTTCTCATTTGAAGTAACTCATATAATTTCTGATTTCAACATATGAGGTGGGCGATAGAAAACATTAGAAATTCAAATGAAAGAATAAAGAATGAAATTTTAACAACACAAAAAAAATATATCATCCGAAACCGCCGCCGCTCTATACAAATTGACAAATAGCCAACACCATGTTGTTTAAGTAAAGTAATTCTTAACGTATCTAAAAGATACTTCTGAATATACTTTATTGCTAGCAATCTATCCAAGCAATTTTACAGTCGCAACTCATGGAAAATTAATTCCATAGTATCACGCTGACATTAGTGCAAAAACACGTTTGTCACATCCCGTGTAGCTCTCAAATGTGTTGAAGCTGCGAGACGCGAGTTTATTTTTAAGCTGTGTTTTCTATTGGTTGTTTTCTCTGCCTTTTTGCGTTATCGACGCGTTTAGAAAGCCATCAGTCAGGTGTCTGCGGCGACATCAAACAACGAAACTACCGATCTCTACTGACTTATAGGCCTTATGGCACACAGCAAACAAGTACAGATACACACGGCGCCGGTGGCAATTTAATGTAATCTTCTTTTCGATCGTGTTGAAGATATTTACAATAAAGCTTATCACATAGTGTATATGCAATAGATTTCCATTTAAAAAACAAAAAAAATATATAACCTAAAAAATATATATTTTATTTATATGGTCTTTTCCAACATAGACAAATATTATTATGACAATAGTACGACAATTTTACCTACATGCAAATGTTCGTATCGGCAACTACTAACCTTATAATGTGTAAGGCACTCAATTTCCTATACAAATCTGTTAATAATAAATAACCCATTATTTATAAGTCATCGAACTACGTATTATTGGGCTCAATATAGTAACCCGGTAGTTTCGTTGTGGAGTAGCATATTCAGGGCGGCTATTAGTGGCATTGCCTCTTATTTTGATCAAAGGAAACCCAATTACATCGCGTTTATACTGACTAGATACACAATATACTTGTATACAATTAGTGCGTAGAGTAGGAAATTGCTTTCTCTGATAATAAATGAGACTTTTCCTGTACATGTCCTCCTACAAAATAATGACTAACAGAGTTATCAACGTTTCTTTTCTTTCTTTTCTTTTATTAATATCTTAAGATAGTAAATAACGTTGTAATTGTAAATACGATTTATTTTATATATTTTAAGAAATAACGGAATTTGATAACTATATTTTTAAAGGTTACTTACATGGCCATGAATAAACTTGTGGGTAACTTCTAAAATCAAGAATTATTACAATATTGCAGCTATATTGTACAAATAGGTTTTAATAAAAATGCTTATAGACTCTTAGGGCCCGAAAACATTGTGGTAGTTAACTATATACTTAGTTTTAAGCAGAGTGATGTACCGTGCTTATTTCACGCGCGTATGAAGCGCGTTCATTTTTTTTTGGACTTCATCGACTATTTACCATCAGGCAGGATGTAGTCATTATGACGTGTCAAATTAAAAAAAAAGAGTAAAAGAGATTTTCTTATTAACACTTACAGACTAATGACTCAAAGGTCTGTAATTATAAAAGCTAGTTATTTATTATAAGTTATTAGAGATGATAAGATAATATGTAAGATCTAAAATTAATCACTCTACTATAAATGTTTTCTTACACTATTTACGTGTATCTATCAACATGCTGCGGCAGTTTCTAACAGTAACACTCGTAGAATCAATCGGCTCGCACCCACCGCAGGAGTAATGTATGAGCCAATACACGCTTCACTTGTTTGACGTCCGTTTACGAGACATAAAGTCGCACAGGCCAATAATAACACATTTCGGTCTAAATTCGCCCACCTACTGAAACTCATTAACGTCTAAAGGAACGCTGTAAATGAACACTTTTAATATGAAATTAATCTGTTTACATAAGACACTTCATGTGAGTTTAATTATTTTTGACGAATGTTTTTTTTTTTATTGTTTCAGTGCGGGTCAGAGGACGTGAAACGGCACAGGTGGTTCAAAAATGTGGACTGGGCTGATGTCTTTCTAAAAAAGTTGCTGGTGAGAATATAATTAATATTTATAAATAAATAAATATAAATAACTATTATAAGCAATTACACCTCATAAGTATTATTAAAAACTTTTGTTATGGGTAGATACTAAATAACGAATACGTATGTGTAAACGTTTTTGTAAATATATACTTAATGTATATAGGAAAACACCCAGACCAGAACAAATATTTTTGTTCATGCACACAAAGATTTGTCTTGTGTGGGAATCGAACGACTTTGGAGTGCGGGTATACTCACCACCACGTTACATCGGTCGTCGAATTTTTTGCTCAACTCTTCTCTACTCAATAACCGTTTGTAGTAAAAGGTTCCGCTAAAAGTCTGACATTAATTTTCACTCTATCGAAGGCTAGGAGAAGATTCTTTAATTCCAAATTAAAAATATAAGATGACGTAATGTAAAATGTCATTAGTAAACGCTGTTTCTACATAAGCTATTTACAAAATAAATGAGAACATTATAAATGGAGTCGTATTATATTTAATGGCGAACTCAGTGGCGTGCCTATGTCCAGCAGTGGACGAAGATAGACTGATGATGATATTTTATTACATAGATAAATATTGTCAAAAAAAACCCGTTGTATTAAAGCGAAGCGTTGAGCGTTTTGCGTGTTGAGCGTTGTTTGCGAAGCTGTATTAAATTGGTAAAGTTGAAAATCATCAGCTAGCGACACAGTTGGTATAATTTGAAGTTGACTAAATGATGATATTGTTCTAAAATGTCGAACTGACTTATTTGTAAAATCCAGAAAATTCAGCATTTAAAAGACTACAGCCATCTTCGAAAAGCCAGATTAAACCCCTATCGGGTCTCAATCGAAGTTGCGCGTAACTATAGCGACACATGCGATTAGCCATTTAACAGGCAGAGCACATTGAAAATATTCATTTTTTTCTACCTTATTTAACCGCATAAGGTTTAATTTATGGTGGCCATAATATTGACCAATGCCTGGTAAAGGGTTAATAACTTTTGTCACTTTTTTCTTTTACCCACGATTGTATCTGCGCAGATAACCGCAATTTTTGACGCCATGTTTAACTTACGTGCTGATTACAACGTGTATAACTGATTGACTATCCGCAAATATGAAAGACTATAAAGGCCACATATACACTCAGGTCTCTATAGCATAACTCTCTAAACTATAGAACCTTTTCAGAAAATGAAAACTTATTTCCACTACTTACAGCTTAGTGCTATTTTTATTTCACAGGAGTCTCCTACCTAACTACCTACTCTGGTGCAATAACTTCAATAAAATAGCCCAGCTGAAAACCCGCGCTAGGAAATTGTCGTAAATACTGAGATAGGTCATTTTGGTGACACATATAATAAATTGTAATTAGTTCGCAATCACAAATTTTAGATGCACCAATAAAAAATATTCTTATTATTAAAATTATATAGTCATACATTAAGAGCTTCTGTGCAAAAATGGGTATATAGGCGCCCCAGGAGTCTGCCAAGCTGTCAGACAATCTTGGCACCGGCGCCGGCTGGCCAGTCAATGACAACACCAGAGACAGCCGCTGCGCCCCACTTCTCAAGCGCATCTCACGCGACACTTGACTAATTTGTTTACGCTCTGCTTATAGTAGTAACAAGTAAACAAAGCCAAATACGAAGTTGTATATGCGTTATACGTTGTCACTAATTGTCAACAGTCTGCGTGCAAATGTATATGTTACCGGCCAAACCCGATTTTAGGACAAACTAGTATAGCCTAGTCCAAACTAATTTACTACTACTACTATGCTACTAAGGTAATGGCTACGAATCTCGTATAGTGTCAATGTAAGCGAAGGGCAAACAAAGGCCACCTCTCAGCATTTGATAAGTCATTTGAGATCTCTCTGTTAAAAAGTTTACTTTTCTGCAACTATATAGATTAAAATAAAAGAGGGCATCTGCCCTCCCCAAAGGAGATAAATGAGCATGTGATTATGTTTATGAACGTATATGTTTTGTTCACAGCCGCCAATAATCCCGACGGTTTCGTACGAGGGAGATACTTCAAACTTCGACGAGTACCCCGAAACAGACTGGAAAGCGGTCCGCTCTCTAGATCCAGATGAACTCAAACTCTTTGCCAACTTTTGAGTAAAAAAACTTAGGAATATTGGTGAATGTTATTAGCTATAGATATCATTTGTATACAGCATGTAAATGTCACACCTAGTACGGTAGGGTCAACTTTATATCAACTATAAACATTGGTGAATTGGAATCGCTTTTTTAAGTACCTGTAATTTTTTTTTAGCTTTTTTAAAAGCTTTCTATTTATCGTAATAAATATCTCTGCAAACAAATTTAAATTTCTTATCACATATGGGAATCACAAAGGTATATTAATATAACGTAATCAATGGTATAAATCAATTTTATGCAAATTAAAAAAAAGTCATTAAAGTTCTATACTTGGTTTCAATTCACCCCTGTTTCATTTGACTGTATTGGATCTCGGATTAGTATACTTTAAAGATAAATTATTTCAGTTTTTGGTTGATCAACATTGTACCGATAGGTTTTGACTATTACTAAGTCAGCTGTGTATTTAAAGTTATCATAATTTAATTATTTATGTAGAGATAGTCTGCATATTATGTAACATTTTAGTATTTAAAAAAGAAAGTAAGAGTGGTTGGACCTCTTTTTAGAAGCTACAATAGCTTCTTAGATACATAGATTCGGCAGAAAGATCTATTTTTAGTATTTTTAAAATTTATAAATAAATAAGCTTAAAGTAGTTTTTCTACCTTAAACTTTGGTCAGAAAACTATGTAACTAAATATTTTCTTTATTTTAAAATTAAGAAAATATGAAGTCAGACGGCCTAAGTACATAACTACATATAGAAACTAACATATTTTACTTCTTTTAGCAGACGATCTTAACTCGGGATATTCGGGTACAGTCATAATAAATTTCTTCGAGAAAAGTCTATAAGCTAAAATTATAAATCACTGACGTGTAATACTTCTCGAAATAATTTTAATATTTCCTATACTTAATATTGTACGCAAATAAATTCTTATAAGTCATATGGAACATATGTGTAAAATTTTTATTTTTAATGTAACATCAAATCTAAGTTAAACTTTAGATTTTAGTTATGAAAGTGTGCAGTCAGAATGGATATAAAAATAGTTATTAATTATTTTTAACGTTTTGAAAATCACTATTATATTTTTCTATATAATTAGATGATTTTATAATGATTATGTTAACCAAATATTTAGTTTAGAACTTAATGATTTTATTTAATTTATAAATAAGCAATTAATGAGACACGTTCGCGGTTTCATAATTCCAACGCTTCCTAGTGCAAAAGTTACTTTAGCTAGACTAAGTTTATATTCAGTAGCTATTATTTAACGTTTGTGATTATTTTTAATGTGTATCTGGAATAAAATAACCATGCAGATAAAGTGTAATATGACAAAAATCAAATCTTTAACATGTGTATAACATTCTTAAATTATAGAAAACAAGTAAAAATTTTGTCACTAAGCGACTTTTGTGAAGTGAAGTACTCTTGAATGGGTACTGGTTTTATAAACTTCTGGAAGTATATGCATTTTTTTACTCTTGTTGCTAAATTCAGAATATGTTAGTGACAAGTTTATAGTTTGTTAAGTGCGAAAAACCACAGATATTTCTTTCAAAACTTGTCACTAACTTTCGTAAATTTTAAATATATATAAATAGTTATTTAATACGATATTTAATAGAGGAGTTCTATTTATAAATTAAATTCAGTTTATCAGCCATACACATAAAATTCTGTGATCTTATTAGTCTTGAGGTGGTCACTATACTTCCTTGTCCTAAAGAGAGAAGAACAAGGATCCTTCACCAATTGTGTTTCTCCATTACCAGCGGCAAGCGTCCGAAGTTTTTTATTAACATGCGATTTTTATTATTATTCTTATTGACTAAAGGACAGCTTAAAATTATGAAGCACAAAACATTGACAGAAAATTTCGACGTTGCCGCTGTTTGCGCTTTAACGCGATTATACCTGTTGACACGAGTCTAAAATTAGTAAAATATTTCGGTTTATTTGTAATTCGAATTTGAAGCACATTTTTCGTCTCGTGTCATCTGGGCATAAGTAGGCATCTGTTATTGTAGTGCGACACCACGCCATACCTATTAGAAATGTGTAACAGGGTTATTTAAGGAATATGTGATGATTTGTAAATACTTGAAAATAAATGTGTTGTTTAAAATTTATTCCTGACTTTTGTTTTATTTGCATTTATCCTTTTAAGGAAAAAGATCAAACAGATTTCGAAGGTACTTTAAATGTGCTTTTGTTAATTAGGTTGTGAATTAAGGAATCAACAATGGCGATGTGTTTTTTAACTGATGGAGATATAGGTTTTTTTTGCGTACATACCACACTTCATCATCATCATCTTAGTATTATGTGCCGGTTGTCCTAGATGCTGCCCTAAGCTTAGGGCCCAAGATCGGCTCATTGGTCTCACCAGATCAATTAATCTAATATTATATTTATTTATTATTATTTATTACACATTAAATATAAACAGGTAAAAGAAGTATTTCGAACTAAAAATACAAAGCTGGACTTATCTCTGGAACGATCTCTAGCAGCCAACCCGAGCAGTTGTATATTAATTTGCCGCTACGGGAAAAAAATTGGTTAAAAAATTGGTTGTCTGTAAAGTCGGTTTACTGACGATAGTTGAACGTGAAAACGTCTTAAGAAAATACTGATGGAATGGTAGCATTTTTCAAAAGAAAATTTTAATTTTATTTGTTTAATAAAGCAGCAGCTGTCCACGCAGACGCATCGCTCACTCGAGTAGGAGAGAGACGGATGTCGAACGCTGCCGAACGCAAAAGCCGATTGTGCCTCTTTGTCGCTCGTTCCGCGCTCTCGCTTGCACTTCAAGCCGCATGAGTCATGTTTTTTCGTGCGTGCAGCCGGCTCTATCGAATTATAAGACGTTGTCACGTCAAAATCCGTGTTATGAACAAGGAATTACAAAATTTTATAAATAATACATGTATATTACTTGTTAAAGTATAATTAATAATTCACAACAAAAAAAAACAATAAATTATATTCTATTCTATTGTAGTACGCATGCACAAGACTCCATAATAGTGAATGCAGTGATGTAGGTAGTGGTATGACTTAAATAGCTTTTTATAAGACTCGGCGGAGATTTGCACATTCTCTGTGTCAGTTGTACAAAATCACATACCATCCTCAGCTCCCCCATTATGCGTATATGATTTAAACACTCCTGTGTAACTAAGGTCCTTTTTTCAGTTAAGATCGTGCAGTACCAATGTGAAACAGTCTACCCTCTCTCAATTGTGTCGTTCAAAAGTAAACTGTGGTAGTCAAAGTTGGCACTTAGATTGGCACTTCTTTTTTTTTGTTGTGAATTATGATACTTTTGTAAGTAATATACATGTATTACTTATAAGATTTTGTAATTCCTTGTTTATAAACACGGATATTTAACCAACTTTTTTCCCGTATCGGCAAATTGATTTACAACTGCTCGGGTTGGCTGCTAGAGATCGTTCCAGAGATAAGTCCAGCTTTGTAATTTTAGTTCTTAATACTTATATTCTAATATACCTATATTCACCACCATACCTTGTCACTTTAAATGCATAATTAAACGATAAAAGAAACGAAAAAAAACCTTATAAGTAATAAATGATCTCTGTTGGTTGACTGTTATATTATTGTAGACCTTAATAATATTTCTATTAGATGTCAAATTACGTTGTTGAATAGATAAGTGGATTAGTTTCACTAAACTGGGACCGGACTGGTTTGTCTGTGTATCTTTGTAAAATTATTTGGTCTAAGTCAGTGCATGCCACTATGCACCGGAAATTATTTTTGAAGCCTTAAGTCTGAGTAGTTTATTGAAGTTCGGGCAAAAAATCTCGGACCGTAATTTTTAAAGCTAATTCACTGGAGCTTGAGTTGAGGAGAGTTAGACAAGCTCATCAACTATTTATCTTTAACGTATACAAAAATCATTTAATATATACGAATTTCTAGACACAGTAATCAATTTAATATTTGACAAACTGTTTTTAATACGTCGATTATTTTTAGTAATGTAGTAGACATTATGGACCCCTACTTCTACCAATTCACTAAGTAAGTCTCAAGAATCAGCCACTGGTTCCATCTAAAAGCATACAAATTTCGAAGTTGGTTCAGCAAAAAGCCAACAACTTGGGCGAAGCAACAAGCGAAAGCGAGCGAACTTTCGAACCAAACTTAAATGATATTATTATTATTCATATGTTTAGTAATGCTAACGGTGACGTCACTAAAAGCGAACATATCAAGCTGGGACGTGACAACGAGTCCGGATTCCCAGCTGTTGATGCGAGGAGCGAGACCTTGATTCATTATCGTGTTTGGGTGTGGCTTTTTTAGTTTGGTTAAATGAGGTTAAAATACGTTTGTAACGGAGTGAGGTTACGAGTCTGTTAACTGACGATTAAAAAGTGTTGCACTAAAAACAATTGACAAGTGAAACAAAAATATTTGAGGATAAAATAATGAAAGATATCCTTAAGACAAGTTATGGTGTTTTGTGTGTTTACTGTAGCTTTACCACAATTAAACGTTGTGTCTTGTAAAATTAAAACTGCAAGAAATATAATATTTAGCATCAGTTTGTATGTGCCTGTGTTATTACTAAAATATCAGAGCTCTACATTGTAAGTAAACGACTGTAGAACCACAACAAATTAACCTTTTATACGGCCAAATAAAATAGAACGAACCGAATAAACAGATAGAACAAAATTAAATTATAACCCGACTAAGTCAAAAAGTACAAAAAAGAATAAAAGCGGGTGTAAGTGGGACTTGGTTTCATGCATTATTATCGATGATAACGTTAAGTAGATACACAGTACTTATTCAGTATAAGAGTGAGTTAACATCTGTGCTAGTGTAACGACTTGAAAATGTCTTTGAGGGAATTGCACCCAGAATTGGCTGAAAAAGCCATAAAAATGAAAAAAGAAGATCCAGAAAAGATGGAAAATGGATTAAAAGAAATAAAAAAATGGATTTCTGAACAACCTCATCTAAAAGCTCGCACAGGTACTATTTTATTGTTAAAACAAGTTATAACATAGCTTTATGTGGTAGTCTTTATTGTTTTTAACGTTTAATTGTATTGTTCTCAAGATTTCTGAAGCAACATAGTGTTAACATATGTGTAAAAATACCACTAGTTGATTGAAATGTTCTTAGTATATTTCAATAAGAAGATTAATTTTTTCTCGCTTTGTAATTTCTCAATGACGTAATGACATTTCGCATAGAAAGGAAAACTATAGCATAATTCCTTTAGATCTATTTTGGAAGTACCGGATTGAAATAATAATAAGGAACTGAGAATTATCTACATTAACAGTCTGTTTGTTGCTATGGCACGGAAGCTAAAAAACATTTTTAGTTTTGTTGACAGACTTCACATACGTTCCATAATCTCTATATGTTTTCTACGAATGCAATGTATTCTTTTTGTCAATTATGTTTTTTTTTATTAAGCATCTTCCGTGTATTTGGTACATTAATATCATACAATTATATTAATTATGTGACATTATTGAATTGCTAAGTATAAAAAAGAATTAACTTAAAGGCGAATAAGTTAAGATAAAAGCTTAAATTTTAATTTTTTTGATGATAGTAAAAATATAGTTACGTAATGCATAAGATGACATAATTTTTATGCCTACATGTTTTTTGACGACCTACATTATTGTCGGAATTGCTCGTAGCTCCGCGTTGGTAGGTGGTCAGGAATTATCTCAGAAGTAAAGCAGAGTTCACAGGTCGGTTCTTGGATGGTCGTTGCTCCCGGTAGTGGTTAAGCGATGTTAGAGTCCTAATTGCTGCACATCTGCCTCCGCTAATGCGCACTGGAGTATACCTCTCATCTTGTATCAACTGCATAAGAGGAGGGTCGTGCACAGTAGTGGGACGTTGATGGGCTGAGATAATTATTATGATCGATAAGGCGTTGAGGTCGGTATGCCTGCACTCCTCTCCTGAGGACAAATCATAGAACATAAATATTTGTGCTGGGCTGGGTATTTCCTATTTCAAAAATCATTAATTTCATATACTACTCGTAGTACCTGTGTATGTACTTGAAAACGTCAAAATTAAATATAAATGTACAAAACAATTGAAATATGATTACACTCAAATCACAAAGTTTAGATTCACTTACATGCAAAAAAACAATTAACAAACAAAAAATATTTAAGAGTAAGTGAATCTAAGTGCCACTTCCAAGCCACCGCTCTGTAAGAAGAACTGACAAGAAACTCACAGGCTCTTTTAAATTTATCAATCGGTTTTAAGTATGTATTTACAGAATAAGTATTTATGAATGGTTATCCCTTAATGTGTATCCATAACAACAGTTCTTAATAGTACCTACAGTGGAACTAAATAATTGGTGTGATTACAAGAGTTTTTTTTATGTATATATTATAAATTTTACGCAATATTCAAGATGCAGTTCCAAGAGATCTCTGGTATTTTATTAAAGTAATAATGTGGAAGAAAAAAAAATTTAAAGGATTATACGTATCCGATAAATGTGTTATTTTTGAAATCAAATAAAAGTTTTTTAATATTTAAAAAAATGTGGTTACCATACGAAGTCTTCATGTATATTTTTTCTGTATGCTAGGCAAACAGCACCATAGGAAAGTAGAGTCAGTATCAACAGCAGTGCCCGATATTTTGCTACATGGTAGCAGTAACATAAACTAATGTATTCAAGTCAATAAATAAATGAAAACTATGAAATAAATTTGTGATGAGGTTTTTTACGATTATAAATAGTTACGATGTGGGTACGATTCTAGGAGTCTTCACGTGATTAAATTATTTATATGCTAGGTCTTGATAGGAACGTAGAGTCGGGTCGACTAGCATAAGCTAATGTGTCGAGGGTAGAGTAATGACAATCGGGACATTCCTTAGTCTCACAAATTTTATTCGTTCCAGTTTGGCTCAAGAAGGTCATATGCACCTATTCACTGCCGGCAGGAGCTTGAGTAACCTCAAATTTAAATCATAAATTTTATTTCATTGTCCTTTATATATTGCCAAGTACGTTAGACTTGTTTTCTATTATTTATCTGCATTATAATATGTAATAAGCGATGTTGCTGTCAAATTTATAACAAAGGTGTAAATTTTTGTCATTGTTTACCCACAATAAAAAATCTGCAAAATTTTCATACGCAATCGATGCACGAAATCCATCTGGAGTCCCCTCTGACGCCCTGTTTGACAGTGTGCTTGCGGAAGCTTTGCTGGGTGTACCTGCGTCACCTTGCTCCGCAAAATTTAATTTACAAATAGATGGTACATTAGGTAGGCGAGTCCAATGCCAGTACAATAAAATATTAACCACAGCATCTATCCTATTAGAAATAATTCGATAGAAAGTGATGTTCTGCTGTCACTATATTTAAATGACACTACTCAGTAGTGATGGGTAAGTACTCGTTGTTTCTGTACTGTTTCATATACTTGAACTTGATTGAAAAAAAGATATTCTGTGCGAGATATCAATAAATAGTTATTTCTCAAAGTCTCAATTTAATTAACCGTTTTCTTAAATTTTGTTGATAACAGATGATCAGTTTCTGGCGGCATTTCTGCGTGGATTAAAGTTTGACTTGGAGAAAGTGAAAACAAGACTGGATCTCTTTTATACCTGCCGAAGCGTTGCCAAGGAGTTTTATAGCTTAACTCATCGCGATGAGAAATTTTGGGAAATTTTTGAAACGGGGTAAGATGTTTTTAACGGATCTTATCATTACCTTGTGTAAAGTCCTTCTTTTGACCTTTATAAGAAACGTGCTCTAACGTTTCTGAGGAAAGTCCAAGGAATAACTTTTGTTATTATTAATTTTAACTTGGTTTGCGCTGTCCTTTGAAACGAGGTGAGATGGTTTTCATTCGAGGTGAGTGAAAATAATATAATTCTCTTGTCTGTGTAAAGTCTACCTTTTAACCCCTAAAAAACAAAGTACGTGGTTGGGAGATGTACGTTACCTACTAATTCAGTCATATAGACCTTCTGTATATTTAGATGTTGGTGTGATGTAAATTACTAAAAATCTCTTGCTGGTATCTTAACTAGTCCAGACGCATGAGAATTTCACTTAATGGTTATGGCCTTATGGCCAGGGCATTTTTCTTGTCAGGTATGTCTTGTAGCTATGTACGCTGAGCTCTTGTGAAAGAAAATTTTAATCCAATGTTAAACATGTTGCACATTGGATTTAAGGTACGAGTTTATATACGGGCATTTAGCCCCGAAGAGAACTCGTAGATAAGTTTCTGAATAAAATCACATACACACATAAGTAGGATTTGTTTGACAAATTATAACTGGATTAATTGTCAGAAAAATATCAAATAACACAATAATGTGTCTACATTCAAAATCAGTACTTACAGTAGAGCATTGAATGCGTTAATGTTATGGACTTTTTTTATCGTCTCGATTAAATAAATTAAAGTCTAGTTTTCTAGATAATGATATAGAATAAAAAAGTTATTGTTCACGCTAAGCATTGTTTCAGGTACTATTTACCGTTACCAAAACTTAGTTCTCCTGGAGCACCCAGGGTGGTTTTAATACGACCGGGGCTCTATAAACCAGAACGGCACAAAATAACTGACGTATTTAGCGTTGTGCATATTATTGACAAGGTAAAGTAATAGGTGCAGTTTCCCCGAAGGGGTAGGCAGAGGCATACTATACGCCCACACTTCGCCATTCATATTATTGGTCCCACGTAATAGGTGGCGAGCCTATTGCCACTTTCCGGGCACTTTTATGTTCGCCAGAGCTTCGTCTGTTGATCGCACCACTGTGCGATCACGGTGCACCACTAGCAGGTGAGGTTGGCTTGAGCTCCTCAGATCTTGGTTGAAGCCCTATACACCCATATATATTGAGTTATTAACATATTTGAAATCAGCGTTTTTTATCTCTATCGTTTAATTTAAATTTTTTCTCAGCACCTTTATGAAGATTGGTCCTTACAATTTTTTTTAGGTCTAGAATTTAAGTGACATACAATTTGAGCAGTTTAAAGATTTAAAAACTTAGGCTGTTGGAATATATTTGTCTGTTGCCAACAGAAGATCTAGATCAGAATATTGAGTCATAAAAATATTAAAAAGTTAACGAGAAAAACCGAAGTAATTCTGTGATATGATTTTATTTTGTTTATAGCTATTATTGATCGACGATGACAACTCTATTATTTCGGGGAATATAAGCATTACAGACATGAAAGACGTGGCCATGACAGTGTTGATTATGTTATCTCCATCTCAATTGAAAAAACTGCTGGCATGTCAACAGGTAAGCAGTTGCTGCAAATAGATTTGATTCTCAAACACATGATAAACACCAAATTGTGTTTATTATATGTGTTTGAAAATCTTAAAATCTATTCTTCAGTTTTGCGACCTCGACCCGCTGACCTGTTGTGTCAAGGACAAAAAAAAACACAATTGTTCTAAAAACACAATAAGGAAGTGTGGACTTCTTGGCGGGAAAGTGAAGCGTCATGTCTGCAGTTTTGTTTTATTTTCTTAAATTTGTGATATTTCTTACATTAATGTGTAATAACGGTGGATTATTAACCATCAAGTGTTTGCGTCATACATGAGTGTTGGTAAATCAAACAAAACGGTGCAATATCACTTTTCAAATTTTCTGTCAAGGAGTCCATGTGAGATCTCAGTATAGTCCCACATCTTTACTGAGGACTCAAGGGGCTTAGGGGAGGGTATCTCATTTACCATTTATCATTTTTATCACCACTCATTCTCATTTACTATGAATTATATATTATTAATATATCACTTACTTGACACTGGCTAAATGTGCTAGACGCACGAAGCCATAATTTAAAAGAAAGAAAAAAAAGGAAGTGTGACATATTGATGTTAACCGTATCATTCATATAGCTGTATAGTATTAACTCAGTAATGTGAATCTTACTTTCCTACATCATGTACACGCCAATCCTTTTTCTGATGTTTGGCTGACGTTTTCGAAAAGGATCCTGAATAAAATTCAAATAATTTTCAAGGTACAACAATCTGTTTGAGTAACGATCTGTATAACCGTGCAAAATATGTTTTCAGGATTCGCTGCCGTTCTGTGAAAATAAAAGCATATTCCTTAATGTAGCCATGGAATTAGAGATGTTCCTAGTAAGTGCTACACATAATATGCTCGACGACAAGAGTCGGAATGAGGTATGACTGTAGGTAATATTCTGTAGGAAAGCTTCACTATATATACTCTATATTTGTAAATAAAGCCGGCCAATTACTTTTTCGCTGTTATTATTAAAACGAAAAGCTATTTGGCATTTACTTTACTGCCAGCAATATGATTTGTAGCTAACTTCAATTCAGTGTTTTGTTTAAATATTTATTTGCATACTGAATTGTACAAAGAATTGCAATTAAGGCAAAGGTATTTAAAAATAAAAGTGAGTAGTGTAGCTTTAATAAAATACGTAAACCATTTATTAACGCTACACTAATCACTAGTCGCTGAATGTAAATTTTCCAAAATGTCCTAAGTACGAAGTCAAGTCCACTTTTCAAATTTACGGGAAAAATTATTACCAGAATTGTCAACTGCGCATCTCTAAGGAGGCCCTTCCGCCAGGTTCTGGCCCGGAAAACGTTGGCCGCGGGTGGGGTTCCAGACGCTACAACCTAGGCATTGGCACGCCGCCCCTATTCAACAGCGGTAGGTCTCGTCAGAATTTTTTCAGTTGATAGTAGTGGTCGCGTCTGCTATAGTGCCACACTCCTCTCTTTGTCCATTGGCCGGGAGGCAGTGCGTAAATGCATTGTTTACCGACGTAAAAAATAAGGCATTGTGAGACTAAACATTCATTAATTAGACTAAATATTGCTTTGAAACATAACAAGTGAGGAATATGAATCCTAAATTATTTTTTTCATTACTACTAAGAGGCCTAAGAACTAATTACAAATAATCATAAAAATTTTCAGACGTAACGAATTTTATTTTTTTCATGTGACACGTCATAAAGACTACGTCCTGCCTGATGGCATGCAGTCGATGTAGTCTAAAAATATAAAGGCGCTTTATACCGTGAAATAAGCACGGCGCATCCACTCATGGCGGCCTGCTTAAATGCCGCTTTACGCTCCGCTTAAAATACCCGAGATCATAGGAAATAGGAAATACATGAGCCGGCAGCGAATTCCAGAGCTTAGTAGTCTTGCTCAGAAAATACTTCTCAAATTATTTGGTTCGAGTGCTTGGTTTTAGTGTTGTAGTAAAATATAAACATACTAGAATTTTCATAAGACTAACAGTTAGACCACGTTGAAGCTTCGACACGTCATTATTCATCATTTCAGCCCATTAACGTACCATTACTGAGCACGAGCCTCCTCTCACATATCAAGGTGTGAGGGTATTGGGTCATACTCCACCACGCTGACCCAGTGCGGACTGGCGGAGGCAGGTGTATGGTGTCCTGCTGTTAGAATTTATCAAGCCGCCCATGAGACCTCTAACATGGCTTAACGACTACCACATTTAGTGTTAACCGGGACCAACGGCTTAACGTGCCTTCAATAAGCATAATGGCATTAAGCATAGGAGAATGCTTTGAGTTTGTGCCGGCTATTAATATATGTGATAGTCTATAAGTCATGTTAGAGGCTTAATAAGGGGCTTGAGAAATTCAAACAGTAAGATGCCACACCCTTGTATCCGTCCATCCGCAATCCGCCTCACTTTGAAAGGAGGCTCAAGCCTTTTTTATACGTCGGTAATACGCATGCATGTACGTTTTGCTTTTTGGCGAAAGTAGGTGTGAGTCTCACCGCCGGCAGATGCGACCGCCAGCAGTAGTATCTACTAAAATATTCCGACGACGCCCGTCGCTTGTTGAGAAAGAGGAGGGGGGCTAGTACCTAGGTTGCAGCATCTGACACCCCGCTCGCGGCCAACGTCCCCCGGGGGCAGTAGGGGCTCCTAACTTTCAAAGTCTAAGACCCTACCGGACCCGGGACCGGCCAGCAGCGCCAGGAGGGCCTGGCGCTGCTGGCCGGTCCCTCTTGGCCCACCCGCTGCGCTCTCCACAGGACTCTCTCAGTTTCCCCTTCCGGTAGTTAGTACTAAGGGCAGAGTCGCCAACTTCAGGGTGTTATTTTTTCTTGGGAGGTACTCAGCCCCCCCAAAATGCCAAGGTGTCAGGGGGGGGAGGGGGCTAAAGCCTGAGTAATAGAACGTTAACGTGCTGATGACGATTACAACCATTTTACCTTAACATTATTCTTATTATTTGTTTAGCTACAAAAGAAGATTTCCTTGATTTTACTTTTTTATAATACATAATTTTTTTCTTTAATATTATATTTTGTATGTTTGTAGACGACTGTTTATTCAGAAAATTATAAAGAAATGTATAAAACAGTACCAAGAGAGATATTACCCGTGGAGTATGGCGGAACCTGTGGTACCCTGGATGATATTATTGGTAAGTTTTCTTTTAGTAGTTACGATAGCGATAGTTGACGATATAGTGGTCATGACGAAACCCTCTAGAACAAGAACACAATGCTGGGCCATCTCAGTTTAGTAATCAGCATATATATATATAACCTGAGTCTGCGTATTATATAATAATAAAAACAATAGAGGGCACTCCTTTATGGCATATAATATGGCAGAGAAAAGTGGTATGAAGAAAAATTGTTACGGCATGCGGCAGGAAGCCACTCCACCTGCACTGCCTCCGCCTGGGTCACACTGGGTCTGAATATGATCTGTATCCCGTTTACCTTGATTTGTGTCCCGTGCTCAGTAATGGTACGCTATGCCGTACCATTCAACTAGATCAATCTAATTTCGAGAAAGAAATTACTCCCAAATTCATTTTCCACGGGCAGCGTTTGGAAAAGGTCTGAGAATATATGCTTCCAATACATAACTGTGTATTTAAAATAAAGTTTATGGTTAGTGTGTGCCGCCAGTTTGACCTAGAGATGCGAAACGTTTTATTATAGCATAGAAAGTCTTAAGTTTGCCTAACCAGCAAGGGTGAGTGCTATGCTGGGTAAATTAAAGTATGAGCAAAGTTTGTATGATTGAATAGTTAAATTGGCAGGAAGCGGGGAAAATTGCGAGAATGCCTGACGTAGGGCGGATAAGTTCTTCAATAAGGACCACACCCCAACGAATTATGAGCAGGCCTCCTACAAGGTCGACAAATTACTTTATGGCTATGGTCAGCCCTGCGCACCATCGGTCATTGCAGAAAAACAAATAGTTGTGAAAGTATTATTTTATATTATATTATATTACAGTATTATTTGACGACCGATATGGCGTGGTGGCGAGTATACCCGCATTCCACTCCTGAGGTCGTGGGTTCGATTCCCACACAGGACAAATATTTGTGAGTATAAATATGCATATTTGTTCTGGTTTGGGTGTTTTTCTATGTATATTAAGTATGTATTTACAAAAAAAAAGTATTTATGTATGTTTATCCGTTATTTAGTATCCATAACACAAGTTCTTAATGATACTTATCTTGGAACTAAATAATTGGTGTAAGTGTCAGAAATATTTATTTATTTCCTATAGTATTTAATTGTATGAAAGAGATCGCTTTTACCAAAAGAATTGCTTAGATTGCCATTTTACCTCAATACGTTATTTGTAATCTGTAGTTTTAAAGTTTTGTCCATAAAGAGTATATCTATCTATTTATTTCTAAATTATTATATTTATTACCAAGACCTGAGGACCCGAAGTCAATTTCACCTGCAAGTGGTGCACCTGCCGATCAACGAACAAGGCTCTGGCGAACTTAACAGTGCCCGGTAAGCGGCAATAGGCTCGTCACCTATTACCTGGGACCCAAAACATATTTGGCGAATTGTGGGCGTATAATATGCCTTCGCCTACCCCATTGGGGAAACAGGCGTGAATGTATATTTGTATGTTATTTCTAACTACACGACTGTTATACTAAATGGTATATCTTGGTGACAGATTATTGGAAAAACAAAGTAGAGGAGTATAGTGAATGGCTTGACGAAGACCTTACATATGTGACAGACGAGACGCGGAGAATCGGAAGCCCCAGGACTGAGGAAGACATGTTTGGGGATGAAATGCCTTCACTCTTCTCGGTCTTTCAACAATGCATTGACTAAACTTTTTGTGAACATATGCTACTTTATATTTACTTTACTTTATATTATGTTATAGCCAACTTTGTGATATTATGTCTTTTTTATTAAAAAAAATTAGATCTGCAGTAATTTTTTTTATTTATATTTGTAAAATCTATACCGTCATATAAACCCTATAAAGTCCACTGCATAAAATTAGCCTTCCTAATAGATTACATTCTATTATATTCCCGTATTCACCATGCTGGGTAGGCGGGTTGGTAATCGGAGTTCAGGTCATACGCAGGGTGACGCCGCTACCTATCATCCGTTAGGACTTCTTCTCTTCTTCGACGACCGATTTGGCGTGGAGGTCAGTATACCTGCACTTCACTCCAGAGGTCGTGGGTTCGATTCTCACACAGGGCAAATCTTTGTGTGCATGAACATGAATATTTGTTCTGGTCTGGGTGTTTTCCTATGTATATTAAGTATGTTAATGCATATTATACGCCCACATTTCGCCAATTATATAGCTGGTCTCACGTAATAAGTGGCGATCCTATTGCCGCTTATCGGGAACTTATATGTTCGCCAAAACCTCGTCCGTTGAACGGATTGATTATTTGCAGAAATAATAATTTCGGCCTAACTTAAAAAAATACTTTGTTGAAATATAAACTTTCATACCTAATTTGTTTTAATTAACTTTTAAACATCTATGAGGTGGTAAATAAAATATCGCAGAAACAGCAATAAAAAGTAGACATTGGAATATTATTTCGTGTAGTCAATTGCAAATTGATTAATTAAGTAAACGTTAATTTCCTTTATTGGACTTTATATTTAGATATTTTTAGGGTTTCTCTTAGCCCATGTGAATTGACAGAGGAAGGTGAAGAAGGAAGAGTGTAACTTGGTTTGACGTTTACCGTATTAGTGATAATCGGGACTACCCGCTTAAGTGTCTTATGAAGCACGGAAACTCTATGATATATCCCACAAAAACGGTCAACCATGGGATGGTTAATTATAAATATGTGTAAAGACTTACAAGCGAAATTTATAATAATTAGCTACTTTGATCCTTGTTCACTCTTATTGCTTCACTAAGAACAAGCGACCGCCTGCGTCTTCGTCCCCGTGGCCTTAAATTTGTTATTTATTGGGGTAGTAAGTAGCTTAAGTCGCTCGTTATAACATCAGCTACCTGACAGCGAAAATTCCGTTAAAATCGGTTTAGCTGTATCGGAGCTTAGCCTCAACAAACAGACAAACAACAAAAAATTGTGTTTGATGTAAGTATAATTTAATAAAATTATGTTATTTCAATCACAATCTTTTACTTAAGGGGTAGGCAGAGGCACATTATACGCCTAAATTTCGCCATATTGTTGGTCCCACGTAATAGATGGCGAGCCTATTGCCGCTTACCGAGAATTTTTATGGTCGCCAGAGCCTCGTCATTTGATCGGCAGGTGCACCACTTGCAGGTGAGGTTGGCTTGAGCTCCTCAGATATTCATGACTCAGAACACATGGAAAACGGTTGAATAAAAATGGATCTTTGAACAGCCCAATAGTTTTAGTGTAAAAGACAAGTTAATAGGTTTAAGTATAGAATATCAATTAATGCAATTATGATCTAAAGGTAACACAAGCAAAATATTTATTTGAGACACTAACAGATTTCCTGTTTTTTTTCAAATTGTACATTTTAGTTGCTTACCTAGTACGTAATCCAATTTTAGATAGCTACATTAAAATAAGAACTAGCGAGATAAATAGCGTCATTGTAAAAGTTTCACTACATAGTCGATAGAAATGTTGTATTATATTTCAGTGACGAGTATTAAGTATGTCTGGGTCTGGATATTTACTTGTAAGCACATGTGGCTAGTGGAGTCTGGTCTTTTCATGTCTAGTACCTATACCGTTAAAAATTGATTGACTGGTATTCAAAAAATCTTTTAACAATTTTTTTTTTCTTTACAAGTTTCTGGATCAATTATTTTTTACTCTAGTGAAGTGAATTGGTGCAAATTTTTAGTTGACGTAAGAGCGAGTGAGCGATAAATGCCTCCAGGTCACGAGCGCAGTATACAACATGTAACAGAATAAGGGTTACACCAAGAAAGTAGTTTGTTATAAATCAGCTACTCAATCGATTAAAAATATTAAAAAAATGTAAAGGTACTTTTTTTTTTTATTTTTTTTTTTTGCGGCACTTTTCGGTGCTAAGCGATGTGTGCGTGCGTGTCTCTCTGTGTGTGTAGGTCGGTAGGCTAAAGCGCTAATATGCCCATACGATTTGCCCTCGATGAGTATAACTAGTAACTTAAATAAACCATATTTAATTAAATAAAAGTAAAATTATTTTGCATGTTTTTTATTTATAATTAAATATTCTAATTGGGGTGTCTGAGGGTGTGCGTTAATTCTGTGCCATGTTGTATAGGTAAGGTTACTATGGGTTAGTGTGTCTAGGGGGTAAGTGCAACTGCCCTTTACAAACTCGTTGATCCTTAAGGGAGTGCTGGAGTCCTGAAAAACAGGATCGTAATTTTGGTATATTTTATTCTAAGCACTAATAAAGTAAAATTTTGCAATTATGCTAATTTAAAAAAGTTTTCTACCACTCTTTGTAGCACAGTATGACACACTTTTCATTATAAATGCTATAGTTACACTTGCCCCATACTATCGGGGAAGTTTTCATTTTGGACCTTAAAAATAAACTATTTATGAGTAAAACAAATACTATTTATGAGTAATGAACTCTGTAATAATTTGCCATAGATGACCTTAAATAAAATTACTTTAGTGTTCAAAATAAACTTTGAGAAATGTACCCCATGTAACTAATAGTGACGTTAGTCGACTAGTCATGTTAGTCGACACGTCAATGATTATCGGTGAAACAGTACCAATTTTTTTTTTACGTACGACAGATAAACGTTAATAGTATATGCCATCATTTGCTTATTACAGATGACCAGTTTCTTGCGGCATTTCTGCGTGGAGTTAGCTTTGATTTGGAGCTAGTGAAAAAAAAACTGGACCTCTTTTACACGTGTCGAACGGCAGCCAAAGAGTTTTATAGCTTAACTCATCGCGATGAGAAATTCAGAGACATTTTTGAAACAGGGTAAGACAGTGCTTACATATTATATAATATTAGAAACTTGCTTCACACAGGGAGGACTGTGTAACAATCAAACCTTGTACAAAACAGAACAATGAAACGGTCTTTCTTTTAACACTTAAAAAACCGTTCTCTCGGAATTGAGTACAACATATCAATAAATAAATATTTTCTAACAATTACACCAATTATTTAGTTTCAAGATAAGTATCATTAAGAACTTGTGTTATGGATACTCAATAACAGATAAACAGTATTTAACATAAATACTTTTTTTTTGTAAACACATACTTAATATACATAGGAAAACACCCAGACCAGAACAAATATTAATTTTCATGCACATTAATATTTGTCCGAACCCACGACCTTGGAACGGAGAGCGGGTATACTCGCCACCACGCCATATCGGTCGTCAATCAATATTATTTTATTAATTCTGTATGCGACATTCCAACTTATTCCGCCTGGGGGGCTATCCGTTAATAATTCAGACAGACTTTCTGAAACGATGCAAGATAGTTTTATTTTACAAAATGAAGTAATTGAAGGATGTTACAATAAAATCATAATGAAGTCCACCTTTAGACCCTTAAAGAAACCACAGTATAGGCACAGTAAACCGTACCCCATGGTTCTGAATGCCAAACTTTAGTCTGATCCATCTAGTGGTTTGAACTACGCGTTGATAGATCACTCTTTCTGTGAAAGCAATGGAAAGGGCTATGCAATACGAGATCTAATCAGAAATTAATAGATCCTTAAAATAACTCAAGCCACCGACAATATCTAGATGGACGACTGACCTGATCAAGGTCGCACTGTAATAGGTCATCGGTGTAAGGAGCTCCTACCAATATCTGAGGAGCCCAAGCCAACCTCACCGGCATGGGGTGCACCTGCAGATCAACAGATGAGGCTCTGGCGAACATAAAACCAACTATTATGTGGGACCAAAAATATAACTGGCAAAATATGGGCGTATAATACGCGCTTCTTATATTATGTATGTATTTAATCGGTTATATGAGAAGTCTATGAGGTAGGTCTATTTTTTGTAGTGGACGTCCTTGGACTTCTGATGATTTTAAATAAAACTAGAACATAAGTGGCAACCACAGAACAGATATGTCATTCCGTGTTCTCTGGTGGCAATTAAAGTCACATTCTAAAGATATCATATGTTAATGTTATATAATTCCTATGTTATATGCTTCTATGCTAATCACATTATGTTGCGGAACTGTTCGAAAGGGCTCCGGGGCATAGTCATAGAAGGAAAATGGATGGTTTTTAGTCAGTAAAAGTCTGACACGCCCTTCCGTTTCACCTACAGCGGGAGACGGTCATTTGACGATTTACTACAATTACAACTATTTCAACTACTACAACTATTTCATAACTTTTTTGAAAAACTACTTCAAATTAATGAATTGAGTTTTGTTTCAGGTACTATTTACCGCTGCCCAAGCTGAGTTCTCCTGGAGCGCCCAGAGTGATTCTGATACGACCGGGGCTCTATGACCCAGAACGTCACTTAGTAACTGACGTGTTCAGCGCTGTTCATATTATTGACAAGGTATCGTGAGGTCGTAAAACTGGATGTTAGTAAAGCACGGTCCAAAACTAAGACTTTTACATCAGTTGTGAACTGATCAAATTAAACGGATTGAGCCAAAATATATTTTCGGTCACTGAGTAGGGAAATTATGGTTGACCGTCAATGGCATGACCAGAGCGAGGTATCCATAAAAATGCGCTACAATTTTGTTTAATTCCTTTCTAATCTAAAGGAGTTTTAGTATTAAATGTCACAAATTAAATTTATACGTTATCTAAAAGAGGAAAACAGAACTGTTGATGTGGATTTTGTTTTGTACGCCGCGCCGCTCGTATCACGTTCTCTCTCTTGATATCAAGGTCTCTATTGATAACAGAATTATATAGCTAATGAAAGTGGAAGCACTTGAGCAGTCAGTAACAACATACATTTTGTAAAGCGACGATAGCCCAGTGGCAAACAGTGACGATAGACAGTTCAAACCCTTTTTTTTTATTTTATGGTCGGTAAAAAAATGCTGTTTACGCACTGTCTCCCGGCCAATAGGGGGACCGAGAGGGGAGTGTGGGGCTCACTGCTTCAGACACGACCACCGCAGTCCTACCCACTAAAAAACTTCCGACGACGCCCACCGCTGTTGAAAAAAGGGCAGGGGGCCAGTGCCTGGGTTTGTAGCTTCTGGCACCCCGCCCGCGGCCAACGTCCCCCGGATCAGAACCGGGAGGACCTCCTCAGAGAAGCGCAGTGTGTCGCGCCCCCCCTACCTCCTTGTGCGGCCATGGCGTAACTGGCCGACTTCTGGGAGGGTCTATAGCTAGACGGAAGGGGCCCCCTGCCCCTGCCGCCTAAGACCCCCCAGGCGCGGCTGGACGGGCCCTCCTGGCCCGCCCGCTGCGCCAACGGCGTAGCCGGAGAGAGAGCGGATCCCGCTCCCTCTCCCGCTCCGCGGCCTCCTTCTGCGACATCACCACTTCGCAGAAGGAGGCCATCGCCTCCCACGCCGTCTCGCTGTCAACAATCATTCGCATGATGGTCGGCAGCGAGAGAGCGACTCCACCCAGGGCCGCGGTAAGCGTCGCCCGCGGCCCCGCCCACGCTGGGCACTCCACCAACGTGTGCTGCGCAGTGTCGACCGCGCAGTCACAGTGGTGGCAGCACCAGGTCGATTCCCCCCCGGCGACGTCACACAGGTACTTCCCGAAACAACCGTGCCCGGAAAGCACCTGCGTGAGCCGGAAGGACATCGACCCCCACCGACGGCCGACCCATCCCTCCAAGATGGGCCCAACCACCTCGAGAATACGGCGCCTCGAACCTTCAGCACCCTCGGCACTCCTCAAGAGCTGCCGCCGCCATGTGCCCAGAGCCTGCGTCTGAGCGTCTCTACGCCACCGCACCACAGTGTCCGGTGCAGGGCGGAGACCCTGGCTCCGGGATTGCGAGCCACGCCAGAACACCGCCGAGAGAACCTCAGCGTCGAGGTCCCAGGGAAGGGAACCGGCGAGCGCGCATGCCACCTCATGGGAGATGGTGCGATACCCCCTAGCGACATGGGTCGCCATGACCCTCTGCGGCCGCCGCAGGATCCGTCGATGGCGACCCGATACGGAGCTCGCCCAAATTGGGGCCCCGTACAAGGCTTTGGACCGCACCACTCCCATGTAAAGGCGACGGCAAGTGCCGCCACCCCCCCCGAGATTGGGGAGCAGGCGAGATAGAGCTCCTGCCGTGCTCACCAACCTTGGTCCTAGGTGCCGAAGGTGAGCTTCGAAGTCCCATCTGCTGTCGAGAAGGACGCCGAGATACTTCAGCGTGTTCCCGACAGGGATGGGAGTTCCTCCAATCACAATGCTGGAGCCTGAAGGCAGCCGCCTCCGGGGACCATGAAAAACGATAGCCCCGGATTTGTGCAGTGCCACCTCGAGCCCCAGCCGCCGTATCCTCTGGACCACCGTCGCGACGCCGGCGGAGGCCAAAACTCTCGCATCCCGGAGGTCAGAACCCCGGGATGTTACGAGAGTGTCGACGGCGTAACAGACCACGTCCACGCCGTGCAGGTTCACACAGCGCAGAACGTAATCATATCCGATGTTCCACAGGAGTGGTCCCAGGACAGACCCCTGTGGAACACCGCACACCATACGCCGACGACAGCCTCCTCCGCCCATCGTTGGGAAGACTACCGCCCTCTCCGACAGGTAGCTCCCCAACAATCTCCGCAGATATGGAGGCACCCCGTGGAATCGGAGCGCCTCCATTATCGTTGGCCAGGGCAGGGTGTTGATGGCGTTTGCGATATCGAGCGACACCGCAATCAACACCCCACCCCGGGAAATCGCCCTCTCAGACAGGTCCCGCAAGCGGCCGATCGCGTCAATCGTCGATCGGCCGCGGCGGAACCCGAACTGGAGGTCGGACAAATCCGGTCCGACCTCCTCTAGGTGCTCGACGAGGCGGTTGGCGATGACACGCTCCAGGAGCTTACCCGCCTCGTCGAGCAGCACGATGGGCCGATAACCAGAAGGGTCATCGGCCGGACGTCCCTCTTTGGGAAGGAGTATCAAGCGGCCCTCCTTCCAGCGCCGCGGAAAAACCCCATCCCGCAGACACCTAGCAAAGAGGGAGGTCACGCGGGGCAGAAAAGGCGCTTCCTTCCCGAGACAGTTCAAACCCTGGTGGCGCACCAATGACTTTTCGAAGTTATGTGCGTAAGTATCACGGAAAGCACGTTAAGCCGTTGGTCCCGGTTGTTATAACATCTATGGCAGTCGTTATTAGGAAGTCAGTGCCTTCTAACAGACTGACAGCTGGTTTAACCATAGAATGATGTTTCCCTCTGGTTGCAGAGCTCAGACGGCAGTCGCTCTACGGAATAACTGAAATTCAGTCAAATCTGGTTGAACCAGTGAGCAGACCCTGGGCCATAAGCATAAGTCTAGGGCAACCGGGATAATGCTAGGATTTGATGATGATGAAATACAAAATAATGGTGTATTTACACAACTAATTATCTTATATGCCTATGACACGGCTGATGACAGGTAGTGGTGTGGCACGATGCCTTGGTTATGGCCACAATCAAACGAGCAAATTGGACTACGCTTCGTTAGACCTACCCGGAGACGTTGTAATCCTGCAATCCCAAGGAAACGTAAATGTTCAGCCCTTATAACTAGGTACTGGAAGGAAAGGAAGCTTACTTGGGAAAACCGGTCGGCAGACTCCTCAAGTGGCTCCGTAACTTCTTCTCCAGCAGTTATTCACGCACAAACAGCACTACGCGTAGGCACAAGAGTCCAGGACGTCCAGATATAGTCTATATTGAATAATCACCAATTTTCGCTGATTTTTGTCACGTTTAACGAGAGCGGCGTGTACTCGTTAGAACAGCGGCGGCCATGACACCTTTTATCTAAGTCTACCACGGCGCGGGAGTTGAGGCGCGCGGCAAATTTGAATCACTAGGAAATAGGAATCAGTAAGTGGATGGGATGAATTGCAAGGAGAAGCTATAAGGGCTTTCCAGGTAGCATACATAAAATAAATACTGACCGCAAAATGCAATCGGTCATAGTGGTAGGGGGGGGGGGGGTTATATACTTTTTTGTTCGCGTGGATCAATCATCAAATGGATATTAAAACGACGATTCGGACGTTGGCTGTCACATGTGATAGGTGGGTTTTTTTCAGTTATGTTTTTTAAATAATATTTTTTTGTAACTAAGCTTTGCTGACTGTTGTATTTAGAAAATTCGATTCGTGGAATTTATTTTCACATTTTATAGACAGAAGATATACTTTAAGTAGTGTAAGTAAAATTTTATAATGGGTAATAAGGAACCTCCAGACCCGGACCCTCGCGATCCAGACTCAGAATTTTTCAACCCTCTCCTTCTCCTCCTTCCCGCCTTTATCCCAGGGTATGGATTCCTTAAAATAAAAAAATAAAATAAAAAATTTTTCACTGTCTTTAAGATCAACATGATCATTTAGATTCGTCAAACATTCACACACAAAATGAAAATTCGATATATAACAACAATAAAAGAGATGAGCGGTACCATAATAAAGAAATAAAAGCAAATGGGTTCTTTGTCAGAATTTGTCAAGGTTTGTCAGTTTATCTGTCTGTTCTGGTTTTTTTCAAGATTTGTCAGTCTGTCGGTGACTGTTATCGGGATTATCTGTCAGTCAGCCTGTCGTGATTCTAACGAGGCTTCCAAAAGGCAACGAGATTGAGAAGAATGCCTCAAGAAACTCATCTCTGCTTTTTTCAAATTATATCTTAAGATCTAATACAATTGAAGAAATAAAATATTAAGATAACCGCTGTTCTTAAAACTAACAAAATCTAATAATTTAAGACCATACATATCTCATCTTATCTTAAGAAAGAAAGGAGCAATTCATGTCACTTCCAGGCAGACTTGTCGTTCATAAAATCTTTCACACTATAATAAGCCTTCTGGTACAATATGTACTTTTTAAATTTATTTATAAATAAATTTCCCACATCATCTGTCAGCGTATTGTACATGCAAATACTGTTCCCCGCAAAATAATTTGTAACTTTATGGAGCCTATACTTGGGCATAGCCAGTTTATTCTTATTTTTTAAGTTAAAATTATGTCTATCACTATTTTTACTCAACTTACTTTTATTTTTATGCAGTAAGTTTTCATAAATGTACTGTGAATGCACAGTCATTATGTCTATCTCCTTAAACTTATCTCTCAATGAGTCGCGAGATCTCATACCATAGATAGCATGGACAGCCCTTTTCTGAAGCACAAAGATACATTCAATATCTGCGGCATTACCCCACAGCAGTATGCCATATGTCATAACACTGTGGAAGTAGCTTAAGTAGACTAGACGAGCCATTTTAATGAGCGTTAGTTGTCAGATCTTCTTCACGGCATAGGCTGCAGAACTCAATCTGCCCGAAACTTTTCCGATGTGAGACCCCCATTGCAACCTACAGTCTAGTGTTATACCCAGAAAAACCGTCTCATTAACTCTAATCCTAACACTGGTTTGAGCAAGCCGCACATTAGGTAAGGTGAACCTGACACATTAAGTTTTATTTTGATTTAATAATAAATTATTTGATTTAATAACATTGTTCTCAATATTAAATCATGTCTATAGAGAATTGTTTTAATAATGGTTTAACAGTCGAGTTAGCGTGGATCCCGAGTCACGTGGGGACAACTGGCAATGAATGTGCGGATTCTTCTGCTGCGGCAAGCGCAGATGTGAATTTGCTGATCAATGCTATGCTTTAAATAATCCAAAAAAAAATTACTCACTAATTGGCAAGAATTGTGGAATAAGTAGCAGTGAAAAAAAGCTACTATTTATATATTTCTCAGCCGTCTATTCCTACTAAACCTTGGTTATTTAAAATTTTAAAAAATCCGAAGCCAGTTGTTTCAGTTATGTGCAAATCACAAATTGGCCATTGTTGCACTCCCCATTTTCTAAATAAAATCAGAATAAGTGATAATTCAATTTGTAAATGTGAATTAGGTGATGGTACTCTGGATCACATATTTTTTCCCCCTTATGTCCCAGGTTTTAAAAAAATACTATTTTTATAATTCTTTATGAAAGTTAAAAGTGTCGTTGCCTATGAACTTTTTATATTTACTTACAATTTCTTCTCGTAAAGTTTTTTTGGAAGTTCAAAAATTTATTAGTCATAATAATATCAAATTTTAATTATTAGCTTAACTTAACTTTGATTCCCTTTTAACATTTAGCGAAGCTTCTCTTTTGTTTCTTTTTTTTTATTTACATGTGAAGTCATCATACACGTCTGGCTGAATTGTCGTCACTACCCTTGATGACATAGTGCCATTCGTTTAAAAAAGAAGAAGAAGAATCATTGAATGACCGTCTCCCGCTGTGGGTGAAGCAGGAGGGGGGTGTATCAGACTTCTCCTGACTAAACTCCATCAATGATCTTTCTTGAGCTTGCTATGTCCCGCTATGTATATATGTATGTGTATATATTTGCCCGGGCCGCGTTAACGCTTTCAAACCGTCCAGCAACCCCGGATGAAATTTAGATCTAGATCAGAATATAGGAATAATTAGTTACTAGAAAAATCTCACAAAATTTTATTTATTTTCAGCTATTAATAATCGACGATGATAATTCTATTATTGTGGGTAACACCAACGTCATAGACATGAAAGACATGAAGTTTTCTAATTTGTTTACATTGTCTACGACACAAATGAAAAAACTGTCAGTATGTCAACAGGTACGTATTATTAAATAAATGTTTTTAGGCAAATACCAAATTGTTTGTTATTTTATATATGTCACTTTCTGATACAACAGTATTTGTCGTGGTCTAGTAAACGGCAGTATTTATGAAAATAAAAAAGGAAGGAGGAAAATAGTTTTTACAGTTTACAAGTATCATCCATTTTTAGTGTAACCATTTTGGGACAGCTCGCCGGAATGTCTATTAGTATGAGTAATTCTAGATAATTCAATAGAAACTGCATAATTATACATGATTTTCCAATTTTCAGTCATATTTAAATAGTAAATAAAGTTATTTCAATTCAAATCAAGATTATTTGCATTTCTTTTTTAACGTATAGTAGACAGTACCCGGGGTTTTAATATTTCTTTGAACAACAGCATGCATACAATGTTTTCAGGATGCGTTGCCATTTAGCGAAAATAGTATTATATTCCTGAATGCGGACGTGGGATTCAAGTTCATATTAAATGCTGCACAAGAAATGATCGATTCTAAGCGGAAGGTATGATTTTTTCTTTTCATTTTTGGGACAAAAATCAGATATATATTGTGTATTACATTTATGCGAAAAATACTCTTTTCCAAAAGTATAACCAACACCAATATCCACAAATTACACTTTAATTTAAATATAATTATGTCGCATAATTCTTCCGACTTTTTTGAGATAGTATTCTTAATACTAACTCAAAAACTACAGAAATGGCTCAACTACACAACTCAAGACCAGTCATCTTATTAACTGTTTCAATTACGTTCAAAGGCAACAGGTTGACCCATATCATCTTTCAAAATTAAAACTCTTTCTGACTCTGAAGTATCTAACAACTTAAATAACATGTCTAGCAATGCGCAGGGAGACGATGACATTTATCTTAGAATAATCGAGTTAACAGTGCCTCATACTCTTGACATATTAACATTGATGGTGAACAAACCCATAAAATCAAATATCTTTCCCTCATGGTAAAATGTTCAAAGATACCCTTACCTAAAAAGCCTCATCCAGTTATCTATGAAGATGTACGGCCTATTAGCATACTTGGCTTAGTATCAAAAATTTTAGAAAGAGTAATTTCAACTTATTAATAACATAATTATCTTTAAAACAAAAAATATTGCCTCCTAAGCAATCTAGTTTCAGAAAATCTCACAGTACCACTATTCACTACCGCATTAATGGACGTTGTCGATAATATTTTAACTGCACAAAATTCTGGATTAGGAACTCTTTTGGTTCTATTAAACTTTTCTAGAATCTAAGCAGTATTGGGAATGCCTGTTGAGGTCTTCTTGGAGTTAATAGCAGTCACTTATAGTTGATTTGACGTGATATGTAGTAGGATAGTTCAATTCAGCATTAACATTCACAAGCTTTCCATTCACGATTCTGAAACTGAGGAGCTTAACGTCAGTGTGATCTCAAAATTCTTTCCCCACTCACTGACTTAAAATAAATGTTGGCTTAATCTGTTCGACCGATCAGTTCACAACTGATCTTCTAATTCTCAGTTTTCAAACCGTGAAAGCCACCTTTACTGTGATTGCTGAGAATGATTTATATCTTTCCAGATATTTTTTTAAAGACCAGTTTTCACTATTTTCTACATTCAGTGATTTTCAGGCCGATGATTTCCCAGGTATGGTCCCAATAAAAATATCCTAATGCTAGGCAGACTCTATAGCCTTGCCTTTGATCAGGGGCTTTATTCATCTGAAATAAACGGCTAAATGATTAGCCTTACTTAGTTAGATTGGTCAGTTGGCGTAATATTAATTTTGTATGTTTTTAGATGACTGTTTACGCTGAAAATTATGAAGAATTATATAAAAATATACCTAGAGATATATTACCCGTAGAATATGGGGGAACTAGTGGTACACTGAATGATATTATTGGTAAGATTTTTTGTAGCAGTGTTTTTGTGATAGCAGAGTATTACCATTTTACTTTGTCTGGGTTGATAACTCATAACAATTAGAGATGGCTTGAACCCCGAAGGACTGGAATAAAGTCAAAATGCAAGTCGATTCTATTCCAGTCATGTTCGAAGCACTACTCTCTAATTTGCTAACTACGAAATCTACCCATACCTATACCCATACCATTTCAATCGATTTTAACTGCACGTGAGTTGTTTATATGTATCTTGTCATAATGATTGTAAGCAAAACGTGTTATTTTATTAAGTCTGGAGTCTTTCTACGTGATTATATCAGAAATAAGAAGATCCGCAAGCGCATTCAAGTTCTTGTTTTTTTTTTTCAAAGATTCTAAAATCTTACCTACGTACTGATGGAGTTGCAGTGGACGGGGCACAGACATATAGCCTGCTCCCGCCAACTCTTAACTTAGACTGGTAATCTTATAAAAATTGCGGGATCTTCTCTTATAACCTTATAAACGCTAGCCTATCAATCAGAGCTGCAAACGATCGATATTGTGTAGAAATTTACTCGACAGATTGCATATAATTCTTATTTTGTAGATGCTTGTCTAGCATAAGATTAACAAAAAAAAAATTGTTGAATACTTATCTGACATGGACTTTGCTACAACGAAAATTAAATCTCATTTTTAATAGTTGAGGAAACGAAGCCAACCCCAAAATGGGATATATGCTCGTGAAATTATATAGGTATGAATGTTAATATAATAGTATATTTTGGTGACAGATTATTGGAAAAATAAAATAGAGAAGTATAGTGAATGGCTTGACGAAGACCTCACATATGTGACAGACGAGACGCGGAGAGCCGGAAACCCCAGGACTGAGGAAGACATGTTTGGAGATGAAGTGCCTTCACTCTTGTCGGTCTTTCAGAACATTCTGTGATGGTTACTTGTATTGTACTTTATCGTCAACATTGTATCTTTTTAGTAATATAAAGATAAATTAAATTTTCAACTATTTCGTAATCTTTATATTTTGTTTGTAAATAACAATAATACATATTTGCTATGAAAGTTTTTGTACGATACACGTACAGGGTTTATTTGAAACATAGTGGAACCCGAAAGTATTTGTAGGCTCGTGTGGACACGACCTACTAAGCGTGCATCGACTCTGCCAGCTATTCTGTATGTAACGTACCTTTTGATTTAGTGTTTAATTTGAACCTTAGAGAAAAACTTCTCTGCATTTTTATTTCTAATTGCATTCTTCTGCAATTCCATCTTCTCTGCAATCTGCAATTCCTTGCATTTACAATTACGTTACATTTTGGTATCATATAAAAACAAACATAATTGCGAGTATATTCAAATTAATACCAAACGACTAATTTAGCGCGGCGATTGGTCTCCAATTTGATATTATTATTATTATATAAATTCTCATCGGTTACATAATATGTTTAAATCTTTTTGTTACAAACCTTCATAAATTTTTCTTCTAATTTAAAAACACATATAATAAAGTACTTATAAATACCTAAGATTTTTTTAAGTTAATATCTGAAGACTAATTTAGTATAGTTTCTTAAGGGGGCGGTGGATGTCGCTGACTTTGGCGATTCAGAAGCCTAGCAAGGGGTCCCCGCGCCCACTGTCGAAAAGGGCGTCAGAAGGGATTCCAGATGGGTTTCGTGCACCGATTGCATATAAAAATTCATCAAAAGTAAGAAACAAAAAAATTGGCAAAAACAACCAAACGGTCTCTTCGGTATTTAATATTCTAATAACCTAGAGTCTTACTTGCAATTCATAGTTTAGAAGTAAAATGGTCGAAAAAAAAGACAAGACGCAACTTTAAATATTTAATATGGAGAAACTAAATGGGTTATTTTATTTTTAGCCAAACGTTCTCATGTGTTATACATGTACATTAACATCTATATTTTTCGTATAAGATGACGAAGAACAATCAAATTAAAAAGCCTAATTTTAGCGATCTTACATAATTCCCCACCTCTGCAATTCGATGAGTTCAATTGAAACTGAAACCCCACCCACTAAAAATACTTTTTGTAATGGATTGAGTGAATATTGTGCCGTGTGGTACCGGCCTAGAATAATACCATCCCCTCTCATCTCACGAGGAGTCGTAAAAATCGACGAAGAGAAATGTTACTAGATGATGGGCAGCAGCGTCATCCTGCGTACTGGCTGAATCTGCGATCACTAATCCGCCTGCCCAGCGCGGTGACTATGGGCACACACCCCCAATATAATAAACTATAGGGGAGGTCAACGTTTAGCAGTGGACTTGTTATGGCTGAAATGATGAGTGAATATTGGCGGAGGCAGGTGTCCCAATAAGGATTCTAACATTGCTTAACGAGTACCAAATAATAAGAGATAACCGGGATCAACGGCTTAAAGTGCCTTCCGAAGCACTGACCTCTACTTCGGTGACGGTATTAGACCACCAAGCACCGCAGAGCTAAATACAAGCGCTTCAATGACTTACGTGTGACAATTTTAATATTGAAACTGCAGAACTTTGGCTATTGAGATTATTGCATGTCAACACACGTGTCAACACGGAAACAATACGATTCACAGTAATAAGCCACTTTCCTACACTAATTGTATATCTATATATACGTTGCTGAAGTAGTTATGTCTAAAAATCCACTAAATGTACTCATAAAAACTCGAATGGGATTATTACTAGCTGTTGGGACTATTGCAGCTTGACTTCCAAATATGATTTGATCTAAAATTTGCTACGACAAATCAAAAAAAAAATTGAGCTCGAAAGCCACGAAATAGTGGAGTAAATCGTTGTTATCTCCTATGAAGATTTTGGTAGGGAAACCATACATATAGTTAATAACGAAAATTCATATTTAGCAACATAAATTTTGCTGTTTCGAACAATTATTGCATATTCTGAAAGAAACAATGTCGTAAAACCGTTATCTATTCAATGTATGTAATGTCTATGTATTTAAGACAGAATTAAACCTGATAGCATTATCAAATGTCGATAAATCAATTTTAGGTTTTATATCAGAATATGAGTTTTACTTTATTGATTAATATTATTGAGTGTGGGTTGATAACTGATCATTTACAACGCGGTTGCTTGGGTAAAAATGTCCGTTCGTCCATTAAACCCAGAACTAGCAGAAAAGGCTCGTTTAGAGCTGAATGAAGATCCAAAGAGACTGGTGGCGGACTTGCAGCATTTGAAAGACTGGATTGACAAGCAACCTCACCTGAATGCTCGAAAAGGTAAGCGCTTGAATCTCTTTATACATATTTAAATGTGGTTTATACATATTTATATTTTAATCTATTGTTACCGATTGGAATATGAATAATTCCTATGTTGAAAAAATTAGATGACCAGTGGTTGGTGGCTTTTCTACGCGGTTGCAAGTTCAGCTTAGAGCGCGCAAAAGAAAAACTAGATCTGTACTACACGCTGCGAAGAACTGCACCGGATCTTTGCAATGTGAACCACAGGGATCCTCGCTTTAAAGAAATACTAAGAATGGGGTATGTTCGAACATTTCTTTTTAATATATAGATAGGTACTAATATTATTTTATATCATATATAATATTATTCTAATATAACTTCACTGACATAATTAGCCAAATAACTTCCCATTGCGGGGCTAAGACAGATTTAGATAACTTTTCACTTCGAGAATCAAAGCAGGGAGTTCATTGCCATATCGACTTAATGAAAAATTTAAAAAGCAACCTTCTGCCGCATACCCATGAGATATATATTATGATATAGATTCAGTGTTTCAAGAGTTGGGAACTCGCTAGCTTGAGATTGCAAGCGTTCGTAGGTTGCGATGGGCCATAGACATGAGTAGGAAAGTAGAGTTGAGAAGTTAACAAAATTGACTAGAACCATATTTTTTACTGCAACCGAATTTTTCCTTTGCAGTGCATACGTGGTGCTCCCCAAGCCAGCAGGCCCTGCTGGGACCTTGATAGCAATCATCAGACCAGGAGTGTATGACCCAGATAAATATAATATCACCGAAATATTATCTGCATCTGCAATTTTAACGAAAGTAAGGAACTTACTTTATTAATGATGGTTCGCGGCAATTGTTTATTATCTTATTCTAATAATTGTATGTTTACGAATTAGGTAGGCCATATACAAATAAAGTAGGCCTATTAGTAATGAATCTGTATTGTGTGTTTGACCCGCCAATGTCAAAAAAAATTGTTTGAGGGAGGTAAACCATTTATTAGGCCGATATGGTCAATATACCTGCACCCCGTTTGTTTGGTCGTGGGTTCGATTCTCACACTGGACAATCCTTTGATCTTAAATATTTTTGTTCTGGTCTATTAATGTATGTTATATAGTATACATAACACCAGTTCTTAATGATACTTATCTTGAACTCAAATATTGGTGTAATTGTAAAAGAATTTTGTTAGTACCTATTATTAGTGATTGATTTTTTTTTACTTTAAGGGATCACAATTTACCATGTTTCATCACAGTTTATCAGTTTACCATGTACTGGTTTGTGTATTACATCTATGATATCCACCCTCTATATACTTTTAATTGTTTTATTAAAATAATTTATTAACTTACTAATATTAATAACCCTATCCTTCTTACCTGCTAAACTTTCACGGTACATATAGACTATTGTGAAATTTTGAGTGAATATTGGCGGAGGCAGATGTCCCAATAAGGCTTCTTACCTTTCTTAATGACTATCGAATAATTAGTGATAGCCGGGATTCACGGCTTAATGTGCCTTCCGAACACTCGATATCAAATGGCACAAACGGTCACCCATTTAAAAACTGACCTCAGTGAACCTAGCACCGCGGAGCTAGATACGAGCGCTTGAGACTTACGTTTGACATTTTAAATATTGGGATGGCTATTGGGATTTTTCTATCTAGATATGGTCTAACTCGTTTTGAAGTATTTGCAAGTGGGAAGTAATTAAATAAATCAAGATATTTGCATAAATGCAGCGAGTCCAGTCAAGGAAACTTTACTAGAGATTGGAATAAATACGAAAAATCGCATTTAATTTCAAAATACCACTTTTTCTCACCTTGCCGAAGAAGTTATGTGTAAAAATCCACTATATTTACACATATAAATTCGAAACAATAGCTTTAGGAAATAAAATACTATAGTGATGTGTTTTTCCTGCGTTGGCGCCAAAACTTCTTGTTGAGGGTTATTGCTAGAAAACTCATTTGTCGAACAGTGCAGTGTGTCTTGCCACTAGGTACACCTACGTTATCTGATAAACGTTATTTCTTAACATAATATTCTTGACAGATAATCCTGATCGAGTTTGATAATGCATCAGTAGGCAGGAGCAGAGTGTATTTCACTACGGCAATTGTCTTTCCAAATGTAATTTATAGTTATTAATTCATGTACATACATACATTGACGTCTATTTATCCAAAGCGATAGGAGCCACTCCTATGTAATAAGGTTAAGCCTGTTGCCCGCTTACCGGGAATTATTAAGTTAGTCAGAGCCTCGTCTGGCAGGTTCACCGCTTGTAGGTGAGATTGGCTTGGGCTCCTAAGGTCCTTGTAGAATTCCTATACACCCATACATACAATTATTTGAAGTATTTCTAATTCAATACGATTAATAGTTTATACTACTCGACAGATAATATTGATGGAGTTCGATAATGCAGTAGTGGCAGGAACAGAGAGTATTCTAGATTTGGAGAATGTTACTATGGGTCATTTTTTTCAAATGACGCCCGTGACTATGAAGAAAATGGTTCTTACAGGGCAGGTAAGGTAGCTGTAATTTTTTAATTACCTCCTTGACTACGAATTGCTTACGTGACGGTTAAGGCAGAGAGAGAGAAACGCTGAAACTAAAGTAGACTAGTAGAAACTAGTGTAGTCTTTAACTATATTACCTAGTTCAGGTTCTTCTGAAATTTCGCCCACTTATAATAAAGCGGTCGGTTGTTTTGCACACATACATTTACGCCTGTTTCCCCAAAGGGGTAGGCAGAGACATTTTATAAGCTCACATTTCGCCAATTGCTTTATTGGTCACACTTAGTAGGTAATATAAGCCAGAGCCTCGTCTGTTGGTCGGCAGGCGAGGATGGCTTGGACTCGGAAGATATTGATAGGATCTCTATACACCATACATAAAGGTTGTATACATATTATGAAAACAATCTTAAAAAAATACAACTACACTGCCAACTGCAGAAAAAGAAAATGAGGAGGTTAAGCAGTGGATTTTATAGCGCTGTCATGATGGCATGAACCTTAAAAACATTAATCTTATATTTTTTGCCGGTGTGTACCAAATATACGTGAGTCCAAATACATTCCCAGTGCACGACCAACTCAGTGACTTATTTTTGCCTCTTTCAATTATTAAAAATAATACAAATATAAACATGACAAATTGAATATATTGTTATGCTTACTATTACATTTTAGGATGCACTGCCAGTAAGGATGAAGGGATCGCATTACTTGAACACGCCCCCTGGATTCGAAACAATATTTAACGCTATCAAGTCTTTGCTGAACGAGAAAAATAAACAAAGAGTAAGTATCTACTATGCTTTGTATCTTTTTGAGTTACGTACAAAATGGTTATATTTTTATTAGGGCCCTTTTAGCAATGTCCAAGTAAGTTCCCATTAGCGTTTACAGTCCATAGGCAAATGAATTTTCTTTTGAATGAAAAATCATCTAATGACTGTGGGTGGAGCGGGAGGGTGTGTCAGACTTTTACTGACTAAAAACCATCCATGTTCCTTCTTGTGCCTGCTACGTCCCGAGGTCGCGGTAACCCTTTCGGACAGACCCGCAGCCCCGGCAGGCTTGACGCCGTTCCTGGGGGTCCTCACTGTGTTGACATCTCTTTGAGGCGCGCGTGGAACACGAACGCGCCGTCGACGCGGCCTGTCGCCTATAGAAGGCGGACGGGCGGCGAGTTAAGGCGAGGCCCCTAGACTTCAACTTCAGGGGGTCTCGGGCTTAAACCCTATTCAAAACCGATTTTCGAAGTTATGTACGTAAGTATTGCTTGCTCCGTAGTTCGGCAAGCACGATAAGTCGTCCCTCTGTCATGAATAACTATGGCAGTCGGTATTTGGTAGTCAGTGCCTCTGAACATACTGACAATGGTTGGTGGTTGCTGGTTTAATCATCACACATATGATGTTTTACCCTGGGCTGAGGCAGAAAGACGGCAGTCACTCTAGGTAATAACTGAAATTTAGTGGTACTAAATAATCTGGTTAGACCAGTGAGTAGGTGCTGGGTCCTAAGCTTAAGTCTAGGGCAACCGGGATAATGCTAGGATACTCGTATCCTGACAGTCCATTAAATACTGAACTCATAACTGAAATAATACTTAAATCTTTTAATGAAACAGTGCAACAGGCCTTTAAACGTACATAGGTAATAATGGCGCACGTTAAACGTCAGAACCTACAAAACCTACGAATTTGAAAATCGCAAATCGTAGGTCCTGACCAATTTCTGTTAGTTTGTAGAGCGTATTAAACAATTTTTTATTATAAAAAACTTTAATCCCATAAATAATAAGTGTAATAATAAGAATAATTCCAGTGTAAACTTATTTTTAATTTAAATTTTATTTATTTAATTTTATTGTATTTTAATTGAATTTGATTGATTGTATTGTAGTGTAATGAATGAATATTGTAGTCCATAGACTTGGTCTGAAATAAACGATTATTATTATTATTATAATAGCGTTTTGCTGTTAATGAATGAATATGAATGATCTCTTTTATTCATAATAATATTTACTACAGTGGTATACTTATTTCATACAGTTATATGTACACAACAAGAACATTGCTGAAATGTACAAATACATCCCTCAAGAAACGCTACCTCACGAGTATGGTGGTGAAGCAGGAACTATCCATGATATTACTAGTAAGTGGGCCATGTCAGGGTAACACAAAACAGTAGATAAATAGATTTTATAGCTCCCAATTCCAATACACGACGTTACTTACAACAGCAATTGCCTACACCCTGACAGATGGAAAGCAGTCACCAAAGTAGGAGCGCTCCGTGCCCTGAAACAAGCACAGTAACAAGCGCACCCACTGACAGCCTATATTGATGCCGTAAATTATATCAAAGCAATAGGCAATAGCGAGCAATCCGCTAAGAGTGATCTCTTATTAGAGACAACCGTTGCAAACGAATGAATAGAAAATTATATTATATGAAGTCCGATAAGGCGAGATCAGAATACCTGCACTCCGCTTTCGTGGGTTCGATTCCCTTATTTCGTCTGGAAATGTTCGATGGTAATGCGACGTGCTCGATATCAATTAACAAGTTTCTTGACTGTGTCTACTCCAATCAAACTCCTGTCCGTAGTACATGGGCGCGTTAGTTTCAATAAATTTGACATTCATAAGTGCTTCACGGGAACTTTAATCAAATAATGCTTTCATTTCACTCCTCCGTGAACTCTGCCTACCTTCGGTGACCGATTCCGACCACCTAGTCGGTAATTATATATGCATTGGTCTAATCAAAGATATCTAGTTTGAAGAATAATAAACTATTTCTTTATATGACAGGCTATTGGGAGAAGAAAGTCGAAGAGTACGGGGAATGGCTGGATGAAGACATGAAGTACATTTCTGACGAGTCTAAGCGACTAGGCAAACCCAAGACGGCTGAAGAGATGTTCGGGGTCGAGGGCTCCTTTAGGCAGCTTGAATTTGATTGATTTGTAACGAACGATAAGATTTTATTTTATTCACTGATAAATAAAATAATTACGAAGTTAATACAGCTTATTTTTCTCTTGAGTTGCGTTAAGCCGTTGATTCCGCCTGTCATGAACATCTTTGATAGCCGTTATATTAGGAAGTCAATGCCTTTTAATATCCTGACAGCAAGTTAAGTCGGGAGCCTGGCCGAGATGGTGGTGGCCAGGACTGATACCCGTTTCCTGCTCCTGCTCACTTTTTCCTGCTCCACGTAAGGTGCCAAGGAGGTTACAGAGCAACCTTATCCTCCGGCACTGCACAGTGCACGCCTGTCCGTGTCACAGACCCTTCATATTTTTTTTATTTAACTACTGGTTGACCACCCCCTTGAAATATCAACAACTGAATAGAAACAACTGGCTTAACAATAGAATGATGTTTCCTTCCGGGTTGCGGAGGTCAGACAACAGTCGCTCCATGTTATATCTGAAATTCTGCCAAATCTAATTAGACCAGCAAGCACACTTAGAGCTAGTCATGTGGCAAAGATCGGAAAAAAGCAATTATTAATTAATCGATTGTTTTCTTAGAATGAAAAATCGAGTAAAGAACAATCGACACGTATGTAATTTTATTTAAAATTATTACAAAGTTAAGAGAGGAAATTTTCGTGCTTTGCTTCGTGCCTCCGCCGTTGGCTGTCATAAACAATTTTGGCAGTCGTTATATTAGAAAGCCAGTGCCTTCTAATATCCTGACAGCTGGTTTAACCATATAATGATGATCCCCTCTGGGTTGCCGATATCAAAATACAGTCGCTCAATGTTATATCTTAAATTCTGCCAAATCTGTTTAGAACAGCGAGCACACTCTGGGCTCTAAGCATAAGTCTAGGGCAACAAGGATAACGATAGTATGTGATGAGGAGGAAGTTAAGAGTTCTCAGAGGTTGGTCATTGGATGGTTGACCTTTGTTATAATTTCGAGCGCTTCTGTGCTTCAGAAGGCACGTCAAGCTATTGGCCCTGGCTATCATGTGACCTTAAGCAAGGTATGCCTTATTGGGCGGCTTGAAAGCAGCACTGTTTCGCCAATCGTATAATCTAATACCCTCTTAGCTTGGTTTTGAGACTGATTGTGTTAATAGGTTGAAATGATAATGGCGATTATGATGATGATGATGAAGACAAGAATTACTGATAGGTCATAGATCACTACAGTGCCTGCAATAATATAACTGTATAATTCTCTATTTGTTAAAATTTTGATAAATTTGTTTATTCAAGTATCAAGGACTCATATGAGAAAGTAACATAGGAACTTCAGAACTATGTTTGCCCATAATGATGTGGTAGTAAGTAAGTCAAGTTAGAGGCCCAATGGGAAAAATTATAACAACAGAACGCCGCACCTGCATTCGCAAATTTGCACAGGGTTTGCGTGGTGGAACTAGTTTTGTGACATTAGTTTGTGAGATCCGTTTTTAGTAGAACAATGTTCATGGACTAAGATTGTGCTAATAATAGCTGGATTGAGGTAATACAATATTTTCTATTGAATGTGACACTACTTTATAGATTTCTACACTAAAACGCTTTACACGATTTTCTCACAGAATAAACTCATAGTAGCTGTAAAATAGCTTAAAAATACTTTAGTTACAAATTTTTAATTATTACATTACTGATGTTGACATATTTCTGTACATGTATTTTCATATGTGCTGTCCAAAATAAAAGTAAAGTACAAGTAAGTAAAGAATCCAAGTGCCAGTTCCGAGCCACCGCTCTGTGAGAAGAACTGACAAGAAACTCACAGGCTATCTGTTTTACATTGTCAATCAATTATAATTGATATAATAATAGTAACATCCGTGTCAGAAGAATGTTCTAGATGGCATTGTCAGATCAGATAACCATACTTTTTCATTATTAGTAACAATAAATAAATGGATATGCGTAATCTTGATAAAGGTCCAATATCAGTAATTCAACGAGTTGCGTAGCGTCACTCTATAACATTTTTTGTAGAAGTAAGGACGCGAGGTTAAATATATACTAAAAAAGAATGAAAGTTCGTGTGTTGTCGCCTGAATTAGCAGAGAAAGCTAGAATTGAGCTAAATGAAGACCCCAAACGAATGGAAGATGACCTTGAACATATTAAACAATGGTTAGCCAGGCAGCATCATATTCATGCGCGTACAGGTAAATATTTTGTTTTCACATACATACGTACTATCACGCCTGTTTACCCGGAGGGATAGGCATTTTAAACGCCCACATTTCGCTAACTATATTGTTAGGTGGCGAGGCTATTGCCGCTTATCGGGAACTGCTATGTCTGCCAGAGCCTCGTTCATTGATCGCCAGGTCCACCACTTGCAGGCTCATAATAGGTTGGGGAAAAAGTCTTTTCGTATTTTTGTATGAAAAGTCAAGACATTTTTTTCAAAGTTTATTTACAATATATATGTACCGTTTTGTTAAATAACTTTCTGCCATTTTGTGGGCAGAGACATTATCCCGTTACTGTAGAAACTTTGGGACTTCTGATCAAAAAAACGGGACAAATAGTTTTGGCAGTCCTCTCTTGAGGTCAACCTTACAGAACCTAAAGAATTCTGCAGAGACCGAAACAGGTGAAAATCTGAAGGCGCAAGGTCAGGGCTATATGGTGGATGCACTAGGACCTCCCAGTCGAACTCTCTTAATTTTTGCTGAGTGGCTAAAGATGTGAGTGGTCTAGCGTTATCGTGATGAAAGACCACACCCTTCCTGTTGATCAATTCCGGCCGTTTTCTCTCGACTGCTTCCTTTAATCTCATCAGTTGCTGGCAGTAAAGATCAGAATCGATGGTTTTGCCGGGCGATAAAAGCTCATAATAAACAATGCCCTTCCAATCCCACCATACACACAGCATCACCTTATTTCGTGTTAGACCAGGTTTGGCCACAGTCTGTGAAGCCTGGCCAACTTTCGACCACGACCTTTTTCGCACGTTCTTGTCGTACGTGATCCACTTTTCATCGCCAGTTATCAATCTCTTCAAAAACGGCTCGGTTTCATTACGTCTCAATAATGAATCGCAAATGAGTACACGGTTCATTAAGTTTCTTTGAGTGAGCTCGTGTGGCACCCAAATATGGAGCTTTTTTGTATAACCAGCTTTCTTCAAATGGGTCAAAACTGTTTTGTGGTCAATTCCCAGTTCTTCAGCTACATCGTTACTACTAATATGCCGATCTTGCTCCACTCTTTCAAAAATGGCGTCCATTTTATTCGTAAAAGGGCGACCAGAGCGAGGTGCATCTTTAACATCAAAATTTCCGGACTGAAAACGTTTGAACCAAATTTGTGCTACTCTTACTGACACTGCATCAGGTCCATAAACATCACAAATATTTTTCACTGCTTGAGTTGCATTTTTGCCTTTTTTATAATAAAATTTTAAAATGTATCGAATTTCTTCATTAGATTCACTCATTTTTACGGAGAGAAAAACAAATGAAAAATAGCGGGAAACAACTTTTTTTTATTTTTTTCTTTTCTTTATAATGGAACCTTTTTAATGTTACCAAAACCAGCCAGACACAAATAGTACAGTCAAAAAAATTTTATAATAAGTTTATACCTACGTTATGCGAAAAGACTTTTTCCCCGACCTAATACATGTAAATATACTTTTCTAGTACTAAAAGCCTCTAGGTTAAGCCGTGGAAAGACGAACAAAGGAAAACTGTGAAACTTTGAGTCCTTGTTTTCTTGGAACCCTTTAAATGAACAGTTTAAGAAGACCATGTCAAAAAATTTGTCATGATAATCATAGAATTTCTACAGTTAATCTATATAATAATATTATAGTTGTTGAGCCAAGTTATAGGCCCTGTGGCTTAAAACATCACCTGCCTCCGCCCATCAAATTCAGAAATCCCTCTCATCGTGTTTTCGTTAGAGGATGCCGGTGCTCAGTAGACGTGGGCCGTGTTGAGACGATAATGGGCTGAGATGGTGATAATTTTGAATCTACTTACAGATCAGATCATATCTTGTGTTGAATTTTAGATGACCAATGGCTGGTGGCCTTTCTTCGTGGTTGCAAGTACAGCTTGGAACGAGTGAAAAAGAAACTAGATTTCCACTACACAGTACGCAACACAGCTAAAGATCTGTTTCGTATAACGTATAAAGATCCAATGTTCACGGAGATCATGGATTTGGGGTAATTTTCTGTATTTATATCCAATATTAAGCTTTTTTTCTGTTCAAGATTTTTTCAATTATTTCTAATATTCATCCATAATTACGAATTTTTTTTTGTTTAAAGTATGCTTTAGGAAAACTTTTTAACGTAATTGGTTTTCCTTTAAAAACATAGTTGTGATGATACGAAGGTATTGTGTAAACTAATGCTTCGAATATAATATTGGAAAGACTTGTTCTTTATGAAAAGAAAAAACAATATAAATCATTTTTCTTATGGGAAACAACTGCAGCAAATCTTTTTCTTGACTATTTACGAAAATCAATAAATTATTTTGTTATCATCTGATAGAGTGAATGAACTTAAAAGGGCGCGCGATTATAGACGGGCAACGACCCGCCGACTTATTTTATTGAATCTATTTATAGTTAAAAAATAGTACGTTCCAATTTCCTGTTTCTTTTACAAACAGTACTTTGCTAATTAGTCCACTAATACTTTTCAAATTATATCATGTAGATATGTAGGTATACTTCAAATTTTAATAAGGTATGTGTTACAGGTGTGTGTTGATATTGCCAAAATCTACGGGACCAGCAGATCCTAGAGTGGCTATTGTGAGGCCGGGTAGATACGACCCCTCTAAGTACACAGTGTCAGATATTATATCTGCGTCCAATATATTACAAAAGGTAATAATTACAATTCATCATCTCTCATAAAATGATTTTGTTCGAATGAGATAAGAAATCAATATGGTGATTCAAAAACTAATAGAGGCTAATACATTAGTTTTAGAACTGCATCACTATCTAAAAATGGTACATATAATAAATTTCTGTCGTACTAGTATTAATATAAATATTTAAGTATTATCACAAATATAAGTACGGTAGTCCTGAACTCAGGTTTGACGGTCCGCCCATTAAAGATTGTTAAAAATTCTAACATTTTTGTATTGTGTTACATTTTTCACCACGTTACGCACAACTAGGTTCTCGTGCTTTTATTTATTAAAATTCGTTTTGGCCAATAATTATGGATTCATATCCTACTAGTCTTTGGCTGTTAGTTTTTGGTAGAAAACCGATTTAATTACTATAACTTTATTCTAATTTTACAAGTTCATTATATGAAACAAAGATATTATAAAATGTCAATCTTTTGACCCCAGGAATTATTTTGTTTAGAGAAATCCGTTTAAATAGTTTTAGCGAGGTTTCTGCCCACCCCAAATAGGATTAATTAGCGTGAGATTATCTATGTATGTATGTATTATTTTGTTTAGCACACTGTGATAAAATTTATGAAACATTCAAAATATATAAACTTATAAAATAAAAAATTCGCATAGCCTAAATTACGGAATATTTTGTCCTAATGTACTTTCAGATAATAATAATGGAAGATGACAATTCAATAGTGGCCGGCATCAGAGCAGTTCTTGATCTGGATGGAGTGAGTCTGGCCCACTTCATGCAGATGACACCAATCCAGATGAAGAAATTGGTTGTTTCTTTGCAGGTACAACGAAATTTTGTTTCAAATTTTTCAACGAGATAAATTGATACTTTTTTGGAATAAAAAGATTTTCCTTAGTTAATCCAGATCGTTACTTGCGACTGATTATCTAGATCTTTGTATACAATACAAAGTATTTCTTTTGAGCGCAGTCTATTTTAGAATATCAATAGCTGTTGCTTATTTATGTTACCTAGTAAAGTCATATGCAATTTAATCATAATTAATATATGTGTTGCTAAGGATTATTCCGAATAAGTTGTATTATCCAAATCCGATAAGCTTTTAGCAAACTTCTTGTTGTTAACCGGATTTCGTTTTCATCCGATGACCCGATAAGCGACAGTTTTTTTGTTGTGTCTGTAATCGATAACACATTCGACAACATCAACTTCCGAAAAGTCATCGTTTATCGCCTACCTAAAGAAAAGAACCGTCTCGCCCTTGGTCCACGTCTGAGGCGCATGACCTTCGTGTGATTAATGTTGTTGTATATTAAAGCGGCTAAAACGATTTTAGTACTTGTGTACAATAAGCAGCTTTTTTTCAAAATGTTTTTGAGTGATCCTAATAGCAATCACACAAATTTCTTGGGTACATATTATTTGTACTCTGACACTCTCTTGTCTGTATTAGACTTATTTCATTGCAACATTTTCAGCTGCAATGCCAATAACTTCATAACGAATTTAATTTTTCTTATGACAATAATAAATAAATAAATATTCTCTTACAATCACACCAATTATTTAGTTCCAAGATAAGTATCATTAAGAACTTGTGTTATGGATACTAAAGAACGGACATACTTAAACACTTAAATATATACTTAATATACATAGGAAACACCCAGACCAGAACAAATATTCATATTCATGGACACAAAGATTTTTCCAGTGTGGGAATCGAACCCACGACCTCTGGAGTGAAGTGCAGGTATACTGACCTCCACTCCATATCAGTCGTCTATAATATATATATACATATATATTTTTTTTCGTCAGTTGTAATTTTTAATTTTATATTAATTAATTGGGGGTTTTGGTTTACCTCCTTAGAAAAATGTTTTTGGCTTTGCAATAATGCTGTATACAACCATTAATTTACTTAATTCATATCGCCAACTATTTTCATAGTAATTTTGATATTTCCTAAAAAATCTTATAAAGTTCTACATTATGACTGTGTAGTAATGACTCAAATCCATTACCCAATAGGTGCAGCATTGTATTACGTTTAAAAATATATTTTCATGGAATTTTATCTTATCTATACGAAATACTTATCAATAATCAGACTTCTAATAATGACTGACCTTTGATTCCAGGACGTAAACCCATTTCGGATGAAAGGCACTCACTACATTAATGTGCCACCAGGTTTTGATATATTTCTGAACGCACTGAAGGCTCTTTTAAATGAGAAACATCGGAGTCGGGTGAGTTAGTTGTGCAAAAATTTCTAAGTGCAAAAAAATACTTGGAAAGTTAGTAACGAGTTTTGCTAAGAGAATAAACCAGAAGAACTAGTTTAGTTTTAGAAAATTATCAATATTCTATAGTAAAATGTCTTATGTTAATCTTTTAAGGAAGTTTTTATAATTCGTTGAGATATGTAAGTATTGATGATATCTATCTACGAAAACTTACAAACTGTTTTTATCTATTTCTTGAGTAAAATTATTTGTTTTTATACCATGTTCTAATTGTTTTATATTACATATATATATTTATAATTATAAGTTATCGGGGAAATTCGTCTAAATGTCTTACGATGGGGTATTTGCAATAAGATTATGTCAGAATTTCTTATGACATATTTTAATCAATGTATCACTAAAATTACATGGTATTTCAGGTTTTTGTTCACGGTAGAAACTCTGAAGATTTATACACATACATTCCAAAAGAAGTTTTGCCAAAAGAGTACGGTGGCAGTGGAGGAACTATAAAGGAGATAATAGGTGTGTTCCTTTTATTGTTGTTGTATGAACAAATAAGAAATGAATACCTCAGTGTTTCTAGACAAAAGCAGACATTCAACCAGTGGGTATATAATATGTCGTATGGTATTGAGACGTGGTGCCTGACTATGGGCCCAATATAAAAGTTTAAAATGCAGTGAAGTGATATAATCAGCAATGAGGAAATTCGTAACAGAACTGTCGTCCCGACTTCAAAGCGACTACGAACTAGCAAAAGTAATAGAGGGCGCCCTACCAAGCGATAGACTGATGATCTGGTCAAGGCAAGGAATTGCAAATGGCATAAAACCAAAAAAAAACTTATATATATTGACAGATTTTTTTTTTAACCTAAACCTCTTTTGATTCCTTTTTTTGCTGATTCTAAGGCCTCTTTCATCCCATTAATAAATTTAACCCAAACAGGCAGCGTTAGTTTTATATTGACATTCATAAGTGCTCCATCGTTGCCAAAATTAATGTAGCATTTTTCTCTTTCACTTCAAATATTGTACTTAAAATTAACATACAATATGGCTTTGTTTCCAGAGCATTGGAAGAAAAGGGTGGAGACATTCCAAGACTGGTTAGATGAGGATCTACAGTACCGCACAGACGAGTCCAAGCGCCCTGGCAAACCGCAAACAGCCGAGACAATGTTTGGCACCGAGGGATCATTTAGACAGCTGGAGTTTGATTAAGATCTGATCATATTATGTTATATTGTTGTTGTATTTGTAATAGTAATAATAATAAATAAATAAATTGCATTAGGAATAAACAGGATTGACAACTTACAGAGAGTAAAATTTTCTAGAACAAAGCAGAGAGCTACAGTTTCTGTTTATTTAAGAGTTTATATACATATATCTAAGTAGTCTGGGTTCCTAATCTTCTCGGGGAAAAATTTTATATTTTGCGGGGGCAATATGCTGGATGTTGTTTGAAATTTTGAAATTATGGGATTGCTGGAATATAGCATAAATTCGAATAACTATTCAAACGTTCAAATTAACTTCGTCTTTTTGTGCGGAAGTGTAACAATACAATTTCGCTATTACTTTGCGTGGAATGCCGCAATAAATCTTAGTAATTTTTTTTTGTTAATTGGTTTTTGATTTAAATATACCTGCCATAGCGTGTAAGTAGCGTGTTGCGATGTTCTTGGTGTATTTGAGATTAGATTAAATGTACCACAAAGTTTTATTTAAAAGAACACCTTTTTGTGGCTGGACGAACCGTATAAGTTGCAGTCCCGCCACATAAATATTTTCTCTTGGAGCACAAATATTGTTTTGAAAATATAACCAAATAAATGTACCGTTTGTGTTCTTTATTTATTCCATGACATAAACTAATAAAACGCATGTACAAAAAAAAAACATTAAGTGTCTGTAGTACAATGTTAGCAATGCACTATCGAAATATTAATACTAGTAAACTGTTCTCGTTTGTTTTGTAAAACTTATAGAATCAACGTGAACATTATTCGTACCTAGCAAAATAAAATACAAGGTAGTGTGAACTAGAATAGAAAATATAGTTATCATCATCTCGGCAATTAAATCCACCGGTCCATCGGGAAGCGTGCCGTCCTTTACTACACGGTCGCTATTGGAGAAACTTAACGCCTCATCGGTCATTTATTACATAGATAAAATAAGAGGTAGAAATAAGGGGTGTATAGGGTTCCTATCACATCTTAACATCTTAGGAGCTTAAGCTACCTCACCTGCAAAACTACGTCCCCTTTTCCCCTTTTCCAATGGCAGTGTCAAAAAACAATGCAGGAAATACAGCGACATCCCTTCCCAGCTCCTATTTGCTGTTTGAGGTGGAGTTCACTAACATCCGTGGACTCCATTCTAACCTTAACGCCGTCATTGTTGGGTATGGACTATTATATTCCGTATACAGATCTTGCCAGTGTTGGTAGACAACGGTCTTGGTTCAATCGCGAATTCGCTAAAGCTGCTGAACGCAAGCAGACGACGTATCGTGTTTGGACGAGGTCCTGCTCACGACTGAAACGACCCTAATACCAGCTCCTTGAAGGTGACTTACAACAAGGCCTCTAAGTCCAATAGGAGGGCTCTCGCTGGAGCAGATGCACAAAAAGTAGCGAGGGTTGGGCAAGATTTGATCCGCTCTCTCTCCGGCTACGCTATTGGCGGAGCGGGCGGACCAGGAAGGCCCGTGACGCAGCGCCAGAGGGGTTGTAGGTTGTGGGGGCCCTACCGTCTAACTATAGACCCCCGGATAACTCGACCACATACGCTAATGGTCACATAAGGAGGTAGGGGCGCGCGACACACTGCGCCTTTTTGAAGAGGTCCTTCCGGTTCTGATCCGGGGGACGTTGGCCGCGGGAGGGGTGTCAGAAGTTTTAAACAGTGGCACTGCTGGCCCCCCGCCCCTTAATCAACAGCGGTGGGCGTCATCGGAAGATTTTTAGTGGGTATTATTGCTGGCAGCCGCATCTGCCGGTGTTGAGTCCCACACGCCTTTTCAGTCCCCCTTTGGCCGGAAGGCAGTGCGTAAATGCATTTGGTACCGACGTAAAACAAAAAAAAAAAGGTTTGTGCATTCTCGTCGATGGTTACTCCCTTCCTTACTCCTCCCTATCTTTAGAACGCTCCGTTGCCCATTTCAGCGGATCTCAGCATTCTTGGCATGTACATGAGCTTGGACCTAAAACTGAAATGCTACATCGAGGGTGTTATTTTAACTGCCTCCCGTAAGTTGGGTATACTCAAAAAGGCGAGGCGGTTTTTCACTACCGAGCAGCGCTGTCAAGTGCGATTGAGTGTAGAGTATTGTTTCCATCTTTTGGACTGTTCTGCTAAGTACCTCCTCCACGCACTTGAAAGACTGCAACGGCGAGCATTATGGGGGATGCTGTGGTAACAGCCTCACTCGAGGATCTACAACTGTGAAGAGACATTGCATCTCTCATGACTACATCTTGCCAACAGGCAACATTAACAAAAAAAAACAAAACAAACGTGGGACTAACCATATAAGTGGCGAAATGTGGGCGTATAATATGCCTCAGCCTACCCCTTCGGGGAAAAGGGCGTGATTGCAATGCATGTATAATAAGACATAGTAGTTAAGAACGGAGATTTCATTCTATGACTAGTCTATATATCTAGAAAGTATTTTTACAAACTCATAAAAGTAGGTTTACTTTCAGCCAACTTAATTTTAAGGAAAATGTTAGAGCGACTTGTAGTACATTCAGTATCGTACAACGCTCGTATATAAATAACGCGTACATTAATATCATCGATATTCAATGGCTAATACACGACATTCGCATTCGCACACACATGGATTAAGTAATTTCGATATCTAATCATATGCTAGTGGTAGATAAATATTATCCTCCGTAATAATTATTAAAAGCTGAAGTCATAGTGATCAGTAGTGTACATGTGCATTAACTGTTAATACATATTGCTTAGAAAGTTTTACAGAACTAACCATGCCAGTTCGTACCTTAAGCCCGGAACTGGCAAAGAAGGCTGAAATAGAATTGAACGAAGACCCAAAGCGACTTGAAGATGGATTGGCACATCTAAAGGAGTGGGCGGAAAGGCAGCCTCACATCAATGCAAGAATAGGTAAATTAAAAAATTAAATTTGCCTGCCGTGTGGTAGCAGCTCCACCGAAGAATTCTACTATCCTATGTCTTGCCCGAGCGTGTTCTAGATTTTAAAGGAATGGAAGTAAAGTTCCCCCACTAGATTTATAAGAAAGAAGCTCAAAACTCATAAATCGTTTATGGGTCAGGGTATACAATATTATAACAAGATTCCACAAGTTATTCTTGATTGCCCTTGGAAAGTTTAAGCAAGCTGTTAAGAAATCACTTACCAAGAAAGGGTATTACACTGTTAATGATTACGTTAGTGACAAAAACGATTGGTTATAACATTTACAAAGATTGAAGTTGTGTTTTGCGGCCCTCTTTAAATTAACTCAATGTAGCCTTTAGAAGTGGCATATCTTTATTATTTTTTAATTTTAAGTAAAACTGCTTGTAAACGATTTTTTTATAATTGTTTTGATGACTGCATAGCATAACTGATACAATATGAGTATACTACTTTACAGTAAAAGGATTTGTAATTTGCAGCACCTTTCGTTCTTTTAATATTCACGTATTTTTAGTTCAATTCCCTTTATCGTGCAGCTTGATTATGTCGTGCTCAATTAAATGTTTCTGTGGTGGTGGAGTCATGTTTCGGGTCGTCACGTTCCTTAAAATATGGTTGAGCGAAACGATGGCTGGTTCATGCGTCATACTCGTGAATGGGTGCCGCCAGTGGGGACTGGTCTGCTCATTTCTACTATTTTTACCCGTACTTGTGTTCATCTTGCTCAGGTGAGAGAGCTTAATATTTATTTTTCTTATCTTTAAATTTTTGACTGGAGAACACAAGTTTTTTTGTAGACTATGTTTTTAATTTAAGTACATTTGTAACTGGCGGAAGAAAAAACCAAACTTGACGATTTTCTTGCCTGTTCTGTTACGATCAAGCTCCCGCCCGCAGTGAACGGGCGCGTTAAATTTTAAGTTTTACCTTCATAAAACTCTATTGAGCCAAACTTGAATAAATGATTTTGACTTTGATAAATAATGTCAAAAACAAATTGCAAGAAACCGCTGCCAATTGGATGTTGAGCTGAACACTTAACTATAGCTGCTTTTAATGTAAAAATAATTTTCCCGACGGGTTGCGATATATCCACGGTCACAGCAGTTTTCTGCCCTTTATTCCTAATGTTAAGTTTTTTTTGTTTATTAAAGACGATCAATGGCTATTGGTGTTCCTGCGAGGATGCAAGTACAGTTTGGAGCGGACTAAGAAGAAGCTAGATCTCTACTACACGCTGCGTAGCACTGAGTCTGGACTTTTCAATACAATGCCCAACAAGGAACTTTTTAATGAAATTATGGATTTTGGGTAGGTGACTTCAGTTTTTATCATCATCATTTGATATATTTATACGTTAATTACTTTTTACTTGCTTATTTAAATTTACCAAGTTCAAAGTAGTCCCGCCCTGGAGAAGCACATAAAATCGGTTATTAAAAATTACGTTAACCTGCGTAGTAAGCATAGGATGCATATTATTATGTTACGAGTGTGTTCAGGTGTGCCAGTAAGTGTGGTCTATTAGTATCTAGACAATCTAAGCCAAATGCTTAGCCGTTAAGGGGCCTAGGCCACTAGGCCGCTGGGGAAAAGGTCAATACCCAGAGACCGGCGACTCTGGGAGCCCTTAGTACTGACTACAGGGTAGGGAAACCAAGAGGGACCTGCGGAGGGCGCAGCGGTTAGTCATATACACGAAAAAGAGGATTGTCATGCACAAAATTGCATTCCATGCAGCTTATATTAGCTTATAAAGAGAAAACTTTCTAAAATTTAACAATTTTAATTGTTTTTTTCCACTATAAAAATAAATTGAATAATAAGAATTGTCCTGTTTCAGACCGATTCTGTTTTTAAATAACTCTGGCCCTGCAGAACCAGTTGTTGGGTTATACAGAGGTGGTACATGCGACCCTCAAAAATATGATTTGATAACCATAATAAAGTGCATGATGTTACTCCAAAAGGTAAAAATCTTTAATTTTCAAATTTACGCTACCTGTTTAGTTTGTTTTATTGTCTTTTAGGCCCTTGCATTGTCGCCAATTTTTAAAAATAGATTTAGCCTTTTTTGCCCATTTCTCCACTTAATCGAAGCAAGTTCTCTTTTTTAAATACACTTCATATTATGACCACAGCCTGCCTGATGGTACGCTATCGATTCTAAAAGAATGAGAGTGCTCTTCATATCAAAGAACAATCACGGTAACAAACCTCATGACTTCTGGATTAAATGCCGTTTCACGCTTCTTTTAAATGACTCGGGACTGAATCCATGCAACGGATAATGCTTTAAGAGGTCAGGGGTTTTAGATCACACCAAACTCTTTGATGGTACAGATTTGTTCAAGAAATTTTTAACCTTTATAACAGTTACAATATCACAATTCTGTTTTCAGATATTGCTCATAGAAAATGATAATGTCGTAGTGGCTGGCTTAAAACTAATCAATGATTTAAATAATTGTACTCTTGCTCATTTTCTTCAAATGAACCCAACAATGATGAAGAAGATGTCAGTTTTCATGCAGGTAAAGAATTTTATTAAATTCCCACCTAACCTGTGTAGTTATTAGTTTAAATCAGTATGAATTGGTTATCTAATAAGTTTAAAACTAGGTACAATAACTGATTATATCTAATTTGCGACTTACAAACAAACTAAAAACTTGTTGGGTCTGTCTCACACTAAAACGAATAAATGGCTTACAATGCGAGCTAGTGTTTGAAGTTTATTTAGCTTTCGTTCACATCTGTTTGCGAAATATTACCACAAACTAATCGTAGGTATTTATATAGAATAGACAAATCATCGTCCACATCACATCATATGGAGTTGGCTCCGTCATTACATATATTTATATATATTGTCACGTCTTTTTCCCGTATGGTAGGGTCCCGAAGGTAAGAGATCTCACCCTTCCACTTGCTACGATATCATACTCAACACATAATTCTTATTTACGATTTTTTTGAAATAATAACATTAAATGTTGCCAGTGTTACTATATAGAGACGTGAAGCTGGACTTATGCACCACGCTTCAATACAGTAGCTACATTACCGGCAAAGAAACAACAAATAAGTAAAATGTAAGAAGACCCACGAAGTACACATTATGTATCGCCAAAGTGGGCTCAAGCTCAGCATACACGCAGTGGATTTATCACTGTACTGGTTTTCAGTTGGGGTTGGAAAGAAAGCTTAAGGTTGCTTAGTGTTTCATGGACTTTACTGTGAGAGCTCGAAGTGCCCATTCGAAAATGATGATCAAGGATTTCAAGTTCTCTAGACTTAGTTGATAAAATGCTACTTTTAAATTCACAGGAAGCTGCTCCCATAAGAGTTAAGAGCAACCACTTCATCAACACCTTTCCTGGATTTGAAGCCATTTTTAATTTATTTAAAGGTTTGCTTAACGAGAAGAACCAAAGCAGAGTAAGTTTGATTTGCTACATTTCCACATAAAGATCATTATTGAAGTAACATTGTTCAGAACGGTACTATAATAAAATAAAATATACTTTATTATCTTTGAGATCAACATGATCATTTAGGTTCGTCAAATATTCACACACAAAATGGAAATTCGATATATTTTTATTAACAACAATGAAAGAGATATGAGCGGTACCATAATAAAGAAATAAAATCAAATGGGTTCTTAGGCAGAAATTGTCAAGGTTATGTCAGTTTATCTATCTGTTGTTGTTTTGTATCAAGATTTGTCAGTCTGTCGGTGACTCTTATCAGGGGGATCTGTCAGTCAGCCTGTCGTGATTCTAAAGGGGGGAGAGGATTGACCGATTATAAAAAAACGTATCACTAGGAATTAGTTCTGCTGGACACTATAGGGCTTATTACAAAAAAGCGGAAGCGTGTAATAAATATAAGGCAGCTTAAATAGAAATCCATTAGGAAATAAATAAAAAAAAATTGTTGATGGCCTTAAATAATTTTTTTTAGCTGTTTGTTCACAACCAAAACGAGGAGTTGTATAAACACGTTCCTCGAGAGATACTTCCTAACGAGTATGGCGGAAAAGCGGGTCCCATTAAGGACGTCATAGGTATGTTTACCTTGTTTATAATTTATAGTTCTTTTACTCCATTCATATCTTATGAAGGCAGGCATTCGTATCTGCGCATCCTATACAGCAGCAACTTTTTAGCAGTAAGTCACTGCTAATGATAAAACTAACTTTTTGCTCTTAGCATCTTTAATTAGTTTTCCAGAGTCAGCTCTCTGAGGACTGATAATTTGTGTAGAATTTGATATCGATCGCGTCCGTGTTTCGCAATGTGCGTTAAACTACTGGTTTCATTTATCAATATAGGTACATACCTAATTCCTCTCATCTTGGCTTGTGAAAAGAGGTCCATGCTTAATTGTGGGATAGTTCACTTTACATCCAGTTTGTTTTATGAGCAGATTACTGGAAGAAGAAAGCGGATGAGTACTGGCCGTGGCTAGAGGACGACCTGAAGTACAAGACGGACGAGAGCAAGCGGCCAGGCAAACCGCGCACCGCCGAGGACGTGTTCGGTATCGACGGTTCCTTCAGACAACTGGAGTTTGACTGAACATCCAAATCTATAGGCATTTCTCCGACATCTGAGTTCGTCTAAAGCTCATTTCAAATTCAGTTGAAATAAAGCCTTTTATCGTAAACTTCTAGTCTCTATAGTTATGATGTTTTCTATTTTTACGTCGACGAGTTGTCTTGTGTCCCATGAAATGGTAGGATAATCTGGGTCATGAAATAAAGTAATAATAACTGTAACTCTTATTGAAATAAATTAAATGTAATCGTAGTCTAGCGATAAGTTTGCCCTTTAAGACCGGACATAGTAAGTCGTATCATATATTATGCAGATTTTCGTCACCATAGTCATATATATGTAAAAATGTTCTCAACTATTCAACATACTTAGAACCAGTATTTAGCAGTTACTGTGCGTATGCGTTTTAAACTCTTTCTTATATATTATCTTAGGGTGTCTATGTAACGCAGTGTCTATGTTAGTTGTTTCCCGGAAAGACATGAGGTTTTGTAGCTCAGTGAAATATATAAAAATGCTCCAAATAACCAACGGTGATGTTGTACTACTTTTCGCCTTAAAAATCACCACTTGCAGTTGCGCGTCGCAATATTTTTGTGAACCTAATGACTGAGTAGATGTGTATTTTATTTGAATTCAAAAATAAAATTAAATATATGATGAAACAATGAAAAGGATTGGACCTCGCCTAGCGTGAATGAAGGGATCATCTTTCGAGATTTCTTTATTTAATGTCGACTATGCTTTAATATATTCTTTCAAATAGTTGTAGCATGTTTCAGTCCATCTTTAATGATATTTATGATCGGGAAATTGTATTGTAAATACAGTGAAACAATAAATTAACCAAAAAAATTTATGATACTTATTTGCGATGTTGTTCCTTTGATAGCGCTCTAATTGACTTTCATTTGTGTGTGCCACATCTAATCACTACGAGTTCAAGGATGAAATATCAACGTCTCAATTGATTTAGATTGTCTGAACACTTTCAGACTGACGCATCTTTACGTCTGATTAAATCATAAATACACTTTACTAAAGTATTAATAAAGAGTTATTTTCTTCTTTTATTTTAAATCTTGTGACTGCAGAACACAGGTTTTTGTAGACTTGTCAAATTGTTTTACTACTAAGTACATTTTCTTATAACTGCAAAAACTAACCTTGACGATTCTCTTGCCCGTTCTTTTACGATCAAGCTGCCGCCCGCAGTGAATGGGCGCGCTAGTTTTTAAGTTTTGACCTTTATAAGAGCTCTTTTGAGCCAAACTTGAATGAATGATTTTGACTTTTGACTATCTTTTCAAATTTCATTCAAGTCTCAATAAAGTTAATTTATTACACGTCCTGTATTTATGGATAACATTGATATCTAAGCACAAAAAAGCGTAATATTGCTTCACTCAATTGATGTAACATTACACAGGTTCCATACGCAGTTTTAGTTATAAGATATTTTAAAAAGACGCAATTCCAATTCGTCCCTTAATTATAAATCGTCCAAAATAAATGTCTTACTGGAAGCCCTTCTTGAAGGACTTCCAAAGTACTGCTAGCAGTTCTCCACTTTGTTTGAAGTTTTACGCCCGTCCTTCTGGCAGTACGCTGACTACTGGCAGGACAGCTACGCTAATTACAAAACCAGGTGTAAAAAACTTTTTGTACTATCTACATTTCATATTTTTTTAAATATAGATGAGTAGTTACTTCAAATACTTATTGTTGTGTTTACAATAGTAATATTTATTTTCTAATACACAGGCATACATAATATCACACCTGTTTCCTCGAAAGAGTAGGCAGTGGCATATTATACGCCACTTTTAGCCAGTTATATTGTTAGTCCAACGTAATAGGTGGTGAGCCTAATGCCGCTTATCGGGAACTGTTCTTTCGCCAGAGCGTCGTCCGTTGATCGGCAGGTGCACCACTATATATACTTTATTGTCTTTAAGATCAACATGATCATTTAGATTCGTCAAAAATTCACACACGAAATTGAAATTCGATATATTTTTTTAACAACAACGAAAGAGATATGAGCGGTACTACGGTTGGTAGAATTCCTATACACCTAATGCACGAATTTGGTTAAATAGTTACTATTGGTTGCAAATATTAATTTCAATGGTTATGTAATATTGTACAATAAAGCCATACAATAAAGAAAGCCATACAGAATTACTTCAGTATTTAATAAAGAGGTTAATTTCATAAGTTAATTTTATTAAAAATTTGTAAAGGAAAGTCTTACACTACCTGTGCTCGTATAGTTATTCGTTCCCGGTGCGTCATAGTTCGACGCAAGCGAACGCAAGCCGTGTCCACATCTAAACATCCCGCCCACAATGTTGTGCAATCCATTGTAACAAGTACCTCCCGGTAGAGCGCAGAGGGCGCTAGGGAAAAGGTAACACCCAGAGATTGGCGACTCTGGGTGTCTTTAGTACTGACTACCGGGGGGAAACTAAGAGGGACCTGTGGAGAGCGCAGCGGGCGGGCCAGGAGTGCCCTTCAAGCAGAGCCAGGAGGGTCTTACGCAGTGGAGGCAGGGGGCACCTGCTGTCTAACCATAGACCCTCCGAGAAATCGGCCCCACACGCTATGGTCGCACAAGGAGATAGGAGGGGCGCGTCCACTGCGCCTCTCTGAAGAGGTCCTCTCGGTTTTGGTCCGAGGGACCTTGGCCGCAGGCGGGGTCTCAGACGCTGCAACCCAGGTACTGGCCCCCGTCTTTTTCTCAACAAGCGGCGGGCGTCGTCGGAAGATTTTTAGTGCGTATTACTGCTGGCAGTTGCGTCTGCCGGTGGTGAGTCCCATACCCCCTTTCGGTCCCCCTTTGGCCGGAAGGCAGTGCAGTAAATGCATAATATAATATATTTGTTACCGACGTGAAAAAAAAAGGACGCCATACACTTGCCTCCACCCATTTGCAATTGGTTCGCGTGGTGGAGTATGCCCCTTTCCCCCTTTCACTGTAATATAGGAGAGGAGGCCCGTGTGCACTGTGCAGTCATGGGCTGAGATGAGGTGTAATTTGATAAATTTGTGCAATTTCTCAAAAGTGTACATGGGATTTAGTGCAGAAAATGGTACAAAATCTGCCTCCGCCAATCCGCATTCGGTCCGCTCGAGGTAATACCTGAGGTAATTCCTCACACCATGGTTTGTGAGAGAAGACCTATTCTCAGTAGTGGGAAGTAAATGGGCTGAGATCATGATGGTGATGCAATAATGATGTTCAATAGAAACAGTTTTATTGAAAAGTCAGCATTGGAATGGCAGCGAATGGAAATAGTGCCATTCAGAGGTAAAAAGGAAACTAGAACCTTCAATTTATAGTAATAATATATTTACCAGTGCATACCGTTGACGATATAAGCGGCGGGCTGGTTGAGACTGTCCACGTTGTCGGGTCCAAACATTATAAGACCCGACCAACTAAAACCAATAAACTGTCGACTCAAACTCTTAATCTCATGGAAGCGCGACGAGACATGCGATTGCAGTCTTCAGCGGAAGCGTCTTCTTACCGGCTCATCAATAGACAGATCTCGAAATCCTTGCGACTCGATGTTCGCAAATTCAATACAAATTGTATTGAAGATGCAATAGAGAGGAACAGGGGTTCAAAAGTGTTCGCACGGGATCTGTCTATTGGTCAGAGTCAGTTGACACCGCTGAAGACCAACGAAGGCAGTCTAGTCACGTCGACACCTGAGATTATGAGGGAGATCGAAAGGTTTTATGGACAGTTGTATACCAGTACGCAAGATCCCGCTACTTGTTTGGCTAAAGACCCTAGAGCCAAACTAACTCGACATACCACCGAAGACATCCCGGACGTCAGCCTGTACGAGATTAGGATGGCCCTGAAACAACTAAAAAACAACAAGGCACCGGGGGAAGACGGGATGACAGCAGAGCTTCTGAGAGCGGGTGGTACACCAGTACTTAAGGTACTCCAGAAGCTCTTTAATACCGTCATTCTCGAGGGACGTACGCCACAGGCGTGGTCCAGTGGTGTGGTTGTCCTTTTCTTCAAGAAAGGTGACAAATCCCTTTTGAAGAATTATAGGCCAATCACGCTACTGAGCCACGTCTATAAGTTGTTTTCACGGGTCATCACGAACCGTCTCGGTCAAAGGTTTGACGACTTCCAGCCTCCCGAACAAGCCGGTTTCCGAAAAGGCTTTTCAACCATAGACCACATTCACACGCTGCGGCAGGTTATACAGAAGACCGAGGAGTATAACCAGCCACTTTGCTTAGCGTTTGTGGACTATGAGAAAGCCTTTGATTCGATCGAGAGCTGGGCAGTGTTTCAGTCCCTGCAGCGATGCCGCATTGATCATCGGTATATCGAAGTTCTGAGGAGTTTATACAGAAACGCCACCATGTCAGTACGAGTACTGGACCAGTGCACGAATCCTATCCTCTTGCAGAAAGGCGTGAGACAGGGTGATGTCATTTCACCGAAACTGTTCACTGCTGCTCTGGAGGATGTTTTCAAGCTACTGGACTGGGAAAACTACGGCATCAACATTAATGGCGAGTATATGACTCACCTTCGATTTGCCGACGACATAGTGGTCATAGCGGAGTCGCTTGTGGATCTGGGCACAATGCTCGGAGACCTCGACAGAGCTTCCCGAAGGGTAGGTCTTAAAATGAACATGGATAAGACCAAAATCATGTCAAATATCCATGTTGTGCCTACCCCAGTAATAGTGGGAAGCTCGGCCCTCGAAGTTGTCGACGAGTACGTATACCTGGGACAAAAAGTCCAATTAGGTAAGTCCAACTTCGAGAAAGAGGTCAATCGTCGAATCCAGCTCGGTTGGGCTGCGTTCGGGAAACTACGCAAAATCTTATCGTCCAAAGTACCTCAGTGTCTCAAGACGAAAGTCTTCGACCAGTGTGTGTTGCCAGCGATGACGTATGGGACTGAGACGTGGTGCCTGACTATGGGCCTTATAAGGAAGCTCAAAGTCGCTCAGCGTGCAATGGAGAGAGCTATGCTCGGAGTGTCCCTACGTGATAGAATCAGAAATGAGGAAATCCGTAGGAGAACCAGAGTGACCGACATAGCGAAGCGCGTTTGCAGGCTGAAGTGGCAATGGGCGGGGCACATAGCTCGAAGAACCGACGACCGATGGGGCGTTAAGGTTCTTGAATGGCGACCACGAATCAGCAAACGTAGTAGAGGGCGGCCCCCAACGCGATGGACCGACGATCTGGTCAGGGCGGCGAGGAGCCGGTGGATGCAGGCGGCAAAGAATCGATCTACGTGGAAAGCAATTGGGGAGGCCTATGTTCAGCAGTGGACTTCGAATGGCTGAAATGATGATTATAAAGGGTGAATTAGAAAATCATACTCTACGACATATATCATAAAATAAATATCTTGTATCTACTACTTTTTCTTTACGGACTTTCGACGTGTAATTTTGAAGAAAGCTATCCAGACATCAATGTATGATAAGGAATAAATGTGCAAAGGTGATTTGTGAGTACTACTCGCGCGCTATAAGTTGAGACTTGCGCTCTCCGCCCGCTTCCCCATGCACTGCCCTTCGCTCGCCCGTGACGTACTGTTCGCAACGCCATTTTTTCAACCCATTTAGTCTCTCACTGGCTAACGTCACCTGACCACGTCACGCGCGCTCTTAGTTTCGTTTGTTATTATTTGTTGTTTTGTTGTAAGTTTTATTTTGTTATCCTTTATCGTTATAATGAAGGGTAAAACTTTAAAAGGATGCTATTAATAGCATCACAGAAAGCGATTGGCGAAAAGAAGTCAATCATGTAGATAGACTTCGACAAAAATATTGGGATGATGATCATCTGCAAGAAACGAATGAGACCGAACTCATCATAAATTTACAGTCCGATTCCTCTTCAAGTGAGTTCTCTAGCGACGACGAAGTTGAAGGAATAGCGCCACTTATGATGAGTGACTCTGATTAACCTTTTTTATGTAATGTAATATGAAATATATCATGATATATGCATAACAGTGTTTTAATTATTATAATAGTGTACCTACCATTTTCAGTTAACAATAACATTTGACCAACTGGCTGACTATTCGCACGATAGGGCACCCCGAATCAGACACAAAGTTAGTGATAGGTTTATTGAGATAGCTACGCAATCTGAATTGGATAGATTACGTTAGAAGACTAATGCGGGAGTGGAGGTTTTTTATGGCCATGTATAAACAAGTCTCAAGTATTTGTCCGGCCTAGCCATTGCATTAAATGGCTGAATATTAGTCAGGCCGTAAATTGAAAAGCGCCGTGTACAGCCTAGCCAGTTAACTGAATGGGTGATAAAGCTAGTTGGCTGCGACATACCTACTTAGATTTTATAAGAGTCATTTATAACCATTACTATAATATAGTGCAATGATATTATCATTGCACTTTATACGAGAACAATAAAAGAAAAGCTATAACACAAAGAGTAGGCAAGTGAAGTCGGAAGCTTGTTACGATAATGTTTTTGCGCTCTGTACAAACACGCGCCGGTGACGTCATAGCGCTCAGGTCTCAACTTATAGCGCGCGCGTAGTACTTATCTATGTGAGTTTAACTTATAGTATCTTATCGTCTGTAATAGTTGATCGTAAAGTTTGAAGTTACATTGGACCATTTTGAAATATGTTCCTGCTTAAAGACTGAAATGTGATACCCACTGGTAACCTCTTGTTTAAGCCATGATCCGCTTTTCGGATCCAGTGCGAACTTGTATAAGTTAGTTTTTTGAGTGTTAATGTTTCTTTCTATACAGTAATACCTCAAATTTGACATTTCTAATAAACCATAATTGTCACGATTCTTTCCCGTAGGGGTAGGCAGAGATCACATCCTTCCACTTGCTACGATCTTGGCACATACTTTTAGCTTCATTCACACTCATTAACCTCCTCATACACGCCCGTCGGTTTAGGGTACTTTTGAACTGCCCTTTCTCCCTGCTCCCAACACTTCCAACCACTTGTCCATTATAAATCACTTTCGTTAATCTACTTTCATTCATCCTCTCAACATGACCAAACCATCTAAGCATAGCTTTCTCAATTCTTGTCACTATATCTTCTTTTACACCAGCTTCAACCCTTATCACTTCATTCCTTATCCTATCACTCAATATCGCACCAAGAATACTTCTGAGTGCTCTCATCTCTACTGCATTTATCTTACTCTCATGTTTCTTTTGCCATAACCAACATTCGCTTCCATACATTAGTGTAGGTACCAACACACCTTTATGAACTGCCAGACGTGCCTTTTCAGACACTTTCTAACTGCTTACAAAGGCGTGAAGTGCCCCATTCAACATGTTTCCAGCATTCACTCTTCTATCGATATCGCTTTCACAGTTTCCATCTCTCGTAAATTTCGATCCCAAATACACAAACTCATTTACTTGTTCTACTTTCTCACTTCCGATTAAATTTTCAAAAATCAGTCACTTTGTCTTCTCTTTTAAAAACCATAACTTTCGTCTTATTAACGTTTACTTTCATTCCTTTCGCTATGAAAGACTCTTGGACTATCGTCACCATCTCCTGCAACTCCTCAGCCGAGCCAGGGTGACGCTACACATCCCTATCTAACACCTTTACAGATGTTAAACCAGTCCGTGCACGTCCCATTAATCCTGACACAGGCGCTGGAACCCATATAAAGAGATTTTAACGCCCGTATCAGGACACTGCTCACTCCATTTTGAGACAGTGCCGACCACAACTCATTCCTCGCCACTCTATCATAGGCCTTTTCCAAATCGTACCTATGAACCTATAAACGTGCTATAGATCTTTTGGTGTTTGTCCAAGAACTTTTGGACTATGCACCGTAATTAAAAGATCTGATTCGTACATCCCATATTTTATCATCTGTCACTTTCATCACTCTTTTTATCAAAACTTTTGCATACAGTTTTCCTACGACACTTAAAATGCTGATTCCCCGGTAGTTTTTACAATCTTGCTGCGACCCTTTCCCTTTATAGAGTGGCACAATCACCGCCTTACACCAATCTCTCGGTACTTGGCCACTCGTAAAACCAGGTGCAGCAGACCAGCTACCAGACCCTGTCCAGCCCGCAGCATCTCTAAGGAAATCCTATCATATCCTGCTGCTTTTCCTCATTTCATTTCTTTCATGCCACAAAAAATTTCATTTATGCTTATGCTATCAACCTGAACACTTTCAATCTCTTCATCCACTTCGTGACACGTTGGCTTAAGTGTTCTATCATCTGTTTCAAAGAGGCTTTCAAAATACTCCTTCAATCTCTTTAACACACATGCTTCTCCTTTCACTATACTTCCATCCAAACTCCTGATTTTTGACAGCTCCGATTCTGCAGTTTTTTCTCGGGCTGTCTTTATGGATTTCCAGAAAACTTTTACGTTTGTCCGAAAAACGTCAGACCGTCTATCAATCTATCAAATTCATCCTTTTGCTCATCTTTCTTTCTATTCAGCTCTTTTTTAACTAAATCTTTCAATTGCTTGTACTCTCTTCTTACTTTCTCTCAATCCTCATCTGTTGCTTTCTGCATACTTCTATTAGCCTTAACTGCTAACCAATCCAACCAAGCTTTTTTCTTCTCTTTTACCACTTTTTATACATCTTTATTCATCCATACTTTTCTATTCATTTTTCCATTTCGTCTCTTACACTCCCCACATACCTCTATTGCAGCATCAACAATATTTTTCTTAAATGCAACCCACACATCCTCAATCAAAGATAACTCATTCACATTTCCTTTTACAAACCTTTCTTCCAAACGTTTGTAATACTTTTCTTTTATATCGTCTCTTTGCAAATTTTCTACTTTTATGCTTTTTAGAACACTTTGATCCGATGTCGCCAACGCTTAAACAGACCGTTCATACGGGTGATCACCAAGTAATGGACCGTGTCTATGTAAACGTCGCGATATACTCGAGTGTTCACAAGGCTCTTCTTTAACCTTTCATCCACAATTACAAAGTCAATCATACTTCTACTTCTTCCTTCTTCTCTTGTATACATATGAATCTTTTTGTGTTGTCATATGCATATGAAACATTGTGTTCCATTCTTATTACACCTCTCGTCGCCAAACGCACCCAAAACTCGTTCATATCTATCACATATCCATTGACTCGAAACCCATGCATTAAATTCCCCTTACATGACAATTCTGTCATTACTCTTGCATTTCGATAAGACTTCTCTCATACTTTCCCAGAACTCGTCCTTCCCTTTGGCGTTGGTAGACCCACCTAAACCCACTTTGGTTGGTGCAAATACACCTAGGAGAAAGATTCGAGTGAGTCCAATTTTCAGCCTAATCCAGAGAAGATTGGGACTCACCCGAGACCCTCTGAATTTAAAAGCAAGGGGTAACCAATGGGTACAATGGGTGATGGCAATAGTAATCGTAAAACAATCACTTTTTACTACAAATAAAGAAATATAAAAGGTAGTATCAAAATTAAACATATTGAAACGGCTCGCTGTCCTCCGACTTTTAAAAAATCTTACACAGGTATTCAAATACGTTATTTATGTATTCATTATTGAACAATTTAATCCATTTAGTACTTGAGAAACCTACCTACAATATAAGATGGCTTTTTTTTTGATAATTAATTTGACCTTTATTTTACAGTCGTATCGTTTTTTTGCGAGACACTTCTGAGAGCCAGATCTATTTGTTACCATAACAAATACAAAATATTTTATTTCTTCAAACGGTTTCTGTTTAAGATCAGTAAGATAAGTCTGGTAAGTTAAAGTACTTTGAATTATTCTTATGACTATTGACAATGTGTGACAACCTAATCCTAGAGCAGTTTCTACTGCTCTAGGATTAGGTTTAATATTTAAATGGGCACCGATTAGTGTTCTGAGCTTAAATCGGAAATCCAACGCGTCATTGGAGAGATACAGCCACATCCCTCTGCAAAAGTCATGAAAAATATCATGGAAAGAGTACTGGCGTGTCATCTGAGACGTGGGGGTCATTTGACGAATATTATATTCCATACTTAATCGGAACATGTCTTCTTTACAATACAATAAAAATATCACAACACGTCATAAAATACTTGGTTTTATTTTAAAATGAAAAAGTGCACTCTTACTGTGACACCCTTATAATAGGTTGGGGAAAAAGTCTTTTCGTATTTTTGTATGAAAAGTCAAGACATTTTTTTCAAAGTTTATTTACATTTATTTACAATATATATGTACCGTTTTGTTGAATAACTTTCTGCCATTTTGTGGGCAGAGACATTATCCCGTTACTGTAGAAACTTTGGGACTTCTGATCAAAAAAACGGGACAAATAGTTTTGGCAGTCCTCTCTTGAGGTCAACCTTACAGAACCTAAAGAATTCTGCAGAGACCGAAACAGGTGAAAATCTGAAGGCGCAAGGTCAGGGCTATATGGTGGATGCACTAGGACCTCCCAGTCGAACTCTCTTAATTTTTGCTGAGTGGCTAAAGATGTGTGTGGTCTAGCGTTATCGTGATGAAAGACCACACCCTTCCTGTTGATCAATTCCGGCCGTTTTCTCTCGACTGCTTCCTTTAATCTCATCAGTTGCTGGCAGTAAAGTTTAGAATCGATGGTTTTGCCGGGCGGTAAAAGCTCATAATAAACAATGCCCTTCCAATCCCACCATACACACAACATCACCTTATTTCGTGTTAGGCCAGGTTTGGCCACAGTCTGTGAAGCCTTTTTTTTTTTTTTTTTTGTTTTACGTCGGTAACAAAATGCATTTACGCACTGCCTTCCGGCCAAAGGGGGACCGAAAGGGGGTGTGGGACTCACCACCGGCAGACACGACCGCCGGCAGCAATACCCACTAAAAATCTTCCGACGACGCCCGCCGCTTGTTGAGAAAGAGGCGGGGGCCAGTACCTGGGTTGCAGCTTCTGACACCCCGCCTGCGGCCAACGTCCCCCGGAGCAAAACCGGGAGGACCTCCTCAGAGAGGCGCAGTGGACGCGCCCCTCCTACCTCCCCCTGCGACCATAGCGTGTGTGGCCGACTTCCCGGAGGGTCCATGGTTAGACAGCAGGGGCCCCCTGCCCCCGCTGCCTAGACCCTCCTGGCGCTGTTGAGCGGGCCCTCCTGGCCTACCCGCAGCGCCCTCCATAGGTCCCTCTTAGTTTCCCCCCCGGTAGTCAGTACTAAGGGCACCCAGAGTCGTCGGTCTCTGGGTGTTACCTTTTCCCTAGCGCCTCCTGCGCCCTACCGGGAGGTACTCAGCCCCCCCACCACGACAAGGTGGAGACCAGTCGGGGGGGGTAAGCAGTCTGTGAAGCCTGGCCAACTTTCGACCACGACCTTTTTCGCACGTTCTTGTCGTACGTGATCCACTTTTTATCGCCAGTTATCAATCTCTTCAAAAACGGCTCGGTTTCATTACGTCTCAATAATGAATCGCAAATGAGTACACGGTTCATTAAGTTTCTTTGAGTGAGCTCGTGTGGCACCCAAATATCGAGCTTTTTTGTATAACCAGCTTTCTTCAAATGGGTCAAAACTGTTTTGTGGTCAATTCCCAGTTCTTCAGCTACATCGTAACTACTAATATGCCGATCTTGCTCCACTTTTTCAAAAATGGCGTCCATTTTATTCGTAACAGGGCGACCAGAGCGAGGTGCATCTTTAACATCAAAATTTCCGGACTGAAAACGTTTGAACCAAATTTGTGCTACTCTTACTGACACTGCATCAGGTCCATAAACATCACAAATTTTTTTCACTGCTTGAGTTGCATTTTTGCCTTTTTTATAATAAAATTTTAAAATGTATCGAATTTCTTCATTAGATTCACTCATTTTTACGGAGAGAAAAACAAATGAAAAATAGCGGGAAACAACTTTTTTTTATTTTTTCTTTTCTATATAATGGAACCTTTTTAATGTTACCAAAACCAGCCAGACACAAATAGTACAGTCCAAAAAATTTTATAATAAGTTTATACCTTTTCTTTTTTTTTTTATTATCGTCTGTAAAAAAATGCTGCTTACGCACTGTCTCCCGGCCAAAAGGGGGAGACCGGGAGGGGGTGTGGGGCTCACTGCGGCCGACACGACCACCGCAGTCCTACCCACTAAAAAACTTCAGACGACGCCCACCGCTGTTGAAAAGGGGCGAGGCACCAGTGCCCGGGTTTGTAGCTTCTGGATCCCCGCCCGCGGCCAACGTCCCCCGGATCAGAACCGGGGAGACCTCCTCAGGAAGGCGCAATTTGCAGCGCCCCCCTACCTCCTTGTGCGGCCATGGCGTAACTGGCTGACTTCGGGGGGGGGTCTATGGCGAGACGGAAGGGGCCCCCTGCCCCCGCCGCCTAAGACCCCCCGGGCGCTGCCTGACGGGCCCTCCTGGCCCGCCCGCTGCGCCAACGGCGTAGCCGGAGATAGAGCGGATCCCGCTCCCTCTCCCGCTCCGCGGCCTCCTTCTGCGACATCACCACTTCGCAGAAGGAGGCCATCGCCTCCCACGCCGTCTCGCTGTCGACCATCTTTTGCATGATGGTCGGCAGCGAGAGAGCCACCCCACCCAGGGCCACGGCTAACGTCGACCGCGGCATAATAAGTTTATACCTACGTTATGCGAAAAGACTTTTTCCCCGACCTAATATTATTTATGTATCCTGTAAAGTGCGCAGTTTCTTTTGGTATTTGATGAAAGTGTAATTTGCCTGAAGTTTCAAATTATTCTATAAATCTGGTGTACTTAAAAATTGTACATATGTTTTATTCATTTACATAAATTAAGTAAGAGATTTTTTTTTATTTAGAATGCTCTATTGTTCTTATAATAAACAAATTCAGTAATGAGAATCAATTTTTTTTAGTGTATTGCGACGTTGTCGCTGTGGCGGCTCTTAATTAACTCTCATTTATGTGTGACATGTTCAATCAGACATTGAGTACAAGGATGAAACATCAATATAGAATTCTAAATTGATTCAGATTGTCTGAACACTTTGGGACTGGTGCAATTTAACTTCTGATCAAACAATCAGTAAATTTCACTAAAAAGGATTTTATTTAAATGTTTGTTTTATTCTCAATAATCAGAGTAACGTTATTTAACGTTTCACCTTTATGAATCATATAGATATCTAATCGCAAATTATTATAAATATCAGTTCAATCGATTAAATTGCAGAACTCAGAAGACTGTGGTGTGGCGTTAGTGTGTAATAATTTTAGTTATTAAATATTTGAAAAAGACGCTATGCCAGTTCGTCCCTTAAACCCTGAGTTGGCGGAGAAAGCTCGTCTGGAGCTGAGTGAAGATCCGAAGAAGCTTGAAGATGGACTGGCGCATCTCAAGGACTGGCTGTCCAAACAACCACACATCAACGCAAGAACCGGTCAGTATAATGTAAAAAGAATTTTATTAAGAACAAAATCTCAAATGTTTATTCCTAAACAAATTTCCCGAGGATGTCTAACGTCAATTAAACAAAACACATCTCCTCGATAGAAAGACACATTGTGGTTTAAGGAAATTATTTCAAGGTTTTTGAGATAACTCTTTGTAGCTTGTTATAAGTTCATACGTTACTTTTACGAAATATCGTTGTGTTCATAAATTTTGAAATAATGCATGAATGAACTCCTTGCATGGTTTTTATATGAATGATAACGTGTTAGGGTGTATCACAGGTGCTTCTTTTTGCTTATCATGTTTGATAGATCTATTAATATAACGTTTGTAATATTTGTACGTTTGTATGCTAGCTGAAGTAATTGTTGCAGTTATCATTGAAAGTGAACTTATTATAACTTACGTAAAGAAGTAGAAATTCATCCTAGTATGTTTTTGTGTATGGATCCATTAAAGTGCTCGTTAATGGCACGTTGATAGGCTAAGATAGTGATGTGTTTGCTTCATCATACTTTTAAACAGATAAAGTTCTACTGCAATGCTCTTGCCTTTTTTTACAAACTTAGGTAAGAGTGATTAAGGCCAAATTGGCAGAGGAGTATGAGGTGATGTGAACCGTCCTTTTATAAAATTAAATTTTGCCAAGTCTAGTTCAAGGGTTTTGTCCATACACATTCAATGTTTTTACATAGAAACCAACAATCGGAAAAACATTTATGGTCATTGCATAACTATACTACAAAAAGTTACACTATACGACAAAATATTGATTACATAGTTTTTAAATTGTGTTTGGTTAATGGACTAATTGGTAATATTTTTATTTTAGTTTTTGCAATGATTGTAAAGTAAACATTTTTCAAGTATATTTGAATCCGTCCAATACGACCTCTATCTTGATGTAACTGCCACGTCTATTGGTATCTAATTGGGATCCATGACAGAACGTGTCTTCTAAAGTAAAGAAAACGCTCAGCGGTACAAGATGGTTGGGAACGATCACTGAAGTAAAGTCGATTTCACAAAGGATAGTCATGTTGTTAGTTTTTGGATGAGTGATCATTTATAAGTAAAACTGAGCTTTTAAAGTTGGTCCCGGTTATAATTACATGTGGTAGTCGTTAAGCAAAATTAGAATCCCTTCGAGCGGTTAGAAAAAAATTTGACGTTGATTGGCTGAGATTATGAATGTCTATAATAAGTTTTATTTATTTCACTATAAGATTATTCTGAATTCTATATAATATTTTGTTACACAGTTACCATAAGAGTCTTTAGTGTCCTATCCTAGTAATTATTTTCATTAAATTAATATGGAATCTTATTACATAACCTTATAATGTTTTTGTTTATCTCAGATTATGAAGTGACTATATTGGCCACATGTAATCTTTAAAGATAATAGATTTGTGTGGGATTATGAACCTAATCTACTTATGTTTTAAAATTACCTTTTTAAAGTTTTACTTTACTTTGTATTTATGGAATGTTAGTCAATTTAATAAAACATGTCATGCATTTTCTTTCTTAAATTAATAAAAGGTATTAGAATAAGGTCTGCCAACTATTTCACGGGTGTATAAGGTTTCAACCAAGATCTGACGAGCCCAAGCCAACCTTAACTGCAAGTAGTCCACCTGCCGATCAAGGGACGAGGCTCTGGCGAACAAGAAGTTCCCGGTAAGCGGCAATCGGCTCGCTACCTATTACGAGGGACCAACAATATAACTGGCGAAATGCGGGCTTAAAATATGCCTCTCTCTACCCCTTCAGCGAAACAGGCGTGATGTTATGCATGTATGTATATACTATTTCACGAACTTGTATATTTTTTTTTAGACGATCAATGGCTGGTAGTGTTTTTGCGGGGATGCAAGTATAGCTTGGAGAGGGCCAAAAAGAAGCTAGATTTGTACTACACGCTGCGCTCCACAGAACCTGAGCTTTTCAACACGCTGCCCAGCAAAGAACTTTTCAATGAGGTCATGGACTTGGGGTTGGTAAAGAATATAGTTCTTCATTAGTTGACATGGTGATTTCTGTGCCCAAAAGTTAAAAGCATTATATTGTAATGTTCACTTGTAACGAATTGTGCATTAATTAACTTAATTTTCCTTAGTCTGTCATACAAAGTATTAGATAAATATCATAGAAATAAGTATTGATGTGATAGTTTTTTGAGGTGATCTTAGGAAAAAATAAAGGAATTATTGGACAAAGCCAAAATAAAATTTCGCTCTACAAAGTTAAATATATTATTTGCTTTTAATATCAATTGTTAGTTTCTACGTGACGATAGTTGTTGTTTGGCAGTGTCGCATCTTTGCATTTAAAAAACAATATAATTTATTTGGCCTTAATTTCTTAAACGAAAGTATTGAAAACTGGCCTTCGTAGTTAATATACACTTTGTCAACAGCAAATTCCTTATACCGGGGGATTTCAAAATAAGAATAAACGTGTGTACTAAATATTTATGAAAATTATAGTACTTGCATTAACATAACATTACTTTTGCTTTTACAATACTGTAATGACTTGCATTTAGGTAATCTCCCTAAGAGATAACTAATATTGCTCGTACATTATGTAGACAGGTAATAAATTCACATATAATTTTATTAAACGACACCGACGATGTTGCATTGAAATATAGATGGAACATACCTAAAGTTGATTAGCAAGTCGAAATCACACAATTGTATTGCATCATAACAAAATTGGCACAGTACAGTGAGACGTGTCTCTGTTTTAGTCCACGAACCGCACGATTTTTTAGCTTGCAGAAAAGTCATTTCAAAACTGCCTCGACCGTCTATCGATTCAAGGCTTTTGCTCTCATCATCGTCATCATCATCATCAGTGACTGCTGCAAAACAGGTCTAGTGCAGAATATCCTTGTCACTATTATTACTATTATTATAAATCAGTCTACTATGCAAGACACCACCCAAAGAGCGCCAACCATTCTGGTCCTCTAAAAAACCAACTCAACCCTACCAGCAACTTATTCTTATTATTCGTCGGTCCATCTTCCGACGTCTTGCACTTTTACTTTGTTGTCATTACCCAGCATTTTCTTTAATATTGCTAGAAATGTGGGGCGGTGAAGCGTAGATGACGATGGTGGCGACTAGAGCCAAGATTAATATGATTGAAGTTTCGTTTATTCTATTATTTGTAATTGTATATAATGAGGTTATTTTATCTTTCTCTTACAGGGCCATTCTTTTTCTGCGAGACACTTCTGGTCCGGCTGAACCAGTCGTGAACATATACAGAGCTGGCACTTACGATCCCCAGAAAATTGACATTTTAACCATTATGAAGGTTTCTGCGGTCCTTCAAAGGGTAAAATATTATAATTCAATTAATGTTTTTTACCTTTACATTCCTATTACAACATTACATTTAATAGACATTTATGCTAAGCTAAATTAATAATAATAAATATTTCGAACACTTACACCAATTATGTAGTTCCAAGATAAGTATCATTAAGAACTTGTATTATGGATACTAAATAACGGATAAACATACATAAATACTTTTTTATACATAGAAAAACACCCAGACCAGAACAAATATTCATATTTATACACACTAATATTTGTCCTGTGTGGGAAGCGAACCCTAGGAGTGGAATGCGGGTATACTCGCCACCACGCCATATCGGTCGTCAAATTATATAGTAGTATTATACTTATAACGACTACTTGAAACAAAAATATCCCATATTTTAGAATGTTGATTGGGAACAAATTTCTAAATGCATGCAAATATAACTATACAAATGATGATTAATCCAAAACTGAAGCCTAGGTCAGGCCAGTAGATATTCGCTGGCGACACCTTAAGCACTCGTATGGAGCCTCAATTCTTTTTTAATTAGTATTATACTATTTCCAATATTTCATTGAGAATTCATTTTATGTTTTCAGATAATCCTGATTGAAAACGACAATGCCGTAGTTGTAGGACTGAAAGGGATAATGGATCTCGAAAACTGCACCATGGCCCATTTCCTGCAAATGACCCCATCAATGGCCAAAAAGATGACAGTTTTTATGCAGGTAATATTTATCTATGGCTTAGTACTATCTGAGTGATAACCTATATTGATATTTTGTTCGCTGGAAATTAAACAGCGTGAAATTATTGCATGCTTGTTTGATAAAAAAAACTACATACATACTAATATTATATTATTATATATATTATCGGCTTCTCGGAGCCTTGAACAGATAATCAATCTGGTGGAAGGTCGTCTGTATTGTAGTACATTAACGCCTTCTTAGCATCGTTTCTTGGGCTGAATATAAAACAAAAGTCATTCATTTTATTAAAAAGATACATATTATATGCCCCTATAAAATAACTGCTGATAATTTTGTTTCCAATATAGAGGTTGGGGCGAAGACTCTTTGTCTTACGTAAATCTAAGTTCTGTATATTTTGTAAAATCAGAAACTGTAGCTCGTTACCATACACATCAATAAATTAAATTTAGAAAAAACAGCATACGTAAAGTTTATAAATAAAAATGGAAAAAAAAATCCCCTAACTGTAACAGTGAGAGATAAAAAAATTCTAGAAAATAATGAAATAAAATTTCTTGGTATAGTTTTAGACGACAAATGCAACTGGGAAAAATATATAAACGGGATTTGTAATAAAATGCACTCATTTGCCTTATGGCGACTAGTAAAAGTTAGCAATTTAGCATCTGCTATACAAGCGTATCATGGCTATATAGGATCGTTACTTAGATATGGAATTATTATTTGGGGTAATTCCTGTCATATAAAGCGAGCATTTATTTCCCAAAAAGCCTGTATAAGAGCAATCTGTAATGTTGACATCATGACGTCCTGTAGGCCTTTGTTTAAAAACCTTAAAATATTAACTGTTGCATCCTTATATATATACGAGATTTGTGTTTTGTTCGGTCACATCCCGAATTGTATCAAAAAGAGCGTAGAGATACAAGTAGGTATCCAAATAAACTGACTCTGCCAATCATGTCTACTTCATCTTATGCGAAGAACAGCTATGTCATGTCTATTAAAGTCTACAATAGGCTCGACAATAACATTAAGCTGATGCCATTGAATAAATTCAAAGTTCATTTAAAAAAATGGCTTGTTGATGAATGTTTTTATTCACTGAGTGAATATTTTGAACAATATATTTATGTTTGTTATATTAGAATCCTCTAATTATATTTTTGCATACCAGCTACTGGTGAAATATGCGGACTGCATTAAATTTTAAGACCACTCATGTACCATATTTCATCTTCTATATATATAAAAATCAATTGCTGTTCGTTAGTCTCGCTAAAACTCGAGAACGGCTGGACCGATTTGGCTAATTTTGGTCTTGAATTATTTGTTTCTTTTTCTTCCAAAATTTGAAAAAAATGAATCGATTACCCATCGAGAAAAAATCCGACAACATAAAAAAGTACCAGTACCCTACTCAACGTTTTCCTTCAGTATTGTAAAAAATTAGATATCTTTTAAAATATACCACTTACGGGGACGATCAGTTCGTTAGATTTTAGAGCAACATTTTTCACAATTTCTGATGTCACTACCTTCTACCTATAAGTTTCGGTTTATTAAATAAAGTTCAAGATAAGGATCACTCAGTTCGGACGATCGAAAAAAATAAGATTTTCATTTTCTCTTAAATCAGTAAGATGTCAATCACGATCTCTGTTTCACAAATTTTCCCAGAAGCTTAATTTATAATAAACATGACATTGTTTCATAATTTTGCAGTATAAGGTGGTGTTTTAAAAGATCACTCAACTGAACATAGTGCATTCTGAGTGATCCTTAAAATCCGTTCTAAATCGAAAACGTTGCATTGAAACGAATCGAGAATTTGTTAAGCAGCTTTCACAAATTTTTCACAATTATTTCAAATGCAAATCATAAACACATAGATTGTATATTCTTGGATATGCGTTATGGCTTATTCTTCAGGTGTCCAGATTGAGTGATCCAGTTAATTAGTTCTAACTTTCTTTGTTTAGGTTTCACAATTTTTTTATCTTACTATGAAGTTTTCACAATTATTTCCTAAATCCTCTTATAATTTGGTTGTGGTTGGATGAGTTTTTTGAAAAGATGAGTGATGATGAGTGTCCACACGCACACCAATTTGTACTAATACTTAAAAGCCAATTTGAACCTTATCAAACAAATTTAATGTCAAAAGTTACGTTTGAAAAAAATTTGAGCTGGCGCGGAAGTAGCGCTATCTAACGTTGAAAAGCAAAACAGCATATTAAAAACAATTTGAATAAGTTTTACCTACTCCACGGTAACGTCGCTCTGCAGTAGGGATGTTCCGTTTAGAATTCGACGTATCAATAATTTTGAAGAAGGTTAACCAAAATCGGTATAAAAAACATATAACATGAATAAGCAAGTGACAATTAGAGTAGTATAAAAATTCCGGTGTTTTCAATGATTCTTATTATTTATTTAGTAAAAGTATTAACTTATTAAATTCAACACTACTAATTAAAAAATACTACATCAATGACAAGACAATAAAAAAATAAGTATAAGTTAAAGTTATAATAAATTTATTTAAATATGTGATATGACAATTTTAAAAAAATAATGTAAAAATATAAATAAATAAATAAAAAATAACACTCTGTAAAACGTTATGGAGTGCAATACACATTGATTTGAAAGTTTTACTATTACAGTGTATAACAGTCCCCCAACGCAATGATTATTGAATCAGAATATTACTACTTATATTAAACTTATACTTACAATTTAAAAATATTATTTATTACATTAATCGATAAATAAAACGTAATCACTTGAACATCACTTAAGCATCGACAAGTGTAGCGAGACCCTAAAAATAGTGCTTTTGCTTTTCACCGCTAGAGGTCGGGAAAGGACATAGGTAATGTTCTAGCACAAATTATTGGAAATTATTATATAGTCTGATTATTCAGTAAATATAAGAAATACTTACGAAAATAAACTGTAATCACGTTCAACCATTTTACCATAACGGGATTTGCAATATCGCAATACGCCATTTGGCATATTTTCTATAGAATTGGTCAAATCTGTTCACGCACCAACACGACTGCACTCGAGGGCGCATAAAATCAAACTGAGCGACTTGTTACCACTTGGTAATAAGTTGTGGATTACAGTTTTGATCTCGATGTCCTGTCTATAGTAATAATTAAATGTCTTTGTAGTATATACGGATACATTGGAATGATGGACGCAATATGTCCACATTGTGATGCGGCTAACTTTCGTAAATTGGATGAACGTTGTGCAATTGTTTCAAATACAAGACCATCCAAGGTTTTTCAATCAGCATAACGCATTAGTTCAATTGTTCAAAATTGCTCTCGATCGTATGCCAAAATTATTGAACAAATATGAACATTATATGGCAGAAGACATTTTAATTCGTATGCGTCATCATGAAAGAAATCCCGATTTGTTGATTACCTTGGAAATGTACAACGAAGCTTTAATAATAATTGAAGATATGTGTCTAAAGATTTTAAATAAAGCATTAGCACAATTGGGTATGACCGCACCAAATCGTGAGATACATGATTTTTTTGATCGTGAATTGCAATATGAGCAGAAGTTCAATTCTAATGCAAAACTTTCGTTGTATCATTGATTTTAGCGACTATTCGATCGGAACAGAAAATTGCATTGCATCTTCGGGAATTGCTGCTACATTATTAGAAGGTGGTCGGACCGCACACTGCATTAAAATTGCCTTTGAATGTACAGGTGATTGAAACTCCAACATGCAATATTTCGAGAAATTCTGCTATGGCAAAAGTTCTGCGATTAACGTCAATTATTTTATGGGATGAGTGCACAATGGCAAATAAAAAATCAATAGAAGCATTTAATCGAACAATGCAAGATTTACGCGATAATCAACAGCTTTTTGGTGGTGCTTTGATATTGCTGTCAGGGGACTTTCGCCAACATTGCCTGTCATTTCTCGATCAACTCCTGCTGATGAAATAAACGCCTGTTTGAAGTCATCAGTTCTTTGGAGATATGCACGAAAATTTACAATGAACATTAATATGCGTATTCACCTACATAATGATGCAACTGCCCATGAGTTTTCAAAACAATTGTTAGAAATTGGTGAAGGCAAAATACCAATCGACAGTACCAACGGATTGATCACTTTACCGAACAATTTTTGTACAATTGCGCAATCTATAGATGAGTTAATTGAATGTGTTTTTCGGAATATTCTTCAGAATTACAGAAATCATGATTGGTAGAGAGAACGCGCCATTTTAGCACCGAAAAACATTCATATCAATGCCATTAATTTTCAAATTCAAGCGAAACTGCCAGGTGTAGTCACGACATATAAATCAATTGACAGTGTTATGAATCAAGATGAGGCAATGAATTATCCAATTGAATTTTTAAATTCATTGGAACCGGCTGGTATACCACTGAAAATTGGTTCTTCGATTATATTATTGCGAAATATTAATCCACCAAAACTGTGTAATGGCACCAGATTGGCAGTGAAAAAGTTATTTCCAAATTTGATTCAAGCTACAATCTTAACTGGTAAATCAAAAGGAGAAGTGTGTTTGATACCGCGTATCCCTATGATTCCAACTTATATGCCATTTGAATTCAATAGATTACAATAAAATAAACTTAATAATAATTTTTTTATTACTATGCCTTATACGTAGCGAAGCACGTACCGGGCCGCTAGTGTGAAATAAAAAGTCTTTGTCTTTGTCTTTGAAAGTCAAGTCTATAGAAGTTATATTGTTTTCTGCCTCGTCGCCACATTTTTCCACCTATTACTTTTAGTGTCCCCTCCAAATATTTTTTGGTTAAATGACACTTCCCAGAAAGTTTATCGCCTAAGTTTCATATCAGTTCCCGAATGAATCTTTAGCAAATTGACTTTTCGCATTTTTGGATACTTTATTTTTATCAATTTTTATTAAGTCTAATGTTTATTACTTACTTACTAACTAAAGTTTGGTTAGATTGGGGTTTTTTTTCTAACACTTTAAAGCTGTTAATTTAAAAAGGCAATTTATTATATTAGGTACATAAAGTTATAAAATGTGACATGACTAAATAATTTACTAACTGTAAAATTGCAAAAAGTTATTTTGCCAAACAAAAACATGGAAAAATTGTTTACGATTTGCGTGCACCGGCGTGTGGACGAATGAATCGGTCCTAACATTAATTTGCAAAGGCAAAATCTTAACGTTTCAAGTTTTACATTTTACCTTTTTGATTCAATATTTCCGTACTTTTGTTTACAGGACGCAGCGCCCATACGAGTCAAAGGCAACCACTACATAAACACCATTCCTGGATTCGAAACCATATTTAATTTATTTAAAGGTTTCCTAAACGAAAAGAACAAAAGCAGAGTAAGTTTTTTATGTTCACTCATGTTTTACAATGTCCAATGTTTACAACTTGACAGATCAACATGATCTTTAGCCTAAATTTGTCCACTGCTGGACATAGGCCTTTCCAATGGCACGCCACTGAGCTCGATTTTCAGCTCTTCTTGTCTAATTGCTTCCAACCGTTTAGCGGATTTCATCGCTCCACCTAGATGTTGGGCGTCCCACACTACGCTTACCAAGCCGTGGTCTCCACTGTAGGACACGACTACCTCAGCAGTTACCGGTCCTACGGCAGATATGTCGGTAACTTTTGTTCTTTGTCGGACTATCTCATTTCTGATCCGATCCTTCAAATAAATACCAAGCATAGACTTTAAATAGGTGGACCAGTCGTACCGTTGTTGTCCACGTCTCAGCACCGTAAGTCATGGAGGTAAGTCATTAAATACTTTTGTCTTTAAGCATTGCGGTATTGGCGACGAAACGACTCGACTGCTGCCCAGCCTAGCTGGATTCTTCTGCGAACCTCTCTCTTGAAGTTGTTCTTACCCAGTTGTATCGTCAATAATGTTCTTCTTAACAACATTGAAAGAAATATGAGCAGTACCATAATCAAGAAATAAAAGCAAATGGATATCTAGCGTGCCTCGGACAAGTCGGTGGTTACTTCCGGTTTTAAACCTAGTAATCATTGAGACATCCCTAAATATACGCTTCTTGTCATTATTGCTCTAGCAATATATGCTGAAGTAGGATTCTAGTTGGAATGAAATATTTTTTGTTTCTGTTATTGTTAATGGTTTTAATTATGTAAATATTCTTTGTTTCACATATTTTTTCTATTTTATAACTTATAAGGTGAAAATCTCAACATTGTGAAAGGCCTATTTCACAATGTTGAGTCATTCACCAAGGTATCCCCAGTAGCAATTGATATTTTATAAACAATTAATATATTTAATACTTGTATGTAACAATATTTGCTTGACTTTATGATTTATTTTTTGTGTTTGCAGTTGTTTGTACACAACAAGAATTACGAAGAGTTGTATAAACATGTTCCGAAAGAAATACTTCCCAGTGAATATGGTGGGAAAGCAGGCCCCATTAAGGACATTACAGGTATGTATATACAAACATATTTTGTAAGAAATTTCAACAACTAAACAAATGTAAACAAATTTGTAATTACTGGTGGAAAAAACGCTCACAGGTGACGTCCGCTAAAATGTCCCAGCATAGTATAAAGCAAAAGTGCTTTTTTTTACCTCTCTTTTAATTTTTTTTATCGTCTAGCTTAATTTTTTGAGAATGAATGCGCACGTGTCTCATTTCACATAACATGATTGAATAGTTTTAATTTACAATCCACTCCGCTGACTTAATACGGCTTGGCGGAGACAGGCGTGTAGCGTCCTGCTCTCTGGCGGAAGCTCTAATATGAGTTATTGACAACTACATATTGATAACCATGATATATATAGTACAGAAGCTGCCAGAAGAATCTCTTGGAAATCGTTACAAAAATATTTTAAATCCATAAACACTTAATTAATGTTTACGTTCATGCACACAAAGATTTGTTCTGTGTGGGAATAGAAACCACGACACTAAGAGCGGAGTGCATTGATCGGTCGTCTAAATTTATAAAAATAATAAGTACGTATTTAAAAAAAAATCTTAGGACTAAATAATTTCTCGGTGCTAAATAATTGGTGTGATTGCAAAAGAAATATTTACTATAGATGAGCCTTAACAAGTAGAAAAATTTATATTATATGCTTAATAGAATATAAAGGAATAGTCGATTTATATTTTATGCTTATGTTAATGGTAAGCAGCAATAGACTGAGACTAAAATAAACTTCTTACGCGGGACCAAAAATATACTCGTAACTGGCGAAATGTGGTCGTATAATATGCCTCTGCCTGAACCTTCGGGGATTCCCTGTGATTGATTGGCTTTATTATATATTTGTTTATTCGAACAGATTATTGGAAGAAGAAAGCGGAGGAGTACTGGCCTTGGCTGGAAGAGGACGTGCAGTACAAGACGGACGAGAGCAAGCGGCCCGGCAAGCCGCGCACCGCCGAGGACTTATTCGGCATCGATGGCTCTTTCAGACAGCTCCAGTTCGACTAAACTTCCATATTTAGAAGCGTTATACTGAGCTCTTTCTATATTATGAATTTGTTTTTTTAAATAAAGTACGAATAATATATGAATAAGTTCCTTTCTTTCTCTTCTTCGCCACTGAGTAAACGCACTCCGCTCCTATTTTTACTTTTCGCTATTCAAATCTCGGGTTTGATTCCCACCTGGATTAGTATATGGGTAATTACAGGCAAATAGTATTCACAAAAAAAAGGATATCTTCATAAATATAAATCCATTGCCACTACACTACTAAATAATATACTACACTAAGCCATAGTACATTTTATGCTTAGTTTTGGACTAAACACGGAGAATGAACATTGAACATCTAAGAAACTTATATTTCATCACCATTATAATATCAGCCATTTAAAGTCCCTATTGTTTTCCACTTTGATTGATTTTGTGACGCTTCCATTCACCGGCTTCCCGCCGCCTTGACCAGATCATCGTTCCATCGGATCGGAAGCCGAATATTGAAACATTTTTTTCTATTGATAAAAATATCGGTGTAAATGCAAGAAAATAAACGTTCAAATTTTTCTTCTTAGTCCGTTAATAATATAATCGATTACAATATGTTATTAAAATGTAAAACAGTCAGGCGTCGTAACCCTAATAAAAGTAATTAAAAGATATATGTTTTTGCGTGACTGCACTCGTGTTCGCAGCTGACTGACTTTGTCTCTATTGCCAAACAGTTCCGCTGCAACGGCCGCATCGAACCGAATATTCGATAGAAACTGGCTAAATTTGTACATCAGCAGTCGTGTTTTAATATAGTCTTATATACAGAAGATTTCAGTATTACTGTAAGTATCAAACAAGTTTATTTTATTTTGTGGAGTTTTGTATTCACCTACGCTGCCGTAGAAAAACCAAAATACTATATTATGTATGTAAAGTTTCACAGCATGAAACACCTTATGACTAATGGAATGAAGCGCCAAAAAATATTTTATATCATATATGTTTTGGCTTGACACGACAGAGTGATGCTTAACTTTTATCTCTTATTTTGTATTTTCGGTCCATGTACGTTCGTAGATGCACTCGGTAGGTAAAGCTGCTGATGATGACCGAAGGCTATTAGAGACCACCACCCCAATATTAAGTTTCATCATTATCATCATCATCAGCCTACATTCGTCCAATGCTGGACATGGGCCTCTCCAATGGCACGTCACTGAGCTCGATCTTCTACTCTTCTTCTCCAACCGATGCCAGCTGTTTTCCGTATATGCGCAGACATCGTCGCTCCACCTAACTGGAGTCTTATATCTATAGTTTAATAACATAGACATGGATAAATTGCTTGCTTAAATTGGTCAGGCGGGGTTCATCGGTCATTAGCAGCGATCAAAATTATGACACAAATGAACTCTTTAGTTGTTTGAATAAGTAGTTTTTTTTGCCGTTTTTAGGTCCTAATCTAAGAGAACCTTTAAAAAGCTAGCGTTTTTAATCTTTTGTTGTTAATTGTAAAATTAAAATTGTGGAAGCATATAGTTTTGTGGACTTAAATGACATAGCACCGGGGTTGCTAGCAAATTTTAGGTCTTTGGCAAAAACATCCCACTTTTATTGACAATTTAAAGAGGAAGCATACAATAATATTATTGAGTCAATGAGATTATATTTGTGGAACAATCTGTAAGATAGCATATTTAGCATAGCGGTCATATCACAGAATAGATGCTAGAGCTTCATAGCTTTAATGAAATAATAGCAAATGCAAATTGCAATGGCAAATTGGAGAAACCATTATACCATAACGTCGTTGCAATTCCTCATTACAGACAATGCCAGTCAGGCCTTTACCTCTTAAACTAGCGGAGCAGGCCAGGATTGAATTAAATGAAGACCAGAAACGCCTTCAGGACGGAATAGTGTCTTTAAGAGATTGGATAGAGAAGCAACAACACTTACGAGCAAGAACAGGTACAAACTCAAAAGGCAATTTCAAACTTTCCTTGTAAACCAACACACATTTGGTTTAAGTAAGAACTTATTATAAGTGGAAATCTATGGTATAATATAGGCATATTCAGCATTAAACGTTATATGGCTGATATGATGATGAATAAGTCTTAGTCCAATTCACACATTCTTTAAATCACATTCAATTTTAAAGGATACTTCTATTGAGAATCAAAATATTTTCCTTTATTAGGATTGACAATATTCAGATACAGATGAACGTACGTATTCGGTGCTGTAATAAAACTTCTATAAGCTATTGACTTTAAGTAAGGTAATAGTGTCAACTTAAAACGTTAAATATCTACTGCACCGAACAGCTTACGATAAGGTGGGCTAACAGACATGTATAACAAAAAAGTGTAAACAAAAATTATTAAAAGTTACATATCGTGAGCTAATTAATTTATATTAATTAATTTAGTATAGGTGTTATTCCAATTCGCTTATAACTAATTAAATATTAATTTATGGTACTTGGGAGGTCTCGAAATTCTACACGAGTACGAAGTTACGCAGTTTGAAAATTAGACTGACGATACTATTATGGGTCATTGTCAAATTTTGCGCAGGTAAATGTAACTTAATGTGATATTATTTTGAAATAAATATGTGCTAAGATATTGCTTTTTTTTATGTCCGTGTCTGTTAAAACAACTGATTTATCATCTATTATAGTTAGCCACGATGTTTAACCAATAATTTAAGATTTATTCCAGATATAGTGGATCAAGGTGTAAAAAATTACAACTTTGTTACCAATACGTTTTATTTTTTATTAAGAAATTAAAGAAGTCAGTCACAAATATTTTGGCAAAAACATGAAACAATCTTACATCTTTTACATATAATTAGAATCATCACAGTCTTTTTAAAGTTTAATAATCTTAAATCTAAACTCTTAAACAACTCTGTTACTTCCTGAATATTAAAATACCTTAAATTCTACCCAAATCCTTTAAATATCTATATATTGACAGCTAACTGAAACATTATACTGTGTAAATATCCAATAAATTAACGCTTTGTGTTATTTGCTATATTATATTGACTGGCTTTTCTATAAAGTCTTATTATCTTCTTTAATCTTTGGGACAGAAAAGAAACAGAGTTGTAACACAGTAACATTGTTGTTCTTTTTATCGTAGCTTACGTAATAAATTGTACGTAGTTCAGCTTGAGATCTAAATAGCTTAACAACTAAACTGTAATATTAATCAAAATTAACTTATTACTTTAATTTACCAATCAAGAGCTTTCTTTCTTACATTTTCTTATCATTTATAACAATAGAAATTAGATTATTTTGGAAGAGTAGTTCCAAATGTAAAGTTACTTATTTCTCAAATATATCTAAGGGTGTATCAAATTGATAGTATACTCTTTTACCTTTGCAGACTTGTTTAGGTTCTGGAACAATGGCAAGTAAATTATCAAAGGGCTCATAGGATAAATCAGTCTCAACTAATTTGAATTTTGTTGCAGTATCGTCAATTGCCTTAAAAAACATAATTTTAACATCACCATCTTCTTCTACTTCAGACAATGCCTTACCCAGATAGACGTAATTCTGCTTTAAGCTGGAAACTTTCACTGAGACGCAAACACCTTGTTTTATTTTATTAGCATAAATATTTTCCGTTTCAATCAAGGCATCTTCTTTTTCCTTTGATGTGCAGGGTTGTTCTACTGAATAGGTGGTAGAAGGTTTTTGTTTTAAAGATATCAAAGGAGCATCATCATCCTCGGAGTCAGAGCTAAAGACATCTCTGTAAAACCTTTTTTTTTTTTTTTTCGGATGGAAAATCATCTAATGACCTTCTCCCGCTGTGGGTGGAGCGGAAGGGTGTGTCAGACTTTTACTGACTAAAAACCATCCATGTTCCTTCTTGTGCCTGCTACGTCCAGAGGCCGTGGTAACCCTTTCGGACAGTCCCGCAGATCTCTGTAAAACCCTGTTGTTCTCTTTTGATAAAGGTTGCTTATATCGGACAGGATACTTTTATCGCAAATGGTGGGAGTTGATTGTTCCACTGCAGATTTCAATGGATAGTAGTCCTTTGGATTCATGCAAGTACAAAAGCCGCGCTGACAAAAAATAGCTTCTCTATCTATCTCTAAATAGCTTTGATCTGTTTCTTTTTACTTGCTTTCTGCCGCGAACAGCCACTGATGTAGAGTTAGGAGTGCTTTCACGGGAAGTAGACGGCTGAGGTGTTGACAAATGACGATAAGCTCTTAAAATAACTTGATGTTGATCGGTGGGGGCTGGACTATTTGACCCCTCATTCAAGTGATGACTCTGGAGTGTGCATAATAATACTGAGAGTTCTGGCTGTATCTCTTCGCCTAGCATTAGCAGATCGCCATTTCTTCTTTATTGCTCGATGTTCACGTGTCGTTAAATCTCGTACTAAGTGTTTGTTTGCGTGGTATCTTTCTCTATCTTTTCTTTTGGTTTCTTTTTCCTTTTCTGGATTATTTCTACGGCGTTCCCGGTATCTTCGCTGCTTTTCAGCAGACGTTAGAGGCATTTTGAAAACATAAACCACGCACAATATCCTGTAACAATGAGTTGTCGGTGTTATTTATAATTATTTAGATTTATTTGTATGTAACAAAGTTACCCATTGCTTGGTACAACCGATTGTTAAAAAAAATGTCATTTGAACACACACAATTTTAGACAAGTGAAAGAATACAATGGCTTACACAACTCTGTTACTTTTTAAACCACTCTGTTACCATACGCCAGTAACAGAGTTGCGCGGTAACAGAGTGGTAAATTTTACATTTCATTATACATAAGGCATGAAATAAGTGGTAAAGTAAATATATTTCATGCACATGTAACACATTTACCGCTTAGACAACATGCTGAACGTAAACTAAAGAAAAAACATTAATTTACTCACGTGAATATGTAGGTAACAGAGTGGACGCGCAATTAAAACACGCGGCACGTTTAACAGCTTGCGGCCGACTGTCAAGCGACAGACCCATCCCCCCGCCCGAACGAACTACCGCGACGAATGCAGACATCCCTCCCAAGATAAAACGGTTTCAAAAGCAGCGCCATCTTTATTTTGAGTTGTGAATTAGTTAGTAAAATAGTAGTTCAGACGTTTTAGAACAATACGTGGGACAATGTTTAAAAAAATATTTAAAAACATAATTTTAATACTGACTGATTTTATAATATATTTTATGAATATTCATAATACTCCGTTAATGATAATCATTTATTTTAAGAAGGTTACCATACTTAAAAATGCAGTTATTTGATCTTTATTATAACGGAATGCTACATGGGACAGGTACAATTTGTAAGGAAAACCATTCTGTTACCACCAATGACCACAATGTTACTTAAAAAAAATATATAAATATCGAAACTGAGTCTTTATTCCAATAAGGGATGTTTGCTAATGCGATGTATTTTGTATTTAATATATAATGTTAAGAGGTTTTGACCTTATTAATAACAAATAAAATTTAAATGTTTAGGGACTCGTTTACCTGCGCAAAATTTGACAATGACCCTTATATTTTCAGAGGACCAGTGGCTAGCAACATTTTTAAGAGGCTGTAAGCATAGTGTGGAACGTGCTAAAGAAAAGATTGATTTGTACTATTCTCTCAGGTCTACAGCTCCTGACTTATTTATCCCTAGGTACAACGATAATAGATTTATAGAATTACTAAGAACTGGGTAAGTTGGAACTATGAAATAAAGAGTGTAAAAATTCCGTGATTACAGCCGAGTGCTACGTATTCTGCCCATCATTAGAAATTTTATTTTCTTTGCATTTTATTTGGGAAATAGATAGCCTCAAAGTTATTGAGGTCCAAAAAAAAATAACGATATTTAAAAAAAAATCTAATCAATATTTCGGCATCGCATCAGAAATACACACAGACACGCAATCCGTGGCATACGTTTCATTGCGTGTTGCTAGTTGCCTCTTTCTCAATACCAATAAATAAAAATCATTTCTCTATAATAATTTTTGAATATGACTCTTAAAT